>CM053559.1:37951182-37992734 GCA_028646485.1 Cryptoprocta ferox | reverse complement strand
GGCATCTTTGAGGTTGTCTTCTTTCTGGCGTCTGTTTCTTCTTTCCCCCACTTGCAAATCCAAGTTTTATCCCTTCAGTCCTTCTCAGTTCAATCCATACGGGCGTGCTCGGATTACAGAGCTCCCTACTCTTCCGCCATCTTGTCCTTCTCCTCAATAGTAAGGGTTTTCTTAACTGTCGGCTCTTAATACTATTTTCTTTTTCATACTCTACATTCATCTGTCATTCACAACTAGCTTTGCAGCATTAAAGTATATTGGTGTGGTAGCCAGTGATAGAACTAGTTTAGGAAGAGAGACAATTTATTGATTTATGGAACCTAAGGGGACTGGACACCCTGAACTGTGGGAAGATCCCAGATGTATCTCATGTTCAAGACCTCTGGAATCAGAATGTGAATGCCCCCAGGACATGTTCTTGTTTTTTATTTCTGTCCCTCTCTGAGATAAGCATAATATACCTCTCACTGCAGACTGGCTTTCTTCCTGTGGAATGTAACAGCTTCCATTTCAAGTTATTACCTCTAATAGCCTCTAACACTGATGAAGAGTTGACTGCTTCTTTATGTCTTCCCAAGTTTGAAATCGTGGAGAAGGATCTTGATTCCTAGGGATTTATAGGGACCAGAAGATGGAAGCCAGGAAGTAGAGTTTTATAAAAATATGATGGTCTTATTAGATATTTTCATTATGATGGGGTCAGGGGATGGGAGGTGGAGAGAGGCAGGTTCAAGAACACCGGAGTCAGGGAGAGTGAGAAGTTGATATGCACTATGCCAAGAAAGATTTTTCAAATTTTGTTGTTGTTATAATTCACATATCATTAATTCACTCTCTTAAGGTGTACAATTTGGTGGTTTTTAATATTCACAGAGTTGTGTAACCATCACTGCTGTCCAGTTCCAGAACATTGTTCTCATCTCCCAAAGAATCCCTTCACCCACGAGCAGTTGCTCCTCATTCCCCTCTCTCCTAGCCCCTACCAATCACTAATCCATTTTCTGTTTCTATGAATGTGTCTATTCTAGACATTCATATCAATTCACATAAATTCATATAAATGTAATCATACAATGCATAGCCTTTTGTGTCAGGCTTCTTTCACTCAGCATAATTTTTTTAAGGTTCATCCATGTTGTAGCATGGATCAGTACTTTATTTCTTTTAGTAGTCTGATAATAGTTCATTGAATGGATATACCACATTTTGTTTATCCAGTTGTCAGTTGATGGACTCTAGGGTTGATTCCACTTTCGGGCTATTATAAATAATGTTGCTGTGAACATTCATGTACAAATTTTTGTGTGGACATATGTTTTCAGCCCTCTTCATTCTATACCTAGGAATTTAATTACTGAGACATATAGCAATTCTATGTTTAATATTGTGAAGAACTGCCAAACTGTTTTCCAAAGCACTGAATCATTTTTTACATTCTCACCAGCAATATGTGGGGTTTCAGTTACTCCACATCTTCAACACTTTTGATTGTCCATCTTTTTTATCATAGCCATTCTAATATGTGTAAAGTAGTATCTCATTGTGGTAATGATGTTGACCATCTTTTCATATGCTTATTGGCCATTTGTATATACTCTTTGGAGTACTATTTAAATCCTGTGCTCATTTTTAAATTGGGTTGTCTTTTTTATTGTTGAGTTATGTTTTTTAAAATATACTCTGGATACTAGGCTTTTATTAAAGATTTGCATGTATTTTATCCCATTCTGTGGACTGTTTTTCACTTTCATGATAGTGCCCTTTGAAGTATAAGTTTTTAATTTTGAGGGCATTCTTTTTTTGTGCGTGTGTGCCGTATCTAAGAAACAATATTGTAGTCCAAGTTCACATGGATTTATCCCTGTGTGTTTTTTTTAAGAGTTTTGTAGTTTCAACTTTTACATTTAGGTAAAATTTGTGTTCATTTTTGTATATGGTATGAGGTAGGGGATCAATTCTTTATATGTGAATACCCAGTTGTCTCAGCACTGTTTGTTGAATATCTATTTGTCTCAGCACTGTTTGTTGAAAAAACTATTCTGTACTACATTAAACTTTCTTGGCATCCTCGTCAATATCAATTGTCTGTAAATGTATGGGTTTATTTCTGGACTACAATTCTATTCCATTGATCTATTTGTCTATACTTATGCCAGTGCCATAGTCTTCATTACTATAGTTTTGTAATAATGTTTAAAATGGGAAGTATGCATCTTCTAACTTTGCTCGACTTTTTCAAAATTGTTTTGGAAGCTAGCTGAGACTTTAATAAGGATCACATTGAATTTGTAGGAAAATTTCCATCTTAACAATATTAAGTGTTATATTACATGGCCATGGAACATCTTTCTCTTTACTTAGATCTTCTTCAATTTATGTCAACAATATTCTGTAGTTTACAGTGTACATGTCTTGTCCCTTCTTAGTTAAATTTATTCCTAAGTATTTTATTCTAATTCTATCACAGTGGATGTATTTTCTTAATGTACTTTTTCAGATTGTTGATTTTTGGTGTATAGTAAGACAACTGATTTTCGTATATTGATCTTGTATCCTTCAACCTTTCTGAGCTCATTTAGTAGTTGTAATAGCTTTTTTTTATGTGTATGGATTCCTTAGGATTTTCTATATACAAGATCATGTCATATGTATAATCCAAGAGAGACAGTTTTACTTCTTCCTTTCCAATCTGGATACTTTTTATATCTTTTTCTTGCCTGTTTTCTGTAGTAGGATAGATTATGAACCATATTTTATATATGGGAAAACTGAGATTCAGAGGAGTTACACCTTCTTATGGTTTCTGTGTACTTAGATAGCTTGGGTTTTAATCCTGATTCTGATAATAACTTGCTGTATGTCCTGGACTTCAGTTTACCATCTATAAACTTTAGGTATTGAAACAAACATATGAACATATAAGTACAAACATATAAACATACAAGCATATGAAAATATAAGTACAAACATATAAACATACAAACATATGAACATATAAGTACAAATAGAAGTGACAAGTGTGCTATGAAGGATATGAAGAGGGTGCTATGATAGGAAAATGCCAGTGTGTGTACAGGGCCAGGGTTCACTTTTGAAAGAGTTGTTAGACCAAGCCTCTAGCATTTCAGCTACAACCTAAAGTTTCAGAAGGATACTTTCATATGAAGTTTCTTGTAGGTTGAAGAAACAGTATTTGTGAAGGCTCAAAGACAGGAAGGAGTCTTACTATCTCTGCTTCTAGACTGAAACTTGGTGAAGAAACCAATCTGTTTGATTCATCAGTGAATCTCCAGAACCTAACACATAACTGGAACATTGTATGGGTTCAGGAAATAGTTGTTGAGTGAATAGGTGACTGAATGGATTTATAAAGCAGGTCATATGTAATGTTCCTTTGAGTTTGGTCTACCTTTTTCAGTGATTAGAGCTAAGTTTCTGACTTCAAATTTACTGTGGCTAGAAAATTCATTGCGGTTCAATTTTTTCCCACACAACAGGGTTTTGATTTAGCTTCTATGTGTCATTTCTGAGTTCTGGTTACTGCTAGGCTATATTGTCATTCAAAAACCTCCCTTTGTAGGTTTTTGGGAAAAAATTTGGCCTTCAATACTTGGGATAGAGTTGGTGAGGACTGAGAGAGTGGGCGGTGTGGTGTTTTGGTGTAGGAGGACAGAAGGAAGCATGGGGAAGATGCCTACAATCCTGGTGTCAAGGTAGAATTGCGCTGATCCAGTTGCTTTTTTTTCCCCTTCCTTGTCTCTCATCAGCCAGAGTCCTTAACCTTACAGTACAGTCTTTACCAGTCTTGGGGACTGACGCCCACCTCACTGACATTTACCAATGTCCCTCCATGTTTGTGAATGAAGAAATCAGTGCTCCCAGAGTCTCCTTCCAGTGATTACCTTGTCCCTGACCTAGGAACATCTGCTCTCTACCACCTATAGACAACTCCTTCTGGCTGAGGCTGTAGCTCTGGTTATCTGTATTATAAATGGAGTTGATTGACAACCTGACATGCCCCCTCCTTTATTCTTCATTGTAACTCACTCGGACTGAGTTGATTATATACTCTTTAATCATTGCACGCCAGCATCATCAGTCTGTGGAAGGCCATCTTTTGCTTTCTTTTATTTGATCATTTTTCTATTTACATCCTTTCTCTTCCCTTTAAACCCCCTTACTGTGTGTGTGTGTTTGTGTGTGTGTGTGTGTGTGTGTGTGTGTGTGTGTGTAGCTTTCCTGCATGTGTTTTTAAAGGAAATGGAAATGTGTTCTGTAATTGATCTGCTAGGGCTGCCATAATAACACACCACAGTCTGGGTGGCTTAAACAACACAAATTATTTTGTCACAGTGTGGAGGCTAAACGTACAAGATCAAGGTATCAACAGGTTTGGTTTCTCCCGAGGCCTCTCTCCTTGGCTTGCAGATGGCCGTCTTCTTGCTGTAGTCCTCACATGGACTTTCCTCTGTGCAGGTACATGCCTGTGTCTCTTTGTATATCCTAATTTCTAAAAAGGACACCAGTTGAACTGGATTAGTACCCCATCCTAATGACCTTGTTTTAATTTAATCCCCCCTTAAAGACCGTCTCTCCAAATATGGTTATATTCTGAGGAACTAGGAATTGAGACTTCAGCATATGAATTCGAGCGGGACAGAATTCAGTCCAGAACATACTGTGTATCTCATTATTTCTTCTTTCTCTCTCAACATGCTGTTTCTCAGATCTATCTATGTTACTATATGCAATCTAGTTTGTGATTTATGACAGATAGTTCCATTATATGGAAGATGCCATATTTTACTTATCTGATCCCAAAATATGGACCCCCTAATTTGCTCCAAACCTTTTACTATCACAAACAATGATGCAAGGAACATGCTTGTATATAGCCCCTTGTGGGCTTGTGCAAGAAATTCTCTGGATTATATAGCAGAGTGTACACGTGGTAAGTATCAATAACTACCTCTAGGCTGCTTTCCAGAATCAATGACCAGCTGTGGATGAAGATTCCTCTTTCCCAACATCATCAGCAGCACTTAATGCCACTTTTTAATTTCTCCCATTTTAATGGGAAAAAATATGTCATTGTCGTTATTTTTAGCATATATCTGACCACTGCTAAAGTTGAGGTTCTTACCATGTATTTAATAGCCATTCAGGTTTCCCCACCTGTGAATGTCTATATACATACTTTGCGTATTGTCCTATTTTTTCTTGATAATTTGAAAAGTTCCTTGTGTATTCTAGCCATTAATCCTTGTTGGCTTCTTGCAAATATCTTCTTTCAGTCTGTCACCCACTCCATGGGAAACTTGACCGATAGTGCCCTTCATTAAGGAGGAATCTACTTTTGCTGTGGTATAATCCATTCATTTTCCTCTTATGGTTTGGTTTTTTGATGATTAGTTTCTGAAATTCACCTTCTTCCCACCACCCTAGTATCACAAAGATATCCTTCTATATTTTATCATATTATTATATGATTTAATTGACTCTACATCTCTCACATTTATATCTTTAACCAATTTGGAGTTTACTTTTTTTGTAGTCAATATTGAATAGTTATTTCTCAATACTCATTCTCCTCTTATTCTTTAGGCATTTGGCCTCAGAGTTTAGATGAGCATATTGCTACCCATAATAAGGACTACCTTTTCTGGACTTCTTTACATTTAAGTGAGGCCTCAGGACTTAGTTCTCAGCAATTAGATATAACCAAGAATGTGTGAGAGAGTCCTGGGAAGACTCTTTAAGATATAGCAGACAAGTCCCTCTTTTTCTTCCTTTGAATCTTTCTGTCACCAACCTGGACTCCTGAAATGATGCTGGAGTATCAACAACCGTACTGAGCCATGAAGGGATCTTGAGAATGGATACCATATGCTAAGGATGGCAGAGCAAAAACCTAGAATGACTTTGATGCTTTACAGAATTCCAGTATCAGCCCTGCCTCCTCTCTCTGGACTTCTCTTACAAGAGAGAGAAATAAGCTTCTACTTTATTTAACCACTGTCATTTTTGTGGGGAGGGGTTGTAATATATATACAACTAAACCTCACTAGTATCGTATAGAGAGTCAATCTTATTTTTCTCCATATAGTATGGCTGTTTTTCCAACCCCCTGTACCAAATGATTCATTTTTTTCCTACTAGTTGTGATATTACCTGTATTAAGTTCTTATATATATTACCTTATATATTCATGTGATATACCTGTATTAAGTTGTGATATTACCTGTATTAAGTTCTTATATATATTACCTTATATATTCATGAATCTATCTGTTGCTAGGATCTCAGAGTATTGAATCTTGTTTATGCTTGTTTTTTCTCCATCAGTATCTTAAAAAAATTTTTTTGATGTTTGTTTATTTATTTATTTGAGAGCAAGACAGCATGAGCAGGGAGGGGCAGAGAGAGGAGACACAGAATCCAAAACAAGGTCCAGTCTTTGAGCTGTCAGCTCAGAGCCCAATGTGGGGCTTGAACCCACCGACTGCGAGATCATGACCTGAGCTGAAGTCAGATGCTTAACCAACTGAGCCACTCAGGCACCCCATCCATCAGTATCTAAAGATTGTCAGAAACGATGTGTCCCTCCTTCTCCCCTCCCCCAGCACACATACAACCTCCTTCCCACCCTATGGGTATCAGCTAAAATTTTAGTTCTGGATTATTATGGATATGCTTTTTGTTGTTTGTTTTGGCCTGGGCTTAACTAAACAAAAGTAAATCTTACTGTATTCTTTATTCATCCTTTCTTTCTTATCTTTTTGCTTACTCCTATATTAATTTCTCTTCTTGCCGGAGTATAGATTCCAAGAGGTCTTTCAGAGTGTTGGTGTGGTAAACTTTCTGAGATATATATGTATACCTGAGCATATGTTTATTCCATTATTATATTGATTTTTATTTTTTTAAAGCTTTTATTTTTTTATTTAAAAAATTTTTTTTAACATTTATTTATTTTTGAGAGAGAGAGACAGATCACGAGCAGGGGAGGGGCAGAGAGAGAGAAGGACACACAGAATCGGAAGCAGGCTCCAGGCTCTGAGCTGCCAGCACAGAGCCCGACACGGGGCTCGAACCCACAAACTGTGAGATCATGACCTGAGCCGAAGTCAGACGCTCAACTGACTGAGCCACCCAGGCTCCCCTTTTTTAAAGCTTTTAAAAATGTTTATTTTTGAGAGAGAGAGAGAGAGAGCGGGAGAGAGAGAGCATGAGCAGGAGAGGGGCAAAAGAGAGGGAGATAGAGAATCTGAGGCAGGCTCTGTGCCATCAGCACAAAGCCGAGCACGGAGCTCAAACCCGGTAACCGAGAGATCATGACCTCAGCTGAAGTCAGCCATTTAACCAAGTGAGCCACCCAGGCACCCCCCATTATTACATTTAAATGATAGATTAATTAATTATAAAATTCAAGATTAAAAGTTTTTTTCCTTTAGTACTTTAAAGAGATTATAATCTATATTCCATAAAATTTGGCTGTTGAGAAATCTGGTTTTCCTTTTTCTTTTTCTTCCATGTTTTAAAATTTCACTATAATGTGTTTAGAATAGGCTATTTTCTTCTGAGCCCTAATTCAGCATTAAAAATCCTGTCATTCTGGAGTCCTTGATGTTTCTTTAATTCTGTAAGACTCTTGAACATTATTGCTTGGTTTTCATTTACCCCTTATCTGCATCTGGGACTCCCACCAGATGGAAATTGACCTGACCTGTCTTTCATGTCTTTTAATTTCTCTTTCATCTCCTCATCTTTTTATCCCTTCCTAATACCTTCTGGATGAGTTCCTTGACCTGATCTTCTATCTCACTAATTTCTTCTTTGACTATAATCATTCTGCTATTAAACCCATGTGTTGTGTTATTCTCCATCACAGATGGAGAATATGCCTATTTTTATTTATTTGTTTATTTATTCATTTTTAATTTATAGTTTATTGTCAAGTTGGTTTCCATATAACACCCAGTGCTCTTCCCCACAAGTGCCCTCCACCATGACCATCACCCCCCTTCCCCTTTCCCCCTCCCTCTTCAGTCCTCAGTTGGTTTTCAGTATTCAAGAGTCTCTCATGATTTGCCTCCTTCCCTCTCCCTAACTCTTTCCCCTGCCTTCCCCTTCCCATGGTCCCCTGTTAGGTTTCTCCTTTTAGACCTATGAGTGAAAACATATGGTATCTGTCCTTCTCCACCTGACTTATTTCACTTAGCATGACACCCTCGAGGTCCATCTACTTTGCTACGAATGGCCAGATTTCATTCTTTCTCATTGCCATGTAGTATTCCATTGTGTATATAAACCACATCTTCTTTATCCATTCATCAGTTGATGGACATTTAGTATGCCTATTTTTCATAATTGCTTTTCTCTGCTTCACGTTTCCAGTATTATTCCTTATATCACTGAATATTATTTACTCATTTATTTAAAATTTTTTCATACATTACTTCTATTTCTTTGAGTGCAAGTTTTTCATTATGTGCTTCCATTTTATAATGTTTATGCTTACATGATATCTCATTATTTGTCCCTTGAAGTTATCAGCTAATTTAGTGTTTTGCAGGTCTTCTGTTTGCCCTTCTAGACCCACTTTCCACTTTCTCCACTCTGCTCAGTGTCTCTGAGGCTGACCTGTGCAAACAACATCAACAAGCTCCCATGTTCTCTGGCTTCCCATTGTGTTCAATCCCTAGGGAGGCCCAGCAAGAGAACGGTGGGAGGGAAGAATGTGCCACTCATAATACGTATTCTCTCCCTTCTCTCCCTATGGTGTTGGCTGTGTCCTTGATTGAAGATCAGAATTCCTGTCAAGACAGACCTCCCCAAATGATTTTTTTCGCTGTGAATCTGATACCTCCTACCTCTTCTCCCCTTCCCAGGCCCTAGCACTTGAGTACTCTGATATGCTGCCCGCATAACTCATAAATAGTCTTATTACTCAAGTCTTCTCAAATGATTAGTTTGAGTATGCCACCATTTCCTGCTGGGACCCTGACTAGCATGTTCACCTAGGGTTATTTACCTGGAGAGAGGGGTAAAAGCTCATGAGGTCCTGGCTAGTGTTTCTCCAAATGAAGTTGATAGGGAACATTATACCAAGTAACTTTGGGGGAACGCCCCATTGTTGAGAGGCCCTTGTGTTGAAATTCAGGATTAAGCCACCTCTGCATCATTCTTTCTACCCTGGGAGTTCAGCCACTCTTCCCAGGCACTGTCTTTATCTAGGAATGTTGCAATTGCTCAAACTATTTGGTGGCTTGAGGAGAAACAGGTTAGGTTGCTCAGGTGCTAGCCAGCTTATCTGCACTTATGCTGTCCATTCTTTCCCTCTGCAGCTTCAGAGCTTCCAAGATATTCTCTTACTGGCCCTGTGCTTGTAGTGGAAAAGGCAGTGATCTGCTCAGGGCAATGCTGGGGAGAGAAAAGATTTAAACTAAGAAATTCTTTGCCAGCCTATCCCCACTTGGAGCTTTAGGACATGCATCATCATCTGCCCACAGACCCAACCACCTTCTACTTCTCAAAGAGTTTCTCATTGTTTTTGTTTTGTTTTGTTTTGTTTTGAAGTTGTGCAGCCAGCTGGACTCTTCTTCAGCTTCTCTTGGGTTGCGTTTGGAGACAGGAATCGTCAGTGGAGTTCCTTGGATCTGTAATTAATTGTGGTTGCTCAAACAGATACCAGTGTTTTCTTAGCTATTGGCATTCTGATTCACAAGGGCAACAATTCTTTGCCCAACTGCCATTGACTCACAGGTTGTTAATAGACAAGGCCAGCCTTCAGAGGTCATCCAATCTATCCCCCTAGGAAAATCTGCGCCAAACTGCATCACAAATAGGCAGCTAGGAAATCTCTGCCCGAGTGTGGGAAGCTCTGGTTCTACCTTCTGTAGATATTATACCTATGACTATCTTGACTGTTAAAGTGGATGTTCTGATGTATCATCCAGGTCCCCCTTCTGGAATGAAGAACTTATTACCCCAGCTGTTGGGAATACTGCCAGCAAATTGTCTTTAGCTGATAGCTAAATCCCCCCTTTTGGGGGATTGTCTTAGTTGAAGAAATAAGAGATACGATGATGAAGAGGAGGAGGAGGAGGAGAAGGATAATGATGCTAAGTGTAAGGGAGGATTCAAAGAACTATTAAACAAAGTTCCACCTTTGAATAGCTCACAGTCTTGTTAGGAAGATGATTCTTAAATAAGAAGAAGTATAATTGAGAATAAAAGACAATATGTGATAAACCATAGGGGTGAACCAGGTAGCAGTTACAGTAGCTTGGGAATTTGAAGGAATAGACATAGTGTCCCTTTGGTCAAGGCTAGTCAGGGTAGATTCTGTATGTAGGAGGGATTTGTAAATGGTCTTAAGGCTTGACGAAATTAGCTAGGATATATTGCAAATGTGATTGATTTAGAGATTTCTGAACTCTATCATATATTGTCTGTCTTATTTAAAATCAGATGGATATGTACTTGGAAGAGCATATCCCTGCAGTGACCATGGGAGCAGTCAAATAAAGCAGAATTTTACAAAATAAAAAAATGCATACTCATCCTCACAAAACCCTGTGATATAGGTACTATTATTATTCTCAGCTTCCAGAGAAGGAAGTGAGGCACATGATGGTTGAGTGACTTGCCCAGATTACACAGCTAGCAGGTGGTTGTCTTGGGATCCAAATCCAGGCAGTTTGAGCTAGAGTCTACGTTTTCCAAACCTATTTCCAAGGCAGGTAGCTGCTTTCCTTGGAGACATCCAAAGATGAGAATTGGATTGAATCTGTTTATGAAGTGATAGTTACGGATAAGTTACCATGCCTCTGGGAAGAGGAGCTTGTTTATCATTTCTCAGCTTTTCTGCAAAAGCAATTTTTGCAGCAGCTCAAGTTATGTCCCAAGTAAATGAAACAGGTGCTCATTAGGCCTCCAGGCTGGTATAAGTCTCACTTTGCAATTGCTGTAAGAGGTGGAGAAGATGAACAGCCGTAAATGTTCACTATGGAAACCTGGACATCATTTCTATTCATGTGGAGTTCATTAACCTGAGTTTCTTTAAACAGAGATTTATAAAACAAGCAAGTGTTTTTGGGTGTGGAAGGTCAAAGGAAGGTGGTATACTTTAAAAAACTAAAACAGAAGCAATGGAAAAACATCCCCTTCTATTTTCTTTTATGGTAGTCTCTGAAGCACACATACACAGACTGCCTTAATGTTTTTGATGAAAATTAATAAGACATTTATTTTGGAGATGTGACAAAATCTAACCTGGTGACCAAATTGTCTTGAGTTCGGCGTTTGTGAGTTTAGTGAGCAGAGAATGTATGGTGTTGTGAGATGTCTGAACAGAACCCGTCCAGTCTGCACAGAGACAGATGGACTTTTACAAACATGGGAAAAGCCTACGGACTGATCCAAGTGATTCCTGAAGTCACTGATTTGTTTTAATGACTCTTCTTTGGTAAAATATCTGTTGCCATTCCCCTGATGGAAAACATGGGATCAAAGTTCTGATTCCTCCAAGATTAATCATTTTCTTCTTTATCTGCATCAAAGTTCTTTGATATGGCAAAACTTCCTTTTTCAGTTGAACTTACTGTATGCTTAGATTTCAATCAATAATAGTAAATATTGACTTGAGGGGTCACTGCTTACTTGACGGAAAGGGGTTATCATCAGAAACTTACCATTTGCAATTCTTTTTTTTACCTTACTTCCTTCTAAAAGATAGGTTTATTTAAAAATCTTATTAGTCTGAGAAAAGAGAGTTTGGCCAAAATTCTTTCACTGTGTCATCTTCTTATTTCAAAACACTTGAGGGGATTTTTCTGATTCTATGTGGATCTGGCAGCATAGTTATTATAAGCACAAGTTTGGAGTCACAAACACCTTCTCATTGCCTAACATTGGGCCAGATAACAGTCTCTATAAAAGGAGATAATGACAAGACCCACATTTTATGGTGGCTTTGAGTTTCAAAAGATATAATAATTTTGAAGAACTCAGTTCAGTACCTAGCACATAGTGCTCAGTAAATATTAGCTATTAATGCTATTATGTTATTTAAAAATTTATATGTATGCAAATTATAGTGTGTGCATTTTCATAATCTAAAAACTACTATAAATTACAGAATCTGGATATAAGTGGGGTCAGCAATTTTCTTTAAAGATCAATGAGTCTTAAAAATCCTTGAACAGAGGTGTCATTTGCATAGGGCTATCCAACATGATTTTTTTAAAGTTTATTCATTTATTTTGACAGAGAGAGCATGCACACAAGTGGGGGAGGGACAGAAAAAGAAGGAGACAGAGAATCCTAAGCAGGCTTTGCACTGCCAGTGCAGAGCCTGATGTGGGGCTCAAACCCATGAACTGCGGGATCATGACCTGAGCCAGAGTTGGATGCTCAACCAACTGAGCTACCTAGGTGCCCCCAACATGGTTTTTAAAATTAGGCATGCACATCAAGCCAGCTTGACTCTGTACTTCTAAATGACGAATATATTTTCAGTTTACAATTCAAATTCATAGATTCACAATGCCCCGTATAGTTAAAATGACTTGCATATAAGTACATACTAATTGAAATGATTATATGCTAACTGCATATGCATACTGTGTGTGTACGTGTGTGTGTATGTTTCAATGTAAATGTGACCATCAGTATTTCAAATAGGGAACCATAGGCCTGTCAATTAATGGCAGTGGCCTCCTTTTTATTATAGACAACTGGGGAACTGATATGTAGATTCACTGTTACATATTTTTCAAAAGGCAGATCACTGGGTCTCACAGTGGACTTAGTGAATCAAAATTTTCAGGAATGGGATACAAATACTTGCACATTTAATGTGGTAGTACTGCCATAAACAACTAGAAAACTAGAGAAAGTGTATGAAAGTATGGTTTTTAGACATTGAATAACAGGCTGTGCAAGACTGTGATCCATGGAGGAAGGCAAACAAATGAGGTGAGCCCTTCAGCTGCTCCAGTGTCCTGCCTGGAGGCTCTTCCCAGACCTGAACTCAGCAAGAAGGAACCCAAACAGAGTCTGAGGGTCTTGCTGTGGGGTTCTGGGAGGCTAAGGCAGCTAGAATTTGTGGAACAGAGTGTCAAAGAGGAGGAAGTTGCACAGAGAAGAATCTGGAAATTAGCAAAGTGTTTCCTATGTCTCTGAGCCTGGGGAGAGACCCATCTTCCAATCTCTACTAACATGGTCCTCCCCAGAGATAACCACTCAAGATGAGTTTTGCCTGTTTTTGAACTTTATGTCAATGGAATCATATACTACATATGTTGCAGGGGTGGGTGAGTTGACCTACTGCTTGACATTATGTTTGTGATGTTTATCCAGGTTGTGTGGCAGTAGCATCTTCATTGTCATTGCTATGGAGCCCCAGGGCGGGGCTCCATTCCATAACTCTGGGGTTATGACCTGAGTGGAAACCAAGAGTTGGATGTTCAACTGACTGAGCAATATATGCTCTTTTATTATATGATTAAACTACATGTATTTATCATTTGGCAATGAGTGGAACGTTGGTTTTTATCATTTTTTATTTTTAGCTATTACAAATAATGGTGCTGTGTGTTTTGGCCCATATACATGGGTATTTGTCTTCAATATAAATCTAGGAGAGGACTAGCTAGGTCATGAGATAGGTGGGCATGTAATGTTCATTTTTCCAGAATGGTTGCACCAATTTCACTCCCACCACCAGTGCATGAAAGTTCTAGTTGTTCCATATTCCCGCCAATACTTGATATTGCCCCTGGTGAGGGTGTAATAGTATTTCATTGTGGTTTTAGTTTGCATATTTCCCTGATTCATAATAATATTGAGCATCTTTTCAGATATTGATTGGCCATTTGAATATCTTTCTATAGCATTTCTATATTTTTCTTATGGATTTGTAGAAATTATTTTTACATGGTCTGGTTATAAGCCTTTTGTAATATGCGTTTAAAATTTCAAGTATCTAAAAAACTCTGTGGTTTGCCTTTCATTCTCTTATTGGTGTCTTTTCCTTTAGGAACGGGAGTTCCTACTTAATTAATTCCAAATATTCATCTTTTCCTTAATAGTTAGTGCTTTATATGTTCCATTTAAGAAATCTTTACCAACTTCACTCTATAAAGATTTTCTCCTGTTTTGTTTTTTCTAGAATTTTCTCCTACCATGATGTAGGAATAGTCTAATAGCAGCTGAATCTTTTTAGTTTTCTCTTTTGTGGATCTCCACTTGACCCAGCACCATTTGTGGCCAGACTCTCTTCTCCCCTCTTCTCTGGTGTACCACCTTTCACATAAACCACATTTCACATAAAATGTGTGGGTGGGCCTTTTGCTGGATTCTGTTCCATTCCATGTCTCTGTTAGTCTATCCCTGCGCCAATACTATGGTCTTGGTTATAGTAGTTTTATAACAAATCTTGATGTTCAGTTATCTGGCTCCTCCAACTCTGTTCTTTTTCTTCAAGATTATCTCAGCTTTTATTCTGTTTCCATATAAATTTTGGAATCCATGGATCAATTTCTACCTTTTGGTGTCAGTGGTTGTAAGTGTGTTCCGGGAATTTTTCCATTTTACCTAAACTTTCTATTGTCTCATCATAATCCTAATATCCTCATATTATCTTTTTTTATTGTCAGGCCAGTAGTGATTTTCTTTTTCATTTGTATTGTTGGCTATTCATGCCTTCCCTCTATTTTTTTTATTGGTTAGTCATGCCAAGGTATTATCAGTTTTCATAGTCTTTCCAAAGAATACT
Organism: Cryptoprocta ferox; assembly: GCA_028646485.1. Classification (NCBI taxonomy): domain Eukaryota; kingdom Metazoa; phylum Chordata; class Mammalia; order Carnivora; family Eupleridae; genus Cryptoprocta; species Cryptoprocta ferox. The sequence continues at coordinate 37,977,952 of CM053559.1, read as the reverse complement.
TTTTGTGGCTTTGTTAATCTTCTTTCTTTTATGTTTTTCTTTTTAAATAATTTCTGCTCTTCCAGTTATAATTTTCCTGCTTGTACTTACTTTGGGTTTCATTTGATTTTATTTTTACAACTTCTTGAGGATACTTAAATCACTGATTTGAAGCCCTTTTGCCTTTCTTTCCTTTTCTTGCCTTTCTTTGCCTTTCTTTTCCTTTTCTGTGAGTGAGGGAGAGGGTCAAAGGAGGAGAGAGAGAGAGAGAGAGAGAGAGAGAGAGAGAGAGAATCTTAAGCAGTCTCCATAAGCTCAACCCTATGACCGTGGGATCATGACCTGAGCTGAAATCAAGAGTCAGACACTCAACCAACTGAGCCACCCAGCTGCCCCAATTTTCTAATATATATAATGACATCTACTTACTTATCTCCAAGCATTGCTTTGGCTTTATTATATAAACTTTTTATGTCCAATTTTCATTATTATTCAGTTTTCTGAATTCCATTACAACTTCTTCTGGGTCACATGAGTTATTAAGAAGTATATTAAGTTCCAAACATATGGAATGTTCTAGTTTTTTGTGTGGTGGTGTTATTGATATCTGACTTATTTCCACTATGGTCAAGGAATATACATTCTAATTTTAATATTATGCAATTTATTAGAGAAGCTGATGAACTAGCATGTGTCCAGTTTTGAGAAATGGTTCTACACCTGTTGGGTGCACTGTTCTACCTATGACAGTTAGATCAAGTATGTTAATCAATGAGTTCTTAATATCAATTATTATTAATACTAGGATTTACTGGCAAGAGTCCTTATGTCATTCTTCTTTATTATTTCTCCGCTGAAATTCTCCATTTTGTTCTTTCAGTTAGTTCCTTGAACCTATGATTTTAAACTTCATGGTAACTCCATCAGAAAAAATAATAAACATCTCCCATATGTTTTATTATATGGGCTTTCAATTAAGTCCCATCTTCTAAAATACTAAAATGTTTTTTATTCAATACCAGACACTATATATAAAAAAAAAAAAAAAAATGGAGGGGCGCCTGGGTGGCTCAGCTGGTTAAGCGTCCGACTTCGGCTCAGGTCATGATCTCACGGTTCGTGGGTTCGAGACCCGCGTCAGGCTCTGTGCTGACAGACAGCTCAGAGCCTGGAGCCTGCTTCAGATTCTGTGTCTCCCTCTCTCTCTCTGCCCCTCCCCTGATCACACTGTCTCTCTCTGTCTCTCAAAAATAAATAAATGTTAAAAAAAAAGTTAAAAAAATTTTTTAAAAATGGAAAGGGAATTGAAGCTCTGCATAATGTTATCTTCCTTCAAAGAGAATTATCTTCTACTTCTGGAAGTGGACCTTGAGCTAGGGCCTCCAGATCACCTTACAATCAGAAATTACAATGATTTGAAGTTTAGAAGTCTAAAAGGCTCCAAGGAAGCTGTCAGTAAGCGCCTAAAGGAAAGAAAGGAAAATATTGCTGGAAGCTAGAAAAATAGGGCCCTTGGTATATAGTAATAGAATGTGAAAACTGGCAAATATAATATAATATAGTAATAAACTTGATGATCTAGCCAAGGAGGTTTCCATAAAGTGCACTGATGGTTCTGCTTAGGGTTTTTTAGCTGCCTATAATAAAACAGGAGAAGAAAAATAAACTAAAAAAGGATCTGTGGCCCCCAGTACTCTAAGTTGGCCCTCAGGGTCTCAACCTCCTGGTGTTGCACCCATGGTTAGGTTGGGATAATGGAAGGTATGATATGTCAGAAGGAATTTCACAGATGTAATTAAAGTTCCCAAGTAGGTGGGCTTGACCTAATCAGATGAGCCCTTCAAAAGGACTGGTCCTTTTTGTGAAGAGACTTGAAATGTGAGGGGCAATGGAGGGGCCACATGGCAAGGACTTGAGGGTATCCTCTAAGAGCAGCAAGAAATGGGACTTCAGTTACACAACCCGAGGAAATCAATTCTGCCATTAACTGAGGGAGCTTGGAAGCAGGTCTTTTTCCAGTTGAGGCTCCAGATGAGAAAGACTGGCTGACACCTTGACTTCAGCCTTGTGAGACCAGGAGAGGGGCACTCAGTTAAAATACGCTGGATTCCTGGGGCGCCTGGGTGGCTCAGTGGGTTGGGCTTCCGACTCTTGGTTTTGGCTCAGGTTATGATCTCATGGTTTGTGAGTTTGAGCCCCACATCGGGCTCTGTGCTGACAGCTCAGAACCTGGAGCCTGTTTCGGATTCTATGTCTCCCTCTCTCTCTCTGCCCCTCCCCCACTCACGTTCTGTCTCTCCTTCTCTCAAAAATAAATAAAACATTAAAAAATATGCTGAATTCCTTATCCACAGAAACTGGGATAATAAATTTGTGTTGCTTTAAGCTACTTAGTTTGTGATAATTTGTTACACATAAATAAAAAATGAATATAGCAACTGTTCAGTTTCAAGCAAACTTTGAAGAAATGTAAAGGAGCCAGGACTCTTTAGATTTGAAAATAAAAGTATGTGTTTTCTCAGTCTCTTAAGATAGCAAACTATTCTCAGTACAAAATGACTTCCAGGCAAAGATTGAATCTAGCATGGACTTATAAGATCCTTTTTCAAAACTTCAGAATAATCTAAGATGCCACCTCCATAGACTCTTTTTTTTAAAGTTTATTTATTTATTTTGAAAAAGAGAGAATGGGGGGGTGCAAAGAGAGGGGGCAGAGGATCTGAAGCTGGCTTTGTGCTGACAGCAGAGAGCCCGATGTGGGGCTTGAACTCACAAACCATGAGATCATGACCTGAGCCGAAGCCGGATGCTTAACTGACTGAGACACCCAGGTGTCCCTTATAGACTCTTTCAAATAGACAAAAATTCTTCTAAAGATCTTAAGAGGTCTTGACAGACTCTGTTAAACAGTGGGGCTTCCTAGATTCTTAAGGGATTGTCACACAGCAACCTCATAAGGACTGCAGGTAGAAGAGAGCTTTTTTTTTAAAACTTTTTTTAAATGTTTATTTATTTTTGAGAGAGAGAGAGACAGAGCACAAGTCGGGGAGGGGCAGAGAGAGAGGGAAACACAGAATCCAAAGCAGGCTCCAGGCTCCGAGCTGTCAGCAATGAGCTGGATGCAGGGCTCAAACTCACAAGCTGTGAGATCATGACCTCAGCCAAAGTCGGATGTTTTTTGTTTTTTTTTTTTTTAATTTTTTTAAATTTATTTTTGATTTATAGAGAGACAGAGCATGAGCAGGGGAGGGACAGAGAGAGAGGGAGACACAGAATCCGAAGCAGGCTCCAGGCTCTGAGCCTTCAGCACAGAGCCTGATATGGGGCTTGAACCCACAAACCGTGAGATCATGACCTGAGTTGAAGTCGGACGCTTAACCGATTGAGCCACCCAGATGCCCCCCCCCCCAAAGTTGGATGTTTAATCAACTAAGCCACCCAGGTGCCCCAGAAGAGCTTATCTTAAAGAGATTTGAGGTTGTGACCATCTTGGAAGGACTGAAACTAGATATGATACACGGAGACCCCACAGAATACAAGAGAAGTTTGGTGGTGAAGCACTGCCACCTTGAACTAAGAATTAAGAACCAAGGGGCAGTATTGGGCTTTCATCAAGAAATGAATGATATGCCTGACTGTTTTCAGAAGTACTGCTGACCAGTGACTGTAGCACGCCTCCGCCTGTGCTTCCTTCCCATTTTAGCTTCAACCTTTGAAACGACTTCCTGACTTCCATTCCTCTCTTTCCTCCATTACGGCCAGTGGCAAAACTAAGTCAAAGCAGCTTATGTCTTGCACTGAAGCCCATGATTCCTGAGGGCTGTATTCTGCTGTGAAGGTAAGAAACTTTGGACCCAAACTTTTGTACTTTAGATCAGTGTTCTGGCTCAGGTACCCTTGGGCTGCCGTGGACCTCTCCAAACAAAAGGAGAGCAAGGTTGTTAGGGAAGGAGCCTGAATGGGTGGCTCCTCCTTTTTCGGCTTCATTGTTCCCCATCCTTCCCATCACCAAGTACGTATGCGTGAAATATGTGTGCAAACAAACATGTGTGCATGCATGTGTATATGTTTATGGGGGGGGGGGTGTTTTTCCAAGAGGACCTTCAAGAAACTCTCCCCTACCTCTCCTCCCCAAACTGATATGTACCCATCTCTCCAATGAAACAACTTCCTTTGCCCCTTTGTCACCAAACAAATGTGGCTACTGAACTCCCAGGATGTCCTCATTAGCAAAGGCCCAGCCTCTGTACAGATGCAGAGAAAAAGCAAGAAAAAAACCACTGCCACTCTGTCACATTCCCCTGAGACACTTGATAGGAGAGAACGTGATCTGATCGAATTGCATAATTCCCCCACCACCACCACTGCGCCAGAAAGTGCATACTTTCTTAAAATGAAAGAGCTGAAGAAGAGAGTTGTCTACCATGTGCCGCATGTGTTTTTTTCCTTTCCTGAGGGAAAACCTGTCCGACTTTGGGTTTCACCGCTCATAAATTATCAAGTTATTTCTCACTTATGGCACAGATATCAGTCTGGTTGGTATATGCACCCACACATCAGCTGAGACTCAAGAGAGCTAAATTTACAAAACATTAAATCAATAAGCATGTGTGAATGGGCAAAACAGCGTGACATCCTTAACTTAATAAGGCTACAGCATTGCTGTTAATCATCTGTTTTGCAACTTCTGAAGTTTCTTTCCTTCTAATTTTATAGTGTTGCTAGAAGCCTAGATGAGTGAAGGCCCTTCTGTCAGAAGAAGAGAACAATATGCCTCAAACTAGGAAATGAGAGCTATTCCCAGGGAGATGGAGCCATGATAATACCAGAGAGATGCAGCCATTGCATGATACTGTATTTTTTTTAAAGTTTTTTAATGTTTATTTTTATTTTTGAGAGAGAGAGAGAGAGAGAGAGAGTGAGTAGGGGAGAGGGAGAGAGAGGGAGACACAGAATCCAAAACAGGCTCCAGGCTCTGAGCTGTCGGCACAGAGCCTGATGCGCGGCTCGAACTCATGGACCATGAGGTCGTGACCTGAGCTTAAGTCAGATGCTTAACTGACTGAGCCACCCAGGCGCCCCTCCTGATGCTGTATTTATAAGGAAGAAATAATAACTACAGTGTTGTTTAAACTGCTGAGGAACCCCAGAACAGACAGGGCTGCCAGATGTCTCTCAGGAAAATGCCAATCTTCCAGATGGGGTATGGGGTAGATATAGGAACAGATGAATAAAAATAGCATTCCTCTCCCGCCTCTGTTCCGGGGCTCCCCCTGCCCCACATTTGTCTCCAAATCCACAAAAACAGACTCTTCACATTAAAAAATATCCTTCTGTAGAGAAAACATCCACCCCCACTGTGGGCTATCCTTTTGTTACTAAACACATTTCATAACAGGCGAGTCTGGTGTGCTTACACTGCATTACTTCCCAGTGCCCAGAACTTTTTCCAAGCACCGTGTACTGGAAGTACATGCACCAGCAGGTGGGAGATTTCATCTGGTGATGATACTAATGACCACTACAAGTTGGTGGAAGCTGTGCATAAATGCAAAGAAGGACAATTGTATGGGGAGAGCTGAACTGCCAAGCAAAACCCAGAGAGACCCTGGGCTAGGAGTTGGCAGGGGTGGAAGCTGGGAGGGAGGAGGGAAATGGCAAACAGGCATTAATTAGAAGTCTGTGTAAACACCCAGAATGGACTGCCTGACAGAAGGCTGCTGGGCAGTTTCTGGCCCCTCTGTTCATTCATCGGACCAGCACAGACCAACTCTCAACTACTTCTTTTCTTTTATTTTTTAAGTTATTTATTTTGTTTTGTTTTTTAAATGTTTATTTATTTATTTTGAGATAAAGAGAGTGCACGTGGAGGAGGGGCAGAGAGAGAGAGGAGAGAGAGAGAATCCCAAGCAGGGATTCCCGATGTGGGGCTCAATCCCATTAACCGTGATATTATGACCTGAGCCGAAATCAAGAGCTGGCTGCTTAACTGACTGAACCACCCAGGCACCTCTCAAGCACTTATTTTAAAATGAGCCCTTTGTATTGGCTCCTGCCACCCTCTCTCTACCCCCATTGCCACACATAAGCATAGCTCCCAGGCAGCTTTTCTCTTTAGGGGTGAGGATGATCAAGAAAATATACTAACATTTGCAAGAGGAGAAAATGCATATCTGCTCCACAGAAAGAGTAATCTGGTCCATGTTTATATGTGAATGGACAACAAGGCATCTGAAGAAAAGCATAATCGTGAAATCAGAGTCTAAGATAAAGAGAATATCTGATCCCCTATAAATACGAGATAATTTAGGAAAGAGAAGAGAATAAAAAAAGAAAATCAAAATTGATGTTACATTTTCAGAGAGATTCAAGAATGCATTTTGAAGTGTATGTATATTTTTAAAGTTGATGAGATATCTCTGAGGGATTCATAACAAATTAATAACTAGGTCATCTCTAGGGCTGGGAACCAGAAAAGAGAGAGCTTAGTTGTCACTATACATTTTTTTTAAACTATGGAGTTTTGTCCCAGGAGCATATATTACTATTTAAGTTAATAAATAAAATATAGCATACCCATAAATTAAGAACAAAGTACTATAGAAAAGGAACAGGACAAGATGATGATGAGATAAAAGAAGAGTTCAGATAGCAGAGCAAATCTACAAAGAGACAGCGAATCTCACTATTATGGACTTCATGAAAAGAAAATGAGGAAAAAAGGAGATATTATTAAAGAAGTAAAAGAAGAAAATTTGTCAGCTAAAGAGACATGAATCTTTGGATCAAAATTTCCTTTTTTTAAGTTTAGTTATTTATTTATTTAGAGAGAGAGAGAGAGCGGGAGTGAGAGAACAAGTGGGGGAGGGGCCGAGAGAGAGGGGGAGAGAGAGAATCCTAATCAGGCTCTGTACTGTCAGCATGGAGCACAATGCGGGTCTCAAACCCATGAACCATGAGGTCATGACCTGAGCTGAAATCAAGACTGAGTCACCTAGGCACCCCAGAAATTGCCTGTCTCATAATTCTTCTCTTCTACTGTTTTAAAAGATAACCACATAAAACTATAGTTAATAATAATTTATAATTAATGAAACTATACTGATGGGCTTATAACATGTAAAGATGTACTTTGACAATAATAGCCCAAGAAGGGATGAAGAAAAGGATATATATTGGGGGAAGTTTCTATATAATGTTGAAATTAAGTGAGTATAAATCTGAACTGGATTATTTTAAACTAAGAGTAAATTTACTCACCAAATTTTGCGGAGGATGCATGAAAAAAGACCCACAAATAGACATATCATTATGAAACTTCAGAACTCCAGGGGCAGAGAAAAGATCCTAAATTCTTTCATAGGTTAAAACGAAGGAGGAATAAGAGTCAGACTGGCATGAAAGCAGTGCTTTCAAAATTCTGAGGAAAATAATTTCCAAGCTAGAATCCTACATTCAGTCCAATTGTCAATCAACAGTGATCAACAGTGGTGGTAACATAAGGACAATGTTAGATGTACAAAGTCTCAGAAACCTTGCATGTAACGTCTTCCTTCTAAAGAATTTCCTGACAAAGTAAGATAAAAAGTAATACAAAAGGGGTTGAAGGATGCAAGAAATGATGGCACTAACTCAGTGCACACTAAAAAGAAATCCCAGGGGAAGAATTCTGCAGCAAGCCTGGAAAGCAATTGGCCCAAATTAGAAGAGTAAGTCAGGGGACTCCTAGAAGATTGGGTTTAAGTGGAGACCAAAAGAGAACAAAGGTAGCTTCATCAATATCCACAAACCACCACTGATGTCTTCTCTTCCTTTGATTTTCTCACCGGACCAAAAAAAAAAAAAAAAAAAAAAAAAAGCAATTCAGGTTAAACTCAGCTCTCTGCCTATGCTACGTCTACACATCAGGAGCTGATCATGACCGGGGAGACAACTGCATCTGGGGTGACTGCTCTCTAAGCAATGGACCACAAATCTCACTGGGGCCCTCAGCACAGACCACCAGTGCTCTGATACCTAATTTGCAGTCTCTATCTTCCATCCACATGCTTTACACTATCTTCCTGTTTTCTGTTCCTAACACTTATTTGATAACCTACATTATTGATTTATTGACACAGTAGACATAATGTTCTATATGATTTTTCTCATGGTTACAATTTATTGGATCATTGTGGACACCTCCATCTCTCTCTCTCTCTCTCTCTCTCTCTCTCTCTCACACACACACACACACACACACACACACACGCACATACACTTGTGTGGTCTAGAGAAGCAGAGAAAGAAGAATGGAGCAAGTACACAGAGATGTCAAGACAAGAGGTAGAAAGATCCCATTTGGGCTCTCATTTCCTGGTTCCAGTTCTTGCCTGAGTTCCAATAGCTTTTTTTTGCCCTGAGTTCAATGAAACAGTGCTGTATCTTCATGTGAAACTCTATGCCCTCCTCTGCGCCTCCCCAGCTTGAGTTGGGTTCCGTTGACTAATACAAAGAATTGAAATCGTTTAGAGCCTGTTTGGGACTTTTCAAACTGCTTTCTGCACATATTCCTCTAGTTTGGGATGTGGATTATTGGCCTGGGGTGGCATACCTCTTCCCCCATACCAAGTTCTGAACCAGAACATAAAGGAGTCAGGCAAGTGAAGATACAAGTATAGGTTTATTGCTGATTAATGTTGCACTGAAGTATATAACTTGGGTGTGCGACAAGAGACAATTTCCTAATGCCGAATCTCAGAATTTGATCAATTTATCCACCTGTCACAGGAAACACAGGACAACTGTAACCTCCTCCTGCAGGGGCAGAACCTTTACCACTAAGTTTACCTTATGGCACATCTTCTTTGCAACCAGACAAATCCCAAAGAGCGAAGAGGGGAAGGAGGGACTAAGCTACAGTCATAGTTTCTGCTTCTAAAGTTACTCAGCAGACAGGAAATTCATCCTTTACTGGGGAAGAAGTGAGAGAGTTCAGGAGTATTATGCAATGGATATCTACAAGGACAGAAACCTATGGAGGGGGAAATACTTAGTTCCATGTAGTTCCCCATGAGCCTGGTAAAATTGCTGATTCCCCATTCATTGTTGTATCCTCCACATTGAAGCAGGATCCCTTTTTGTATACCCTAATGCAGCAGTAAGGCTGCCATTATGGAAAAGAGAAGACACACAAAAACTCAGTGAATAATGGGGAAACATTTTGAGACATCTTTGAAAACAGAGATTTCTCCATCTAGAGTAGATTTAGGAAGTTGACATATATTCCTGATCAGGACTCCTTAGTTACATCTCATGGAAGATGATTTCCTTTGATGAGTTATAGGCAGTATTTTACATATACCCTAGTCTTTTACAACCCTGACAATACTGAAATCAGTTCTGGGTCACCAAACGTAGCTTATGGCCAAGGCCTTCTTGCAAACAATTGCTTCATTGTATTTCACCTATTGTGGCTGAGATAATGTAACAGATGCCTTCTGAAATATCAATGAGATTTCTCCATAAAATTCATTCTTTATGGGCAGACAGCTCCTGGTGGCAGCTTGTTAAAAGCTTGGGTTCCTCTACCCTTCTCTCCTGGCCACCCTATCCATACTCCATTTGAGTCCAGGCAATTACTATGATATGCCCAGCCACAAAAGATGGATCAAGGAAGTATTTGACGTTAAAGCTCTTGCAAAGGAGGTAGCTTACCACAGTTTGGAGGTAGCTCAGTGTACTGGAATTAATTATTCTTCCAACCTGCTAGTAAGACTGAAATAACAATAGCTGGGCAGAGATCTATTTTGCATATCTCTCAACATAATTAAGGTAAAAGCTGATCTTTAGAAACAAAGTACCCAAAGACCCTTGTGATCAGCATAGTTTTAAAAGGCAATACACAAAATAGCTATAAAAGTTTAACTCCTTCGATAAGTCAAAAACTTATTTCCTGATTTATTCCCAATTTGGTAGTGAAAATAAGATTTGTTCTTAGTGGTGAAAAATCTCAATGCCACCTGATATTTGTGGCTACATTGTTCAGAGTAATTAATTATAACAAATAATGTTGAATCTCAGGGGTTTAACACAATAAAAGTTTATTTCTCGCTCTCATCACAGCCCAGTGTTGGCCAGGCTGGCCTCCATATTCTATGACATCTGTGTATGCTCTCCAAGGTTGCCTCCTCTGGGAAAGGGAGTGATGAAGGCATACCAGCTCCTACATGTCTCAGCCTAGAAGGGATATAGTCAGAGTCCATTGGCCAACTTAATCGTATGGTCCTAACCTAACTACAAGAGGAATAGGAAAATGCATAATGAAGATGTCAGCTGAACTTTAGGAAAACATACCCTAAGAATGCTATGCCAAATAATTTTTAAAGGCACTACCATAGAAAGAGCACATGAGTATTTGGTAAGCATGGTCTCTGTCACTATAGTTAAGCATAGCTCTCATGCCGTCTTTTAAAGCAGTAATGGTTTATTTTAGCAAGGCAGACTTACTGCATCAAAATCTACATTTTATATCCTTAAATCTATAACCAGAGTAGATATTGGCATGTCTAATTTAATCTTCAGATACTGTGGAGTGCACTTTCTTCTTCCCTTCGCTAAACCTGTTAGGAAAAGCTTATTTTCAATGGATAGGATATTTATTTGTAGTAAGTCTTTTAATTTCTGAGACTCATTGGTTAGCACACCCATATCAATTTTGCTTTAGTCAAAAGGGGTTGGAGGGCCATTGACAATGCTTCTTAAAAGATGATCCTGCAACATTATCTAAGAAATCTGTAAGATTCCTGGGTGGAGACAGATGGTGCAGCTCAGCAGTAAAATAATCAGTATGCACCAGACTGTTGATCTTATATGTGGATCATAAATCTCCAGACAATGACTGATGGTGCTTGTGAACATTCACCCACACGCTCATCAGATGTATTCGTCATAGTGCAGCCAGAGAACCAAGTGCCCTTATTATGGTAATTGTGAATTACACAGGCCGTGGAAGCACAATACACTTGACCAAAACATAGTGTTTGATTTGCTTTAAGATAGAAGTGAGCCTCTCAGCATAAGAATCCCAAGAAGTGGGCTCACGACAGATTATTCCACTTGATTCAGTCCTCATGTTTGAGTTGTATTTATTTGCTTACTAGTAGTATGTGAAGGTGGATTTGTACTCAGTGTTAACTCTGTTTTGAGTGTTGTGTTTATTTTGAGGAAAGAATGTCCTCTGTTTTGTTATAAAAGACTTTGAGTTTGTTATAAGTAATGAGCAACAACAGATGAGCAAGTCTTCAGCAAGACCATTCTTAATTGTTCTAGAAGCAGTCTAGCCACCCCATCTTTGTTTCCTAAGAAACTCAGAGGGACCAGAAACACAGGGAACCACTTTAATATAGATATATGTAATTAGTTTTTACATATGTAATTATATGCACATAGATTAAGTGACTTTTACTCGATTTTACACATGTAGATAATTAAGTACAGTATTTTGAATCTTTTAATTATATGTTTTAGTGGAGAAAAGCTGATGATTTCATGCTGTGGTAGTAATTGAGAAGAGTTGGGGTGCCTTTACATTCACATGGATTATCTGTGGGTGCAGCACTTACTGATGTGTTTGAGCTTTGACCATTACCTTCAAGGTTATTCTGGTTCCACCAATGGCTCTAGCATAATGTGTCTTCTCAGGAGGTCTATGAAATCGCTGCTTCTGAGGATGAGCACAAAAATAAAGATGTTTAGACAGAAGTGGCTTAGAAAGAAGATAGCTGTTTTGACTTATTCTGACTTCCCCTTCCCCATGAATTGTCCTAATTGACCAGTTAATAGCTTGGTGGACACAAACCTAATTTTTAAAATAAATTATATATGTAGACTTCTTAATTAATGAGTGTAACTTAAGGAACTGAGGTTAGCCACATTTAACTGACAATGTAAGGGCTTTTTACATATATAATCTGTTACTCATTAGGGAGGCAGGAAAATACAGTGGTAAAACGTATTGGCTTGGAATAAAATTTTCTGGGTTCCAATTCCATCTCAGCCACCTATTAGTTCTGTGACTATGTCTCAGAGCTTTAGTTTGTTCACCCATAAATATAGAAAAATGACATTATCTACCTTAAAGTGTTATTATGGATAATGAGATTATGTTAATAAGGAATTTAGCATAATTTAGTAATTAAAAGTTAATATTTTTTTTTTGTGCTAACATGAGAACTTAGCTAGGTGCTGTCCAAGGTTCTGTCCAAGGTACTGAGGTGAGCTCTGAGTCAAAGACCATGATGACACAAACAAATGGCTTGCCCAGAGCTGTACAGTATGTACAGTCTATCAAGTTGACGGCCTTCCATTCAGTCAGGCTATATCTATTTCATTTTGACTGGAACCACTGATAAACTACTTCATATAAACCATATAATGGGATTACCTGCCACCACAACAGCTAGCCATTTAAGACAGCTGTTTGACTTAACTAGTCCCTCCTCTCAATGAATTGTCTTAATTGACCAATTAATATCTTTGTGGAGACACTTTCATTTAAAAAGTAAAATATGTATGCAAATTTATTCATTGTATGAGTTTGATATATGAAAGGAAATGTATTATGAGAATGTGTTTAACCTGAGCGACATCCTACCAGCATGTTATACTCATTTATTAACTTATTATGATTGGAATATAATATCCAACAGGTTGATGGCTATCATATATTAAACTGTACTCAATAATCAAAACTCTTTTTGACATTATATTATGTATTATATAACTTATATTTTTACTTCTTGTCTACCTCTTTGATGAGGGAATGTATACTCCATAAGGGCAAAGTAATGTGTCTTCCTCAATACCCCTTATCCCTAGAGCCTGAAACTGCTCATGACATATAGAAGACATGCCAACAAATTAGATAACCTAAATGAAATGGACAAATTCCTAGAAAGACAGGAACTATTGAAATTGACTCTGAAGAGTCATTGAAAGAGAATCTGAAGAGACATATAACAAGTAAAAGATTGAATTAGTAATTTTAAAGTTTCCTACCTGGAAAATCCCAGGTCCAGATGGCTTCAGTGGTCAGTCTTACTAAATGTTTAAGGAAGAGTTAACACAATCCTTCACAAACTTCCAGTAATTAAAGAAAGGGCACACTTCATAACTTATTATTTGAGGCCAGTATTATCTTGATGGTCAAACCAGACAAGAATCACAAGAAAACTATACACCAATATCTCTTATGAATATATATGTAAAAAATCCTTAACAAAATACTATCAAACTGAATCCACATAAGAAGAATATATAACATGGCCAAATGGTATTTATCGCAGGAAGGCAAACTGGTTCAATATGCAAAAATCAATTAATATAATATGCCATATTATAAAACAAAGGACAAATAAACATGATCTTCTTAACAGATGCAGAAAAAAACATTTGACAAAGTCCAATACGCTTTCATGATGGACACATATATACACACATGCACACGCACAGGCACATACACACAAACTAAGAACAGAAGGGAACTTTCTCACCTTATAAAGGGCATCTACAAAAACTGCACATCTAGCATCATACATAATGGTGAAAGACTGAAAGCTTTCCACAAACTACAGAATGGGAAAAAGTGTTTGCAAATCCTATGTCTGATAAGGGACTTGTATCCAAAATATATAAAGACAAATAACCCATTTAATTATGGGCAAAGGATATTAATAGACATTTCTCCTAAGAAGATACACAAATGGCCAACAACCACATGAAACGATGCTCAGTATTATTAGACATTAGGGGACTGCACATCAAAACCACTATGAGATGCGCCTTCAAAATGATTAGGGTGTCTATAGTATAAGTGATGTACGATAACAAGTTTTAGCAAAGATGTGGTAAAATTGGGATTCTCACATATTATTGATGATAATGTAAAAGAGTGCAACAGTTTGGAGGTTTCTCAAAATGTTAAACATAGCATTAATATATGACACAGCATTTCTACTCCTAGCTATGTACCAAAGAGAATTGAAACCAAATGTCCTGTACATGAATGTTCACAGGAGCAGCATTTGTAATACCCCCAAAGAGAAGCAAATGTTCATTAATGGATGATAAACAAAATGTGGTATATCCATACAATGAAATATGATTTAGTCATATAAAGGAATGGAGTATTAATCCATGCTACAACGTGGATGATCCTTGACATTCTTATGCTTAGGGAGATTATTATGTTACTGAACTGTCACAAAAGGCCAAATATTATCATATTCCATTACATAAAATGACTGAATAGACACATCCATAGAAATAAATAGTATATTATGGTCGCAAGGGCTGGGGAAGGGGATAATGGGGAGTTACTGATAGTGAGTATGCCATTTCCTTTTGGGTGATGAAAATATTCTGAAATTAAATAATGGTGATGTTGCAGAACTCTGTCAATATCCTAAAAACCATTGAACTGTATGCTTTAAAATGGCAAAATGCATGACCTGTGACTAACTTTTCAATAAAGCTGTTTTATAAAAATATGAATGAAGACACACTTAATACCCAAAAATAGTTGATACAGAATTCCATCCCTTATGATTGCCTCTTACAAAGAAAAATGAAAGGAATCCACATATATAGTTCTCTATCAAATGTTCTATCTCTTTACATCTTCACGGCCACCTTTTTTCTTTGAACTTTGCACAAAATGTTTGTTCTGAGTTTCTCTTACTATTTCACTTCTCTCTAAGTCCTTCATTGTGTAAATAGACTTAGTCTTTTTTTAAGTTTATTTATTTATTTTGAGAGAGAGAGAGAGAGAGAGAGAGAGAGAGAGAGAGAGAGAGAGAGAGAGAGAAAATGATCCCAGGCAGGCCCCACGCTGTCAGTGAGGAGCCTAATGTGGGGCTGTAACCCACAAAATGCAAGATCATGACCTGAGCCAAAATGAAGAGTCAAATGCTTTACTGACTGAGCCACCCAGGTGCCCCTACACTTAGCATTTCTTATAGTGAGAAAGAACTCATTATCTTCACAAGGCTGAAGAAGACAGGTATCACCTGGAAGTTATAGGATATTTTTAGTAGATGGGGGCAAGAAGGAAATCTGTACGTACTCCCACACAAACACTTCTATTCTGTCCCATTTGCATTTGTAAATGTAGAAATATAATACAACATACATTTAATGTTGTAATAAAGCAACTTATTTTGTAGTCAGTGATGCATGTGAAGGTAGGGATTCCCAAAGTGATGTAATATCATGGGAAGAATTATCTCTTCCCAAGCTCCATCCCCTCGTCTGTTGACTCTTGGAACCCAGTCCTTCTCAATGCTTAGAGAGGGAATAGGAGGGAATAGAAAGGAGCTGTTACTAACATAACTAAGGGGCAGGAGACAGACACTGATGTATCATGCTAGATATTCTAAGGCAATATCAACCTTTGCATTATGAAGTGTCTGAATGATAGTTAGATGTTTCCACTCTTAGACCTGGTCTATTTGATAACCTCTTCTTTCTATCCATTCATGGGATTTGAATCTCCCCTTCTCCCTGCAATGTGTTGGAGGAACGGATGGTACCTATTGACTACAACCATCAGCAGACGCAGGACACAAGACAAAGTCTGCCTCTTGGTGGTGAGTTATGGCGGGTGAAAAATGGTTATGGAGCCTGACATATTTCTGAAGGAGACAAGAGAAGACACAGGAAGAAGGCTCAAGGGAGATACTGTCTCATCATTGAGGTCATGGAGGCTACCTGAGAGTTTAGGAGTAAGGCCTTGTATCTAAAAGTGGAAATCAGAGACAACCCAAATTGATGAAGGAAGTTAATTGAAAATCTTTGGCACCCTGAGGGCCCTGAGTGGATTGGAATACTATTATTATTTAACTTTGGTGTAACAATAGATAACATTTGGTGGGATTTTGTGCCTGTTTTTGATTAGCTTTAGGACTGGGTAAGTTACCCTTACCATCATTCCCAGAAGCTCTTTGGTTCTTCTAGTCTGGGGGTGGGAAGGTGAAGAGAGCCATGAGTGGGACCAACCAACATTCTCTTCCCTGATAAAGGGCCTAGTTTCTTGGTTTCAAGAATATAAATTCATAAAAGTTAAGTTTTCCCCTTTAGATTTTATATTATCCAGATCATTGTTGTATACAATTTTCACATGTTGGAGGATCAGCTGTTTAGGTCACTTTACGAGGCGATCTTTGATTACATTAGTAGACAAACACATTTGGGAGGACAACAAGAGTGATTTCAGATTAGGGGAAAAGAAAGGAATTGAATTCACAATTAATATCTTTTTCATTAATTTTTTTGAGAGAGTGAGAGAGAGAGAGAGAGAGAGCATGAGTACGGAAGGAGCAGAGATAGAGGGAGACACAGAATCTGAAGCAGGCTCCAGGCTCTGAGCTGTCAGCACAGAGCCCAGTGTGGGGCTTGAACTCGTGAACTGCGAGATCATGACCTGAGCCTAAGTCAGATGCTTAACTGACTGAGCCACTCAGCCACCCTCATAATTAATACCTTAACTGATAAAAAAAAAAAAAGAAAGAAAAAATATTCAATAATTTTATAAAAATGACTAAATGCTAACTCTACTCAATAAACATCTCAGGAAAACCTACAAAAGCTAGGGGCCCATGAATTTGACATGGTCCTCTCCTCCTTTTTTATTTGTTTTATGGTCTACTCTTCCTAATAGAATAAATCTCTAGAGATTTGTTGCAGCCACCTAGTGGGAAATGTGTGCTAATAAGACCCACAATTTAAAAAGTCTAAATTCCTGTCCAAGCAAAGAAAACCAGTGTCCTCACATCTCAGAATTTGCATCATTTTTCATTCTTGAACTATTCAGACATTCCAAAGATTCGACTGTGCCTAAGAACCAAACACACCTATTTTTATGAGGCGAGGCAAAATGACTCTTGCACCAAAATAATTCAGCATTGGCAGGGGCTGGGGTTCTTTCACTGTTATTGTTTTAATGCCCAGAAAAATGCTTTGTTTGAAGCATATTGCAGGACAAATACATCTTTCAAGAGTCAGATTTCATATGTCTGCACCTTTTCTTAGTCCCTTACCTGTCATTATATGAAACTTTTATGACTACTTACAGACAAAGGCCGGAGACACAAAGGCAAGGAAAAGAGAATAGTTTAGTAAATAACAGATCAGCAATTTAAGCTCGGCTGAGGAGAGTTCAGCTCCCTGGCCTCAGACTGCTGAAGCGGCTGGATTCAGGTGTAGTTAATTCCAGTGAGTCAGAGCAAGGAGCATTAAGAGCTCTCATGTCCTACTGCTAGTGCTGCTAACCTTGCTTCAACTAACCGAATCACAGAATCTCACAGCAATTGTTTAATGTGTTTGCTTCTTTCTTCACCTGCAATCTACTAACATTGTACTCTCCTTTGAGGTACACTATTGCTACCAAGTATTGCTAATGGAAAATAATTAGAAAAGCAGGTGATGGCCATAAATAGAATAAATACAAATTGAATTAATTAAATAAAGATGGCACACTGCATGCATAAAACAGAGAACTTTGGTTTCTCCATAACAATAACAGTCTACATTTATGGAGGGTTTTACTATGTGCCAGGAATTATTCCAAACACTTTACTTATCTAACCACTTATTTAATCCTTTCAGAAGCCCCATGAGTTCAGTATTTCATCTATACCATGCAGAGAATAATAATTCTACATCACAAAATCGTTGGAATACTTCCAGGTGTAGAGGAAGCACTCAATAAATATAAGCTGTTATTATTAGGTTCACAATCTACTCTTTTTTGCTCCTTGAAAATACAGGCCCTTGCTTTTCTTCAGCTTTCTGGTGCTTTTTACCTTTATGACATTGTGAAAGTCATACACACAGCTTCTTTCCATTTTTTAGGATACAATTTTTAGAGCTTAAAAGGTTGCATGCATTTAAAGCAACACAAGCCATGCTTACTCGATATCTCCTCTCCTCTCCTATCTTTCCATTCCCCTGTTGCTGAAGTTTATGCCATGTTTACCTAGATGATAGTCCTGATATTTGAACAGTACATTCAGATTTACAAAGTAATTTTAAGTGCATTCTGTCCATATATTAGAGTGGTCTATAGGCTTATGTCCTGGCTCAGCATTTCCCGGGTATGTAATTTGAAGCAATTCACCGACCTCAGCCTAAGTTTCCTCACATGTAACATGAACGTAATAAAATTATGTGTCTTCTGGATTTATTTTCCAATGATATAATACTTGTAGAGGGTTTATATAGTTTCCAGCACAATAGAAGTACACACAGTAAATGCTCATGAAGGTTGTTATTTGTAGTGATACTAGTGATTTTCTTTCCAATATTTATTCCACCCCAAGGGTTAGTTTCAGCTAGTCATGGTTATACACTTACTCATACTGTGCCTGACTTTATCTTTACCAATAAAAAAGGGAAAAATATTCAATAAAATTATTAAAATGCCTAAATGCCAACTCCACTTGGTAAATATCCCAGGGAAACATATAAAGCTAGGGGTCCACAAATCTGGCATGGTCCACTCCTCTTAATTGAATAACTCCCCAGAGATTTGCTGGAGCCATCTAGCGGGAACTCTGTCAATAAGACTGGCATGTCACCCAATTCTAGACAATAAGACAAGAGCGGAGGTCTGCTGGCAGGGGCGCGGGGAGGGGGGCGGTTCTGGGAAAGATTTTCTTGGGGCTAAAATAGAGCTGCAAGAAAGAACTGGTCCCTCTTCTTCCTTTGGACATCATCATGCTTGGCTGTGATAATGGGAACAGCTGGACCCATCTTTCTGCCAGCCTGCGGATGAAGCCAATACACAAAGGAGGACAGGGGGAGCTGGAAACCTGCCCTACCTCTGAGCTCCTACTTACATTCCTTACTGCTTATATTGTTCTGGGTGTGGGTTTTCTCTCACTTGCAGCCAAAAGCACTGTCTGATACAAGATGTTGATAATAATAATCAGCAGCAGCAACATATGAGAAAGACCGATAAGGTTTTACATTTCCCTCTAACAAACTTTCAAAGAAGTTCTGTAAGTAAATGACTTAACCCACGTACTCACAAAGGAGACAATGCAGTTCTGATAACCCATTTAAAGGTGTCCTATTCTATGTGTATGTGTGGCAAATTGGTTTTTAGAATTTCTTGGGCTTTATATTTCAGTTGGATGTGCTGGAGAATGAGGTGAGGAAATATCATGATCCATGAGGTGTGACTTATGTCTACTCTCTCATCTTATTACAATAAATCTGGGGTTTCCTACTTATAGAACTCTACAGGGTAATGATCAGCTCATGGTTTCCAATCACCTCCTTGGTCTTTTTAAATTATTATTGCTTCCTAATGTTTATATAAACATTGGCTTTGATGTTAGATGATCAAATAAACAACACATTTTCAGGAAAGTAATGTCTGTTCTGAGAATATTTTATCAACATGATTCTGTGTTTGATCGTGTTTTTAAATTGATTTTTTCTGATAACCTGATAGCCAACATTCCTTAGATCAGACAATTCTTCTTTTACTCTTTGCAACCAGTACTGAGTCTCTATCTGTTATGGCCATTCTTTTCCAAATTCAGTGTTTCTTCTCAAACTTTAGGGTGGTACAGAATCTCCTGGAGGGCTTATTAAGACAGATTTCTGGCAAACTTTAAGTCTGGAGTGGGGCCCAAGAACATGTATTTCTTTTTCCAAGTTATCCTCATGTTCCTTGTCCAGGGACCACTGTATAACATAAGTCTCAAAACACTCTAGTTTGGGGGCACTTAGGTGGCTCCATCAGTTGAACATCCAACTCTTGATTTCAGCTCAGGTCATGATCCCAGGCTTGTGGGATCAAGCCCTGTGTCAGGCTCCATGCTGAATGTAGAGTCTGCTTGAGATTCGCTTTCTCTCCCTCTGCCCCTCTCCCCCACTCATGTGCCTCTCTCTCTCTCTCTCTAAAATAAAAAATTTAAAAAAAATTCTAGTTTAATTTTTAATGCACTGAATATTTAGAAGTGAGTAAAGCCCACCACAGGTCAGAAATATTTCAGATTTTAGGTCTCAGGTCTCAGTATAGAACTTGTATTAATTGTGTAGTGATTCATTGATTGTTTTTAATCTACATCTAAGAAAACAGTGCTTGGGCTTTTTTTTAAAATTTAATATTTTATTTGTAAGGAATCTTTACACCAACGCGGGGCTCAAACTTACAACCTGGAGATCAAGAGTCACATGCTCCACTGACTGAGCCAGCCAGGTGCCCCCCACTGATTGGGCTTGTAAATGTGGTTTCTTCAGGGTTCTTCTTTGGCCCTTTTATTCTCTTACCTGGTAAGCTCACCAATGTTCACTGTTTCAAATATGGCTTCTGCATAGCTGTCTCTGATATTCCTATCTGTGTCCTTGATTTCCCTCCCAACCTTCAGGCCACTTTTTTCCATAAGCAAGAGCAACAGGAAGTCTCAAACTTAGGATGTCAAAAAACACCTCCCTCTATAGCTATTGTTTGCATCTGGCTTTTGTTCCGAATTCCCCTCTACCTTCATACTTTCTGGCCTTTGTTTAACATATTCTTTCTGCCCTGCGAGCCCCTGGTAGAGAGACCTCTCTTACTTTGGGGGCTCAAACCAAATCCCTCCTCCAAGAAACCTTCCCAGTTCTCCCTGAAGGAAGGCATTTTCCTCCTTTCCATTCCTCTCTCTTTTCATGGGCTCACCGATAAGCTAAGGCCCACACAAAATAATACCACTTTTCATTCATTCAAAGTTAACTGATTAGGAGCTTCAATTACATCTGCAAACTCTCTTCACTTTTGCCTTGTAACGTAGCTTAATTATGGGAGCAAAATCCCATCACATACTTAGTCTCACTCAACCAAAAGGTTGGTTTATGATTATGCAGGATGTGCACATAAGGGAGTAGGAATCTTCTGGAACTCCAACCCAGATCTCCTGAATCTGAAACTCTGGAAGTAGGGAATAGTGACCTGTGGTTTAACAGTCCTTCAGGTGATTCAAATGCGGGTGAACATTTGAGAACTACTGCTTTAGACTATTAAATGAAAAAGGAATGCAAACACCAGAGACCTAATCATCAAACTGTGTGGTCACAGGAAATGCAGTAACCTCTCTGGGTCTCAGTGTACTAATCTGTAAATTGTGAAGTTGGGATTCATCCTTTTGTTTGGCTTGGCTATAAGGGTGGCTGTTTGCTTATTGATTGTTTTGGAGTCCATCCTCACTCCCAGTTCCCATTAACACTGGGAGCCAGGGAGCTTTCGGGCTTGTGCCAGAGCCTGCTCTTACTGGCTTGGAAGAACTGAATGCTAAATATTCAGGACTTTTGAAAGTTGGTTGTAAATCTTAGTAGCTTGAAATTGGCCATGATGGGAGTATTTACTCCACAAAATTGGCAGATATTAAAAATCTGGGCTCTCCTCACCCCTTCTCAGTATATCACTGCCCTGGTGCATTGAGTAGTGCCTACCCTCTCTCCCAGCCATGCTGAGAAAATGCTCAATACTGATAAAGAAAATGCTTGTCCTTCCGATGTTCTTCCAAAAATTTAAGGGGGCCCCACACAAACTTTTTAGTTCTGAGCTAAAGGAGAATAAGGATGTGTTAGAAAAAGCATTTGGGACTATGAAGCATGGAGAACTCAGCTTTGCAGTCTTGGTCTTGGAGTAGAATACTGGGAATAAATACACTCTCTGTATGGTGGATGAACAGTGGCCAAAGTTACATGATCGCTTGGTTGCTCTCCCTCTCTCGCTCTGAACCATGTGTCAGCTGCCACTTTCTCTCAGTTTTTGCTTGCTTTCCTGCTTTGAGATCTCTAGATTTGTGGACTGAAATGCATTGGCTGTAGTTTCAGTCACTTCTCTGCTGAGTTTAGAAAGGACGCTGGCACAGCAGGTGAGAGCGTAGCCTTTGGTGCTCATGGTCCACATTCAAGTGCTGGTTTTACCTCTTTTTAACTGTCTAATCTTCCATAATTTGCCTTTCTGCTCTTTTCATTACTCATCCATAAGCTGGAGATACAGTCAATTCTACTATCATGCCTGTCAAGAAAACATGAATCTGGGCACCTGGGTGGCTCAGTCCGTTAAGCGTCCGATTTCGGCACAGGTCATAATCTCAGCACAGAGCCTGCTTCAGATCCTCTGTCTCCCCCTCTCTCTGCCCCTCCCAACTCGCGCATTCTCGGGTGAGCGCTCTCCCTGTGTGTGTGTTTCTCAAAAATAAATAAACATTAAAAAAAAAAGAAAACGTGAATTTATTCAAAGAAGTTGAGCACAGTGCCCTGCCTGGCAGCAGGAAAATGCATCCAGCTGAGCCAAACCCCAGGGGAACACACAAACTCTCACAGCTGTCCGGGACAGGGCGCTGCATCGGTGCAGCTGCCACGCAAATTGCTGATACCCCTTTCTCACACTCCACAGTCACGTAGGCCCACTCTTGGCCATCCAGTAGGACACCCTCCCCTCTTGTTCATGTTACCTCTTCCTTCTCAGCCTATTTTGTATTTTTCCTCTCCATTCTCTGTCCTGTTTCTCTCTTGATCTTTGCTCTCAGGCTCTTCGTGTATTTCTTTTGTTATCTGTGGATGGGGTGGTGAGCTTGGGAGCAGGTGGGCAGTGGCTGGAGTGCAGGCGCCCACCCCCACAGCAAGCTTCACGTCCTTTTCAAGGTAAAGTGCCATGTTTATTGTAGTGATTATGTAGCTCTTAACGAC
This sequence comes from Cryptoprocta ferox, assembly GCA_028646485.1. Lineage (NCBI taxonomy): Eukaryota > Metazoa > Chordata > Mammalia > Carnivora > Eupleridae > Cryptoprocta > Cryptoprocta ferox. The sequence goes on along the minus strand of CM053559.1, from coordinate 37,955,248 downwards.
CTCACATCTATAAAACTGTGATACCACTTTTAATGTTTATTTTATTTTTGAGAGAGAGAGAAAAAGAGCAGGAGCAGGGGAGGGGCAGAGAGAGAGGGAGACACAGAATCTGAAGCGGACTGCAGGCTCCAAGCTGTCAGCACAGAGCCAGATCTGGAGCTCAAACCCACCAACCGTGAGATGGTGACCTGAGCTGAAGTTGGAAGCTTAATCGACTGAGCCACCTAGGTGCCCCTGTGATACCACTTTTACTAGGTTTTTAGCTTTTTAAAAATGTGACACTGGAAAGTTTTTGCCTATTACCCTAACCCCACTTTTCCAGAAGACCTGTGTTTTATTGCATGATTTTGCCTAGAGTGGTGATTTTTAGGAACACATAGATCACGTTCTAGCATAACTGACTATAATATCAATAACCGTCTCTTTCATGAGTTAATATGTACAAAACACTTAGGTAACAATTGGCTGTAGTGGTAAATTAGCAATGGTAATGGTAAATTAGCAATGGCTATTTTTGCTTTTACAAAAAAGGGATTGAAGTAGATAATATTGTCCAAAGACTTAACAACTCCAGGATGTTGTGCATTCTAGAGTCCCCCTAATTATACCTAAGAGATGAAAGACTTGGGAACTGTTCAAGGACATACAATGAGTTAATGAAGAAGTGAGAAAGCACCGGGGTCCAGGGCTCTTACCTTTTTTCCTAACCAGTGACCCACGGACTGAAGGCAATATCTGAAAATTCATTGCAAAGTCATTAAACATCTCTTAATTTCTAAAATACACATTAAAGTTTCCCAGTTATGGGGAACCTGGCTGGCTCAGTTAGTAGAACACGCGACTCTTGATCTCGGAGTTGTAAGTTTGAGCCCCATGCTGGGTGTAGACATTACTTAAAATTAAAATCTTAAAAAAAAAAGTTTGCCTGTTATGAGAAGTTGTGTTCAATGGAAGGGACTCAAAGGCTCTCAGCAGTTTGGGCTGTCTAGAAAAGTTATATAGCTATAACTATATAGCTATATAACTAGCCTATTCAAATTTTACTCTGAGTTCGAAGTACCTTTCTGTCCTTGTGTCTTAAGGGAGAAAGCCATACAAGGTAACATCCAGTTACTGGCTGATGAAGGCCTAAGGGACAAAGAGAAATTTATTTTTATCTCCCCCATCACATTATTCTCTTTTCAATAGCAGTTCTCTCAACTCCCCAAATTCAGAATACTTATGCCCATGGGTGAAGGCTTTGCTCTGGTATTGCTTATGGTACACACTGATGCCTAGCTAAGGAGTATATTTTCCTTTGTGAAGGAATAGCCTCAAGGGGTACTGTGACCTAAACTAACCCCCCCAACTCTTTTTAATCCCTCACTTAGTATTTTTTAACATTTTTTAAATGTTTATTTTTTTGAGAGAGAGACAGAGTGTGAGCGGGGAGGGGCATAGAGTGAGGAAGACAGAAGCCAAAGCAGGCTCCAGGCTCTGAGCTGTCAGCACAGAGCCTGATGCAGGGCTTGAACCCACAAATCTTGAGATCATGACCTGAGCTGAAGTCTGACATTTAACCAACTGAGCCACCCAGGCGCCCCGTCCTTCGCTTAGTATTGAGCCAAGAGTAAAACAGTAGTGTGTGGACCCTCCACACATTGCAACAATCATTTGACACTTGGGTTATCATCCATTCTATAAATGGTGATGCATTTTTCTCCCATATTGCATAATTCCCAATTTGTCAGCTCTACAAGGACGCATGGTGTTTTAGTTGGCTTAATGGGAATGATGGGATAATTAATTGTACTCATATGTTACCTCTTTGGGGGAAGATGAGCCAATAAAAATGAGGACAACCTGCTGAATTTGTTTTTTTATTTCCCAGGCTGGATTATATTAGAATAATGGCAAAATGGTTTTTTTTTTTTAGAGCAATGGTTCTCAAAGTGTGATCCATAGACCCTGGGAGTCCTGGAGAGTTTTCCACAAGGTTTGCAAGGTCAAAACTAGTTTCATTAAAAACACTAAGATGTTATTGCCTTCTTTTTTTTTTTTTTTTTGGCAGTGTTGACATTTGCCTTTGAGAGTGTAAAAACAAGCTGCTGACACCTTAACGCAAATCAAGGCAATGGTACCAAATTGTTCTAGTCATTCTTCACTGTTTTGCTCTTATAGTTAAACAAGCTCTCGTTTTAATTAAGAATGTCCCTGATAAAGCAGTCAACATTATTAATTTTATGGGGTGCCTGGGTGGCTTAGCTAGTTGAGCTTCTGACTTCTGATTTCAGCTCAGGCTATGATCTGAGGATCTTGGGCCTGAGTTCTGTGTTGGACTCTGTGCTAAGTGTGGAGCCTGCTTAAGATTCTCCCTCTCTCCTTCTGCCCTTCTCCCCCGCTCATGCGTGCTGTCTCTCTCTAAAAAAATGAATAAATAAAAATAAATTATTCATTTTATAAAATCATGCTTTATAAATCTCTGTGACAAAATGGGAAGTGCTCAGAGAAGACCAAAATCTAAGTTAAAGCGAGAGTGCAGTTGTTTGACTTGTGAACTGAACTACTTCTTTTTTTTAATGGAACACTATTTTAATTCGAGGAACAACTGACATATAAAATATGGCTTTTTACACTTCGCAAAAATGAACCAAGCAAATCTTTTTTTAAGTATTTATTTATTTTTGAGAGAGAGAGAGAGAGAGAAAGAGAGAGAGCGTGTGTGTGCGTGTGTGTGTGTGTGTGTTTGTGAGAGAAAGAGAGAGAGAGAGAAAGAGAGAGAGAGAATCCCAAGCAGGCTCCACACTATCAGCACAGAGCCTGACATGGGGCTCAATCTCACAAACCATGAGATCATGACCTGAGCCAAAACCAAGAGTCGGATGCTTAACCAACTGAGTCACCAGGCATCCCTCTTCTAAATTGAGGTATTTGTTGCCAGCAGTAAATTTGAGCATTTAGGTGAAAATTAGGACTTTGGAAAAGATCATATCTGCCACCATGAGCTTAACAATGTCTCAAAACTTAATGATTTTTCTGACAATATTTGTGGTGATATTAACAAGTATGACTTTTTAAAAATATTGTATAGCAAAATATGTCAGAATTTGGAAGATCTGCATAACTCAGTGAAACAATATTTTCCAAATGACTAACACATTATGTCACATCAAGAATGAGTAAAAACAATAGTCTAAATACAAGCAAGACCAATAAATTTTAATGTGACAGGATATAAAATATTCATTAATATGATTTCAGACTCCACATTGCAAATAACATTTAAGAAACTTCCACCTATTGAGTTTTGCTGTAGTATCAAAGAATATTCCCAAGGATATAAAAAGGTTATTAAAATGGTCCCTCTTTTTCCAACTAAATAGCTGTATCAGGCCCAATTTTATGCATATACTTCAACCCAAAGCAACATATTGCAACAGTGAATGAAGAAGCAGATATGAGAATCCAGCTGTCTTCTATTAAGCCAGTCATTAAAGACATTTGCAAAAATATAACACTCTGCCACTCTTCCCCCAAATTTCTTTTGTTTAGAAAATATAGTTATTTTTCAAAACCAGTATGTTAACATGTAATATATTTATTATTTTTAAATGAATTTATAAGGAAATATTTTTAAAACATCTTCATTCGCACTTCTAATACAATACATATAATAGATATGACCTACAATAACAAAAGCTTTTGGGGATTTTCAACATTTTTCAAAGGTTTATATAGCTCCTGAGACCAAAAATGTTTCAGACTCACTGTCTCAGAGCTCTGAACTGGGTTTAAAGTATGGTTTTCGAGGGGTGCCTGGGTGGCTCAGTTGGGGAAACATCTGACTTTGGCTCAAGTCATGACTTCGCTGCTTGTGACTTCAAGCCCCACGTTGGGTCTGTGCTGACAGCTCAGAGCCTGGAGCCTGCTTTGGATTCTGTCTCCCTCTCTCTCTGCCCCTCCCCTGTTCATGCTCTGCCTCTCTCTCTCTCTCAAAAATAAATAAACATTAAAAAAATTTTTTTTAAAGTAGCGGCACTTTCAACAATAGCCAAATCATGGAAAGAGCCTAAATGTCCATCAACGG
>CM053559.1:37737223-37950682 GCA_028646485.1 Cryptoprocta ferox | reverse complement strand
AAAAAAAAAAAAAAAAAAAAAAGCATGGTTTTAAAAGTATCTTCCATGGACCACAAGCCTCAGGATTATTAAAAATAGTCTGTATAAACATGTATAAAAATGAATATTCCTGGGCCCTTTCCCACATTCCTGAAATGGATTCTTGCAGGGTGGGGATGGGAAAAGTTCTATGTCTAAAAAGCTTTTCAGTCATTCTGATGCATATAAAGGAACCTGCATTGGTCAAGGGGCCTGGACTCCCATGTTTGGATTGGCTACAATTTATTAAATGATCTTGGCTAATTCTGTTAGTTTCTTGGAACCTCTGTCTTCAACATGGTAAGTTGGACCTGTGGGCTTACTACAATAAAAGCTTATTCAGAGAGGCTCTGATAAGAGGCTTTAAGAACATCCCACATGTTGCCATTTCTTAAATTACATGTGTTAAAATAAAGGACTAAAGTACATATTGGAAAGCCATATCCTTGACTTATTTTTTATTTTTTATTTATAGTTTATTGTCAGGTTGGTTTCCATATAACACCCAGTGCTCTTCCCCACAAGTGCCCTCCTCCATAACCATCACCCCCTTCCCCTTTCCCCCTCCTGTCCTTGTTTAAAAATAGTTGTTAACGTAGTCTTTTAAAACACTTTAAAATGTAGTCTGCTGATTTATTATCCATCAAATTCAAAAACTCACAGTGGACATTCTTGTCATTGGTGCATATTAGCTGGATTCTAACCTGAAGTGCATCTCCCCAAAAAAACAGTGCCCAAAAAAGAGAGCACAAAAGGAAAGCATAGAAAAGATAAATGTAGGCTACCAAAAAAATAAATAACAGGTATAAAATTCAGATATAAAATGAATCTGAAGTACCAAGGGGCCCTGAAAAATGAAAGCTTTTTAAAATGAGAGATGATCCTCTCAGCCTGGGGGCTGCATAAGGAAAGAGATGTACAATCCCTTTAATGTTCTGCTAAACCACAAAGTCCAAGGCTCCATTCCCTCAAACCCCTGAAGGCAAAGGCTGGCCCTGAGTTCGTAAACTCACTTGCAAGCAGTCCTTCAAGAGATTTAAATGTTGGAAGTGAAAACTTTAAAACCATCTATTGCTCACACAAAATATCCACTCAAGGAAGTGCAGCTCTGGGCAGACTGCGTCCTTCTGCCCTTCTTGGGAGATGGTGGGGCTGTCCCTTCCCATGTTCCCTTCCAACAACAGACCTATGCCATCCAGTAACTTCTGGTGGGGGCTCACCATACGTCCTTGTGCCCCACATGCCGGTGCACATTTCAAGGTGAGCCTATTTTCCTAAGCTAGCAGCCCCTCGATTTCCTACTCTGCATTTATTGGAATCTACATGTCACATACTGAGCTCAGCGACATTCCTGATAATTCTGTAAGTCAGGTACTGTTGTTCTATCTACTTACACACAGGAAACTGAGGCATGGAGAGGTGGAGTCACTTCCTGAAACCACCCAGCTAGTAAGTAGTTGCATCAGATTCAATTCTACAATTGTGTGACTACAGATCATGAGCTCTGAAAAACTACACTGTTGTTTTTCCTTACACAGAGAACCAGGAGGCAGAATAAACACCCTTGAGGTAGGGACGGAAAGAGGAGGGAGCCCCTTTAGTAAAGCCTTTAATGTCCAGTAATAAGTCTTCAAAGAACCGTTCGAATAGTCAATAAAGTCTCTAGATTTTTATTAAAAATGTTTATTAAAATCTCACCTGCATTAAACTTGATTGTTTTAATGACTGGTTTGTTGCCCGTTTCATTTGTAAATGATAGAAAACCTATCAATTTCAGGCAGTACTATGACAGCCAAATGTTTTCAGTTCCCCCTCCTCCCTTTTCTATTTTTCTGCTGTGTCAGTCGGTGAGGATTCAGGGTAAGGTTACAGGTAGTGATTTTGTGGTATGGCCTAGACCTATATGCAAACAACACTGACCTTTGAGCTAATTCTATATTTATTCTTTGTTGCTGTGCATCATAGTAGCTCTGGTAGACAATGTCTAAGAAATACTTTTTTTTTTTTGCATCACACCTGAAAGGAATGGAGGTTTGAAGAAGCATCTGTGTCGGAGCAGAGCACATTTTTAGAATTCATTACAGGGACTGTTGCTGGATGCTCTAGAGTTATGGCCTTTCTGATTTTTCCTGTTCCCTCCTACCTTCCTAACCTCCAAGCGGAGACTAAAACCATAGTTTTTAGCTTACCCTCATCATTCTCTTTCTTTGTGTTCTCCAGTCTTGCCCCAGTAGAGTCCTTTTTTATTTCTCATACTCTTAACGCTGACATTTGTTTTTAGTCCAAAACTTACTTAAGTCATTTGGGAGTTATATGATCATTGACTTGAAATGTACAGAGTAGATGTATTGCAAAAATCTAAAGAAATAGTCAGTTTCTTTGCTCAAGGGAATGTCAACAGATAAGGAAAGTGAGAAAAAAACAACTCTGATATTCTAGAAGCATGTATTAGTTTCTTGGGTCTTTTTTTTCATTTTTTATTATTATTAAACTTCATTTCAGTAGAAACAAGGAATCTTTTGAGGGTTGCCAGTCTGAATTTATAAGACAGTTGGAGTATGGAATATGTTAGGGGAGAAGGTCCCTTACTTGGTATCAAATCCGCAGAGTAAATTATCAAGGTTTGCTTTTTGACATGGCTAAGGTGCTCAATGGCATGCTGTCTAAAATATTTGCACAGTTGTAACTTAATTTATTTAATAAAATAAATTATATGTTTGGTTTGTTTTTTTGCTTACATTGCCATGTTTGCACAGAATGCTATTCAATAGTCATCACTGATAATGTTCAGAATGTTAAAGAATTTGTTTGCAGTCATTCAGCAAACAAAAAAGCTGAGGAACTAGGAGCCCTTTCCTTTCCAACAATACTATGTAAAATGTTCAATTTGCATTTAACAAACATGCAATCAGTCAACAAGCATTTACCATGCACCTCTTAAACTAAATCACTAAAGAAGTTTTCTTAAAAGGTGATCTCTGCCCTGACATTTCCTGTGGAGGAAAACAGATCTGTGAACCAACCTCACTTGTAACGTATGCAATGGAAAGAAGATAGGACTGTAGAATGTGAGCTGAATATGTATTTAAAATTGGCAGGGAGAGCTTCCTATTTCATGAAGTACTACCATGGATTATATTCTAATGTGAATATTCACTCTTTACTTTGTTTTCTTTGTCAATTAACCTTAAGCAATACTCAGTTTGTTTAGACATAAACTTTAGAGTAAGATAATTTAGATTTTAAAATATCTTTTTTATATCATTAATCTGTAAAAGAAAAAAGGAAATTTAACCCAGTCCTTTTCCAAATTAAAACAAATTCCAACTGGTTTGGGTACTAAGTACATTTTAAGAGAATTTGAAATGTAGTTCTGTTCCAAGTGAGAGGAATCTCTATGGAATATTACCCAGGAGGCTACATATAAAAATATCTCCCAAATGTTACTTGGCCCAGTCACTATTCTTGATGGCAATGACAATCAACTCCTGACATTTTGTGTTTTCTGTTTGGGTTGGAGCAGAATCATTTGACCAATGAGCCAAATTCCAGGATGTGCCTGGAATCCTTTGCTTCACATATGTAACTGGTGGGCGTAACCTATACATTATCTCATCTAGATCTCCATAATCAAGCATTTCATGCAAGCTTTGTCCACTAGTCACCACCCCCTTTCTTTTAGATTATAGGAATACCCTCCCTCAGGTCTTCCTCCAACAGCTTGAGAGCAATTCTGAATGCTAAGATTCTTGTTATTCTCTACTCCAACAGGAGACATTAGACCATGGGGAAAAGCTCAGGCTTTGGTGTAAACAGATTTGGATTAAAATTCTGCCAATTACTAGCTGTGATCTTGGGCAACTTACTTAATTTATTTGGTCCTCAGTTTTCTCATCCATAAAAAGAGGATAATAGTGATAAAACTCACTTTGCTAGGTTCTTGAGAAGATTGAATAAAATAAATATATTAAGCATCCAACACCTTTGAGACAACCAGCAAATGTTAATTTCCTTCCTATCTCCTTGTAAGGTTTCTCATTACCCAGTAATTCAGAATCCAACCTGAGTTAACAGTGAACTAGTCCTATGGTCCTTTCTTGTGTCATCCTATCCACTCCCGTCTTTCCAGATTGTTACCACCTACCTAGACGTCTTTCTTTGTCCACTGGAGCCTGTTTATCTGGAATACCTTCCCTCTCTATCTTCCTTTTCATTTATCTCCAGCTCAGAGTCTAACTCATCTAAGAGGTCTTCATGATTAAATCAGAGCTTGGCATGTTTATTAGCTTGTTTAACGAACATTTGAATTCATTGTTAACCATGCTGCTTTGTATAGAATAAATACATAAAAGTATCTTTTGCTTGTTCACCCATTCTATAGCACATAGCAGGTAAATGGTTGGTAGGGGCAATATGTTCATCAAATGCATAAACCGTTTTGCTAACTCAAATCATTCTGCATGTTAAGTCAAAGGTAGAGAAAGGCCCTATAATGAGATACTGATAAAAGGAACCAGTCAATATGTCAATGCCTTTGACTCTAAGCAGCTGTGATTTTCATTAATGAAAATATCAGTTATTTCTAGTATGATTTAGTAATAGCAAGTGATATTTGACCTTAAAGAAAAATACCTCTGCAGAGAAGTGTCCCTCACTACCTGGTGGAAATTCACTGAGTACTGACCACTACTGCCCCCTATAGCCCACCCAAGATACACTAGGGCATAATACAAAATGTTTTCCCTGGACATTTTAAGGAAAAGGTTTTGTTGCTAGAGGATCTGTTAATTGCCTACCCAGCATCCTATCCTCACTTACCCCTTCACAGGGGAATCCCGGTTTTATACAGGCATCCACAAAATGCAGCCCGTGTGACTTAGGGAAAGGTGACCCCACCACCAACTTCTGGATGGGCTTTAACCAGTTAACACTGATTGCTTTCACCATGATTTGGTGACATCATGTCTCTTACTGAGGTTGGTTACATAACCTGACTTAAGCAATCAGCTCATGGCATTCTCTTGGTAATGGGACCTCAGTTGGGCTGTAAGGTCAGGAATCTGTAAGGAAGGAATCTTATTGCATAATTGGGGGAAAAACCCTTATTTGCTCTCTGACAACCGTGTTTTAATCACTGGAAAAACCTGTTGTAGGAAGCAGTGCCTGCTGCAGAAGGCAAAGCAGTGAGATGGAGTGAGATGACTAAACGTAGGGCCTGGACTTCTTTGAGCTGCTAACTCAGCTAACTCTGAAGGCCTGCCTCCACTGGACTTTTATTATATGACATAACAAAATTTATTATTGTTTCAGTCAGTTTGAAAGCAATCTAACAGTTCAGAGTACAGAAATGGAAATAAATTGAAGAAATAATGCATCTTTAAGGTCTTGCTGGTTTCTAAGCTTAAGGACATTATATAAATATATATTCTTGGATGGCATACTTCTAAGGAATGTTCTTTCAGTCCATCTGTGGATAGAAATGGAATGTGTCCATTCAGGTTCAGTTTCTTATTGGGCTCTTTTGCTTTCTGTACAAGAGCTTTTTGATGTTGAAGAAGTCCATGGATTCATATTCAACCAGCAACACATGATTGCCAAATCCAGGTATTTGACATCTCTCAGTTCATTGCCACAGATGTCTTTCCCCAAAGCTTGACCTCCTTCTACTTAAAAATATGCCCCCAAATTGTGACTGGGTGGCTTAGTTGGTTAAGCATCCGACTTTGGCTCAGGTCATTATCTCACGGTCTGTGGGTTCGAGCCCTGCGTCAGGCTCTATGCTGACAACTTGGAGTCTGGAGCCTGCTTCAGATTCTGTGTCTCCCTCCTTCTCTGCCCCTCCTCTACTCACACTCTGTCTCTCAAAACTAAACAAACAAAAAATATATGCCCCCAAATCAAACCAGATCATCACAGTTATTTTTACTGAGTTGCCCATTGGTGTGACATCATCACTATGTTTTCAAGATCCTTGTCTTTTTTGGTGGAAGTGCCCAAACCATTACCGATTTAATTCCACACTGTGCTTTTTATATTGCGCCTCCTCCCATGAGAAATAAGTGTCTTCTAGGATGAAGATTAGTCATACTTGAAGCAATGAATTTTTTAAATTAAGAATATTATCAAGTATGTTTCTCCAAAAAAACGTGTTTCCCAAGAGAAAGGACTTGAGAATTATTCTCAAGAATGCTTAAATATTGTGTTTTTATTTAAATGACATTTTAGAAAAACAAATTAATATAAGCATATTTTGGATCATTTTTTATCTTATAATTGAACACTGCTCCATGGTTTCACGGCCCAAGTTCCTGTTTGTGCTTCCAATAAAGTTGATGCCAAGTGGTATTTCTTGAATTGCTGCCAGCTCATGAGAAAACAACAACAGCACTGGTGTGCTTGATATATTGAGAATGTCTTCTCACCAAAGGAAGGCCAAACGGTATCACAACAGGCCATATGAACTAGGTTTCTCAACAATCTAATTAGAGAAAAATGGAGGGAAAATTGAGTCATCAAGTTGTAGCACTCCAAACTTAAATGAACTTTCATCCTTACACTCAATTCCATGGTAATGTTGCAAGCAGAATTTAGTTTCAAACAGGATCGTTTATTATATAAGACTGAAGTTATCTGGCTTATTTTGTAGCTTTGTTTATATTTAGTTGAAGTTGTTTCCTATAGGTGAATATATAAAAGCCATTAGCACATAGAATTTATACCTTGTTTATCTAAGTATACATTTAGTAGCATCTCACTTTATCCGTTCCTAGGTGCATGATCCCAGGCAAGATACATAACCTCTTTGTTCCTTGGTTTCCTGATCTATATAAAATGAGTAATAGTATTATCTACTTCATTAGATTTTGGAAGGATTAAATGATTTAATATATGTAATGTATTCAGAGGATTACCTGAAATTATAGTAAGTATTATATGAGTTAGATCTACCTTTGCTATATTTTTACTATTACTACAAATAAAATAACTTAACCCAATGCTGCAGCTTTATCAGGATTTTTTTTCCCCTTTGTAAGGATAGACTTGAGTTTGATGTCTTCCTCTTTTCAGCCACTGCTACAGAGCTTTGTACCAAATCTGTGGCAAGAGTGAGGATATTATAAGGTGTCTTCTTTGGCCTTATTTTTGGCTCCATTTATGCTCCCAGCCATGTTTTCCTTTTTTCTTTGCTCATACTTTTAATTTATGAGGTCTTATTGCACTTTACATGTGCTTTTAAGCTATTTTTTAAAAGTCTGTTTCGGAACAGAAGGTGTGGTACATAAAAATCACTAAAAATGCATATCTACTCTTAGACTGTGTGAGAGTAGGACATGTAATAAACAATAAGGCTCACTGGGACATATTACCACATCTAGGAAGGATCTCAGAACTCATTTCCTGGACTGTGAGATCTCTTCTCAGGAGTAGGAGTATAATATAATTGATCACAATTATCTTCTGTCCGTTCTGTGAGTGTTGCAAGTCTTTATTCCATTTCTGTAAAAAAAACAACAACCTTATGTAGTATTTTTTTCCATTTTCTTTTAACCCTCACACAATGAGTTCATTCAGGAGACTTAGGGTTTGTCTATATTTTATTTAGATTTCTAAATTTTTAATTATTTCTTTATTTTTTTCTTGAGAAGGAAATATAGGCATTGGTGATGAAAACAGTATGATTCAGGTCCAGCAGAATTTCCTTTTCCTGATCTTTCTGCTCCATTTTCTGGGCCAGATTTCAACCTCAAACATTTTGTGCTGAGATAAATGAATACCCTGTAAGAGACATTTAGCTGCCTATTAGAATTTGTTAAGTGAGATAAGAAATAACATGATTCATCAGGTGTTGAAATTTGCTACTTATAGTCCTTGGGAAAAAAGTACCTATCAGTGTATCTAGAACTATTTTGCTTTTAAAGCAATTATCACTTTGTGTTAGGAGCTGAGATGGAAGAAAGGAAGTGATAAATTTACTTTAAGAAGTGTCATCTATATCCATCTATATCCATTATTCTACAATTAAAATTTCCTACTCAACTTGACATTCAGCATCAGTTCATTTATTTTTTCACCTTTAACAGTATTTATTTGATGTGTGATTTATTAAGACAATAAAAAAAGAGAAAAATTGAACTTGAGGACTTCCAAATAATGACTTTTAAGTGTTTTTTTTTTGTGCTTCCCCATATCCAACCAATTCAGATATTACATCATACCTTCTGTAAGTAATTGACTTCTTTTTTTATTGATTATTGTAATCTCTGCCTGCTGGACTTACCCAGGAATAACAGCAGAATACTTACGTTCTCAGCATCGCCATCTGTTCTTTGTGTGATCAATGTCTACCTTCTGCTGGTAGCATAAAGTTAGATAGCTACAAATGGCTTTTCCCAGTGTCCTTGTGAAGTAAAATCACCAACCTCAGGTTTCCTTGAGACATGTAAACCAAAAATAATCTTGACATGCAGAGGTTTCCAGTTCTTTCTGATGTGTGAATCAGCCTGATACCAAACTGACATGTGGTAGGGTGGTATTAATAGTGTTAATAGATGTGTATGCTGGATTTACGAACCTCTTCCCTCCACATTTCATGGATTATTATCTCAAGGTTAAATATGCCCCTCCAAGCATCCTAGAAATCCTAACAGTTCAAAGCTTTTAAATTCAAGAACCAGATTCTACATGTGAGACAGGAAATATTTTTAAAGGATTGTGAGTAGGTAGACCACGTCAATGGGTCCATATAGCATGAAGTGGGGAGTCTCTCTCTTATTGGCCCTGATACTTTATTTGAAATAGACTTCTTTTTCCCAGAAAAAAAGTTCTGAATTACCTATAATTTAAATATCCCTTGGAGAGTAACATTAAGCTACTTTCAATCACTGGAATTAGTTTATCAGACTTTTTAAAATAATTACATGTTCCTTGCTCAAAAAACAAATTCACACTGTACAAAAGGGTATAAGGAGAAAAAGCTTATTCTGTTACCATACTCAAATTCCACTTCACTCCCAAGAGTGAAGAAGATTTCTTCCAGAAATTTTCTCTGCATTTGCAGGCACAGTATTTAATTTTTTTAAAGTGATTTCTACCCCCAACATGGGGCTCTAACTCATGACCCCAAGATCAAGAGTTACAGGCTCCACCGTCTGAGCCAGCCAGGCACCTCTGCTGTATTAAGTTTCAGCTTAAAATTTTTTTAAGTGGGAAAATTCACATATTTAAACGATAATAGTCTTTTCCCTTATACCTGCCTCTTTTGTTTTAATCCCAGGGGAAACTGATATTAACAGCCTTTCTCAATGCAAGTATCTTATAATGTCTGATTTGTAAGAATGAGAGGATAGTCTCTACAGTATTTGGCATTTGTTTTTTTCACCTAACAATATGTGGACATCCCTAAAGAGTAACAGATAGAGAATCTTACTTTTTTCTTTTTAACAACTACATAGTATTGTTTAGAGCAGATATATCATAATTACTTGCCACTACAGCAATGTTGTAATAAATATCCTGATGCAGTAGTCTTATATTCTCCTGCTTTTATTTTGATAAGATAGATTCCCAAAAGTGAAATTTGTGGGTAGAAGTATATGTCTGTGTTACATTTTCAGTGATATGACCAGATTTCAAAAGTATGGCAGTTCATCCTAAAGTCCCACCAGGAACATCTGAGTGTGACTGTTCTCTAACATCCTTGACAGCACTTGATTTTTATCATTCTTTGTAATTTGCCTACAGCTTTTACCTATATTTGTCTGGTAGGTTGAGCATTTTTTATGATTTTGTCCAGTTGAATTTACCGTTTTGTGAATTAACCATTCATATCCTTTGGCAATGTTTCTATTGAGTTGCTTATATATTATTATTATTGCTATTATTATTAATTTTTAGAATTCATTGTATATTGGTGGTATAATTGTTCACCATATATGTTGCAAATATATTTTCCTAGTCAATGGTGCAAGAAGCAATCTAGTGTAGTGCCGAGTTTCTGGAGCTAGATACTCTGAGTTCAAATTCTAGGTTTATTATTTATTGGTTGTGTGTTCTGGGGCTACAGATTCATCATCTTAAATATGGGGAAGATAATAGTACCTAATTCATAGGATGGGATAAGGATTAAATGAGTTAATAAATATAAAACATGTTGAAGAGCATCTGGTGTACAGCATGCTAATTTTTATACTATGAACTTATTAAACTGTTTTTTTTTTTAGTTTCCATGTCTGTCATCACATCCTGTAGAAAAAAAATAGTTTTGCCTTTTATTTTCCAATATTTATATGAATTTTTCTTCTTGTCCAATGTATTAGCTCTGAAGCAATGTTGAATAATGTCGATGTGGGTATTCTGCATTGTTCTTGATTTTAATAGAAATGGCCCTAGTTTTACTGCTTAATTTGATGCTGGCTCTTGGTTGTGGCAAACAGTCTCTATCATATTTTCCTTTCACTTCTATTTTATTTGGAGGATTTAAAAATTAGGAATGTGTGGTGAATTTTGATAAATCTTGTTTTAGTATACTATCGTTACAATTATAAGAATGCCCATTTTCACACTCAATTTGTTGGTATAATGAATTGGCTTGAAAGACTTATACTGAAGTATGCTTGTGTATATCTAGAATAAACTCAAATTATTTCTCTTTTTATTTACTGCTGCATTGGACTGATAATATTTTATTTAGAATTTTGCATCTATGTTCATAAAAATTGATTTATAAGTTCCTTATCTGTACTACCTATTGAGTTTTGTTAATAAGGTGTTGGGTAGCTGGATAAAATAGAGATTAATGCATTTTTCTATGAACTAGAGTATGTTAAAAGACAGTAAATCATCAGTTTTTTAAGACTAAATAAGACTATATCTGTAAAGCCACCTGAATCTGTGGATTTTGTCAAAGGTACATCTTAAGTTATGATTATTGGTCTGTATATATTTTTCATTCTTTTCTTAGGTTAATTTTGATCATTTATATGTTGCTGAAAAATTACTCCATCAGTAAACTTAGATTTTCAATTTTATTGCCTTGAGTTGCAGAGATTTCTCCCCCACAATTTCTGTAGTCTCTTCCATATCTGTGGTTAATTCTCTATCTTTTTTTTAATGTTTATTTATTTTTGAGAGAGACAGAGACAAAGTGCCAGCAGGGGAAGGGCCGAAAGAGAGGGGGACAGAATCTGAAGCAGGCTCCAGGCTCTGAGTTGTCAGCATAGAGCTGGACGTGGGGCTTGAACCCACAAACTGTGAGGTCATGATTTGAGCTGAAGTTGGACACTCAACTGACTGAGCCACCCAGGCGCCCCTAAATCTCTTCTTTAAAAAAAATCCATGTATATTTTGCTTTATTTTTTTTCTTAATTGGGCTTTTTTTTTCTTTTCCTTAACTCACGTTTTTAAAGCTTGCTTTTCACATAAGAGTTAATTGAAATAGAAAAAAGTGAGACGCAGGCAGAGAGGAGAGCAAGTCCAGAGAAAGTCCCTGAGGTAGGAAGGGGACATCTGGCTCACAGCTACATCTCACCATTTTGGCTATAATTAGTATTTCAGAGGCTGGACAAAGCCATTATGTTCTAGCTATCAGGTTGTCAGAGGTAGCTTGCCACAATGCTGGGACTACCAAGAGATTTCAACTCATGTGGCAGCTCAAATAGTTTGGAACCTGCTCCCCTTCTCTGTGTTGAGGAAAATACTGTAACCATGTTTCTGACAATAGGTGTACTTAGTAGATTTTGGTCCAAGTTTCTTTCCTAGCTGTGCGTGGAACATTGTAGGCACTCAACCAATAATTGTTGGATTGTATGAATCTCCACTGAATAGTCTTAAACTCACCGAGCCTTGCCATCTACATCTATAAAATGGAGAGATGATACCAACCTCATGGGTTTATTTTGAGGGTAAAATACAATGATTACTTGTGCACGCAAGTGTTTTCTCAATTATTTAACAGTTATGAAGATGTGAAATCTGTGGCTCGAAAACTACCAAACTTAGACTGCTAGACTGCTGAGTCATCTACTGAACATTGATTGTGTTTATTTCTCTGATGCTTGTTTAGGAGTTTATCATTTGATGAGAAGCAGTTTACAAAATAAATAAATTTCAGCAGCAATGGACAGCTCATTGCAATCTGGGGCAGCAGGTAGGGTCTGCCTGCTATATGGGAAGATGTGAACTCGGGACTTCCTCAGCTCCTAAAATTCAACTTGTATACAATTTTTTAAATTTACTAATTAGGTCAAACAATATATTTGACCATAAAACCACACATTGATCTAATATGACATATTCTGCTCTCATTTGAGGTCTTAAAATTTCATCTGGCAGGATAATTAGGAAAATTATTCTGATTATTGAATCTTTGAAACGTGAGTTTCTTCTTCCTTAAGTTCAGATTTCCTTGTTTATATCTAATTTGGTCAAGGGGGGTAAAAAACTCCGTGTCATTTTGGCTTCAAGCTCTTAAAGAACACTGGCAATTGGTGGCCTAAAATGACTGTTGTAAAATAAATGCCTGCAAGACAACACAATCATATCCAGTTTCATCAATGGTGACTATTGGGAGAGGCATTCACCAAACCAGGGCTTTCACAGTCTTTGTACATTTATATATGATTTTCTCCCTTGGAGAACCAGTCACACATGTTCACTTTAAACCTCAGTGAACCAGTTGCTTTATATAGAGATCAGGACAATAGATAATCCCAATCAAGATTAGCCTTTTACACTAAATATTAGCAAAGCTCAAAATGTGGTGGCTAGAAGAAGCTGTCCCCTCCTTTTAGACACTATAGCTTAGTCTAGGCTCAGTTATCCATGAGCAGGGAACACGGTTGTACTGAAGGTCATTTTGAGGTCAACATTATTTTTCAACACTAACACTTGTCACAGGCCTTTCTTAAGTTGGCAGTTATCATTTTCCCCTTTTTAACATTTCCTTTGACCTGGAAATCCTAGGGCAGGCCATTGATGGCGGACCTTTATCAGGCTGCCCTAGAGTTAAAGCCATGACTCATTCTTAAATTCAGAAAAAGAGAGCTCAATGATTAACAGAGTCAGGAAGAAGGGATGTGGTAGAAACCCATTCCCAAGGGCCCAGAAAGTGCTGCCTGTTGACATACAAAGTTAGGCTTTAGTATTAGCAGGCAAAGCTGCTTGCTCTCACTAACTCATTGGCCGCTGTCCCTTTGTGTATGGATCAGCTTTTCTACTGAGGTCAGAGAACATGAGTCTCTCTTACACAGAGGAGCGTGCTGTCCTCCCTGTGGGGTGCCTAGTCCCTGGGCCTTCTCCCTGGGAAGCATTTCTGACCTCATCTCAAGTGGAGCCTCTGAACTGCACATTTTTGGAGAAAATCTTCTCTTGAGCACTTTATATGACTCTTAGAAGAACCCTGGCTTACCCACTGGAGAGGCTTCTGCAAAATGAAGCAGAGTGCTAGACTTTATTTTCAGGGAAGTGGAGTTAGAAAATCCTTAAAGTTGGGGTGCCTGCGTGGCTCGGTCAGTTGAGTGTCCAACTTTGGCTCAGGTCATGATCTCATGGTTCATGAGTTCAAGCCCCGCATCAAGCTCTGTGCTGATAGCACAAAGCCTAGAGCCTGCTTCGGATTCTGTGTCTCCCTCTTTCTCTGCCCTTCCCCCACTCATTCTCTCTCTCTCTCTCTCTCTCTCTCTCTCAAAACATTTTAAAAAATGTAAGAAAATCCTTATACTCAATCCTCATACTATATGTGATACATCTGACGGACAACCTCAAACATAGGGATATTTTAACTCTGAAAATATTTCAGTGCAATATCTGAGAGCTATGCATTATAAAAACATAAAATGTAGTCCTTTTTTTTGCCAGCTTTGTCAACCTATGATGCCCTAAAAATTAATCCTACTGAACAGAGAAAACATAAATTGCTCAATACCTTTCACGTGAATTCTACCTTTACTGAAAAGGGAAGCCGCTGGTGGTTTTCGTTGGGTGTACCTTAAATTAAGGTAGAAACTGTTATGAAATGGAAGATTTTTGGGATCATCAATATTTCAAACACTTCAGACAAACCCCATCTAGAATAACTACAAGAATTTTAAAAGTTGTAAGCCCATCTTGCAGGCAGTAGTTTGGTGAACTAAAGTAGGAGTTTTATCACAAAAGAGGAACAATGTCATGAATAATTTTGTGAGTCTTATTAAAAAGAACTTATTAAGAGGGGAGTGATTAACAAAATCTAATAACTGGGAAATCTAACTTTAAGAGTTATGAAACTTATCACTATGAAGACATGGTTGCACACATTGGCTGCTCATATTTCGCAAACTAGTGCAAAATAATAATGATGATCGATGATTTGAAAGGCTTCAATTTGACGAAACTCTCATATATATATAATTCATAAAGTACTAAAATAATACTTAAAAAATAATCATAACTATAATTTCTTAAAAATGAGCATATAACTTATAGTTAGTAGACTTATTAAATTGAGTCAGAACTATATTATTGGATTCTTAGGTTTATGGTTTCTTATAAGACAAAACCCACAAACCTTCTGGAGTAGTCAGGACCATACAGGGCTAGCAAAAGGATTGGGGATTTGGTTAGAGATAGTTGGTTATAATCTGAAGCTTTTATTCTATAGTCACCATTTGTAACACTCGATTACTTGACATAACCAGTTGGATCTGAGCACTAGAAGTCATTGGTCCAAATTCATTTACATATCTCAGTATTGAAGCTACAGCATTGGTCTTGTTATAAATACCTGCCTCACATTTTAATGTAAAATGTGTGATATTCAACACTTCCAGTATGAATTATATAAATTATAGAGAATTTGGCTGTTAGGTTTTAAAATTATTACTACTTTTTGCCTTAATACCTGAAGCTTCAGTAACAATTTTGTGAAACCAGGTCTTGACAGTGATCAGTTTTAAAAAGAGAGAGAGGGAGGGAATCCAAGAAACACTCTTAACTATAGAGAACAAACCTATGGTTTCCAGAGGCAACATGGTGGGGGAGGGGAGGCGTTAAATATGTGATGAGGCTTAAGGACTTCACTTGTCATGATGAGCATGGGGTGATGTATGGAAATGTTGAATCACTCTATTGTACACCTGAAACTAATATTACACTGTATGTTAACTAAATAAAAACTTTAAAAAACCCAGTGACCAGGTTCCTAACTCTTAAAATGTTAGATTTTCCATTTTTAAGGCAAATTTTGTCAATGGCCTTCCTTTGCTTAAATCTTCTAATACCAACGAACAATGAAATGTCCATTAAACTATTAGGAAATATACTGGGTTGTGTAATGCTGAGAAGTTTCTGTCTTCAACGAAATTGTTGGACCTGTCCCTGACTTCCAGGATTATCCACATTATAGTCATTAACTGAAAACTAAAGACAGAAGTGTGCCATTGTGCCCACTATGTGAAAAATAAAATCTCGTAATATCATAGGCATGGAAGTGGCTTATCAGTTCACATTTAGTGCTTTGTTTGAAGCTGACCCATGACCCATTTGAGATCAAAGTTCATGCAACTGGCAAGTAATGGTGGCATTATTGTGTGTCTGTGACATGTGAAGTGCACAAAAAAGGAATTCATAGACATAAATTGTTTGGCGTGAACCAAGTCCCCTCTGAGCCTTAAGGATTTTCTCAAATGCAAAAGAGGATAAAGAATGAGAAATAAATTATTAAAGGTAGCCAGTTTCATTCTTTTTCTCCCTTCCCAAAAGGCTTGGGATTCCTAGTTCTTAAATATTTTTATGCATTTCAGAGTGAGTTTCATGGTCCACGACCCACCCACACTTTTACTAAACATGACAGAACTTTTAGCAGTGGAATAGTGCTACATTTCATCTACGTAACATGTTAAATAAGCTTTATGTTTAGGCTTAAACCCTAACTCTGATTTACGGGGGAGGCTGTGAGGGGAGGGAAATCAACTCAGAATCAGAATGCAATGTTTGCTGTAACTTGCACAGAACCAAAATCACTTCCATGTTCATTTAAGTGCCATGCACAGGCCAGGCTGATAAAGAGGAAAAGAAGTCTGAAAACTTGAAAGACAGGCCTGCCCTGGGATGAGAGAAGCCACTTATCTGCACAGGATTTGTGGCCCCTGCTTCCCCAGGGCAGGGGACGAATCAGGGAGAGATGAGCAGGGTTTCCCTTCTCTCTTCAGCACCATTTTCCAAATACACTGAGGTCTTATACAGCCTTGGGCGGGCAGCAATTTAAGAGAAAAATGAGAGGGAAGTGCTGTCTGTCCAGGCAGATATTGAAATTTCAAGGTTTTTGTTGGGGTTAGCATGGCTAGGAAGGCTTTGGGGATCCAAAGCCTTTGGCTTAATTCACAGCTCTTTTACTTAGTTGGAACCTTGGAGAAGTTGCCTGTTTATGTGAACCAAGTTTTGCTGGGACAGAGCCGCATCCATTTGCTCATGTACTGCCTATGGCTGCTTTCCTGATATAACTATAAAGAGGAGTAATTGCAACAGAAACTGTCTGGTTCGAAAAAGTAAAAAAATGTGTACCATCTGGTACTTTACAAGAAAAGTTTGTTGACCCCTGATCTAGACCAAATGTGGGAGCAGGAAACATCTTCAAATAACTGATGATAAAATGTGGATGACTACTCCCCAAACCACCCCCTAGAATGTTAACCTATTAAAATGATTTTAGGACAAAATTAATTGCAATTACATGAATGAAATCTCAATGGGTAGTCGACATATATTTTAGTTGGTACCCTTCTCAAGGCTTACCAGGAAGTGCCTACCTCCTCAGTTACATACCTCCTTTATTGCTGCCTATTTTTGGTTAGCCAAACACACTGTACTTGCTCATTTCTCTGTTGACTCTGCTTGAGTTGCCCTTTCCATTCCCACCCCACCCTTTGTACAGGGATGGTTCCTATTTATTCTTAAGACTTAGCCTAAGCCTCCCCCAAGACATTTATTCCCCATCAAAGCCTTCCCAGCATCTCTGTCGTCACATTTAATTCTTTTTCTTGCTCATTCCAAGTATCACAATGCATATTATTCATTTTATCAAAGTACCGATCATCCATTAGTATAATTACTTGTCTGTATGTTTCCTCTATTAAACTATAAACTCCTCTCTTCACTCTTCACATCCTCAGGGCTTAGCATGAACATTTGGCATACGGCGGGTAAATAATATTTAATGAATCACTATTTATTAATCTCCCTCAGTTTGGTCCATTATGAGCAAAATTTTGGCTACTTATTTGAATAGGAATGATGTTCATAAATAGAGAATCTCTTCAGGAAATTAACTTGACTATTGTGTGAAGAAGGTGGGTAAATATCATCTGCAATTGTATCCTTGTCTATTACAGAAAACTTAACTTTTTGAGCACTGTTACTAGCTATTGAATTCCAAGATAAATTTTTTTTTTGTGGTGAAAAGTTGCCAACAAGCTCATGTGCTCAGAAAGTATGGATTATGTTTTTTTATAAGCTCAGGTATGTGAAGGCATTGATAATGTGGGCAGTATTTTTGCAAGAATGAAATGTTCCTGAATAATTTTCCCATTACATCAGTACACAGCATTGAATCCAACAGTATTAAACAAATCCTTCTTTTTTATTTAACCTTACTGGAAAGATTTACGGAATTATACGGTATTCATATAGGACTTTGTCACGGAAGTAGCAAACTGAGGATCCAAATAGGAAACACCATTAATCTTATTAAATTTTATAGAATTTGGGAGTCCTTGCCTCTCTTTTATAATGGTCCAGACTTTCCTTGATCAAGTTAAAATTTCTCTTACCATGAATGCTGATTCTGAAAAGCAGCCCTGATCAGCACTCCTCATTTAGTAGAAGAATTCATTCAGACATGTCAGATAGCCTACAGTTACTACAAACCACATGACACCAGAATGAATCCCCAATGGGACATGGGAGGACATTTCAATCCTTAGATGATGTGGTGGACATTTGTTAGTTGTTCTATGTAGCATATACTTTCCTTTCTTTTGGTACATTTTCTTTTAGGGACCCCCACCTTCCTCCCTCATAGTCTGTGTGGTTTTTGTGGGCCTACACTCAGTCACCCTAGGTTCTAAAAAACATGCCCTTGACTGAGCCAATCAGCACTTTCATCACAGTGACGGTTCAGGGATTGGCACACAACTCTAAGCCAATGCAATGGGACTCAGTCCTGTAATGATAAAGTATGCCTAGACTTGCCGAAGGCTACCATGTTGAGAGGCCTGCCTGAGAGTGATACCACTGCAGGAAAAAACAGAACGGGGAGATTGAGAGAGAGTGCATGGAGTTCTGGCAGCATTATTTAAGCTGTGCCTGAAGCTAGAACTTCCTTGAACATTTGGGTTGTCTCAACCAATACATAGGGTTTTTTTTGGATTAAACTAATTTGACTTGGGGTCTCCATTGCCTACAACCAAAAGGTTCTATCACCCCCAATCTACAAATAAGAGTGAAATGAAATTTAAAAGTCAACTGGAAAAGGTGTCTGGGGAAAGTCCAGAGAGCTCAAGCAATTGAAAAGTAGAAGAAAATATGAAGAGAATGAATATTAAACATCTCTAAAATTTTCAAGCTAGTTTCAAAAATTAGATGAATTCTCAACTGGTAATGATAGGTGAGAAAAGACATTTTCACTTCCCATTTTTTACTTTCACCATTTTGAGTATAAGCATTTTAAGTATTTTAGTCATATTTTGGCATTAATATTTTAATATTATAGCCGTTATTTAAGTAAAAACTATAATGTTTCTTTAATTGTGTGTTTTCAAAAGTGTCCATTCATTTCAAAGGGTTATAAATGTATTATGAAATATTTCATACATATGGAAGTACATTAGAAACATAAAATAAAATATATGAAATAACATATAGAATGATACAACTAATACCTGTGTACCTGTTAGTCTAAGAAATGTATTACTACAAATAAAGTTGAAGCTCCTTTACCCTCATCTTGGAAAAATCCCTCTTCCTTCCTCCTAGAGTTAATTACCATCCCAAATTTGTTGTTTATCATTCTCATGCATTGCTTCATACTTTACCATATATGTATGAATGCCTGAACAACAAATGGTACTATTTAGGAGGTAAGTAAGCTTTCTATTAGTGCTCTAATAGTGTATGTTTTCTCCTGCAACTTGTTTTTTTTATGTTAAACCTTATGTTTGTGAAATTCATTCACGCTGAAATGAGTAGCTTTCCTTCATTCATTTTCACTATAGTTATAATATTCTATTTCAAGTTCTTAATGGATTGAGAACCCAGCCAGGGGGTGGGGGAAATCTATGAAACAGAACTTGTACTAAACTTTAACTGAAATTTAGCATTTCCTTTAATTATGAGGCATGCAATTGATGATAGTAATATGTGACTTTATCACCAGTGGAAATTATAGACATTACCATTATCACCTTATGGTTAATCCAGAGAGAGATCTTAATATATAGTCTAAGCTCATTAATTACTTTGACATTATTAGCTGCTTATCTTGCTACTCTATTTAATGAGTTAATAAAAATACATATATTACAACATTTGTAGTGTACTGGTAATAATCATATCTCAATACAATATTTTTTGTAATCCTATTTATTTTATTTAAAGGCCTTAAATTTTTTAAAAAATATGATACTGGAGAAGAGTCTCAGAGGTCTCATCAGACTTCTAAAGAGGTCGTTGGCACAAACAAGGTTAGAACCTTTGCTCTCAAGCACTTCCACACCTAGCCATCTATCCAAAAGAAATGAAAATGCACATCCATACAGACTTATATGGGAATGTTCACAGCAGCTTTATTAATAATAGCCAAGAAAGTGAGTGGGCCTATCCATACATTACAATAATACTTCAGCAATTAAAAGGAACTCACTATAATGGAGCACCTGGGTGGCTCAGTCAGTTGAGCGTCCGACTTCGGCTCAGGTCATGATCTCACAGCTCATGGGTTCAAGCCCCGCATCGGGCTCTGTGCTGACCGCTAGCTCAGAGCCTGGAGCCTGCTTCGGATTCTGTGTTTCTTTCTCTCTCTACCCACCTCCTGTTCATGCTCTGTCTCTCTCTGTCTCTCAAAAATAAATAAATGTAAAAAAAAATTATTTTTAAAAAAAGGAACTCACTATTGATACATGCTACGACATGGATGAATTTCAAAACCATTATACTAAATGGAAAAATCCAGATACAAAAGACTAAATTTTAAAATTTCATTTATATTAAAGACAAGTATAAATATAGATGCACAATAAATTAGTGGTAGCTTGGAGCTGGAGCTGATGGGATTAACTGCAATGGGCATGAGAGATCTTTCTTAGGGTAATGGAAACGTTCTAAAGTTGGATTGTGATGATATTACACAACTCTATGGATTTACTAAACATCATTCATAAATGCTAAAATGATAAATAAAATAGATGAAATTTATGGTATTTAAATTAAACCTCAATGAAGCTGGTTAAACAGTGAGAAACTTTGCTCCATTGTATGACCAGATCATTTATTTTATTTTTCTGTTAAAAATAGTGGTGGTTTTCATTTTTGTATTTGCTATTAATAGCAATATTGCTGTGAGCATTCTTGTTCATATCTCCTTCTGTACCCATTGGGCATGTCTCTATGGTGTATAGCTAGAGGCAAAATTACTATATTGCTTCAACCTTGCTAGATATTGAAATATTGCTTTCCAGATGGTTGCAACATTTTATATTCCAGCAGCAATGTGTAAGAGTTCTTGAAATTTATAGCCTCACCAAGACTTGCTATTGTCAGACTTTTAACTTTAGCAATCTGGTAAGTATGAAATGGTATCTTGTTTTAATTTTCACTGTGACATTTTCATCTGGTTTAAAACACTGGCGTTTCCCCTTCTGCGGCCCAAGGCAAGATAGTGTACTGGTTAGATGCTAAGGGACATTCTGTCTAGGTTTGAATTATGGTTCTACCACTTCCTGGAGATTGTAACCTGGGAAAATTATTTTATAATTTTATCCATATATAACGTCACATTTTGCTTTAATTTTTTCTACAGAATGTATTTTGTTCTGTGTTGTTATGCTTCTCTGAGTAATATCATTTTATATTTTTCCCTGTTTTCCATGCAAGTAGTCAAATCACTTGTGAAAAATACAAACTGTTAGAATGAATAGGTGAGTTACAAAAGTTAGATTTTTGTGCAGAAGAAGTATCATAGTTACACTCAAGAACACCAAAGATAAAGTAAAAGTCTTAAAAGAGCAAGAATAAAAAATACAGATTAACTTTAAATAAGTAGCAGTTAAAGTCATAGTAGTTTTCTCAGTGGTAACAATGAAAGCAAAGGGACAATGTAATATCTTCAATATCCTTAAAGAAATTAACTGCCAACCAAGAATTCAGTTTGGTCCTTTCCAATCCTTATATATTCATTTCCTTTTTTCCTGGTCTTATTTCACTGACTAGGACCTTTATTTAATACAGTGTTAAATAAAAATGGTGGTGAAGGGCATCTGTTTCATTCTTAATCTGAAATGGAGTGCTTTTAATGTTTCACCAAAACAATAATGTTTTGTAGAATTTTTGGTAACTGCCCTTCATCAGATTAAGTTAGTTCCTTTTAATTTTCATTTTGTTCATCATATATTGATGTCGAATTGCCTATAGCTTTTGGAATGATTCTTTAATTTTTCTTCTTGAAATGTTAATATAGTGAAGGGCTTTTCTAATGTTGAATTACTCTTTCAGTCATAGAGTGAACCCAACTTCGTCATCCTGTACTATCTTTTTAATATTTTGCTGAGTTTTATTTACTAGTAGCTTGCTTGGAATTTGTGGGTTTTTGTGATTTGTGCATGAGTGATTGAGATTGGTCCGTGTTCCATTCTCCTATTGTCTTGTGTGGGCTTGGCAAGTGTTGCACAGGCTGATTTCATCTTCCACTCCTGCCCCGTCTGTGGTCACTTGTCTGCACTGTGAGCCCCACACACCCGCATGTTTTGAACATGATGTTTAAACTCTTCTTGATAAAGATTGTAGTTAGTATATTCCTCCTGAATGCCTAAGCCTCAAATTATATATATGAATTTCATAACATAATTTTAAAATTTCTGATATGTACATTTATTCATTATTATTATTCATTCATATTACCATTCTGCTCACGATTAAAAAAAACACCTTATTAATGTATGAATGACATACAAAAACCTGTACATATTTAACATAGACAGCTTGAGGAGTTTGGAGATAAGTATATACCCATGAAATCATCACCACAATCCATGCCATAAACATGTCTAGTATCTCTAAACATTTCTTCCTGCTCTCATTTATTTTTTATATGCTCTATTATTTATTATTATTTTCTTATGATAAGAACACTTACCAAAAGATCCACCTTTTAAAAAAAACAGTTTATTTATTTATTTAGACACAGAGAGAGCACACACACAAACGGGAGGGGCAGAGAGAGAGAGAGAGGGAGAAAGAGAATCCCAAGCAGCATCCACATTGTCAGAGCAGAGCCCGACTAGGGGCTTGGTCCCACGAACCCTGAAATCATGACTTGAACCAAAACCAAGCCAGTTGGACCCCTTAAGATCTACCTTTTTAGAAAAATTTAAAGTATATAATACAGTATTGTTTCTTGTATTTCAGACTTTCCTTCAATGGACACCAAATTTTACATTACACACAAAAAAAGAAAACCCAGTGGGAAGGTCATTGGTTGCTTAAACACACAAAGGGAAAGAGATAATTACTGTGTTGGAAGACACATCTGGAAGATGCATTTGAAATTCTTTCACGGGCTCCTGGGTGGCTCAGTGAGTTAAGCATCCAACTTCGGCTCAGGTCATGATCTGGAGTTCGTGAGTTTGAGCCCTGCTGCGGGCTCTGTGCTGACAGCTCAGAGCTTGGAGCCTGCTTGAGATTCTGTGTCTCCCTCTCTCTCTTTGCCCCTTCCCTGCTCATACTCTGTTTCTGTCTCTGAAAAATAAATAACATTAAAAAAAATTTTTTAAATTCTCTCAAAAGCAGCACAGAGAGACAAATGAACAGGAAATATAACAGAAAGGTTAAAAGATACAGAAAAATGAATGAGAAAATGTAGTTTATATTTGAACTGAGTTCTAGAAGGCAAGACTGGAGAGAATGTAGAGAGGCAAATTTCAAAGAATAATGCCTCACTAACCTCACCTCAATCCCAGCCTTATAAACACTCTTACCTCATTTTCTCTTGCCTTTGGTCTGCTTCCCAGTCTCTCTATTGGCCAAACTTACCCAGAAACACCACAGGCACATTGCGGATGCCATCTGTATAGGTCAGCATCTTGAACATAGTTCCTAGTGGACAAGAGTGGACATTAGATCTTGTGAGGAGCAAATGAAACAAATTCAGCATGGTGTTTCCTTCCAAAGTTTTCGAAGTTTGGCTTTCCGCAGTTAAAACTTCATTTTAGTAATTAATTTGTCTGTAGTGTGTAACAGGGCTTAATTTTCAAAATACGTAAGAACTTCAACAAGATGAAAAGGCAGCCTACCAAATGGGAGAAAATTGTCGCAAATTATTTCTCTGATAAAGAGTTAATATCCGAAATATATCCTACAACTTGATAGCAAAAAATATATTAAAAAACCAATCTATTTAAAAATGGGCAGTGGATCTGAATAGACATTTTCCCAAACAAGACAAACAGGAGGTCAACAGGTACATGAAAAGAGACTCAACTTTCACTGATCATCAGGGAAATGCAAATCAAAACCCCAATGAGATACCACTTCACACCTGTCAGAATGGCTGTTATCAAAAAGACAAGAAATATCAAGAGTTAGTGAGGATGTGGACAAAAAGGATCACGTATGCACTATTGATGAGTGTAAGTTGGTGCAGCACTATGGAAAACAGTGTGGGGGGGGTCCTAAAAAATTAAAAATAGAACTACCAAATTTATCAAATTAAAGCTGTCTCAGACCTTCCTGTATGATCATACAAATTGTATTTTTCTTTATTAATGTATTCATCTTCCTTCTTATCTTCATTTCCTGTTCAGGAGGGTACAGATTCTTGTAGTTTTCCTCATCTCTTTTATAAATGTCATTTTTATCACCTGTATTTTCTTGGCCATCTTAATTCTTTTGTCTTCATGACACTGTCAGAATTTGGGGTTCCCATTTCTGTCTTGGGTTCCCATAGTTTTTGACGTTTCAAAACTTAACCCATTTTCTTTATTTAGTTTTATGTTTTTGACATTCCTTAGCATACTTTCTCCTCATCATAATTGAATTTTGGTATAATCAACAATTATGAATACATAAAACATAAAATTAATCTGAACTTAAGGCATACCAAAAGCAATCAAGTACAATGTATCACCAAATTCACTCATACTAATACTACATACCTAGTTCTACTGATGAATATGTTTAAGAGATTTGTCAGTGGAACACTTGTTTCTTTAGGTCATTTCACTGTACCAGTGACAATTGTGTGTGCTTTTTGTTTGGAACCACCAGACTGCCAGAACAAGCTATATCAACATCAGACACACTAAATATGTAATTCAATAGATCGAGAATCATGAAAAACAAGACTTCACTATAGATGTATTTGTTTGTTGTAGTGATACCACAGATTTGTGCCCTTCAAATATGGGTATTCTTGTTAAGTTACATTTCAAGTGATCCTATCAAAAAATAGTTATAAATACGTGTTAATTCATGCATTTCTGACATTTTGAAACATCTTGTGATTAGAAGAATTTTCCAGACACTAACTTTTGGCTCTATACATTTCACACCATGTTACCCTTCCACTGTTCACATATTTCTGGTGTCAGGGGCCATAGAACAGTCTATAATATAACCTCTAAACTGTACCTACATGTCGTGACTCCAATTAGGTCCACATGGTAGATAGTAAGAAGTATTTCTAGAAGTCATTCTTTTTTTTTTTTAACGTTTATTCATTTTTGGGAGAGACAGAGACAGAGCGTGAGCAAGGGAGGGGCAGAGAGAGATGGAGACACAGAATCTGAAGCAGGCTCTGAGCTGTCAGCACAGAGTCCGATGCAGGGCTCAAACTCACAGACTGTGAGATCATGACCTGAGCCAAAGTCAGACGCCCAACCAACTGAGCCACCCAGGCGCTCCTCTAGAAGTCATTCTTTACTGGGACAGCAGCTAGCAATAACTTAAGTGAACACAGGGTGACTGCAGATTACATAAAAATACCCAAATAAACTTAACTGCGATGAATATCCAAATTGACTTCCCTTTAGCCAAATCCCCAAAAATGCTCAAAGCCACTGCAATGACAATCTACACAAGGCGAAATATGGAGAGATAGTCAGAATGAAAAGGAATGGTGGTCTTAGCTTTGGTCAGATGTGGCCACAGTATCTTTTCAAACTTTACAAAAACGTGACCATGTGAACCTATTTCTAGTCTGCCCACAGGGCCTTGGAAGAGGCTTACACAAGTGAAAGGCCCTATACTTACAGCTCTGGCGCTAGGTGGGAAGTGGGGTTTCAATTTTATGATTTTCATATAGATCACCAGTGATCTCAGCACATATATTGAAAAGTCCATTTTTCCCCTTTCGATCCTCAGTGCCAACTGCTGTATATGGAGTTTCCGTATAATCGGGAACCCATATTCATATGTGCTCACTGCATATGGTTCCTGTTTCCCCTCATGGTTAGTCCCTTTTTTAAAATTTCCTGGTCTCTTAGTGATTTCCTTTATTTCCTATAAGTCCAATAACACAAGAAAATTATGTTTTATGCTGGATCTGGCTGTTTTATAGGAAAAAGGCCTCCTAGAACGTCTAATATTCCATATAGTCAGAGCAGATGTGTCTGTCCTTGGAGTTCTAAATTTAGGTATCAGGTTTTTCACTTTGACAATGCCTGGTCATTCTTGATGGCCCCTTATCCTTAGTTATATTTTTGAAATGTTTTATTTTTCTACATTTATTAACTATATATATCTTGTATTCTATAGCTGATCATTCCAATATCTGAAGTTTCTGTGAGTCTGATTCTGGTTATCTACTGTTTCTGTTGACTCACTGGGTTCTGCTCCCTCACAGGATTAGTGACTTATGATCGCAAACATATGTTCAATGCACCTTTATCTGTTGTAATTCTTTGAAGCTTGACTTAAAGGAGGTTTATTTTTTCCTTTATAGAGAACATTTATTTGAATTTGTTTCTTCTAGGTGCCTGGGAGCACTTTTAACCCAGCACCACTTGTTGGCTTGAGGTTTTTCAAATCAAACAGAAGTATGAATCTGGGCCACATATTCTTGAGAGCCAGACTATGGCTTCAAATTTTGGTGAGAGGATTCCTCTGCCATCCTTACTCTAGGCTAAGATTGAAACAAATGAGAAAATAATATTTTTCTAGTTCACCTTTCTGTTCAGGGTCTAGATTTGAAGATCAGTCATAGCTTTATGCATGAGTTTCCTTTCACAGTGCATTAGAAGTTATCTGTGATATGTCACAGACAGATATTTTTATAAAATACAATCAAAATTATTTACTAGAAAAATGGAATGCTGCTTAGATGTTACTGCACTATAAAATTAGTATAAAAGTTTCTAAATACTCTTAATTTCCACACATATCTCAACATGGATTGGCAACAGGTAATTTGTGGACCCATTTGCAAACTCCACTTTGAGTAGTACTATCCTATCATCTTTCCCACCTTGGGCACACACTAAGCTTTACCTCCTATTTCCACATCCCACATTGTCATCAAAATGGAAGTTCAAGGTCTGTTGAAATGGGAGATGTCAGAGTCCTGGGTGGGTTGGGCACTTAGTGGTTTATCTTTGCATTCCTGCTTTCAGTTCATTTTGTACATATATAGACATGCCTTTATATCTCACTAGTTTGGCAATGTATTAAAAGAGGTTCCTCCATGATCCAATGCTCCCTCTCCTCACTGAATGTATGCATATATTTACCAAAAGACATGCACAAGAGTAATTTTTAACCACATTTTCATAGTTGTCCCAAACTGAAAATAGCCAAAGTTTCCATTAATAATGATAGATAATTTGTGATCCCAACCATATAATTATAGTAATATAAATAAAAATAAATAAATAATAAAAATTTATAATTATATAAAATAATATATATTTTACTTATTATTACTATATATATACTATGTAGTAATAAGAATGCACAAACTATTGCTACCTGCAACGATATAGATGATTCTTACAAACATGATGTTGGGCCCGAGAAGACAGATATAAAATCATGTATGTCGCATAGCTCTTTTTACATAAAGTTTAAAAGCAGACGAAATTAACCATCTTGAAGACATATTATGTCCCTGCTTAAAATCTCTTCCATGTCTTGGGGAAGAGTGATGGTTTCCAGGGGTCACAGGCACTTCTGCCTAATGTTCTCTGAATGCTGCTCACAGGGGATCTTCTCTTTGTGAAAATGCATTGAGCTCTATCCTCATGATTTGTTCACCTCTTTTGTGCATATTTATACTTAATTAAAAAGTTTACTTAATAAAAGGTATTTAAAAAATAGTTTATTGAACAGCAACGGTCACCAAGTTGCAAAAGCCTGAGAATTGGGCATCACATCACCTTCTCTCTCCCCTTAGCCCTGTGTCCAGTGATTCAGTCTATCACCCAGGGCTGTGGGTCTTTTAAATAGTCTCAGTTCTATCCCTCCTCCCTCCTTTTCCTCCCAGACCATCATCTCTCACCTGAGCTACTTGCACCACATCTGAATCCTCTCTCTGGATCTACCTTGGGGCTCTCCAATCTACTGTAACCCACACGACCCTCCAAAAGTATGGCTATGAGTTTGCTATAGGTCCCTGCTTATAATCCCTTCCATGCCTCACTGCTACATTCAGGAAGGAGACCACAGTCCTTGCTGTAGCTGACAAGGCCCTGCCCAGTCTGTCCACTGCTGTGCTCACAGCTCATGAGGGCCAGTCTCCCTTGATGTTCTTTACTCCACCAGCACTGACGTTCCTTCGGGCCTTCGATCTACCACTTTTGTTGTTGTTGTTCTTGTTGTTGCTTAAATTCAAATTAGTGAACATACAGTGCAGTCTTGGCTTCAGGAGTAGAACCCAGTGATTCATCACTTCCATAGGACACCCAGTGCTCATCCTAACAAGTGGCCACCTTAATACCCATCACCCATTTAGTCTGTCTGCCTCACCCACCTCTCCTCCAGCAACCCTCAGTTGGTTCTCTGTATTCAAGAGTCTCTTACGGTTTGCCTCCCTCTGGTTTTGGCTTATTTTTGCTTCCATTCCCCTAAATTTATCTGTTTGTTTCTTAAATTCCACATATGAGTGAAATCATGTGATATCTGTCTTTCTCTGACTAACTTATTTCTCTTAGGATAATACCCTCCAGTTCCATCCACATTGTTGCAAATGGCAAGATTTCATTCTTTTTGTTTGCCAAGTCATATTCCATTGTGTGTGTGTGTGTGTGTGTGTGTGTGTGTGTGTATGTGTGTGTGTGTGTGTACCACATCTTCTTTATCCATTCATCAGTCGTTGGACATTTGGGCTCTTTCTCATAATTTGGCTATTGTTGATAGCACTGCTATAAACATGGGGTGCATGTGCCCCTTCAGATCAGCATTTTTTTATCCTTTGGATAAATTTCTGGATTGTAAGGTAGTTCTGTCTATCACTTTGCTTCCCACATAGGCTCCTTCTTACATGTAGGTGCTTGGCCCAAAATATTTTTTTCTCCTTCCAGCATTAAAAAAAATGTTTATTTATTTTTGAGAGAGAGAGAAAGAGTGGGAGCAGGTACTCGGCAGAGACAGAAGTAGACAGAGGATCCAAAGCTGGCTCTGTGCTGAGAGCAGAGAGCCCAATGTGGGTCTTGAACTCACAAACCATGAGATCATGACCTGAGCTGAAGTCAGACGCTTAACCAACTGAGCCACCCAGGCACCCCTTTCTTCAGCATTATTTTTACCATACTAACTAATCACAGATCATAACTTCAGCCTCTTCCTCAGTTAAGGCTCCACTGTTCTTTTTTCCTTCTGATTCTTTATTTTCCTTCAAAGCATGCATCACTTTTATAACTCTGTCATTGATTATAGTAATTGGTGTTGATATCTGTCTCTCCCACTGAAATGTAAGCTTTAGGGAGCAAGAATTGTATCTCTCTTGTTCCCCAGTTTTCCCAGAACCTCAACACCGTACTTTGCATGTAATAGTTATTTAATTAATATTTGCCGAGTAAATGAATTAATTAATGTGCTTTGCTATACTACAATAGAAAGTGTGCTAGAGACAATGACATTTAAATATCATGCTGGACATTTATTTAAACTCTAGGGGAAACTCATTAGAATATTTTTTCTAGAAAGTTTTGGCATTTAAAAATTAATTAAGTCATTCCTTTGGATCATGTCACTCCTTGACCCAAATCTCCCCATCATATTGATGTGATTTGGTCCTTATTGCTTCTTTAGCCTCGTCCCATTCTGTTCTTCCTATCTTATGCTGCTTATCCCAAGCGTGGTCCTGCTTTAGGGGCTTCATATTAGTTGCGTGCTCTGGTGGGATTGTTTTTCCCTATGTGTTCACATGGTGGACTCTACCGTATTCATGAGGTCCCAGTTCCAATTTCACTCTTCAGAGTTTTCCCTGTCTCTTCAATCTAAAGGAAGCTGCCTGCCCTAGATACTCTCTACCACATCATCCTGTTTTATTTCCTCATAACATTTACAGTGTCAGGAATTATGTTGTTTTTTGTACTTGTTTACTATTCAATCCCCAACACTAGACTGTAAACTCCATGAGGGCAGGCACTGCATTAGCTTTATTCACTGCTGTTAGCTAGTGCATCTAGCATTTTGGCACATAAGAGATGCTTGATATATATGACTGAATGATTGATTGAATGAATGTGTTAGTGATTGGGCATTCATTCATCCTTTCAATGTAGGGTAGTGCTGTACGATAGAATTCTCTATGATGATAGAAATAGTCTATGGGTTAGTCAGTGTTCTCCAGAGAAAAGAGAACCAATAGGATATATCTATATCTACATATCTATAGCTATATATCTAGTTATATGTAAGAGGAGATTTATTATAGGAATCAGCTCATGTCGTTAAAAAGGCAGAGAAGTCCCACAAGCTGCCTTCTAAAAGCTGGAGAACCAGGGAAGTCCATGGTACAATTCAGTCTAAGTTAGAAGGCCTAACAGTGTAAATCCTGATCTGCATCCCAAAACTTGAAAATTAGGGGCACAGATGTCTAAGGGCAGGAGAAGATAGATGTGTCAGCTGAAGCAGGAAGAGAGAGCAAGTTCTCCCCTCTTTTTTGTTCTTTTTTTGTTCCTCTACTTTTTTGTTCTATTAGGGCCCTCGATGGATTAGATGATGCCCATCAACACTGGGGGGGGGGGGCGTCTATTTTGCTCAGTTCACCAACTGAAATTCTATATCTTCTGGAAACACTCTGACATGCACTCTGAAATTATGTTTTACCAGGCATCCCCCGGTCCAGTCAAGTTGACACATAAAATTAACCGTCGCAGCCTACACATCTGCTCTCTCCAATATAGTAAATATTAGCCACAAGTAGTTACTGAATACCTGAAATGTGCCTAGTTTTTAATTTTAAATTTTGTTAATTTCAATTTGAAAATAGACACACGTAGGTTAGGGCCTACTGTAATGGACAATGCAGCTCAAGAGCACCTGAGTTAGGATTGGGGGCAAGGTCAGGAAAGATCTTCTCAGAGGCAAACGTGTGTAAATGTAGATGTGGAGGATGAGTTGATAGCATCCAAGTGAGGAGTGAGGGGGGGAGGGAAGGCTGAGGGTGTGCACTTAAGGACACAAGAAATGGGAAGGACATTCCAAAGAGAGGAAACAGATTATACAAATTCCTGGAAGGGGAGACTTATAGTGTTGGATTTTCAGTGTTGAGGAATTGGGATCTTTTTCAGAAATTTTATGATATAATGACCTTTTATTGACCCCTGGCTTCTCTCATTTTTGTATTTAAAATTGGAGTGCATTTTAAGTAACATGTTCTGGCAGGACATGCATATCAGAGCCAATCTTTCCCCAGTGAAGTTTCATTCCCTAAAGACTTAGCTATTCACCCCCCCCCCTTTTGTTTTTGCTTAAGAGTCTCAGCTTCTTCAGACTATACCATGTCTTCCAAGCAATAGGTTTTACAAGTTTACTTCTATGTAGGGAAGGGTTTCCTTTTATTTGGCCCTTTACTACTATTTTGGAGCCTAAAGAGTTGGTTGACTTCCATTCGTTCACTTTCTCCATACATATATAATTTTATATACTTTCTGCTTAATTTTTACATAGTAAATAAGAGTAGAGATTTACTTTCTCACACATATCAAAACGTTTGCTACTTGGACTCAAAAGATCAGTGAAAGGCAGACAGTGAGTGAACTCTTGCAGCTTTAAAAAAATTTTTTTTATGTTTTTTATTTATTTTTGAGAGACAGAGAGAGACAGCACCAGCACTGGAGGGTCAGAGAGAGAGGGAGACACCGAATCTGAAGCAGCTCCAGGCTCTGAGCTAGCTGTCAGCACAGAGCCCAATGCGGGGCTCGAACCCACAAACAGTGAGATCATGACCTGAGCCAAAGCCGGACGCTCAACCGACTGAGCCACCCAGGCGCCCCCTCTTGCAACTTTTAAATGTAATTCAACTTCTGTTTTGTATTTCATCTGGATTCATCCTCTCCCAATGATTTGAAAGTTGTGGATCTATTATATATACATAAATATATAATCTATATATTTCCCATTGTGTTATGATTATTCAAATTCAATACTGGGCAATAATTTCTACTTATTAGCAAGAAAGGATTTATAGGCTAAGAGTGCTTAAGTGTAATTTTTTTGGTAGAGTAATTGCCACTTTCAGAGCAGTTTTAATTAAAAAAGAATCTTACACCATTTTAAATTCCCTTACCCACAGATTTACTCATTTTTCACCCCTGACACTACCTTTCATTTTTTGCAGATTTTTTTGATGTAAGCCAATTTTTCTTGAAAAGCATTTCAAGAAAATTGAAGGCTTGTAGATTTTGTGGACCAGACAAATATTCTTAAAGATGTTTACTATGATTCACTAAATAGAAATAAGATCTAAGGCTTAGCACAGGAGCTAGGAAATTGGACGTTTTGAATTGTAACCTACTTTGCCTCCATTATATTGTGAGACTTAAACTGCTCTACTAGGAAGATGCTAACTCCTTTTAAATTTAATTTAATTTTTGATATATATATTTTCTTTTTTAGAGAGAGAGAGAGAATACATGAGTGGGGAAGAGGGGCAAAGGGGGAGAGAGAGAATCTTAAGCAGGCTTCATGCTCAGCACAGAGCCCAATGTGGGATTCCATCCCACTACCCTCGGATCATGACCTGAGCTGAAATCAAGAGTCTGACACTCAACTGACTGAGCCACCCAGGTGTCCCCAAAGATGCTAATTCCTAATGTTCATGGTGATTCTATATAGATCTTATGTATTTTCCTGATTTATTTTTAAGATTATTAAAATGTATTAATAATAGCTTGTTGAACTGGGGTTGACCATGAAAGTATCAGAGATGTGTGAACTTGGACCTCTATTACTTTAAGGGCACAAGTACTCATGCTTGTTCAAAGGACTGTTAAGTGGGGTGTACCAGCATCTACCTTTCTCTTAAGCAACTCAACACCACTCATTATTTAAACAGTCTCTATGTCTGTTAATGAACAACCATGGGGCTGGAGTCAGAAATTTGAACCTGAGTAGTTAAGAGTATGAAAGTCACCAAAATGCACATAGCAAGGTAATGTAAAAAGTTAAGAAAGCACAAAAAAAGGGGAAGATTGAAAAATAAACTTGGTTACATAAATTGAATGTTAAGAAAGCTATGGTAAGAGATGCAAAAGAAAGTACTTCTTATTCAAGAGAAAGAGGGGGACCTCTGGGAATTGGTGACCTTCTGGGAATTAAGTGCCGGTTATGTCCTGGACCAATTATCAGTGCTTTTACTAAAGACAATTTATTTATTTATTTATTTATTATTTTAAAAAATTCAATGTTTTTATTTATTTTTGAGAGAGAGACAGCGTGAGCAGGGGAGGGTCAGAGAGAGAGGGAGACACAGAATCCGAAGATAGGCTCCAGGCTCTGAGCTAGCTGTCAGCACAAAGCCTGACGCGGGGCTCGAACCGTGAGATCATGACCTGAGCCGAGTGGGATGCTTAACCGACTGAGCCACCCAGGCGCCCCAAGACAATTTATTTAAAGCAGCAACCTTGGGAACAATCATGGCCAGATTTGATCCCAGGTTCCTCTTCTGACTGAGTGCCCTTGACAAATCACTTAACTTCTATGAATCTCCACTTTCTTTTCTAAAAAGTGAGAATAATTTTATCTACTTCACAGGCTCATGTAAGGATTAAATGAGGTAATCAGATATTAGGAAAGAATAGTTCTTTTTCCCATCCCTCTAACAACACCAACATGCATTCCTTAGACGTGGTTTACAGTGGTTAAGTCCTGGGACTCTAGAATCAGACTGTTCAAGTCATAGCTTTCTCACTTATCAGCTGTGTGACCTTGGACAAGTTACTTGACCTCTCTGTGCTCCATTTTCATAACATGTAAAATGAGGATATTAACAGTACTTTACCCATAAATTATGAGGATTAAAAGAGATTAGTCTATGAAGTATTTAGGACAGCGCTTCCGCACATGGTAAACATTTGAAAAGTGTTAGCTAAAAATGGGCAATAGTTCTGGATTCGTTCTAGAAGTGATTCATTTTGTGGTAGGTTATATTCACGAAACTGGACAGGAAGACATGGTAACAGTTATGCCGCTGTAGGGTGAGTTTCTTATAATTCTGTCCAGGACAACACAGCCTGCGGTGAACAGGTGGTGGTGGTAGTCTTCCTTCTAGCTGAGATTGTAGGTGGTTGCAGGGCAGTTCTGGGTGAGAGCCTTCAGAGCCAGCGGCCAGGTGGTCTCGCATCCAGGCTTTGTTACTGATATTGGGCAAATTAACATTTCTGACTGTTTCTTCCCTTGTGAAATGGGGAGAATTTTTGCCTCTGGGGGTGGTGTTAGTATTAAAAGCAGTAATTTACCTTCAAGCCCATATACCCTGCACCCAGCACATGGCTGCAGTGGTAACGATGATTACATCGAATATACAGAGCAGTCAGGCCCTCGGGGATCAAAGGAAGGAACACCAGAAGGCAGCCAGAAGTGGGCCCTTTCTGCCAGTCTGAACTCGGTTTGGACACGAGGAAGAAAAACAATCTCTTCCTTTTGCAATCAGATGACTATTGAAGTCTCCCCTTGGACCCTGCCTTTCATGCCGTCCCCCTCCCCCCAATAGGCAAAGACACCATTCTTTCCAATTTTATAATCTACTCATTTCTGTACGTGCGGGTTTATCTGGGCTTGGTGGTAAGCCAAGGGTGGGTGGGGAGAGGCATTAAAACCTGGCAACCCAGCTCCCCCATCTCTGGATGCTGCAGGGCTCCTGCCAGCCGTCCTCGGTTAAAAAACGTGCTTTTTATTTCCCTTCCCCGCAGTCTCCTGTGCAGCAGCTCATTACCACCCGCTTCAATCACCACTGCCAGCATCTCCTCAGAACGTTTTCCCCTTCCCCTATTTCAGGGACACTGGTCGTAGCTGACATTTAAAGGAAATAAACACTGATTTTAAAAATTACAACCTTCTCCGCCTGAGGAACCCAGCAGCAATGAATAACAGAACAGTCCAGCGAAGAGAGCCTGTCGGGGCTCAGCTCCGCCAGCCCTTCCTGCCACACAATTCCCCACACCCGAGCAGCACAAATCACCATTTCCAGGCACCACTCGAGGCTGCCAATTCCACTTTCGCTTAATCTCATTTAAAATCCGGCTACAGATGAGGCTCAGATGCTGCTGCGAGGAGCCGGGCGGGGGGCAGCGGAAGGGACTGGAGGCCTGGATGGGAAGGGAGCGCAGGGGCCCCTCGCGGTTCGGGGCCGCGGGCGGATCCCCAGAACAAGTGCAGGCCGCCTGGGCTCCGAGGCGGGCGAGCCCCGAGGGGCGCGGGGCGCAGGCGGCGCAGACAAAGAAACCGGCGCTAGCGCCGGCCCCACCACCTCTCTCCTTC
Source organism: Cryptoprocta ferox (assembly GCA_028646485.1). NCBI lineage: Eukaryota > Metazoa > Chordata > Mammalia > Carnivora > Eupleridae > Cryptoprocta > Cryptoprocta ferox. Next base: position 37,915,504 of record CM053559.1, on the reverse strand, counting down.
CCCCGCGCCTCCTCTCAGGAAAAAGAGGGAAATCTGAGGGCCAAAGGGGATGGTCTTCTCCTTGTGCTCCTCCAGACAGCTGGGCAGGAGGTTGTCTCTCTCCGAGGGTTCTCGGTCCCTTACTGTAGATTGGCGGCCCCCAAGACTCCAACAGCACCCCGTGACCCACCCCCCTCCTCCGGCTCCCTCCCCTCCGCCGCCCTTCTTGGTGGGAACTGGGCCGCAAGCCCTGGGGCCCCGGGAGGCGTACGCCCCGCGCCGCGCGAGGTGCGGGCGAGGGAGCCGGAGAGGGCGGGGGCCGGGCGGGCGCGCGCGGCGCGGCGCGGCGCGCGGGGGCGGGGGAGCGGCCGGGACACGTGTGGCGGCGGCGGGGGGGACTCGGCGCCCGGGGCTTTAAGAAGGTGTGGAGGGGGGCGGGCGCTTTCCCAGGCCTGGCCGAGGGGCGTCGCGCAGAGGCGGCGGCGGCGGCGCACGGAGGCGGCGGGCGACGCGCTCTCGGCGCCCGCAACCCGGGTCCCGCTCTCCGCCGGCCCAAAGAAACTTTGCGAGCCGCGGTCTCCCGCGGAACTTCCCGGCGGGGCTCCGCTCTCGAGTCCTCTCTGCTCCCGTCCGCCGCCTTTTCGCCTTCCCTGCGCGTGGCTCCTCCGTCCCGGCGCCTCCCAAACTGAATGAGCGAGCGGCGCTCGGGGCGCGCGGCGGCGGCGGCGGCGGCGGCGGCATGGAGCGCAGTTGCTGGGCCCCGCGGACTTTCCTCCTGGCGCTGTTGCTGGGGGCGACGCTGAGGGCGCGCGCGGCGGTGGGCTATTACCCCCGCTTCTCGCCCTTCTTTTTCCTGTGCACCCACCACGGGGAGCTGGAAGGGGATGGGGAGCAGGGCGAGGTGCTCATTTCCCTGCACATTGCGGGCAACCCCACCTACTACGTACCGGGACAAGAATACCATGGTAGGTACCACAGCGGCTCCGCGCTCGCCGCCCGGCCCGGTGCGCCCGCGAGCGCAGCTTTTTATCCCTTTCCTTCTTCCAAGGGGCCATTTAAACGAGAGCCAAGAGAACCCTTCCCTCAACCTAGCGCTCTGTGTAGAGACAGAGAACAAAGTTAGTGAGGATCGAGTCGCGAGTTGGGATTTATTCGCCACACATCACACGCTCCCCTCACGCATCTGCTCGTAATGAGCCGGTTCTTGTGGGAAACGCCTGAGAATTGGGGGCTGGCGTTGTTCCCTCTCACTCCTCGTCCTTGCAGGCGACACGTTTAGTGGATCCGCGAGACTTGTTTCCCTAACCCCGGTGCTTGGATTCCAGACCTTTGTCCTGCTCCCGTTCCCTCTGAAGGATGGCGTTGGGGCTGGCGCGGGGCTTGGCGGACGGGCTGGTGACAGATTGACGCGCCCCGGTCCCCGGCTGCCCCGCGCGGTCGCCTGGACGCTGCAAAGTTCCCGCTGCTCGCCAGCCAGGGGTCACTCATTTCATCCAGTGTCAGACACCGCTCCTGAAATGGAGCGGCTTGCTTCCAGCTCTTTATTCTTTATAAGGTGTCCTTTAAAATGTCCGTAACAGATGGGTTTAAAAAAAATTCCTCTTACTTTTTAACATGCTGCTTGTTTTTCAAGTGTTCTCTGATGTGTATCGATGACTTTGTCTTTTATCTGCACAGCTTTAATTTCCAGGTAAGGGCTGGAAGCCCCTTATAATTTAAAGATACCTTTTAAAAGAGGATCATTATTATGGAGTCCATCAAAATTAAACATTACTGAGGAAGTAAAATTTAGCTCTAAGAGATAAAATTTTGTATGGTGTATGTATTTTGACTGTTTTAAGCTAGTAAGTCGTGTGTGTGGGGAAAAAAAGATACTGTCCATTTTCTGTTATTTCCTCTGGCACTTCTGAGTATTTCACTTCAAGGAGCTTCTAAGCCATGACAGGCACTTATTTGATTAGAATTTCAAGGCCAAAATACTTATACTCAATCAAATAGAAACTATTGCCTAGTAATCTCATATTATAGTTTCGATGTCTTGTAGGCTAACAGTTATTGACATAGCAGGAGATAATCCACCCAATAGCTGGCATTTCAGATAAACATGCATAGAAGAATGAGGAGAGTCCTTAAGTTTTCTATTTAAAAAAACAAAACCAAACCATATCTGCTTTAAAATGTTTTGCGTAAATAAATGCTTTCTGGAGATTTAAAATAGTGCTTTTACAACTTTCTTGTGGCATGGTGGCAACCTTTTCTGTAAAGCCAGGCGTCTAGTTTGGTGGAATTTTAGACTTCGGAAAATTAATTTTCTCTAACTAGTCCCTTCTTTAAGAAAGTGTTTTAGCTCATTCTCTTCCCAATAACATTCTGGTGTTTTTTTTTTTTTGTTTTTTTTTTGTTTTTTTTTTTTCTGAGGTCATGAGAATCTTTTAAGTGGAAAGACCAGCCAATATGATGGCAACCCAGACCTAACCTAGAGACTGATTGATTGAGCCTGTCACTTGGTGTGACCCTTAGCAAAGGGGCTTGCCTGTTATTAGTTCTAAGTGAGAGTGGTAGGTGAGTGAGCCAAAGCTGGGCTAAAAGGTAAAATTGCCAGGTTGTGATGGAAGGCCATGTGATAACAAAACCTTGTTATTTTTTTTTTCCTTCTGTTTTCCGCATCCTTTGTAAGGTGCCATCATAGAAAACTTAAAAATACTAAAATATGACATAGTGTTTACTTTTGCTATAAAGCTAGCAAATGTATGTCAGCCAAAGCCTGACCATAATCAGATCCCTAAGTCCGAAAAGGAATGAATGAAATAGAGTAAGAATAAAGTGTAATTCTTCAAGTTGGACATTGTGGAGAAAGCCTCAATTTCTGTCTCTTTTCTGCCATCAGGAAAGATAGAGAAATTTTATTATGTAACTTCAAGAATATCAAATTACTATAAACTTTGAGAATTGTTCATGTTTTAAATTCCTGTTACCTGTTTCATCAAATATTTAGATTTTGAAGCTTGTTATAGCTATAGGCCTGCAGTAAGAGTTTTTCCTTGTAAAATGTTCTACAGGTAGAAGAATTGTTTAAAAATGGAATGAGGCTTACATGTGTCTCTTTTTCTTTTAGACTTTTAAAAAATTAAAGTTAATTATATAGCATCTTTAAGAATTGAACTGCTAATAGGAAAACAACCTATTATACATTTCCAGTTGGCTTATTTTATAGGAGACCAAAATAGAAGGTCATTCAGCCAAAATTTTTTAAAGCTCAGAAACCTGTAAAACCTTAGCTTGAGATTTTAGTTCTAACCTTTATTTCTCAATCTTTAAAGGCAGCAATTATGTCTGGAAAAATCAGTCTTATCTATGATTTACCTTGGACTTCTCCTCTGGAGGAATGGTGTTTGTGTACAGCTGATGGTTGTCACTTTTTACCTAAAAGAATGCATTGCAGTAGAAGTCGTATGTACAAGGACACCTAACACAGGACATGACTGTAGATCAGAGTATGATGTCAGCTGCCCTCAGAGACTTGAGCTGTGTGACAGAGCTCAGAATGTGAAATGGAAAGGCAAATGTCAGTCTAGTATAAAAGCGGTTCAAAATTATGGGTCTCTGTGTCATCGTTCTTTAGGGAGTTTTTGAAAATCTTTTGAAAAACAAAAATATAACACCAAAGAATTTGAAGCTGGCATGTCTAACAGTTGTCATCTATTTCCAACATTAAGTAGTTTATCCATGTATTTACAGTTTTGGCAACTCTGGAAACAGTGCCTGGTTATTTCTACTAGTTTTCATCTCTTTATTAAAGGGTGTCATTGGCTACCTTTGTTTTCATCTTCTTGTATCTTTTAAATTCTGTTGTCTACGACTCTCTTGAGATGGCCTTGTTAGTCACAATGAACTATGGTGTCCTTGCATGAGTATACCACACTCTAGAAGCTCAGCAAAAAGAGGTCCCGTATCCATCATGTTGAATTAGAAAGGTCTCAGGATCAGAAACTCCCCCCCCCCCCCTAGAATTTACTGCTTCTGCACAAGTCCCAAAGTATGGTCAGTTTCTACAACACGGTTTCCAGGATCAAACCTGAATTTTTTTTTTTTTTTTTTTTTTGTAGAAAGTTGTGAATAATGGGAAGATAGGAAATGGAAACCTAGGTCTAGTCAGTAGCCATTTCTCTTTCCCGGCCACACCTGGCGATTCTCTGCTCCCTCTCCTGTGGACCCGGGCAGTATTGTGAAACATGCAAAGGTTGAGTTGATGTCTGCACCTTTCCTTTCCCACCATAATCCCTCTTCCTCCTCCTCACCGTCAGGTATCTACCTATCCTTTTTTGTTTACAACTTCCTCCCCCAACTGATTTGTAGTAAGGATGACTCATCAACATTGAATGCGCCCGCAGTCTTAATTAATAATGGTAGAAAGATGTTTTCCTTTTTTGCTTTGTTTTGAAGAATTTTAGCATCAGGGAGCAGGCAGATACTGTATTTTGGGATAGAAAGACTTTTAGAAATCCCTGAAATCATGTAATAAGAACCCGCCTACTCACAAGATTGGCTTTACTCAGTTACCCTCAGAGAGGAGAGGTCAGACATCAGAAAAAGCAACCGTGAAAGCCAAGCATAAGTAAATGAGTCTGTGGAAAGTGCCTGAGCTTAAGACATTTTATCTGAATCCTGAAATAGACTAGAATCTCTATTCTTTAAGGAGGCATAAGGTGGGGCAAATGTTCCCTTTCAGTGAAAAAATGTTCTAAAATACGGATTGGGGGAAAAAATTTGTCTTAAGCAGAACTGAATTAGTGATGTGGTATAATGCTTTAAAAGGGGGATTTTATTGTATTTTGTAAATACAATATCACTGTTGGTGGTTCTTTCATGCTACATTTCCATTCCGTTATTTATTTAATCATATTGTGTGGGGTGATTGGGAAAATCACTTCCTGTTAAAACTGAGCATTTACCTAAGAAAAGATATAATTGGAGAAAGTGGACCACTCTGTCATAACAATTGACAATATTACTATTATAAATATACGTGTTCTGGAATCAACTGGTTGCTATTTAAAAATCACTCTTGAATGGCAGTGCAGTATAATGACCTTTCAAATATAGGAATGATATATATGTCAGACATAGTTTTTGGTAATATACTCCAGATTAAATTCCTTCAAGGGAATGATTTTATCATTTGAACTAAAGTAGTGTAATATTGGTAAGGTAATCGTGTTGTCGATCAGGTTTGTGGTTATTTGTCCTTTACTTGTCTCAGATTCTAGAATCAGCATATTTAAACTGTTGGGGTCATTTGTTAAATGCAGTTGATAAGTGAACTGCAGCTGTGTCCTGTTTGTATGTGACTGTGACAATTGACCATTTTAAAGCATTTTGCTCTACTTGTTATATGTTTCATCTCGCTCTGTACAATTCATTTCAAACATGTTTTACTTAGGTGGTTCAGATTATTTCATAAATCATATAAATCTTGCTTTAGTGTATTTCCTCATGTAAGGTTAAAAAGTCAAGACTTAAATCAAGTTGTAGGCTCATAATTGAAAACATCTCATTTAGGCAGATATTCTTTCTTCATTGCCAGAAATTATTTAATTAGAGTATTTCTCTCCAGTATTTGTGAATCTTTAAACTATGACTTTTATTTGCATTATGAATACTAAAAAATAAAATGAAGTTGTATCATAATATATTTTTGATAGAACTGTCTTATTCCCATAATTGTTCTTTTCACCTTTAAAAAGTAGATTATAGGGGCGCCTGGGTGGCTCAATCGGTTAAGCGTCCGGCTTCGGCTCAGGTCATGATCTCACGGTTCGTGGGTTCGAGCCCCGCATCAGGCTCTGTGCTGACAGCTCAGAGCCTGGAGCCTGCTTCAGATTCTGTGTCTCCCTCTCTCTCTGACCCTCCCCTGCTCGCGCTGTCTCTCTCTGTCTCTCAAAAATAAATAAAAAACATTAAAAAAAAAGTAGATTATATTTGGTTGTAACAAGATTTTAAAGTCCATATTATTGACTTTCAAATTTTTTCATAAATTAGTTTCATTCAAAAGAATATATTTAAGAGCCAACTTTTATTATTTTTTTCCCTTTCTGGAATTGATCAACTTTATAGAACAACCTGAGAACCTTATATTATCAATTTATTTAGAATGTGTTGCATATTAAGCCATAATTGTTCTTCTAATTATTTCAAATGACACTTACTATGCCTTTAATGTTCACAAATAGTTGCTGATGCCTTGAACCCTTAGTATTTCAAATAGCCTTTACATTTGAAAAGCATAAATAAATTGAGTAACCAGGACGTTTTGAACATTGGCATTTAAAAAAATTGTATATATTTTCACACAAAATATATATAAAGTTCTTAAAGAAATTTTAAGCTCTTTATGTAATATAGAAATAGCAAAATGGATGGCCCTACACTCTGTCAGGAAGAGAAGGAAGGAGGAATGCATTTTGTTAGAATGGCAGGTTCACAGTGAACAAAGAGAAATGGTGTAGGCTTCATCTGAGTAAAGACATAACACATGTTATATCTAAATCTTCATTTATCTAAATATTTTGGTTTCAAGAAACATTTGGATGATTAATCTACCCCATCAATTTTAGAATCATTTATTAAACAACCAAACTGTATAATATCATTCTTACCAAACTTAAGCAAAAAAGTATTAACACATTTTCAGAAATTGGCATTGAATTTTCAGATATGAAGATTGCATAATGACTGTCCCAACACAGGAAGGGTATATGTAAAAATACATATTCTTGGCTGTCAGGTAATACCCCATGAGGTGATCTCTCTTTGGATTTAATTGTGTAGCTCAGAGAGTAGTTTTCACCGTGGTACCTGCTATGCCCATCTCATTGAAGGCCGAGCTTCTAAAGGGTTGAATGCTGTGCCTACGGGTTAGCCAATTATTTCTAAAATGTATGTTTTGCTAAAACTATACATATTTTTTCCTTCTTTATTCAACCCCATGTAGGAGGCAATATAGCAGTGAGATGTGGGGTGTGCGGAAGGATCAGTACAAAAGTACAGATGTTGCTTTGTGGTTTAAGGCAGGTCTAATCACTCAAAAATCAAAGTGAAGGTAACGAGACAGCTTTTGAATGCCACAAGGAGAGTTACAGGAACTCTGACATTTCAGTGTACACTGAAAACCAAGGTTATCTTTTGATACTAAATTATCTTTCCTGAGAAGAATAAAACTTTTATTTGGAAAACAGAATAAATTAAATGTTATTGATTAAAGGATTCTTTGCAACTATAGAATTCATGAGTGTTTGCCACTGATGTATGCTGATGCCCACATACTAAGTGACACGGAGGCGTGATCATAGTTGACCAATCAGTGATGAGTGTACATCTCAGAATCCACTTTCTCTGACCTCCCTGCTCTGCCCACTCTCCTTCCCTCTGTATCTCACCTGTTCTCTCACTTGGTCCCTTTCTTCCTCCTCCTACATTTTCTCACTGTCCGTCCTCTCTTTCTTCCTTCTGCCACATCACAGGAACTTGCTTTCCCTCCCCCTCTTCCTTCCCTTTTCCTGTGTTACACTCCTCTTCTCCTGTTTTTTCTGTTCTTTTTTTCCTTCTCCCCTTCATATTTTCTGTCACCTTGTGTATTTTTCTCTCTCCTTTGACTGTAACGTGAAAAACATCAGTAGATTTATATCCATTATTTTTTTCATTGGATATTTGACAATCATAGAAATGGATGAGTAGGCTTTTTATATTATTCTCTTAAAAACTTAATGTTATTTTTCTGTGACATGTACTTGCCCTTTTAAAAAGTTATGGGTTAATTATTCCTAAAGGAAAAGTGGACCCTTCCTCTTATACTGTAAAATCTCTCAGAAGAACTTTAAAACCTGTAGCTATTTATTTTTTATTGTTTTTATTTTAAAATTATTTTAGAGTAGTCTTCACAGCCAGCTTGGAGCCCAACACAGAGAGAGCTTGAACTCAAAACCTTGAGATCAAGACCCAGGCTGAGATTAAGAGTCAGATGCTTAACCAACAGAGCCACTCAGGCACCCCCAGGCCTGTAGCTCTTTAATTCTGAGTTGGCTACTTTCCCCACCGTCACTTACTTGGTGAAACTGCGGATTCCAAAGTTTGTGCACAGAAACATATAGGTACACAGGAGGGGTAGTTACAGAAATTAGAAAATGGCATACTGAATTACCTTGAATCTAAAAGCTCAATTTGGAGACATCTGAATGCTTGAGTGCATAGAATCTCTTTCCAGTAAACTGATGAGGGACTTTCTCTATCATCACCTCAGTCATCTCCAATCATCTCATTTATTTGCTGGTCTCTCTGCCAAGGCTTTTAACTGCAGTTGCATGGGTATAAAATAATGATGCCATCTTACTGGTTTCTGGCGCTCCAAAGTCAGGTCAAAAAGGGAATGAGGGCCTTGGTTTAAAGCAAACACTAGATTGGGAATTAAGAAGGGAGATGTGTTGCTCTGGGGTAAGTACCATAATCTTTCTTGAAGAAGATCTGTTTTATTGTTTTGTGCCATGGTCTATTCCAGCTCAAAACTTTAAAGATTCCTTGACTGAGAGTTCAGTGTTATTAACAATAAAAAGAGCAGTCCGGGGAGCACAGTCATGTATGTATTAGAAAGAGTTCAAGCTTTGGCTGCAGAGAGAGCGGAGTATGTATCCTTTTTCTGCCACTTATTTCTCATGAGCCCTCAGCAATTCTCTGTCCTCCCCAAGCCTCAGTTTCCTCATTCTGAAGTATGAAATAATCATATTCATTTTCAGGGTTGCTTTTATCAAATAAGGTTATGCATATAAAGCACCTGGCACATAGTAGGTGCTTATCAGATAGTAGCTGTTATCATCTGGTACAACCACCCAACATTAGATAAGAATATTTGAAACATTGTATATATAGATAGGAGCCATTTACCCATGCATGTTCATTTTATGCCTTGTCAATATGTAGTACATTTTAAGAGAAATTTCAAATTGAGTTATTGAGGAGAGTCACAAAAGTAAAAAAAAAAAAAAAAAAAAAGTCAACGCATCACCAAATATGTATGATCAGAAAGTGCTTCCCAGCCAAAATAAATATATGACTTGCCTAGAATTGAGAGTTACTTAGTGTGGTTCTAGTCCACCCAAAACTTTTGTTAATTTGTCCAATTCTTAATTCAAACCTTCCTATTCCTAAGTTAACTATTTTCCTTATTTGATGATCATAACAACCAAATTTTATATATTTAAGTGTAAAAGTCTGGGAAAGATGCCAAGATAAGTAAATATTGACATCAGTTTAATATATTTTGTTAAATCCTGTGATATATATGTCTAAAACCCCATGGAAAATAATTTTGAAATACAAAACTATTTCAGCCAAACTAGAACTGAGAGAGATTAGTTTTGATAGTGAATCCAGAGTTCACCAGGTCCTCAGGGACTGATTGAGGAAACTTAGATCCACAGGTGGTTAGGTGGTAAGTGGAAGGTCAGTTCATTTATAATACAAAATATACTTGTCAGGATAAAGGCTTTGGCTGTCCAGTGCATTCTGTCTGTTTTTATGGTCAGCAAATGACTATTAGCAGGTTGTTTGGGAGCTTAGAGTTTGATGATCACAATGGCAGATTCCAGCCTCAAGGAAAGCTTCTCTAACCAACTCATGTGGGCTGGGCCGGTTGACATCTTCTTTCCTAGACAGTATTGGAGGAAGACTGTTCTGTCCCTAGACTCCATAATGCCTTATTATGTCACATACACTGCTTGTTATTTACCTAGTCATTACTGAAACTCCCTTTCTTACTAACTGGTTTTGTTGAGAACAACTATGTGTCTAGTTAAAAATATCCCCAAGGCTCCCTTGCTGTAAAATTTAGTGAGATGACGTGGAAGTCTACTGGGTGGTATCTTTAGAAAGATTATTCATAAAATTGATAAAGATGATTTTTTTTTAAAGACTCAGCAAATACCTGCTTTTTGCTCTATTCTTACCCCTTTCTTCCAGCCAGAGTGTGGTACAACCATCTTGTGACCTTGAGGATGATGGTCCCATGGTAAGAATGGACCAGAGTTTAGAAGGAGCCTTGGTCTTTATTTTTACCTTTGAGCAGCTGTCCCAGCCCTGGAATACCTCTTCTGAATTTCTTGTATCTTAAGAAAACTTAATCAGGTTCCTGTTATATGCAGGTGAATGTAGTCCTAATTATTTCTTCTAAAGGCCCAGATGACCCAGTTTACATGCTTTTTAAGGTCAGTCACAATTCTTGTATCAAGCTCTGAATTGCTCTCATCTTCCCGTAGAATTGTTTTTGGCCACTGTGATGGAAGTAGGGTGTTTCCTAAGACACTTCTGATAATACTTTTTAAAAATACTCCTTAAGGTGTGCTACTTCAGCAAGTAGCAAAAATAGTGCATTTCATGTTGACTTTTTAGTAATGCTTTGAGAAAGTAACCTGTCCTTGACCTCCAATTTCTGAAGTTTTTTATAACTGACAGTTTATGCTAGTTTCCTTCACCAAACTTTGTTTCTTGATGATCCTTTCTCTCTAAAATTCAGCATCACCATATGTAAATCCTGTTGATGTTTCAGATACTTAAATGTATGACATAGTTGTGAATGTGAGCTCTGCCCCAACCTTAACCTTGTTTGTTATGTCTGGCTCAGCCTCTAGGACCAAATCCAACATTGTCACTCTCTTGCTTGCTACATATTGACAGAGGAAACAGGCATCTCAGTCTTACCTTCAGGAACATATAATCGTTTTGTTTAGGCCACCTTTGTTATGAATGTTGAAATATCCTATGATCATAGTTCCAGTTCTTTTCTTATTTCCTTTTCTCACATAAACACTTCCTGTATTCTCATACTGAAAAAAAAAAAAAAAAAAAAAAAAAAAAGTTCTATGTTCAGTGTTGGTGATGGAGGAAGATACAGAAATTAGTGGGTTTTAGTCTCTTTTAGAAAAAGTAGGTTCACATTTCCATTCCAAGCACTGATACTATGAAAAAATAAAAAAATTCAGCTCTCAAGGGCTTAGAAATAAATTAATAGAACAATAGTAATAGCAAACCCTAAAGTAGCACTTAGTGTGTGCTAGGCCTGTAATATCATGTAATTTTCACATCAACTTTATGAGTTAGGTACTGTTATCCTCCTTTTATGGATGTAGAAACTGAGTCACAGAGAGGTAAGTGTTTTGCCCAAGATTTCAAAGCTATTAGGCAAAGTGCTTAGTCTGCCTTGTTCCAGAATTCATGCTTCTAACTGGTATGCACTTATTTATAGAAATGATACTTATATTAGGAAAGGGATGATAATATGAAATAGTAAGAGACATTTTAAGATAGAGCAAACAAAGAAGAGTAAAAGCCAATTTTGTTATTTAAAATAAAGATTGATGGGTGCCTGGGTGGCTCAGTCAGTTAAGCTCAGGTCTACTCTTGATTATGGCTGAGGTCATGATCTCATGGTTTGTGAGATGGAGCCTTGAGTCAGGCTCTGCGCTGATAGTGTGGAGCCCGCTTGGGATTTTCTCTCCCTCTGTCTCTGTGCCCCTCCCCTGCTTGTGCTTTCTCTTTCTCTCTCTCAAAAATAAACAAACTTAAGAAAAAAAATTGAAAACCTAAAGCCGAAAGATGGTATCTATGCCAAACAAGGTCACAATTTCAGTCCTAAATATTCATTGTCTAAGACATTATCTTCCAGATAAAGCAGAAAGTAAAGATATCACTTAGTATACTGTTTACCTGAAAGGGTTAACATGCCTTCAAAGTATGATGACAAATAAAAATATTTAAATGTGATTTGCAAATTTTGTTCAAATTTATTTTTAACATTTTGATGAATATAATTTTTATTAAGTTTTTTAAGTAAATAGGAAGTTTGTTCTCTGACTCACTAATAGAACTGAAGTAGAACTGGAATGCAAGAGAATTCTAAACTTGGGCAGAGAGACATTTCAAAAAATTTTCATTGAAGTTCATGTATTTGTAATGTATTCCTTTCTTCAGGAAATTCCTTTATGTGTTACCAGTGTGCAGGGACGGCCTGGGAAATTGAGTGCTGTGGCACTAACTGAGCCCTTGTGACAGCCCAGAGCTCTAACCTGGGTATCTAACCTGCTCACTAGTCAAAGGTCTGCCTACATGGTGAAAATGACACCAATTGCATAATGTTTGTTTTGCACTTAGCTTTGTAGGGTTATTTTTCATTCATGGATCCGATCTTTAAAAACCACTTTCTGTTGTGCTTGTTTGAACAAGAAAAAAAGAGCAACTGCCAAGGATCATCTCTGCCCTTGCCCTCAAATAATTCACCTCTTTTCACAGAGGGCAGAGGTCAGCCTTAGGCAACCAGGCCAATGTGACACATGAGGGATTGTAAGACCATCAGTGCCTAATGCCTAGAAGCTGCCCTTCCCTCGTATTTACATCAGTAATATCAATATGTCTTCATTTGTTACCATCCTCATAGTTTATCCTGAAGTTTGCCTTCAGATCTAAACTGAGATCCACTGACTCCTGGTGGAAACTAAATCAGAGGGAACCCACGGAGGTTCTCAGAGGGCCTAAATGGAGGCTCGTGCTTTCACTAAGAGAGAAACATTTGCCTCATTGGACTTTAACAAAAGGACAGTAGCCTTTATAAAGATATTATCAAAAAAATGTCGAGAAGGTCCATATATAAACATTTACTTTTCTCAGGCGGGACAAACCGTATCCTTTCTTCTGTTAGCCTTCCCTGGTAAGCTGTGTCAAGTTGTAGGTCAAGCGGGCGAATCTGTGAGCCTCAAGTGTGGGGTAGGAAGCCATAAGACTGCTTCCCCTGATGCGGGTATTAAACCTTTGAGTATATTTCTCTCAGACAAATGGTTTATGTCAGCCTTTTAACAGAAATTGTGAGGCAGACACTTCAATTCCAAATAAATTGTGAAATATTTTAAACATATAGAAAACTACAATCAATGAAAATTCAAAATTGGTATCCCTAATGAGTACCCAAGGGATACCTATCTATATTCACTGAAGTAAAATGTAAATGTTCTGGAGATCAAGCTCTTCACAATTATTAAAATAATACTCACTGATGTGACCTGAATGGCTGAATGACTTGTCTAAACAAGTTTGTCCTGTCCCTGCAATACCGGTTGTTCCCAAGCATTTCCACAAAATAATGAAAATGCAGAAGACCCGCAGAATAGAAAAAGAATAGGAAATCTTGAATGAGGCACATGCTTGGTTGCTGTCCTGATGAAAAGAAAATCCACTACTTGGTTAAAGAAAAATATTTCCAATGAATAAAAAGAATGTTTCTCTTTAGAAATGTTTGTCAGTGAAGGAAACATTTACAATCAGAATTTCAGGATGGTTATTAAAATATTATGCCAATATAATAATAGCCTCTAAACTTTCATTTTTATGAGCCCAGATGTTCATCAACTGATGAATGGATGAAGATGTGGTATGTACATACAACAGAATATTACTTGGCGATCAAAAAGAATGAAATCTTTCCATTTGCAACCACGTGGATGGAACTAGAGTCTATTAGGCTAAGTGAAATAGAGAAAGACAAATACATGATTTCAATCATATGTGGAATTTAAGAAACAAAACATATAAACATAGGGGAAGGGAAACTAAGATAAAAACAGAGAGGGAGACAAACCATAAGAGACTCTTAAATACAGAGAACAAAATGAGGGTTGCTTGTGGGTGTTGGGTAGGAGGAAGGGCTAAATAGGCAATGGGCATTAAGGAGGGCACTTGTTGGGATGAGCACTGGGTGTTCTATGTAAGTGATGAATCACTAGATTCTATCCCTGAAACCATTATTATACTGTATGGTAACTAACTTCGATTTAAGTAAAAAGAAAAGCCTTTAATTTTACTAATGTTGAAAAATGGACCTGACTTGAAAATTTATGAGTTTTATTGGCTACCACAGAGTTTGGAAAGTGGTGGGTATACCAGGGTATTCTGGTTGCCAGATGTACAAACTGGCTCTGGCGAACCTGGGCTAAAGCAATTTATTAATGGAAGGTGGGTTAAGTTGCAGAATGGAAGGAAAATCCATATGTTAGAAATGATGATAGTATGTCAAGTGGCCAATTGCTAAAGGAATCAAGGTGGTAAAGGGACCATTATTTCCTGGCTTTTTTCTTTTTTCTTTTATTTTTTCTTTCTGATTTTGAGGCTCTTTTGGCCCCACAGTTAGGATGAATCCTCTTCAACTCCTCTCCTCTCTTGTGTTACTGAATTCTAATTACAGGGCCACAAATCTCCTTGGCTTACCTGGGGTCTGGCCATCACACTTGGATGGCTCTTGGGTGGGAGGGATAACTTTCCAAAGGAAAATTGAGGTGCTGTTACCCCAAAGAAGAGGGAGAGGGCATAGGACAGGCACAGCAACAGATAGCTGCCACAGTGTTCAGTGTATACATTTAAGAACAAAAGACATGAAATGACCTCTGGGTTAGTAAATGTGATGTTTATAACACAGGCCATGTCGAGAAGCAGTGTTCTCTGAGGTGCTGTAGCATCCTTCATCAGATATGAAGAGTATAGTCATTTTTCTGGGGGAGGAGAGGCAGATCTAGCCTAAAAGTGACTTATCATGCTTTTTAGCTTTGTGAACATGTCTGGTTCTCTTCCAGAAGCTTCACAGTGTTGTACAGCCTACCTACTCTTGTACAAAAAGCCCGGCTTCTCTGGGATGTGTATGCCCCTCTTCACTTCATATCCCCCAGGGGTCTTACATTCAGTGAGTGACCTGCAAGGGAGTATTAGAGATAAATTAATGAGTGCATGCCTCTCCTTTCATTCATCAGTATAGACAAACCATCCCTGTATTCACTGGGAGCATGTCAAAATTCTCTCAGTTCTCAGCTTGCCAGGACCAAAGCACCACCTATCACAGTGATCACCCCCTTCTCCTTGACACACTTTTGTCATTTGGCTGCTGGGATTTCACTCTCCTAGTTTCTCCTTACCTCCCTGACTGCCCCTTCTCATCCTTTGTTGTATCTTCCTGTCCTCCCTGAGACTGTGTTATACTAGGGCCTCAGGCTCTCCCTTTTACTATTTTCTCGTTCATCTGCCCTATCTCCCTAAGGATGCCATCCATTCTGATGCTTTAAGGGCCATCTACATGATGGTGACTCCCACACGACTTTCTGAACTCCTATGTCTTACTCCCCATTCAGCCTCTCCACTTGGATGTCTGTTGGCATCGCCAACTTCATGTACTCCTCATGCCGCCACCCACAAGATAGCACCTCCTCGAGTCTCTTCAAGGTCATTATTGCCAGCTGAGGTCTTACAGCCATTCAGTCCCCAAACCTTCTTTCTCTACATCCCACCTCTGATCCATCCCTGAGTCCTGTTGGCTTTACATTAAAACAACACCCAGAAGCTGCCATGGCCAACACTTCTCACCTGGATTATGGCAGGCTCCTGATCTTCGTGCTCATCTTAAAACAGCAGTCACAGTGATCCAGCTGAAACCAAGATCATGTCATTCCTCCACTCCATAACTACGGCAACTGGTCCATTCTACCAAGTTGCCTGAACAGCTGTGGTCTGCCTGTTTTCCCAGTGTCCCATCAGCTTAGCATTTTCACCAACAAAGATGCCTACATTTGAATGATAAATCCTATCATAATTATATCCATCCCTTTTGTTGCTCCCTGTGCCTCTCCAAGCAAAAGAAAGTCCCTGGCCTGGCCTGTAAGGCCCTAGAGAGCCTAGCTCCTCTGTTACTTCTCTGACTTCGTATCTTACTCTTCCACTGAAACCATTAAAGCCTCTTTTTTGGTCTTCAAACACATATGGACTCAGTCTCCTCTCAGAACCATTGTACTTGCTGTTCCCCTGTCTAGCATGCTGTTCCCTAGATAGCTCCTTGCTTCCTCCCTTCCTGATTCACGTCCATATTCAGATGTTACCTTCCCAGTGAGGACTTCCTGACCATGCTGTTTACCACTGTGGCCTCTCTCCTCCCTGGTACTCCATATCCCCCAAACTGCTTTGTTTTTCTTCATAGCTGCTTTCATTATCTAACATTTTATTCTTTACCTTGTTTGCTTTCTGCGTACCATCAGGATAATGCCTTTAACCTCCAGAAAGACAGGAATTTTTGCTGGTTTAGTTTGCTGTTTTATTACCAGTGCCTAGAATGGTGCCTGGCACCTAGCAAGCACTTTAAAAATTTTGATTTAATGAATCAGTGAGCAAAAATAGCCCTTGGGAACCCTGTTTAATCTCAGTTATAGTTAAAACTGTCTTAGGAAAGTGGTAATTCTAAAATAATTAAGGCAATTGAGGATTATTTATTAAAGGATTTGTGAGTACAGTTTCTAAATTTTGGCCTTTTGAGTTCATGATAACAATGTTTAAAAAATCTGAAAACTGTGTCTCTACTTTCCCACCCTCCAAACTTACAAAATTCTCATGACTTTTGTGAGACCACGCAATGCTATTTATAGGAATCTGTTGGACTGGCTTTCCTTTAACTATATGTTAGCATATCCAAAAAAGTTCTCATAGCAATTAGTGACTACAATTATTAATAGAAACTATAATAGACTTTAAACTCTTATTCCCAGAAGCTCCTCTCTGCTGCAGCATAAATAAATTTGAAGCAATTTTGATGAATGGGTAGCTAGTTTGTATTTAAATTTTCATTTGAATGAGAATAAATAATGGGAAGAACAGAGACCAAAATAGCTTGGCTCCGTACCCAACAGATATGCAATAACCTTATAGAAAAACACATACAAAAAAACCTCAAAGTTCTCAAAAGATTTAATCTTTTAAGAGGAATCTATTCGGGCAATGATGACTATACGAAGGGAACAGCAGCTAAGAATTCTGGATCTTCATTCATTGTCACTTATTGAGATCCTGTAAGTCGAGCGGATCAGAGGTTCCAAGCTTGTAGATGTCAAGTGCATGTTTTCAGGTGTTGATAGTGAGAATTGCTCAAGTATTATGGAGAAGATTTTAAAAAGAATTCCCACTCGATTCCTAACATATTTGGATACCTTAAATTTATGAGCCTTTGAAATCAGAGGAGACTTACATCTTAGGGAGTTGTGGTGATGCATGGCATATGAGCTCAGGAGACTGGCTGGGTTCATTGCTGGATTTTGCGTTTTCAAGCTATGTGGCTTGAGCATCTGACCTCACCTCTCTGTGTCTCAGTTTTCTCTTTTGAAAAATAGCAGTGATGATGGTACCTGTCTCATAGGTTTGTTACCAAACTTCAGTGAGATAGTACATTTAAAGAGCAACACAGGGGCACCTGGGTGGCTCACTTGGTTAAGCATCCAGCTTTTGATTTTGGCTCAGGTCATGCTCTTATAGTTTGTGAGACTGAGCCTCGTGTCAGGCTCTGTGCTGAGAGCCCGGAGCCTGTTTGGGATTCTCTCTCTCCCACTGCCCCTCCCCAGCTCACACTCTCTCTCCTTCTCTCAAAATAATTAAATATTAAAAAAAAAGCAACAAAATGTCTGGCACAGACAATAATAAGTATTATTATTATTGTGATATACTTTCTGATTTTTTCCTGTGAGTAAATAGATCTATATTTATAGTAATAGGATTTATATTTTTTCTCTTATTCTCTTGACATTTTGTGATCATTATATTGGCATTTTTCCAAAACATAATTTTAATAGCTGTATAATATACTGTTGTATGCTTGTAGCATAATTTATACATTTGTACGTTTGACACTTTTGTCATAGTCATTTTGTTTTCAGTGATATAAACACTATGATGAGTATCTTTCACATCTTCCAAATTTTGGCGAAACGATTTCCCCCAAATGGTTTTATCTTTATTTTTTCGTGAATTTTTATATGCAGATTATATTAATAAATTAATAAAACAGATATATTTTTCTTTTGTTTTCTCGTATTGATTTTGTGCTTAGAGAGACTTTTTCTACTTAGAGACAAGGTAAATATTCACACATTTTCCCTATTTTATTATATTTTAAGTAGTGGATTATAATAAGTTGCATGCATTGTTAAGTGTGTTGATCTCATTTGTTTATGTTTCTTTTCATGTGCAGCAGAGGCTCCCCTGGATCCACAGAGGCATTTTCTGTTACTACAGCAACTTTCTGCCATTACCTGTTTTGTCTTAGCTGCTGTCAGAAATGCTCTTGAAAAAGCTGTCCCATGCACCATAGGGATTGAATTTTTGCTACTGATTACAGTGGTTAAGTGCAAATGCTGGGTGACTTTACTAAAGCCTTTAGGGGACCTTTGCTTTTTTCAGCAGGGCCTATTTCACTGTCCTGCACAGAATTCTTTTTGGGATTCTGATATTCTCAATTGTGAACCACCAGGGGATCAGGGAAACTGCTGACATCATTAATGTACTCTTTTGCTGATAGTACCTTTTTTCGGGTGCCAATCTTAAAACATTTCTGTCTAATCTTGTAGCACATGTATACATGTATAACATGTGTATGTTATCTTATGCCTACAGACATTAGCAGTGTCTGAAGCATCTACCTCTTTATCAAAGAAAAGCCAGAAAGTGAACATAAAAGAAATGCAAACTGTGCAGATTTCTCGTCCTTTCCCGTTTAGCCCTCAAACTACCCCTGTTGTTCTCAACTCTCATCTTCTCATTTCTTGTAAGCCTCTGACAGTGATGCCGTATCTCATCATGGCCTTCTCTTTCCTAAATCTAGTGATATCAAACTGCAGGAATTCTGAACGGATGACTGCCCCCTCTGTTTGAAACAGAAGTCAGGTGGCTGATGCCAGTACTTGTGACACGGCACCTGCCCAGGCCTCAACCGCATTTCAGCTTCATGACTACATCTCAGTAGGACAGTGCCACCCTGTAATTCCAAGAAATACTCAGTGGGAACAATTTAAAAGTTGAGTTATGAGATCCAATGCAATCTTCTTTGATACTGTCCTCAGAACTGAGCCCTTCAGTTAATCTCTAAATCTGATCTCTTGTAAGCAGGCTATGTTTTTATTCACATATATACAAGCATACATGAATGAGATCAAACTATACCTGCCACAGTCGGCTTTTTTCACTCAGCTATATGTGTTCAGTATCTTTCCATGCCAATAAATGCAGAACTTCATCTTTGTTTAGTGGCTACATACTATTACATTGTATGTGTACATATAAATATACTTAATTCCCTCTACTAGTCATGTTTGGGATAATATGTACAACATTGCAAGAATTTTTTTCCATTTATGCTCATTACTCACTCACTGATGCCTAAATACTTTCACAGTGGAAATAACTAGAACTGAAATTTCAGGTTCAGAATTTGTTAATAGCATTAAGATATTGATAACCTACCTCCAGATTTTCCTCCAAAAAGATTATATTAGTTTATACTTTGTTCAGCGGCCTCTGTGCACACTCACACTGATGTTGGGTGATATTCTTCTTAGTCTTTGCCAAATGTACAGGTTTGAAAAATAGCATATTATAATTCTTTTTTATTGCTTTGATTACTAGGGAGATCAAACACTTTTCTTATATCTCATTACTGATGTGTGTGTGTGTGTGTGTGTGTGTGTGTATGAATGATCTCTCTGATACTTTGCTCATTTTTTTCTGTTTTAGAGTTCCTATTTTTCATTTGATTTGAGGAAATCTTTATTAGAGTTGGTAAATCCTTTGTATTTTACCCATATTTTTACCCAGTTTGTCCATTATCTTTTGACTTATATAGTCAAACCTATCAGTTGTTCCTTTATACAGAGTGAGGATAACACAGTATTTGGTAGTATGGTCTCTGGGATCAGACGTGCCTGGATTTTAATCCTGGCACTGTAATTTTTTTCTTTTAAAGCTGATTCTACTTATTTGTGATAGTTACATTGTACAAAGTCTTTGAAAACACTGAACAAACACTAAACCATTGTTCCTAGAGGAAATACAGAGTTTTTATTCACATATATACAAGCATGTATTTCTGTGAGCCTCTGGTCACATTTTCACCAACTGATTAATACATAACCTTATTTTGTGTGTTTTTATTTAAAGATACTTATTTAATATATATTGTTGATTCATTAACATTGAACTCATGGCCTACAGCATTGCAATAATGTAGATGGAACAAGAATGTATTATGCTAAGTGAAGTAAGTCAGGCAGAGAAATACAAATATATGATTTCACTCGTGGAATTTAAGAAACACAATAGATGAACATAGGGGAAGGGAAGGAAAAATAAGATAAAATAGAGAGGAGATGGGGCACCTGGGTGACTAAATCCAATCAGTTAAGCATCCTACTTCAGCTCAGATCATGATCTCACAGTTTGTCAGTTTGAGCCCCGCGTCAGGCCCTGTGCTGACAGCTGAGCCTGGAGCCTGCTTCAGATTCTGTGACTTCCTCTCTCTGCGCCTCCCCAGCTCATACTCTGTGTGTTTCCTCTCTCTCAAAACTAAAGAAACATTAAAAAAACAAACCAGAGAGGAGACAAACCATAAGAGACTCTTAAATACAGAGAACAAACTACGGGTTGCTGGAGGGGAGGTGGGGGAAGATGGGCTAAATGGGCCATGGGCATTAAGGAGTGCACTTGTTGCGATGAGCCTCGGGTGTTATATATAAGTAATGAATCACTGGGTTCTACTCCTGAAACCAATACTATGTTGTATGTTAACTAACTTGAATTTAAAGAAAGGAAAAGAAAAGAAAGGAAAAGCAAAGAAAAGAAAGAAAAGAGAAAAGAAAAAAGAAAAGAAAGAGGAAGCAGGAAAAAGAAAACAGCCTGAGGAACAGAGACAGCAAAGGCGGTAGGGAAAATTGGGATGGCAATGTGACAAGAGAAAGGGAAGAGTGATGAGCTGTAAAGGGGTGTGTGTGTGTGTGTGTGTGTGTGTGTGTGTGTGTGAAGAGGAATGTGTGGGAGGGGCTCAGAGGATGAGATTAATTATGAGTAGAAGGAGCCAGTGTGTAGTTGAGTTCAGGTGAAGGATGGCAGTGAGCAGAGAGGAGGGTGAAGGTACGGTAAGGGAAGTGGAAAGTATGTTTGATTGCAGATGTTTTGTTTGTTTGCTAAAGGCTTTTGCTTTTTAAAACCAACTGTAGGTAGTTGAATGTATTAGGGATTAAATAAAATAATTCAGAAATTAAAAAGGAAAGAAAAAGAAAAGAAGGAAGGAAGGAGTGCCTAGGTGACTCAGTTAGGCTCCCGACTCTTGATTTCACCTCAGGTCATGATCTCAGGTTGGTGAATTCAAGCCCCACGTGGGGCTCTGTGCTGACAGTGTGGAGCCTGCCTGGCATTCTTTCTTTCCTTCTCTCTACCCTTCCTCATACTCATGCTAGTGCTCTCCCTCTCAAAATAAATAAATAAACTTAAAAAAATTAAAATGAAGGAAGGAAGATAGTTTTTCAGAAAGAAGAAGGACAACTTTGGGAAAGTCTTCCCACCTAAATGTTTTAAAATAAAAACTAATTTTTATTCTGTGGTGGTGAGGAGAGGGACAGAAAGACACCTTCCAATGGTGTTTGGGGGACTGAGAATTTAAACGCTCCTGTTACTAAAAAGTAGGTTATATTTATTTCTTCTTAGAGATATTTTGCTAAGAATTTTATATACATTTTCTCATTTAATTTTCACAACAGCTTTTTGAAGTGGTATTTATGTACATTTTACACATGGGGAGACTGAGGCATGAAAAGAATTACGTGACTTTCTAAGGTCATAGAGTTAATAAGTGGCTGAGCAGAATTCAGGTCCAGGGGAATGATTTCTAGAGCTTGGGCTCACAATCCAGAATTATGTTTGATCCATTTGTCTCACAGCAAAAACAGCAACAGCAACAAAACAAAAATAAAACACCCCCCACCCCAAACCATAAGAAACAACTCAGAAACTAGTTTAGCAGCAAATTATGCTTATACTTGCCTTGCTCTTGAGCTTATAAGACTACATACACCATTTTCCATTATGCATGAGGGAATTACCTACCTCCTGGTGAGTGCATTACTCAATCATTTAGCATCTCTTTCTTTCTTTTTTTGGCCTTATCTTGCCCTTTTTATTGTTTATGAGCTGCCATAAGAATATAAATGATTGCAAACAGCGTGGGCAGGGACCTAAATTCATTAGTTTGTGTTTTCTAAGCCCCAGTTTAGTTGCTCCATGAGTAAAGCAAATAGATCAAAATATTTCTCAAATGGCTATTGCCAACCATAAATTTTCAAGATGATTTTTGAATTTTTTTGAAATCTGAAGTGTACCCAAACCATATAGTTTGAGAAAAAATAGATTAGTTCTCCATCAGGACCAGGGACAGTTGTAGAGGATCCTCTTAATTCTGTCTCCTCTCAAAACTGTCATCCATTTACCTTAGCTAGCCAGGAACACAGGGGTCCATAACAGACATGTTTTCTATTCTTGTATTTTTTGAACAAGCAACATTTTGAATTCCCCTGTTCATTAGCACTTTGCTGATCAAACACATAGTCCACAATTTGTGTTTAAAGAAATTCATCTGCCCTAACAATTTACATATCCCTCTGTGCACACTCCACCTCCGAAACCGAAGCTATCCATAAGAGTTCACACAAGCTTGTTGGTGATTTCTAAAGAGTAAAATTAGCTTGTATACAAAGCAAACACCTTAAAGCTGTGTTCTTTATTAGTTATGTTGGCTCTGCCATTTCTAATTCTTTGGGAAATGGTTTCCAACACTTTTTTTCTATATATAAGGAAGGCTTTGGGGGGCCAGAGCAGAGTGTTAACTTTGCTGACTCACAGGAATCTTTACAGCAAATACATACATGTACATACTCAGGCATGGATATACATATGCACAGATAGAAATAAACATGTAGGCACATTTAATATAAGCTTTATTTTTTTCTTAGCATTTCGCCACTTTAATCCTACTTTGGGAACAGTTTTATTTAGAAGGGATTCTGCTGTTTTATTCATTGATATATTCATTCACTCATCAAATATGTCAGGAATTTTCTACCCTTATGGAGGTTATAGCCAAGATGGAGGAGTCAGAAAATAATAAGTAAATTAAAAGTACAGAATGTTAGATGGGAAAAATAAAGCTAAGGAGAGAAAAAGGCAGGGCATGTCAGATGGTGGGGCGTGGGGAAGGTTTCACCCTGAGAAGATGACTTTTGAGTAAAGTCTTGAAGGAGATGAGGGAGTGAGCTCTGTAGCCTATCTGGAGGAAGAACTTTCCAGGCACAAACAAAAATAAGTACATAGGAGCCCACCTCTGTATTTGAGTCACAGCAGGGGTGGAGAGTGTGTCTGTGTGGGATAGCGGGGAGGGGAGGAAAATAGAGGAAAGACAGAGTCAATAATATAGAGTTTCAAGGGCCTTTGTAAGGACTTGAGTGAAAAGGGAACCTTTTGAAGGGTTTTGAGCAAAGGAGCAACTCCATTGAATTTATTCCTTTAAAAAGGATCATTCTGGGAGGCATCTGGGTGGCTTAGTCGGTTAAACCTCTAACTCTTGGTTTCAGCTCAGGTTATGATCTCATGGTTGTGGGATGGAGCCCCACGTTGGGGGTCTATGCTGACAGCATGGAGCCTGCTTGGGATTCTCTCTCTTCCTCTCTCTCTGCCCCTCCCCCACTCACATACTTTCTCTCTTTCAAAATAAGTAAACATTTGAAAAAAAGGCTCATTTTGGGTTGCTGAATTGAGAGTCAACTGTAGGAGAGGAGGAAAGGAAGCAGAGAGGAGATAGGAGGCCATTGTAACCATATGGTTGGCAAATGGTGAAGAATTGGACCAGCGTAGTATCAGATTTTAATGTTTTGAAGATAATGTGGGGTGGGGGGCAGGGAGAAGTCAGAATGGCTTCAAGAGTTCTGTATTGAACGACTTGGGGAATGCAGTTGTCATTTATTGAGATGGGGGAGGAGGTTCAGGCAGAGTATAAGGAGCTCAGTTTCATGTTAAAATTTCAGGGGAACTGTTAGACACATGTAGAGATTTCTAGTAGATAGTTGGATGTAAAAGTCTGGAATTTGGGGAAGATGTATGGACTGGGAATATAACTATGGGTGTATCTGTATGTAAATGGTATCATAAGGAGGGAGTGTGGTTAGAAGTCCTTGTTCATGGAATTTACTAAGTAAGGCAGGAAGGAAAGGAGCAGTGAGTGATTAGCGAAAAATTAATGGGTTGTGTGTTTTGAGGTTTGTGTGACTTAAATCTCTTTTCAGACTTAATTTTTTTTGTCTGTACAGTGTGGCAGTTAGTAGCCTCAGACATCTCTTTCTTGAACTAAATGATCTCTAGGGCTCTGCTCATTTCTAAAATATAAAGTTTAATGTTTCTGATTTTTTTTCAGTTTTCAGTTTGATAGTGGAGAAGCTCTGATACTTTAATCTGGATTCAGTAAGATTACTTCTTTTAATTTTTTTAATGTTTATTTTTGAGAGAGAGTGTGCGCACGCACGCGCACGCGCGCGCGCACACACACACACACACACACACACACACACACACACACATGAGTGGGGGAGGGGCAGAGAGAGAGAGACACACACAGAATCTGAGGCAGGCTCCAGGCTCTAAGCTGTTAGCACAGAGCCGGATGTAAGGCTTGAACCCACGAACCGCGAGATCATGACCTGAGCCAAAGTCCGACACTCAAGCTGACTGAGCCACCCAAAGCACCCCTCAGTAATATTATTTCTGAGAGCTATTGTATAATGAATCATTCGCGTATGGCTACTCACAGATAGTTTCTGACACTTTCTGATCTGATCTGATAGAAAGATAGTCTTTCCTTTGTTCAAACATGAGATCAGACCAAAACTGCACACACATGCTCATGCACACAGACACACATTTTGATAATAATCCCTTTTTATCAGTTTGATTTTTTTGTGCCTTCTCTCTCTCTCTCTTATGCACGCACACACACACACACACACGCACATACACACATAGTCACCGAAATCAAAAACATGTTTGAGACCTTCACAACAGTGAAGATTTTCCTACTATGTGCTCTTTGCTGCTGGGTTGCTGAGAAAACAGTGAATGGTTGAAAAACTACCTGTCAGTCTGTTTCATTCATATTTGACAGAGGCATTTTGCTGTACATGTGCATTTTCTTTAAATTTGCAGGAAATTAATCTCAAATCAGACTTTAACTCGTATTTCAGGAATCTTAGTCCACAGATCTTACTATCTTTCCTTGAATTAATGGGAGTCACATCTCCACAAGATTTTTAAAGTTTCAGGAGCAGTGACTGGCACGGGGTCCTGTTCTTGACAGAGGAGGACAAATGCACTCCCTAAATTGCCAGTGGAAAGTGACTGACTTTTCGGGGAGGGAATAATCATTGACTTCTTACCCCATGTAGGCACTGCTTGGTGCTTGAGACGCATTGTCTTGATTTAGTTAATCCTTATATGAATGTGGTGAGGTAGATACTATTTTGTCCATTGTGTAGATGAAGACCTGAGGCACAAATAGCTTAAATTCCTTGCCTTGGGTCATACCAGCAGGGCTGGTAAATTTAGGAATTAGTGCTCTGGGGCCTCAGAGCTCATGCTTGTCCCATGACACACATTGTAATTCGTAGGGCATACAGGTCAGGAGAACCAGATTAGGAGAGGTGGGGTTTGCCTAGGGAGTCTGGAAGGATCCAAGTCTTTGCTGGCACTTTACGGGGATATGCTGTTCTAGTGTTTTCTGGTGCTTAGGGGACAACTGGGCTATATGTTATTATCCTCCAGGCTATTATTAATGCTTTTTCAAATCCATGTTAACCGTACATATTTTGCCTTCATGAGGATTTTCTGCACCTTTAATGTATTTCCTCTCTGTCACGCAAACATGTGAGCATTACTTAGCCAACAATCCCGGAGCGACTGTGACATCATAAAAGCCCCGTATGAAAATATTTAAACACTTAAAACTCATAAATGCATTCAAGGGTGGGAGGGGCTGTAAGGGATACAGAGAGCCTGGGATAAAGGTGAGATGAGCAGGCATCACGGGAAGGCGCCGCTGGTGAGCGCGCGTCCGTGTGTGTGGGCGTGTATGGGGGGGGGCTGGTGAGTGCCAGCGCGCGCACGCGCGCATGTGTGGGTGTGTGTGTATGTGTGTACACATGCAACCAGGGTAAGTAACTTAACTTTTCTGGGCCTTGATTCACAAGCAGACAAAAGAGATCAGGCAATTTCCAGTTTCTCTGTATTGCAAGATTAATCTGAGGTTTAGATTAGGTATGTGGCAGTGTTTTAACACGTTACACGTATGTAAAGGACTATCGTTATGGTTGAATCAACCCTCCTAGGATTAGATACCTTATTACAGTTAAAAACCATCAGAGTCATTGTTCTGATTTCAGTCCCAGAGATAATTATAGTAACAACCCTTATTTTTGTTCAGCAAACTAAATATAAAAAGAATACTTTGTTTCTCTTCATATATTAACTTTCTTCTGGAGTGCTGAGAAAAGTTTGAAAAAATATTTTTTTCACTTGAGACAGATTTCAGCGTAGCATTTTTTTTTTTCTTTTTTCTTTTTGACTCAGGGGAACTGAATTCCAGAGATATTTCCAATGAGAATGGCTGAGGAAGCCAAGGCAAACAACCCAGTGCCCCTCCAATTATACCTCTGCAACATGAGTCATTTATCCTTTTCTATACACTGCTTCCTGCGTTATGGCAAATTTCTTAGTATCCTGTTACCTGTGTTTGTGCTTCCTGTTCCAATTTGAAGTATTAATCTTCCCCCTGTCTAAGAGAATCCCAAGACACCAAAAACATCCCATTCATCTCCCCTCCTCCCTGTTTTTCTTTTCATGTTCCTCTTTGGCTGTCATTTCTAAGAACAAGTTGTAAAGTTGCCAGGACAATTCTCTGTTAACACTCCAGTGATTTTATTCTTCTTTACTCTGGTCTGGGACAACAGCACATACCTTCTACAGCTTCATCTTCAGTGTCTACCTCCTTTGCAAGTTTGTGTTGAAATTTTAGCACTTCTAAGCCTTCTTAAATCCTTGCTAATAATCCCTTTTGGGAGAAGATGTAAACATGGGTTTAGTCTAACACACTTTCATATCTTTCTCTCGTTAACCAAGCTTCTATCCAAAGATTATAGAATATCAGTATGATTCATAATTAAAAGTTTTCAAAGGTAGCCCAAAGGAGAGATTTTTTCATAAGATTATTTTTTGTTATACCCAGAAATCGTTCTGTAAGGAGATACTTTTATGTTGTGCTAATTAAAACTCATATTTTTTGGTCATGTTTCTTAAATTCGGTTTGGCTTTATCCTGGCCTTTTCTTTCCTTTATAGTAGATTGATTCAGCAGTATTGTTACTTGTTTTCCCTATTGAACACTTAATTCTGATATTAAAATCAGTTTTACCGTGGTCTTATGTCTTTCAGGGAATCTGTTCACTTCAGGTAGTTGCTCTTTAGACAAACCGGTGACTCTGACTCAAAGCAGCATAAACTGAAATGACATTGCAACTGAATTTTCTAATGTGCCTGAGAAACCATCAAATGTGCCTGACGGATGGTAGCATTTTATCTTCTATATAGAATATAGATAGAGCAATAGGTAGAGGGTAAACTGACTTGGGAAAACCCTAATGCCATTCCAGATGTATTAAATGCTGGATAAAATATGACAAAAACTTTCTAAAGTATATAGTTGAGCTCAAAAGCAAACTAGGGGAAATCTTCAGCAACAAGAAAAGACCCGAAGACATAGTGGTTAGAAAGAATAGAAGCTACAGTGAACCACTGGGCTATCTGGCCCTAACCTATCCCCTAGGAACTGAGATTTCTAAGTCTGAATCAAGAATCAGGTCTCTAAACACAAAAGAGAGATGGATTTGAGCTCGCAGCGTGAAGTCCAAAGCTAGGATGGAGTTTTCCTGTTCCTGCATGAGTGTCTGAAAATCTCTGCCCATCAGAGTTCACAGGTGATGTGGAAGTAGGCTTCTTGTCCTGATTCTTGGGTGAAAAAAGGTTACTTGAGAGAAACAGAAGCTAAAGCCCACTGTACACATCAGTAGAGGCGTGAATCTATACTGAGCATAGTCAGAAACTTAAGCTAGAATGTAGCAACATCACTATTCTGTCTAATAGGAGTTCAAGAAGATAGTGCAGCAAATAAGGCAGGTGCAATATGCGAAGGGATAATGACAGAGAATTTCCTAGAATTGGAGAAAGTTTTGAGTCCTTAGGTTAAAAATGCACACTGAATATAACTGAGTTGTATTAATTGGGATCGTGTAGAATCACAAGGAATTACCAAGGTGTATCCATTCCTCTGTTGATGGAGAAAATAACTTTAAGTTCTAGCAGACATTTTATTATTTTTATTCATTTTTAATTTGTAGAGAAAGGAATTCAGTAACTGTGGTAATATTTGAAAACATCGCATAAGAACATTTTAGGGTCATAAGAGATTTGGGACTGGAAAACATTTTATCTGTCTTTGAATCTACTTAATGTTATATAGATTATTAAACTGAAGTCTAGAAAAAATTTTTGGATCACTCGAGGTCTAATGGCTATGGAAAGATAGGACTGGAACCTGATTAAGATTGAATTAAATAGTATACTATTTGAAAACTGTAAGTACTGGATACCTTTAAGGGCTGAGCACCAGGCCACAGCTGCTGGCTGGTATTCTGATGAGCAGAATGGTTTGCCATTAGCCGAAATCTCTTTTATAAAGGATAGTCCTTTGCTTTTTTCTTCAGCTAAAAAAGCTTTTTAAAAAAATTATTCTCAATCTTGCTACTTGTTTTCTGAGGCTCTTGAAATTACTGTCCTTAAAAAAATCAGCATAAAATAAACACAGAAACATTTACTGTTTCCTTTGCTTTTGAAATATTGTCTGTTTGCTTTAGAAATATTGAAGACTTAGCTTGTATCCAGATTTATAACTCATCATTTCTGTTGTAGTTTACCAGAACACCACAAAAATCGATTCTTGCCTACCTAGGTTTAAGCACTTTTAGAATCTAATTAATAAGTCTGTTTGTGATATATCAATTTTATATCTAATTATTCATTTTTATATTCCATGTCAGACCTTGTTCTCAAGAGTATTTGGGAATTCTAGTATTTCATGTGTATTTTGTTCTGTATCAGTTCAAGACCTTAATTCAGATCATCTACAGTTGGGAAATGATTGTCACTGGATTGACAGAAAGGATATATGAACAATATTCTTTTTTCCCAATAAATAAAAATAAGAGTAAACCACATACACACAGGCACACACTCACATCATTCTCTTCCAAAGTGTTTGGTTAGGTGCCAATCACCATAGCATATTTGGCAAACTCAACAACTGAAAGAGATGAAAGTAAGATCTGAATTAAATAAGGCCTATAGGTTTTTATTATTTTTACCAAAACAAATCCACTATAGCTGCAAGTAAAGATTACATTCCCATTTGGTATTTATTTATTTATTTATTTTATTTATTTTTTTTTTAGGGTATCAGAATGGATTTATTTATTTATTTATTTTTTTAACTTTATAGTTTATTGTCAGGTTAGTTTCCATATAACACCCCATTTGGTATTTAGATTGGTATATTTAATATTCTTTATATAAAATTCTGTGTTGGGTGTGTGTATTTCCCTCCACCAGTGCCTTAAAAAAATATGAATACTGTGAAAACATGATTTGTCAAGAGCACAAACTGCTTTTAGTGAAGCTGTGGAGAAAACTGAATGTTGTTAGTGATTGAGTCACATTGTCCGAATTGTCCTGAGTCCTCCTGATGCTTTATGGCAAAGAGTGCGGTAAGCTATGCATGTGGATTCAAAACCAAACAAACACTGATAACCCTCCAACTCATTATTATAAGCTTTAGGTAGGGCAATATTTTAACTTTTTCAATGAGCTATATATAGTAGCTATGAGTTTAGGACACTTTCAAGAGTTTGTCTTCTGGGGCGCCTGGGTGGCTCAGTCAGTTAAAAGTGTCTGACTTCAGTTCAGGTCATGATCCCATTGTTTGTGAGTTCGAGCCCTGCATCGGGCTCTGTGCTGACAGCATGGAGCCTGCTTGCGATTCTCTCTCTTTCTGCCCCTCCCCCACTTTCTCTTCTCTCAAAATAAATAAACTTTTTTAAAAAAAAAGAGTTTATCTTCCTTTGGAAGCTTTTACTTGCCTGATTTCCTCCCTCTGGGTGCTGATCTTGGAGAACATTTCCCTTTGAAGTCAGCAGGCATCTTGGGGTTTAGATCAACACACAAGGATGAGAAAGAGAAAGGGAGGAAACAGGCCTTGGTGATCGGTCCACACCGGAAGGCCCACTGGGAGCTGGATGTAGTGATGGCTGTGACGTCATTAAAGAGTGTGATTTTATTTTACAAGGGGTTAGGAGGGGGGGACAACTTTTAATGAGGCCAGAGCCCATTTCCATGTTAAAATACTGTTCTTCAGTAAGATGGAATTTAAAGGTGGATTTTCTTTCAAAGCAAAAAGATTTTATATCAGAACATTTCTTTCATCCTATGAAAATATCCAAGACACTGTGGTATTGCTCAGCATTATTTCTGTTTAAACAATATAATGATTCAAAATTTTTTTCCTGAACTTTTGAACATAAACAGCTGCTGTGTATGCCTTATTAGTGTACATCTCCCTAATGCTTTATGTGGAGAGACACTGGGTTTTTGTGTCTCTGTTTGCTTCATATGGTTTTATACATTTCAGATCATTTCTGATGACTTATTTCAAGACTTCAGAGACTTTCATATAGTTCCCATTTTACTTCAGAAGAGAAAGAGACAGAGAGAGTGTTTAAAGAAAGGTTTATAAAAGTATTCATTTTAGTTGGAAATTGGAAAAGGTTGAGAGCAAGTTGTTAACTCACGATTGCTTAAATACCAAAGAGTGAAAATTTAAATAAATTTATTTTAAAATGACTATTGTACAGTATGTTAGCAAACTCAAGAATCATAGGGAATTGTACATAACTAATATACTTTAGAAAAATACTTTAGTTTCTTATTTCCTATCTTTACAAGTTTGGACTTAGGTTTTCACTGATTCTTCTATTCAGCCCTTTGCTGCTTTAAATTTCATCAATTATCAAACAAAATAAAAAAAATGGAACAACAACACAACCACTGATTTTAAACAAGCCTTAGAAAGCAATAGATAGCATAATGCCAAATCTAAATTATTTTCTTTAGGATTAACTTAACAATTGTTAATAACAAAGATATTTGATTATCTGGTGTCTAAACATGTGAATACAAGTCCATTAGACTTAAAAACTGGTGTCCAAACATGATTATAAGTCCATTAGACTTCAAAAAAATTTTTTTGCAGTGTTTTTTAAAATTTATTTTTGAGAGAGAGAGCGAGCATGAGTGGGGGAGGAGCAGAGAGGGAGGAAGACACAGAATCTGAAGCAGGCTCCAGGCTCTGAGCTGTCAGCACAGAGCCCGATGCAGGGCTCAAACTCACAAACTATGAGATCATGACCTGAACCAAAGTCTGGCGCTTAAGGAACTGAGCCACCCAGGCACCCCAGAGTCATTAGACTTATAAATTTAGGGGCTCCAAAGTCAAAGAAGACCTAGAACACAGATGCTTGTGAGAGCTAAATCTTGTAAACACAGACAAAGGACATAATGAAAGTGGTTTCATGATAAGGAGTGTTGGAATATTTGATAAGAAAAGTTCAGGTGGCACCTGGGTGGCTCAGTTGTTGACCGAATGATTCTTGATTTCTGCTCAGGTCATGATCCTACGGTGGTGAGATCAAGCCCCATATTGGGCTCTGTGCTGAGTGTGGAGCCTGCTTAAGATATTCTCTCTCTGTCTCTCTGTTTCTCTCCTCCTCTGCCCCTCTCCCTTGCTTACATGTGGTCTCCCTCTAAAATAAAAAAAAAAAGGAAAAATTCAGGCTAAATGCTGGAATGAAGAGAATATCTCCTTAGAGCAAACTCTTATAGAAAAAATTGAGATGAACATAACACCCATCTGCTCAAGTGTGATTTATTAGGGGTATGATTTGGTGATATGTAAAGTATCCAAAGTAGTAATTATATAATAATAATAATATAAGAAATTTTAAGATTTAAATTAAAGAACATAGTGTTTTATTTCCCCTCAAAAATACATGTTTACCCTCTAGAATATGATTCTTCCCTCTATTTCATTTAGATATAACCCAAAGACAGTTTATTGAAGTAGGTGTTATTTGCTTACAGTTAAAGGCACTTGACTGTTAACAGCTGGTAAGATGATTGGGGCACCTGGGTGGCTCAGTCTGTTAAGTGTCCAACTTTGGCTCAGGTCATGATCTCACAGTTTGTGATAGGGGGCCCCACATCGGGCTCTCTATTGTCAGCTAAGAGCCTGCTTCAGATCCTCTGTGCCCCTCTCTCTCTGCCCCTCCTCTGCTCATACTTTCTCTCTCTCTCTCTCTCTCTGTCAAAAATAAATAAACATTAAAAAAAGTTAAAAAAAACTGGTAAGTTGATAAATGAGTTGGTGCAACTGGTATCAGATTTCTAAGAGATCTGATTGCTGGTAGACTTGGGAGAGGACTGGGTTAAACTGAGGTTTAACCTGCTGGTTAAAAAAAAGTCCATACTGCCCAAAGCAATTTACAGATTCAATGCAGTCCCTATCAAAATTCCATTATTATTTTTCACAGAACTAGAAGAAATAATCCTAAAATTTGTATGGAGCCACAGAAGACTCTGAATAGCTAAAACAATCTGGAGAAAGAAGAACAAAGTTGGAAAATTATACTTCCTGATTTCAAACTGTGCTACAAAGATACGTAATCAAAACAGTATGGTACTGGCACTAAAATAGACACATAGGTCACTGAAGCAGAATGGAGAGCCCAGAAATAATCCCAGCTTATACAGTTAGTTAATATTTCACAAAACAGGCAAGAATATATAATGGGGAAAAGACAGTCTCTTCAAATCGTGTTGGGAAAACTAGAGAGCCACATGCCAAAGAATGAAACTGGACCACTTTCTTACACCATGTTTAAAAAAACTTCAAAATGAATTGAGGACCTAAATGTGAGACCTGAAACCATAAAAATCCTAGAAGAAAACATGTGTTGGTCTTAATATTTTTCTGGCTCTGTAGCCTTGGGCAAGGGAAGCAAAGGCAAAAATAAGCTATTGGGACTACTGCAAACTAAAAAGCTTTTGCACAGCAAAGGAAACCATCAACAAAATGAAAAGGCAACCTACTGAATGAGAGAAGATATTTGCAAATGCCATATTCAGTAAAGGGTTAATGTCCAAAATATGTAAAGAACTCATTGACCTCAACACCAAAAAAAAAAAAAAAAAAAAAAAATCTGATAAAGAAATGAAGAGAAGATCTGAATAGACTTCCAAAGAAGACATAGAGATAGCTGACAGACACATGAAAACATGCTTTCACTCATCACAAGGAAAATGTGGATCAGAATCACGATGAGGTATGACCTCACACCTGTCGGAATGGCTAGTATCAAAAAGACAAGAAATAACAAGTGTTAGCGAGGATGGGAAGGAAGGGAGCCCTCATTCCCTTCTAACAGGCCCAGGGAGCCTGTTAGTGGGATTATAAATTGGTGCAGCCACTCTGGAAAACAGTATGGAAGTTTCTCAAAAAAATTAAACATAGAAATACCATATGATTCAGTAATTCCATTCTGGGTATTTACCTAAAGAAGACAGAAACACTAATTCAAATACATGCACCTCTATGTTTATTGCAGCAATATTTGTACTAGCCAATGTAATGAAGCAACCTAAGCATTCATTGGTAGATGAATAGATAAAGAAGATGTGGTACATAAATTCAATGGAACATTACTCAGCCATAAAAAAAAAAGAATGAAATCTCATCATATGTGACAGCATGGATGGATCTAGAAGGTACTATGCTAAGTGAAATAAGTCAGACAAATACCATATGATTTCACTTATATGTAGAATCTAAAAGTCACACAAATAGGGGGTGCTTGGGTGGCTCAGTTGGTTAAGCATCTGCCACTTGATACTGGATCAGGTAATGATCCCAGGGTTGTGGGATCTAGCCCTGCTTTGGGCTCCATGCTGAGCATGGAGCCTGCTTAAGATTCTCTCTCTCTCTCTCTCTCTCTCTCTCTCTCTCCCCCCCCCCACTGCCCCTCTCCCTCTGCCCCTCTCCCTGGCTTGTGGTCATTCTCTTTCTCTCTAAAAATTAAAAAAACAAACCAAACCAAACAAAAACGAACAAAGAAACAGACTCTTGAATACAGAGAATAAGCTGGTGGTTACCAGAGAAGAGGGAGATGGGGGATAGGTGAAATAGGTGAAGGAGATTAAGAGGTACAAATTTACACTTATAAATAAGTCACAGGGATGAAAAGTACAGCGTAGGAAATGTAGTCAATAATCATGTAATAACTTTGTATGGTGACAGATAGTAACTACATTTAATCATGGTGAGCATTTCATAATGTATATAAATGTTGAATCACTATGCTATATATCTGAAACTAATATTGTATGATGACTATATGTCAATTAAAATAATTTATATGTTTACATGAATATGGGCAAATTGTCAGGAGTTGCTTTAAGAAAATATCTCCAGATGTAGCATTTTATATGCCTTCTTTTGGATAACTAAACTTATACTGCTAAATTTTTCCATAACTCCATTTATCATGAATTAATATAGCAGCAGTTTTACTTTTCCATAAATTTCTTGAAGTTTTATTTTATGATCTTTTTAAAAAAGTAAATTCTATGCCACACATGTTGCTTGAACTTGAGACCCTGAGATCAGGAGTCACACGCTCTACTGACTGAGCCAGCTAGGCACCTTGAAATTTTGTTTTAGAATATGGTTTATTTTATTGAATCTTAGTTCAGTTGAATTTCATGCTATTAATTATTTTACATTTGACCACTTCTTGAGAACATGATTTCCTAACACATATGTGCTAGGGGCATCTGGGTGTCTCAGTTGGTTAAGCATCCGACTCTTGATCTCAGCTCAGGTCTTGATCTCAGGGTTGTGAGTTTAAGCCCATATAGGGCTCCATGCTGGGCATGAAACCTACTTGAAAAAAAAGAAAAAAATATATATGTGCTAAAATTTTACCATAAATCGCATTGTTTAGCACTTTGATATAGCAGTATGAATGCAGCCCACTGAAATGCAATAACCATGCATCTTGTAGCTAAATGTTGTATAGAGTATGTGAGAGGTGCAAAGTAGGCAGGAAAATGTTATTTTCAAGTTTATATTCTTAAAACATCATACTAGTTAATTTTTCCACTAATAATGAAAGGAAGTGTTATAATCTAGAATATCACTGTCTCTCTTCCATCCCATGTGAACAGGGTAGTCCCACATTAGACCTTTGAATTGTGATCTTGGGGAAATTACTTTTCACTCAGTGGAAATTTCAGGTTGTAAATATTTTCCATTTTGGGCTTTTCACACATAGGCATTTTGAGAATTAAAACTAACTAAAAAAGTGAATATGCACTATAGTTTATGCAAACTTGAGATGAAAGCCCAAATTATAAAAAAAAATCAATTGAGGTAGGATGGAGTACACACACCTATAGATACACTGATTATATAAATAAGGAAGTGTGTGTATGTGTGTGTGTATTCACCAAATATTTCTTTATCTGGAAGACTCTTCAGAGCACCTAGAATGTAATTCCATTCACAAAAATGTAGCTCTAGAATAACGCGTCAAAACACAATACATGTAAGTATTAAGTGTTTAATAATGTTTCACATGGTTTATTGAATATTTTTAATGGATTAATGATTATGATCATGACATCAACAGTACAAGGCAATTAATATGCATGTACATATACTTGTTTATGCATTTGTGTGTCTATTCTAAATTTGCTTTACTTAATGAAAAATAGTGTTACTTATCTGATGAAAATGACCGTATTTTATACTTCATTCTTTGCCGGAGTTAGTTTTGCTATAAATGGATAGACAGAAATGATTTAGTTTGAAAAGGACAAAGGCAATGTCATGCTAAAAATCTACATCAATGTGGAAAAAGAAATTTCCGAGGAGCAAGTGCCATAGCAATTATAACCCTCCTAAGTAACATTGACATTGTAAGAAGTCACATGATATATAATAATTTTTCATGTTAATATATGCACTGGAGTCAAGTTGCAGTTTCACTGGGAAGTTTGATTCTTACATATGTTATGAATGGAATATTTCTGTTATAATGCACAGTATTTTACTTAGGTCACTGTATTTGTGTTTTCTATGGCAACTATAGCAAAGTACCACAAACTAGGTAGCTTAAAACAACAGAAATGTATTATCTCACAGTTCTGGAGGCCAGAAGTCTGAAATTTCCAGGACAGGATTGATTCTTTTGGAGAGACATGAGGGAAGGATCTGTTCCAGAGCTCTCTCCTTGGCTTGTGGATGGCTGTCTCCTCTATGTTGTTTCTTCACATTATCTTCCCTGTATGCACGTCTGTCTCTTTATGCAAATTTCCCCATTTTATAAGGACACCAGTCATAATTGCTTTAGAGCCCACACTAATGACCTCACTTTAACTTGATTACCTCTGTAAACACCCTGTCTCCTAGTAAGGTCACATTCTGAGGTACTGGGGGTTAGGACTTCAAAATATGAATTTTAGGGGTGGTACCCAATTTAGCTCATAACAGCTGCCATTGTTTTGTATTCAGTGCACAAAGGTGCTCTCCTAATAGAGTTGAAGGAATTGAGTATGTGGTAAGACACAATGAGGCACAGTTAATTTCCTGGAGATTTCTAGTGATAGAGTATAAGTAAGAATAAAACATTGTGGCTATTATTGAATTTTTAAATGCCAAGTGCCTGAGAGGACTTGGAATAAATTAATTCCTTTCGAAGGATATTCTATTTCCATAGCTAGTGTTTAGAAGATTTACTAGACTGACAGGCAAGCTGGAATACTTTCCATTATCTAAAATGCCTTTAGCATACCACTTACATTTGTCTAGGGGAGTTCATGAAAGCCAGAATTTTCGTAAGCTTCTACAAATATTTCATCATGAATGAAAGGCAATCACATCCCACAAGCACTTACTTTTGCTTATCATGAGTGTTTTTGTTGTTGTTAT
This sequence comes from Cryptoprocta ferox, assembly GCA_028646485.1. Taxonomy (NCBI): domain Eukaryota; kingdom Metazoa; phylum Chordata; class Mammalia; order Carnivora; family Eupleridae; genus Cryptoprocta; species Cryptoprocta ferox. Next base: position 37,878,403 of record CM053559.1, on the reverse strand, counting down.
ATTATCTCTTTGCATCTGAGATAAATGTGTTGAGAATTTCATCAAAAGCTTAATACACTACAATCATGTTTTCCTCTAATGTACAGATCACTATGGAACCAGAAATCTCAGATATTATTTATCAACTTTATTGTTATTCAGTTGTATGGGATATAGTAAAGTATAATAATTTCAAGAGACTATAGAAGCACTAGCATTAAATATTAAACATTTAAATGAGGAAGCACTGATTAATTCATAATATTCTGAGCAGCTCATGAATGTTTAATACCCATATCTTGCCTTGATTGGATATTATTTGACTGGAACCAGGGTTGCCATTAAGACTACTTAGTTACCATTTTTATTTGCAGGTCAAGTTTATAAAATGATTCATTCTATTTTAGGTAAATATTATTTTGAACTTCTCACCATTTTTCATTCAGTTTTATAAGTTAGAGAAGAATGAAAAATTAAAGGATAATATCTGTTAAACATTTTGCATTATAATTATTTTTGAAAGTAATAGCCGAGGGGTGCCTGGGTGGCTCAGTCGGTTAAGCATATGACTTCGGCTCACATCTTGATCTCACAGCTCATGAGTTTGAGCCCCGTGTAAGGTTCTGTGCTGACAGCTCAGGGCCTGAAACCTGTTTCAGATTCTGTGTCTCCCTCTCTCTCTCTTTGCCCCTGCCCCGTGCTCTCTCTCTTTCTCTCTCTCTCTCAAAAACAAACATTAAAAAAAAAAGTAATAGTTGAGGTTAGATTTGTGTAATCTTAATAAAGTGAAAGTACCTTAGCAATAACTTTACCTTGATTTTAGTTTTTTAGGTGTTTTTGAAATTTATTTGGTAGATATTGCTTAGCCTTTATTATGTGCTCAGCATTGGGTAGCAGTCAGCATTGAATAAGACTCGGTCACTCCTTCATGAAGCTTATGGTCTATTAAAAATTTGGAGATTGGACAAATAATTACTCAAATAATTATTGAATTACAATAATGGTGAGTGCTAAGTAGGAGGAGTGTGAGATTTTGTGGGAATATTTAATGGAGTTCACAGCCTGGTCAGGGGGGATTAGGAAAGCTTCACTGATGGAAGACAATTATGATATGACTTTCAGGCAGAGTAACCTCTGGTCAGGGGAAGAACAGGAAGGGAGAACATTCTGGGCAGGGGAGACCACAGGTAAAGGCCTTGAGGGCTATGAATCTTTGGGAGGGGAGTAAACAATCAGATTTGAAGTCCAAAGTAATAATACAGGTGAGAGTGACGTTCCTCAGTAGGTTAGGATTAGCTGATGGAAACTGCCTGAGAAGGCCCATTGTTTGGGTTTTCTTCGATTATTAGTGAGATTAATGTTTTCATATGTTTATTGGGCAGTTACTTTATTATTTATTTTATGTAGGAATTAAAATATAACGATAAAATTACACCCCATTTAAAAAAATTTCTTTGGGGGGTTCCTGGGTGGCTCAGTCGGTTTAGCATCCGAGCTCAGGTCATGATCTCATGGTTTGTGGGTTCAGGCCCTGTGTCAGGCTCTGTGCTGACAGCTCAGAGCCTGGAGCCTGCTTCAGATTCTGTCTCTTTCTCTCTCTGCCCTTCCCCCGTTCATGCTCTGTCTCTCTGTGTCTCTCAATAATAAATAAATGTAAAAAAAAATTTCTTTGGGATATGAAAGCTTATTAAACTTAAAGGTAGTGTGTTTTTAGCTCATTAAAAATTTAAAAGTGAAGAAGTAGGTTTTCCTTTTATGATCACTCTTTCAAAGCATGAAAACAACTGTTTTAGAGAAAAATCTGTTCATTTCTGAAATTTAAGAGGGATTGTAAATAAAGTTGGAATTAAAATTATATATATCAAAGGCTTTATAGTTGTTCAGTATATGGAAAAGTTATGATATTAAGGTTGTTTTTCAGGCTTTAAATTAGGTTTAAAAGGCGGGGCGCCTGGGTGGCTCAGTTGGTTAAGCGTATGACTTCAGTTCAGGTCATGATCTCATGGCTCATGAGTTCAAGCTCCGCACTGGGCTCTGTGCTGACAGCTCAGAGCCTGGAGCCTGCTTCAGATTCTGTGTCTCCCTTTCTCTCTGCCCTTCCCCTGCTCATACTCTGTCTAAGGTTTAAAAGGTTGTTTTAGGCTTTAAAAATATATTTGATTTTTTGTTACCATATTGGGGAGACATAAAATATAGGAATCTTTAATAATTTCAGGAACTGATGTTTTCTAAAGCAGCTTTTGCATGGAGGCAGTAGAATTTTAATAAAACAAGATAGAATTCATTCACAAAAGTGAGGGTCGGTGAGGATGAGGTGGGTGGTCTGCTTATTGCCAAATGTACCACCATTTGCCTCTAATTCTATCCCGAGCCTCGTTACTGAGAAGAGACTGCCAGGACTGGCAGATTGTCCTGTGCTTTATGTAATACGGACAAATCACCTACAGCTCTGAGCCTGTTAAGATGAGGCCGTTTTAACATGTGTGTCTTAATCCCTATGTTAAAAGTCTGATCTCCAGATGTTATAGGCGTTAAGCTATTCTTTGCTCGTTTGGAAATAAATTTGCCAGGATATTCTCTGCATCTCTGAGTGAGTACCTATGAGATTGTGACTTGAGCTGAAGTCAGACGCTTAACCAGCTAAGCCACCCAGGTGCCCCTTTGCTTTACATTTTGATGTCAACGAAATCCAGGTTCCCCCTATTATTTATTAAGTATCTACATCATATACAATAAGAGAATATACAATAAGGTGATTTCTACAATTGGAAGGGACCTTAGAGATGATATAGGCCTTTAGATTCTCAAACCCAAATGCCTTCCAGGGCCAGCAGAACCTATATGAAGTTATCATGAGCAAGACAGTAGGAAGTAATAGTGACGATGCAGACTAGAGAGTTTGGCCCCACTGAAGAGCAGCAAATGCAAGTTTATCCAAATACTGTGTTGTCCTGACGAAACCTATCCATAGTCAAAGTTGGCTTGCAGGTGGCCAATTACAATCTCTCTAATTTTTTCTTTTCTTTTCTTTTTTTTAATATGAGGGGGAGAGAGAGAGAGAGAGAGAGCGCAAGAGAGAGAGGGAGAGAGAAAGCATGGGAATGGCAGAGGGAAAGAGAGAGAGAATCTTAAGCAGGCTCCATGCTCAGCACAGAGCCTGATGCAGTGCTGTATCCCATGACCCTGGAATTATGACCTGAGCTGAAATCAAGAGTTCAACCGACTGAGACACCCAGGCACCCTGACTAATCTTCTTATTCTAAAAAAAAATTGATCTTACTAGTAAAGTTAGTATGAGCAGGGGTTAGAGACCAGGGGTTACAGGCTTCCAATTAATTGATTATCTATTCAGTGCTCACTTCTACCAGACATTTTCATATATTTATTTAATTTGTTATATACATGTCATCTTCAAAGAGCATATTTGAGACTAAGGACAATAATTAAAAATGCAGGAATTAGGAAAACTGGAACAGGGGTGCCTGGGTGGCTCAGTCAGTTAAGCATCCCACTCTTGATTTCGGCTCAGGTCATGATCCCATGGGTTGGTGAGTTTGAGCCCACGTCAGGCTCCATGCTGACAGTGCAGAGCCTGCTTGGGATTCTTCTTCTATCTCTGCACCTGCCTGTCCTCTCAAAATAAGCAAGTAAGCTTGAAAAAAAAAAAAAGAAAGACTGGAACGACCTTTAGTGTAAACACTAAGGATGCAGAGAAATTTCGTTCACTTATAGCCAGACATTTACCAATCACTCTTTTGTGCTGGGGAAATAAGTCATGCTGATGGCTTTTCTCTTCTTGTATAGACACTGTGATTGGAGATGTGTGTAACTCTTCATTTCAGCCAAGACTTGTTACATGTTAAAGGATTAGATAAGCATGTAGATTAATCTGTTTGGGATCTCTCCCAGTACAGTTGCTTCCTCAAAGACCGTGACTCTGTGCAGGAGCAGAGGAGGCAAACATTCCTATCATTGCCATCCTGAAATCCCTTTATGTTTGTAGATTAATGGAAGTCCCATAGTGATGTGCCCTCTCCTGCTGTTACCAGCCATTCTGATACCAGAGCCAGTGCATAACTGTTGCCGCCACCACCAGGTGGAATAACAGGAGCACACATGTGCTGCTGGTCAGAATAGTTGCCTAGCAACAGAGGAGATGATGATGTCTGTCAATGTGTGGACACAGTATATTCTAGTTCTGGTGCTTGATGGACACAGTGATTACGTGGACCTTCCACATCACCTTTGGAAGTTGTGGTTCTGAAGCTGGGAAGCTGGACTATCTTTGGAAGCTGTATTTGGAAAAAAAAGGGGAGTACAGGATATGATCATCTGGCTACATAGATAAGTATTGAAAAACAGGATTTGGGTTTCTGCCTATGGCTTAAGCTGTGATAATAATGGGCTCCTGGCAAAGGATAAACTATATATCTCATGAAGACAAGAAAGAATGTGTCTAGCAGGCATGTGGTTCTCACTGAATATGAGAAAGTGGAAAACAAATGCCTACATAAATCTGAAAAACAAAAACCCCCAAAAGATAGATTTTATAGAGGATACCAGCTGTGAAATAGAAAGAACCACAGAGAAAAAGATACACAGAGTGAATTTTAAAGTGAAATTTTAATACAAGACAGTAATTTATCTGCTAGCTATTATTGAGATTTAGAGGGATCTTGCAAGGTAGGTCACCAACTGTCCTGAAAGAGTTTGGCACAGATTTCTCCATGCCATGGTGTGGATTAATAAGTAGGCATTGTTGGAGAGCCTGGGTGGCTCAGGCTCTGACTCAATTTCACCTCAGGTCATGGTCTAATGGTTCGTGAGTTTGAGCTCCACCTGGGGCTCCATGCTGACAGCACGGAGCCTCCTTGAGATTCTCTTTCTCACTCTCTGTCTCTGCCCCTCCTCTGCTCACACTGTCTCTCTTTCAAAATAAATAGAAACTTTGAAAAAAAAATAAGTAGACATTGCTGGGAAATCTTAAAAGACAGCAGCTACAAATAGGAGATTGATGCTGTCTCTCATCATGCCAAAGAGAGGTGGACAGGGACCAGGGTGCTCTGGAACCCTTGCTGTAGTCTCTGTTTCAGTGGAGGCCAATGGTTCTCTCTTTTTTGTAGGGCAAGTGAACAGAAGCAGTCTTGTAAGTGGGGGAATAATCAGTCTGCTTTGGGTTAGGCAGTCAGAGATGAAAGTTGTCTGGAAAGTCACCTGCCCAGTCTTTGAAAACCTTGAGGCCCACGGAGTATTGTGGCCCCCAGTGGGAAGGAAGCTCCCTCCCACTCTACGGGAAGCTGAGCTTGCGTGTACCTTCTCCTTTTAGCTGGAGGCACCATCTCCAGCTTGCCCCCAGGCCACTTGGACTTTTAGACAGTTCTGCTCATTGCCCCACAGATAGAATAAGATGCATGGTTAGAATACAGTATAGGAAGGGTATATTTTATTCAAAAAGAAGAGACACAGCAACAGATACTTTAGTATCCCCCCCCTCCAATCAGCTCACAAATGCCATTTGTTAAATTTTCAGGAATTTTTTGAGCCTGTTGTTATGCATAGTAACTATTAAAAATTAAATTATGAGAGGTGTTACCAATAAATACGTTATAAATTACCAATAAAAACAAGGGTAATACATAGTCAAAACTCATCACTTCCTAACCGTCATGCTACATCTTACCATTATTTGTGTTTCTTGTATCTCTATGGGAAGAATATCCTATGGTGGAATAATCTTGTGTGTTGTGGTTCTCTTCCCAATTCAGGGTTCAGTGAGCTAGCAGCTGGTGCCTTGAAATCAGCCATGGTGGGAATTTGTAGTATTATAAGATACCAGGGACTTTTGCCCCAGAGAGGCAGTTGTTACAGAGTTAGCCACTCACCAGTAACCATAACCTTGAGGCTTGACATTTCACTGTGCTCCAGCATGCTTCTAACCACCGTATCTGCATCTCTTAGCCAGAGGTCTTTTTCTGGAAGATCACTCTGGTCCTGTCCCTATGCACTCCAAGCAGGAGTAAACTCCCACCGGAGCATCTCTCACTAGTGTATTCTGGGTATCAGTGTATAAATACCTAAAGGGGAATCATTTTGAGACAAGTGCTTTACACTATTTCCTAACGTTTTCCCCCAGGATTAAGTTTCACTTGCCCAATAGGATAGCGTCCTTCATGTTGTATTTTCGGTTGGCCAACCTCCCTTCCCTCTATTACTTCTTTGACTTCTCTGCTGATGTGTCCACTACCCTGCCTCAGGGTCCACTTCTGAGAGAGGTGGGAAAGGGAGGAGGGTAGTGCTATATGGAAGGAGAACTTTTGAATCAGGGAAGAGTCAGGACTATGATATCCTATGAGAATCAACAACAAACGAGGCAGCCAGATGGCAGACAGGGAAGATGATTTTCTCATAGCTGGCAGGAAAGCAAGATAGAGTAGTCATGAGGGACTTTAACTGTGTTCACCTAATTCTCACTCAAATTCTACTAAAAGCAGAGCATATCCACTTACAGAACACTTGCTATTAATCTATTAGGTACTATCCTCTGTGGTGTGGGGATATGATGAATAAGGCATTGCCACTAGTTCCGAGAAGCTTATAATCTACCAAGGGATGATGTCACAGGCACACATACAAATATTTCAAGATAGGAGGTGGTAAGCTTCATATAGTTGAGTGTAATTATATCTCTTGGGAGGGAGCATGAAGGCGTGAATGGGCAGGGAGTGTGATATATTGTGAGTTATTGTAAGAAATATATAGTTGGTCTTCATCCCTCTTTGTGGCACAGAGCTTCTGAAACCTTTGGAATTTCCTAAGTGATGAGAGTGGTAAAGGGGTCTTTTGTTAATTTAATGAGGTGATTTTTGGAAGGCACCTATGGATGGGGCTGGTTGTCAGTGGAGCAACTGTAAGTTTAGAGGCTTGAAACTTAAAGTCCCATCCCCCCAACCTCTGGGGAGAGGTATGGGTCTGGAGATTGAGTTCATTTACCAATGGCCAATGATTTAATCAGCCATGCCTATATAATGATGCTGCTGTTCAAATCCCAGCAGCATAGGGTTCTGAGAGTTTCCAGGTTGGTGAACACATGGAGATTCGGGGAGAGTGATATGCGTAGAAAGCATGACAGTTCCACATCCCTTCCCACACAACTCACCCTATGTATCGCTTCCATCTGACTGTTGATTTGTATTTTTTAGCATCCTTTGTAATAAGCCTGTAATCTAGTAAATAAAATGTTTCCCTGAGTTCTGTGAGCCACTCTAGGAAATTAATTGAACTCAAAGAAGAGGTTGTGGGAACCTCAGATGTATAGGGCTTCGATCTGTGCTCTGGTCAGAAGCATAGGCAACAACCTGGATTTGTGATTGGCATCTGAAGTGAGGGCAGTCTTGTAGGACTGAGCCCTTAACTTGTGAGATCTGATACTGTCTCTGGATGGATAGTGTCAGAATGGAGTTGAATTGCAGGACACCTGGTTGGTGTGGTGTCAGAGAATTGCTTGGTGGTGTGAGGGAAAAAAAACCCATACATTGGAATTGGTGATCAGAATAATGGGGAGCATCTTGAAGGAGGTAACCTTTAGATAAGGAATTGGAGGGCTTTCAACAGGGAGAAATAGAGAAAAACAAAAGCCTGAAACTGGGAAAACAATCTTTGTATTCATGTTCCTGGAAATAAAAAGATATACAAGAGCATGGAGTCATAGATAAGCCCAGAAGGCAGATTACAGGTGGGTTTTGGAGGCCTGGATAGAATTCTGAGAAATTCTTGGTATGCCTCCTAATATAATAAGTTCTCAAGATGCAGAGAAACTGTACAAGGGATCTGATTCTCTGGGCAGGGGCTCCAAGGGGGAATTTTATAAGACGCAGGAGGAACAAGGGTCTCCAAACGGTCAATTCTAATTATAAATTATAACTTGTTATAATGAGGAATAAAGCAAAGACAGCCCTGAGCAGGTTGGATTTCAAGAAGCATTGAAAAAAGGCAGAAGGAGAGACATAGGCAACCCAGAAGCACACTATAAGGAATGCTTTTGGGAAGTCCACGCTTGGAGAAAAGTGACATGTAGTAGAAAGGCATTGATGGTGTTACAGGCTAATTGTGTCCTTACCCCTCCTAAGTAATATGTTGGAAGGCCTGACTCCCAATACCTCAGAATGAGATTGAATTTGGACATATGGCCTTTAAAGAGTTAATTAACTTAAAATGAGATCTTTTGATTGGCCCTAATCCAATGTGACTCATGTCATTATAAGAGGAGGAAATTTGGACACAGACATGTCTGCACAGAAGAGAACATGGTGAGAAGGTAGCCATCTATAAGCCAAGGAGTAGGGGCCTCAGAAGAAACCAAACCTGTCAACAGCTTGATCTTAGACTTCCAGCCTGCAGAACTATGCGGAAATAAATTTCAGCTGTTGAACCCTCCCAGGCTGTGGTACTTTGTATGGCAACCCTAGGAAACTAATACCATGGGCCTTTGGCTTTTGGTGCAGATGATACAATCAGTCCTCATTTTTCACAGGTTCCATATTTGTGCCCCACTTACTGACCGAAAATTATTTGTAGCCCCTCATCAATAAGTGTGATCCTTTTGCAGCCATTTACAGACGTTCACAGAGAGGTGAAAAAGTTGAGTTGTTATATGGGCATTTCCCCAGCTGGGGTTGAATGCTCTGTCATCTCGTTTCAGCCCTCACACTAAACAAGTGTCCTTTTCACTATCTATTTAGTGCCACATCTTTTGCATTCCATTTTTGTGCTTTTTATTGATAATTTTGCTACTTTTATTTGAGTATAGTTGACATACAATGCTATATTAGTTTCAGGTATAGAACATAGTGATTAGACCAATTTATACATTATGCTATGTTTGATAATTTTGCTATTTAAAATGGTCCCCAAAGTGGTAGGTGCTGAAGTCCTGAAAGCAGTGATGTCCCTTTTAGAGAAAATATATGTGTTAGGTAAGCTATGTTCAGGCATGAGTTATAGCACTGTTGGCCTTAAAATGCTAACTAATCAATAATATACATTAAGTAAGGTAGTCTTTCAACAGAAACACACATAAAACAAGTTGATGCAATGATGAACTGATGGAAATGTTGTGACCAGAGTCTGGAAGGAACCTAACCCTGTATGTCCCCTAAGGAGCAAAGGGTCAGTATTCACTAATTCAGTGTTTGTGGTGGCTTTATAGAACATGGCTACTACATGTAAAATGGGAATCTGCTGTATGATGTTGGAAGGGGGTAGAAAAGTCTAGCCATCCAGATCTTGTTTTCATCTTCTCTACCAAGAAGCTTATTCCAAATGAAAAATGTAGAACACAAGTACCTAAGAGAAGAGTTGAAGCTTGAGTAGAGAAAGGTAGTGAGGTTCTGGACACTGGGAGTGGGCTCAGCTCTACAGCCCTGATACGAAAAATGTACACACATGGTTACTGAACCACTTTTTCTGTTTCATGGATAACAGAAGTATTCCAGCTACTTCTGATGATAAATATTCCAGCAACCACAGCCCATTGACCTTTCTGTTGCTTCCATCGTCAATTGTAGAAATTCTAATGACCTCTACTAGCAATCAGAAAAGAGAGAGGTGTTCTAGAGCATCCAGAAAGGTTTCCCTAAAACAAGATATACTATGCTAATTTAACCTTACCTCCTCATCTCCACTTTTTTTTTAGTTTTTTTTTCTTTTGGTATTGAATTCATAACCTATGCAACTTTGAGTAAATGTTCTTTAAAGGCCTGTCTGCAAATTCAGTAACTAGTTAGCTTCTTTTCTTTATCATTAATTCACAGTCAGGACAAAGAGTGATCTTTGTTTGCCAAAAATGTCACCACAGGCTCTGACATTGCTCTTCAGTGTGCTCCCCCAAATCCACTGCAACCTTGGCTGCTCATCCTCATTCTGGATTTGTTTCTGTCCTCATCAGTGACAGAAAATTTGCTGGCACACATGAGGTCTCCTAAGAACAGGTGTCCCATTATATCCTCATCTTGTTAAACATCATTTGCACTAGGAGGAAACTGCAGTATAATAAAAGACAAAGTGGCTTTTTACTGTAGTGGAATTCTTAATGTAGTTTCAACTCAATTCAACTATAATTTTTAGTCCCATGGATGGCCTTCATTGGAAATTCTGTTTCCCATGGGGTATCAATCTGGAACATTTCATATCACTGTAATTGGTCTATCTCTGGACCACCTACACAAAATTTACCTGGGATGAATGCTGTTAAACTTGCTATTCCTGATCTTTATCCCAATCCTACAGAATCACAATCCCCAGAGGAGTGGAAGGGGAAGAAGGAGACCTAGGGATCTGAATTTTAATAATCTCAGGTGATTAAAAGCTCTAGTTGAAAAAGTAAATAATCTTTGAGAGAAATTAGTTTGGCTAATAGTTCTACCAAATATTATTTGACTTAAAGTAATAATTTTAGGGATGTCTGGGTGGTTCAGTCGGTTAAGCATTTGGCTGAAGATTTTGGTTCAGGTGATGATCTTACAGTCATGAGATTGAGCCCCATATCAGGCTCCATGCTGGGTATGGAATCTGCTTGGGGTTCTCTCTCTCTCTCTCTCTCTCTCTCTCTCTCTCTCCCTCCCTCCCTCCCTCCCTCCCTCCCTCCCCCTCTGCCCCATCCAGCTCACACTTGCTCTCTCTCAAAAAACAATGATAATAATAAAGTAATAATTTTATTTATTTATGATTAGCACTTGTAGAGTAGGAGTCCGTGTTGAATAAATATTGTAACTGATATTTTACTTTCTATTTGGAATTCTTAAAACTTTTTAAACCATTTATTCATTTTTGAGAGACAGAGTATGAATGGGGAAGGGGCAGAGAGATAGGGAGACAAAGAATCTGAAACAGGCTCCAGGCTCTGAGCTGTCAGCACAGAGCCTGATGCAGGGCTCAAACCCATGATCATGACCTGAGCTGAAGTCGGACACTTAACCTATTGAGCCACCCAGGTGCCCCATGGAATTCTTAAATAGGCATTTCTGTATAGAGATACTTGCTAACAAGATGGACAAGTTTATAAACATGTATCTGTATGCAAGCTTGCCTTTCATCCAACTCTAGTTTTCTATGACAAGTCTTCAACTTAAGAATTTAGATGAATTTTCTAAAAAATAAAAATCAACAAATCAAAAATAAGTATGTGCTGAGGCTAGATTAAAATTTACTTAGAAATCCTGTACTAGAAGATAAGGAATAGCACAGGTGCAAAGCATGTTTAGTCCTTTGCAAACTCCTTTCATTTAAAACATTTTTAACTAATTCTAAGTCTCAAGACATTTCCTGATAAATATTCATACCTGTAGTTTTTCTTTATCTGTGTCCTTGGAAAAATTGTCTTGTGGTTGTATTGAAAATGCAAATTTATACTAAACTACAAGATATTTTTCTAAATGCCATGTTGTAAAATACAAAGTTGTAACATTTTCCATTTTACATATAGGAGAAATATATGTACTTACAATTTGATGTTATATAAATTAGTGCACTCATTTCTTTTTAATAATTTATCATAACTATCAGGTGCCATCTATCAATGTAAATGTCATTTAAGTTATATTCTTATTTATTTATTATTCTTTTCTAAAGATTGTGGAAAAGCATTTAGTTGTAGCTTATTAGAAGAGCAATTAGCTGTGTCAGTACCTGAACATTTCTGTCACATCATTTATTAAACACTATTTTGTGAGTTTCAGTGTTAGCAGTTTTGGATTTTATGAATTGGATTTTGGAATATGGAGCAAAGATTCTTCTGAAAAGGGACAGGAACAATTATTCAAATGTTATTTTTGTAAACATGCAGATGGTTCACATTATATCACCAGTATCAAATAGTAGCACTTTCTATTCGCTTAGTGAATGAATGAGTTGAGCAAGGTATATACACAGACAAACATTAGATCTGACCATAAAGTAAATGAGAATTTTATATTTGTCCTGTATTAGTTAATTATAGAATTTTATAGTTTAATCGTATGTATGCCATATGTATAATTTACTCAGTATGTATTTAAATGAATTCTTTGATTTTAGCACAGTTGCTTATAATTAGTTAAGAATATTTAAATGAACATACAGAGACACCAAGTGAGAATACTATGGAAAAAGGCTTTTAAAAAAATTATAATATTTTTACAGTTACATTCAATATAACTGTGTCTATCAGGATTGCTATCAATTATTAATAATGTTGATTTAGTCAGTTTACAAACAGCAGATACATAATATATATGTAATATATATAATATATATCTCTATTATAATACATATAATAATATATAACATAATATGGCATATGACTTACACATGAGTACCAGCAATGTCACCCTTCGGTATGTTCTTGAACAGGTATACAGTTGTTGCAAATAGGAAAATATTTTTAAAATTTGAAATGATGTATTATCAAACCAAACAAAATTACAAACAAAACATATATTTCTGTTTTGAACAACTATTAGGAGTCATTCTGAGTTTTGTTACATGAGTTCAAATTTTCTTTGGTTACCCCCAGTCAGAGCCACATTTTATAAGAAATGGGGGACACTTCATGTTAAAAAGAAAAAAAATATTGAGGAGGGTAATGAAAACAAAACTACTACAGGTCTTTTTGATTGTGTAAAGTCTTTAAACACATGATTATATTGAAAAAAAATGACGTGTTTTTTCTGCAGGCAGCTATGTACTTTATTGTAATATGTTTACCTGTATGTGCTTTTGAGAACCTACTAGGTGATTTTTCTCATTCTAGAAAAGCTTAATTAACATCCTTTTGTCAAAGAAAAAATTCTTAGGTCTCCTTTGAGAAGGTTAGGAGTAATAAATCTCTTAAAATGCTTTCTTTTAAGGCTAATCTTTGCTTAAATTGCAAAAAGTTGTGATGTTATAGACAAGGTAGTCTTTTCTTTAAAAAAGAAAGAACAAAGGGATAAAAATTGCTGAAAACCTGAACACCACATTCATTCACAATACATTAATAATTTATCAAGTGCAGGGCCAACAATATGAAATTTTCATGTATGAGTATCATCCAGCCTCATATGAAGGTAACATGAAAAATAAGGTCAGAGATAAGTCACAACTACCAGTAACTCTTGGCTACAGTTCTCTAAATTACAATAAAGTGTAATTTATAAAGAAAAATAAATGTTTTTGGTTCTAGGAACTAAACAATTTTATCATTATTTGTAGAATTTTTCAAAAATTCAGAATTATGAAAGTCAAAAGTAGATGATCCAAATGTCATTACTGTAACTGCAGTTGGTTCTAGAGGTAGAGTGGAACCTTGTAAAATTATATTTTTCTTTATATTTAAGATGACTAGTTAGGGAATTTATGTTTAGCCTAAATTGGGCAATCTTAAGGAGGTTTCAAAAACTTTCAGGATCTCATCTCAGGTGCTAATTCTGACATAGGTCTTCTAGTCTTGGGACAGGATTTCACCTGAATAAGATATGTAAGATTTTACCCTAAAGGTTAGTGCATTCAGAAATGCTGAGTGTGTGCATGTGTTCATCTGTGTGTGCATGTGTGTATGTGCAAGAGAAAGAGAGAGAGAGAGAGAGAGAGAGAGACAGACAGACAGACCTAGGGAATAAAGAAGAGAAAGGCAGTATGGAGGGATGGAGAAACAGAAGATTTACTCTACATTCACCAAATGCTGTCATTTTAAACTTACTTACAAGGGGCTTAGTTTTAAAATGATAAATTCACAAACACATTCAACTTCACCCATTTTATCTCCTAAGATGAATTTAAGGCGGTGGTTGGGGGGAACCTCAGTCGCTCTCCTTTTTTTACTGCTGGCAGAAGAGAAGACTTCGAGACTATGTATGGTTTGTCCAAATCTCTGAATAAATATATCATAATAGGCTTCCACAGAGATGCTGATCCCTCTTCCAGCCAGCAAAGACCATTTTTACAGACCCTAGAAATTGCTTTAGTACATCAGTAAATTTTGCATATGATCTGTCTCCTGTAGCTGTTACAATTCCCAGATCATGCACTGGTTTTTCTCTCCTTTTCAGGTGGAGACAAAGGTGGGAGAGTGTTTGCCAGGCCGTTCTCCCCTTGCTTTCAGAGGTGGGCGGATCCAGGGCTCTTTGACCTTATTATTTTGATCATCAGCCTTGTCCTCCGTCATACTGCATTTAGTCCTCCCTGGAGGCCATTCTTTCTGCCTCCTTTGTCCCCCGAGGAGCAGTACAAATCCGTATAAAATGAAAAAGAGGAGTAATAATACCAATAATAAAGCGCTATGATAATGACCAGTGCAGCAAACATCAGGTTACCATGCATTCTGCAGAGCAGCCTGCTGGGCATGCTCCCAGGAAACCACGCCCATGTAGCTGGGACTTGGCCTGCCAAGAGGAGATCAAGTCCCTGCCATCCTCTCAGGACTTCCTGGAGATGGAGTCCAGTCCATCCAGCTTGAGGGACATGGCTTCCCTTTCTTAGAGCCACCTTTCACATGCCACTTAAGGCACAGTATTTTGCGTAGTTTTTACAATAAACAAAGCAAGTGTGACCCTTTCTACCCCTCACAAAAGGCTGACCAAAGTCCATTTGTTTCTGGTCTGATATTTTTAAGATCTTTGGATTCAATTCACTACTGTTCATTCATGTCTTTTCCTCAGAAAATCTTGACCTTCAGTCATTTCTTTTAAATATTTACTGGGATAAAATTTTTTTCTTAGCTGTTGGCTTGGGGATGTTATTTTTGAAATGCCTGGCTTAATATTTGAAAGCTACATAAAATCATGTCGGAATGGAATTAATGTATGTAATGAGAAGTAGTTCAGGGATCATGTTCTTATAGAGGTTTTGAATTAAATTATAATGTATTTTTAGATGGTCTCTGTTTGGTACTCAGAGCTAAGGGCACTTTAACTAAAGAGCCAGTAGTTGAACACTCCACGTTGATGAAATTTTGCAGCAAATAAACTCAGTTTATTTTATTTTTAGAGTAATACGTTTGTTCCGCGGGCTATTTAATCTGTTCTGTATTCAAAAGGCAAACAAGGCAACTTTTTTTAATATTGACAATATTAGTTCTGCTTGTATTTTTCATTTTCAAAATATGTAAAGATAAGAAATAGAAACTCTGCACTCAGTACACTATCACTAATACCTAATTTCAACATTTTTGCAATTTGCTGTCTTCCGACGTTTGTCATCTTGAAAAAGATGGTAACATCATTTCATATATTATATAATATGTTTCTTTTCTGCACATATTAAAGGTCTTTTATATAAAGTAGTAATGGAATATGCTTGAAGTGATCAAAATTTAATGACCCGTAGAGCATTTGTAGGCCAGAAGCTTTGGAATGAAATGCAACAGCATTAAACGTCGAAATTTATTTTCTTCCAGACTTTCATCTTACAGTGATTTTCTGCAAGAATGGTATTAGGGTCTTGTTGGGAACAGTTAATAGAAGCTCTAATAGATAATAACTGACTCTGTAATTAGTCATTTCAAGACAGAGGTACTCTCTGAGCCACTGATAAGAATTGAATTGTGTCGCTACATCATGTTTTCATTTTGCTGTCACAGCCCAGCAATCCATATTCATAGACTCCTGGAGCTGAGCTCATTGCCAATTTAACACAGATGTGGGAGCGATATGTGCAACCTCCTCAGCCCTTTGATCCCTTCTTATTTCTTATTTGAGGAAATTGCAGAGTAACTTCAGAGTGAGGATAAGGCATAAGGGGTCTTAGTGACAAAATTATTGGAAGATTAATTTGGTATGTACATAAAATATGTGTGTATGCGTATTCACACACAATAGTACATGTTTGCAAAAGAAACACTATTATGGCTAAAAGTAAAATCCAGCCCAGTATACCCAAACGTTTCTGATTTTTGTGTATTGTAATAAAACGCTGCATTGATTTGGGTTTTTTTTTTGTCCTTTCAGGAGAAACCTTCACTCTTCATATACCTCTGTTAATAACACTGGTTTTTTTTTTCCTCTGTAGGAAAGATATTAGATATCACAATTTTAATAACATCAGCTATGCTGTATTCTCAGTTATGTCTTATTTTATTTTCATGTTATTTTACGTCATAGCAAGTGTTTCTGTAGGACTGAACTCCGTAAACGTTGATTGAGTTCCTCCTCTGAGCTGAGCTCCATGGAAGGTGGAGACTGATCAGGTGCTCACAGTCTCTGAGAGCTGCGAGGTCACTGAGAGGGGAGAGGTGGCTTCCCCAGGATATCAGAAGAGACTTCGTGAGAGAGGTGGCATTTGGGTCTGTGTCTGAAGAATGGGGAAGATTTTGGGGCACCTGGGTAGCTCAGTTGGTTGAGCGTCCGACTTTGGCTCAGGTCATGATCTCATAGTCCGTTAGTTCAAGCCCCATGTCAGGCTCTGTGCTGACAGCTCAGAGCCTGGAGCCTGCTTCAGATTCTGTGTCTCCCTCTCTCTCTCTGCCCCTCCCCTGCTTGTGATCTCTCTTTCTCTCAAAAATAAATTAACATTAAAAAATTTAAAAAAAAGAATGGGGAAGATTTTAACCAAAAGAAATAGGGAAAGTCATTGTAGGTAAGGACTCCCCATAAAGAAAGGCCAGGAGACAGGGAAGTAATGAACATGTTGTAGTTTAACTGGATCAAAGGGTGTTTTCAGCTGAAATTCGACTGGATAGATTGGTTATGGCCAAACCTGAAGGTCTTTGAAACCACACTTAAGACAGGATTTTATTCTATGAACGTTACAAAGACAAACATGTTTGTTGAACAAGTGAATAATGTGGTCTGATAAGACACATTTGCTTTCTGATTATAAGTAATCATATACATGCTTTATTTCTCCTCTAAAATGCACTGGTAAGTTCAGAATTCTACTTGCAATGTATAGTATTGATGTTGCTTTTTTTTTCTCTATAATTAAAGTAGCTAGTTCTCTGTACATTGTAATGCAAAACTATAAAAGTTGACTCTAAGGAAATAAAGTCTCTTGGGGAGGGATTTTATAAATTTATCATAAAAATTCGTAAAACCAGGAAAATAAGTAGATAATATGGCAGACTGACATGTTTAAGTAAGTGCTTACCTATTTAAAGTCATTAAATTATTATTTGATGATTTTATATAAACTTTTGATGTCTAAAATGGATCACTGGTGGCTCCTGTCTCATGGTGGCATTATGTTTTAATTTTTATAAAATAACTAGAATTGATAGGATGTTAGATAGAGTTTACAAACATTTTGCTAATAAGTAACTAGTTCTAAATATTTTTTTGCTTTTCTAGTTAATAAAATCCAAATTATAGTTCTAACACAGTTCTTGGCTCATAGATGGTTTATATATGTAAAGTATACACACACACATATATAGCAATATACATATATTTTCATATATATTGCTTAGTTCTTAAAGTCTGAGTGTATTATGTACTATTTAGTTCATTTTATTGTTCTGGTTAGTTTGCATATCTTAAGTACATTCGTAATAAGTGTATTGATAATAAACTTCTTCCTTTCCCTCAACTTTTTAATATGATTTTTTTCTGTAACAAAATTTAAAAGACTAGCACAGCAAACTCCTATACACCTACCACCTAGGTTCAGCAATTATTCATATTATATAATAAATTGAAAGTGAATTGATATTTGCTAAATATTTGTTTCCCATCTTACTATTAGTTAAAGCATATGGCTCATAATCTTGGAAAGAGGGTGAAGGGTTTGTTTATTAACTGCGTTAGTTAGGTATCAGTTTGATACAGGTAGTCCTAAGAGTTGTTTATCTTAAAGGTAATTCAAATCTAAAAACTTGGTGCAATTCTCCTATATCCTAATGTGGCCAGGTTTATATCTTTTAACTAAAAATTCTACTTATGCAAAGTATTTTCATAAAATATTTTTAGAGGAAATATTTTTAGGGGCACCTGGGTGGCTCAGTCAGTTAAGCGTCTGACTGTTGATCTCAACTCAGATCATGATCTCAGAGTTAATGAGTTGGAGCCACATGTCATGTTGGTCTCTGCGTTGACAGTGTTGAGCCTGCTTGGTATTCTGTCTCTCCCTCTCTTTGCCCCTTCCCCGCTTGTATGCTCTCTCTCTCTCAAAATAAATAAATTTAAAAATAAATAAAATGTTAGAGGAAACATTAAAACAATTTTAAGTTTATTTATTTACTTTGAGAGAGAGACAGAGAGTGAGCAGGGGAGGGGCAGAGAGAAAGGGAGAGAGAGAATCCCAAGCAGGCTCTGTGCTGTTAGCTCAAAGCCTGGCGTGGGGCTTGATTGAACTCATGAACTGTGAGATCGTGACCTGAGCTGAAACCAAGAGTCAGAAGCTTAACCAACTGAGCCACCCCGGCATCCCTAGAGAAAACATTTTTTTTTTTAATTTTTAATGTTTATTTTTGAAAGAGAGACAATGTGAGTGGGGGAGAGGTGGAGAGAGCAGGAGACAGAATCCAAAACAGGCTCCAGGCTCTGAGCTGTCAGCACAGAGCCAGACACAGGGCTCAAACCCATGAACCATGAGATCATGACCTGAGCTGAAGTCAGACACTTAACTGACTGAGCCACCCAGGCGCCCCTAGAGAAAACATTTTTAAATAACAGTAAGTTTGTAACATTTTAAATTATGCAGTTTGGGATAAAACATTCTGAATCAAAAATATGACAGCTGTAAATTTTCCTTCTAGCTCATAAAATATATTAACATAATTTTACATTCAGAAATGTGAGTTTCAATTTTTTCTATTGTGAGCCATATTTGTACTGTATACATATATATACACACACACATATATATATACACACACATATGTATATGTCATGATCTCACAGTTCGTGAGTTCCAGCCCTGTGTCAGACTCTATACTGACAGCTCAGAGCCTGGATCCTGGTTCAGATTCTGTGTCTCCCTCTCTCTCTGTGTCTCCCCCACTCATGGTCTATCTCTCTCTCAAAAATAAATAAACATTAAAAAAATTTATCATAGATCCCTCTTCTGCTTTCAGAAAGATTATTTCAGTTGCCTCGATGGCAGAAGTTTGTGGACGTAACTGATGAGCTAAGACTAGAGAAGGTCAGATAGTGCTTGAAGGGTGAGTCCCAGTGGAATTAGAGAAATGGAATCAAGTCCGGGCACTAGGATAGGTAAGAACTAGTGCACATTGTTGGTTAGATAAAGCATGGGGGAGATAGGAAGGAATCAGAAAGATTCCAGAGGGTGAGGTGAGGGAAGAGGCCCCAGGTGAAAACACACCGGCAGTTGACTGGTGATGCGGAATTACCCAGATAAGGGCAGCTAGCCAGAGCAGCCTCGATGCCTGGAATGATTATTTGTTTCTGTGAGGTTTCAGTTTGTTTGTTTAAGGAAACCCTGACAGACTCACCAGAGGCTGCAAGTAGAGACAAGTGGAAGTGTTTGATGAAAAGGAAAGAGAAGGATAGAGAGGTGTGTATTCCTGCCATAATTTCAAAGTGGGAGTGCCTTGGTGTAAAGTTTTCAGCATCTCGCTCAGATTGTTTCTGTGTTCACTGCTGGTGCTCTAGTTGGTAAAAACATGCAGGCTGCAGACATCTTGAAGTTTCCTGCAAGCTATCAGAGAATCCAAACTGTGTCAGATTTTGTTTTAAATGCAGAAATTGGACCCATTATCTTCTTGAGTAAAAGGGAACCTGGTGATCAGAATTGTGTCTTATATGCCTTAGAGCTTGGGCAACATTTCCTTTTTCTTAAAAAAAGAGACCGATTACCAGTTCACATATCGATTATGCGTTACACTTGTTTAAAGAAGGAATGCTTGTCCAGACAGTAGCAGTTTTCCAAATGCAGATATCATTTTTCCCTCCAAGATAACTTTAAACTCTCAACTCTAGCAAATAGAGAAATAGATGATATTCAGTTAGTTTTTAATATAGAACTCTTTCTTTAGATGATTTGCGTAAACATATAGCCTGTCAGAATGTATGTGTACTTAAGTTGATCTGCCTTTTTTTTTAAACAGATGTCTTCAATTGATCTCTTGGTCCCTGCATTGATCATTTTGCACTCTGGAAGACATTTTCAATATATAAATAGCCAAATTTTCTGTCTTTTTTTTCCCCATGTGTCTTTTCCAAGTGGGATTCATTTGACATATAAAGTCTAGGATTCACAACATACTTTTCCTCTGGAAACAAGTTGAAGATAAGACAACCTTGCACCACTTTTGTATGAATGAGTTATTCACTAATACATATATATTATATTATTATTCTATATAATAAATATCCCAATAAATATGACACCTAAAAGTGTCAGGAATTATTCCAGGTGCTTGAGATATACTACTGAACAAAACACTTAAGGTATTTGCCTTGATGGAGTTCACATTTTGCAGGATGAGACCTGCAATAAACATAATAAACAAAAATGGTTGTGATTAAATATATCAGTAGAATGTGCTGGAAGGTGATAGTTCTCTGATAATCTGAAGGAAGAGAGTCCTAGGCAGGGGAAGGCACTGGTGTAAGGCTTGACGTGTCTGAGCAACAACAAGGAGGCTGGTGTACTGGAATGGGGTGAGCCAGGAGGAGAACAGAAGGAGGTGAGGACAGAGAAAGAATGGGGGCAGGTCAGATAGGATTTTGTAGGCCACTGTGAAGACTTTGACACTGACTTAGCTAGAAAGTTGTAAGCAGAGGAGTGATGTGAATCCAATGTATGTTCTAAAAGAATTCCTCTAACCCTTATCTGAGGATAGACTCCAGAGAAAGGAGGGTAGAACCAGGAGGACCAGGTTGAGGTGTAATGCAATCGTCATCCATGTGAGAAATGATGGCAGCTCAGAATAGGGTAGTAAGTGGTCAGAATTTGGATATGTTCGAAGGAAAGCCAACAGGATTTACTGATGGACTAATGCAGAGGATGGGAGAAGGTGATTCCGAAGTTGGCTCATCAGGAAAGATGGTGCTGCCATCCACTGAATTGATGAAGGCTGTAGGAGAAGCAGGTTTGAGGGATGGGGTGGGCATTCAGTTTTGGTCAAGTTGAGATTGAGACCTCTCTTAAACATCCAAGTGGGGATGTTGAGCAGCAAACTAACATATACCTGGAGTATATATGAAGATGTATGATGACATCTGGACAGGAGGTAGAAATTTGGGAGTAGTCAGTTTATGGATAGTGTTTAAAGCCAAGAGACTCTAAAAGTAAGAAGTGTTTTTCTCAGTAATTCTGTTTGGGTTTCTGAGACACTCCATGTTTAGAAATGATACGCCCACCTAACAGTGAGGTTACTGAACAATAGGTATTCATGTCACTACTACTAGGAATAGAACCAAACAGGGAGAAAAGCTTGCCTCATCTGACCTAGCAAATTATTATTGGTAATTAAATATCAATCCTTTCATTCCTGGGATGTTTTCACTAGATATTGCTATGTCAGCACCAGGAATCTATGTAAAGAAGAGAATTGATCTGAAGCAGGCATTGTGGTATGTAGAGGAGTTAAGATCAGAATTTGCATTATCCTCTGGGTCTGGGGAGGCACTTGGTAGCAGATGAGAGATAAGACCTGGCAAGGGTTAGCAGCCTACATGGACATCTAAGGGGCACAGCAGACCTTGGTTGTGCTCAGTACCCAAATGTGTCACAGGCCATGCCGGCAGCTTCCTAAGTGCACATGTCTAATATATTGATTTATCACTAGATATGTGTAGGCTATCAACAAGCTGAATTTATCAGTTGTCATAGTAGACATAGCAGGGCTTTTGTTTTGCTGGGAGGTATGTAATGTAGTTTGAGACCAAAGCTGAATAGCTGGGGGTAGTAGAGGAAAGACCAAGAGCTGTCACATATGGTTCTCTTCTTTTTCAGCCCTTTCTCCAAGTGTTTTGCCTCTATTTTAAATTAACACTCAGCAGGATATCTTTTGGAAGAGAGGGAAGATTAATAATAAGCTGGGGATGTCACTTATCTTGGGTCCACTGAGGTCACAGCTGAGACTTAGTGTGGACTGTGGTTGGAGATGAAATAGTGCGTGGAGAGGGTAGGTGGAGAATTGCAGTAGGCAACAGGACTCAGATGTGGGCAGTCCATTGATTGGCTGTGTCTTCAGCAGATGTGAGGAGGTCTGCACGGGACTCCAGTTCTCTGTAGGAAAGAACAAGGTAGAACTTCAGGGTGTGAAAGAGGGCAGGGAAACGGAGCTAACTTTTACTGATGAGTTACTATATGCATGGTTGTTTGTTAAAGAGATAGGTACGCTGATAGATTGTAGATACATTTCATTCTTACAGTGAATTGGGTAGTGTTACTCCTTTTGTAAGTGAGGAATCCAAGGCCACACACTGATCAGAGGTAGAGAGAGAGAGGTGAGATTGGAATTCGAGATGGCCTCACTCCCTAACCCATAAAGCTCTTACATTTTTTAGAATCTTAGAAATAAGAACCAGAGTAGAAGTATAAAGGAATGGACAGGAGTTCACAGGGGCTGTATTTGTCATTAACACAGGATTGCTGCTGTCTTACTGAACAGAAGTGGAGTGGATTGAGAGGAAGTGGGTAGAAGCAGGGTCCCACAGGTCCACACCACAGCTTGGGTCTGATTTGCTGGGAAGGACAGCCTGAGACACTGCATTAGAGTCCGTTGGTCAGTTTAGTCAATTTAACAGAAAGCACCTTAATTTTAAATCCTACTGGATGGGGGCACAGAAGCAGTTTAAGCACTTTTTACCTTAGTCAAGATAACTCACTGAACCAAAGGATGGAGGCACCGGTAGAATCAACTATGGGAATCTGGAATAGGCAAAACAGGAGGCCGATGATTAGGGTGTGATTCTATAAATTAGGAAATTGAGATTCCAAGAGAGGAAGTGGTTTTGCTCAAGAACAGGTGGTAGCAGATGAGTACCCAGCACCCAAATCCCATCCCTTACCTAGCCTAGGGCTCCCTCCATCATACTATAGGGGTCACCTTCTGGCCCTCCTTGGCCCTCTTCCTCTCTAATTACAATGATATTGAGTCCTGCAGCTTTTACTTTTCAAATACTCCTCATGCATGTGAATAATCTGGGGAATAACTTATTAAACAAGGGTTCGACCATGTCATTTTGCTTCTGTGGGAACTGGGGAGGAGGCGATGTACAGGTAGAGAGAAAATGAGAGATGCCAGGTAAACAGCATCAAACATTTTTAGATGATATTGGATGGTCCTGAACAAGGTTCTTAATTGCTCTGTGCCACAAATTCCCCATTTGTATCCTGGGAATAATAACAGTACCCTTTCTCTAGAAATGTTTTGATGATGAAATGAGGTAATACATGTTAACTGTTTAGCTCAATGCCTGGCTGAGTGGTTTACATGCCAGCAGTCAAAATATTAGCTATTATTAAAGGATGTGGTGGTGATTTACTCCAATATCCAATGCCATTTGGGGGTAGCATGATGTTAGCCTGTTCTGTTGATCTATGAGTCTTGTTTTATGCTTTATAATGTGGATGTTTCAGACCATTCACCTCTATTCACTGGATTTCCTGGAGTTTAATTTAAACATTCTCATCAAAGTTAATGTGACTCTGGCCATTCTCCTTGCTGCCACCAAGCATGATGATTGCCTTGTACTGTGCACTGCCAAAATAATATCACCTTTTCCTGGCTGCTTCCTACAAATGGCATCATCTTAATCTTGTAAAACCAATGCAGGAGAAAATATTATGTCAAGGAGGAAATTATGATCATTTTTTTAGGGTGGTAATAAGCAAGATAAAATTTTAAGAAGCCAAACCTGAGTAGCATCCAGATGCATTGAATTTGACCCTCTTCTTCCCAGAAACATCCTGATTTTCTGGTTATGAAACCATTCAGATTCCTCTTGTAGTCTTTGTTCTAAAACTTAAAATGTGCAGTGGTCTTCCTTTTTTGTTCTCAAAAGGAAAAGGGCTCACTGTCTTCATGCAAATTAGTCTGCTTTTGTTGAAAAACTTCAGGGGATTCATCTATGAAATGTGGGCGCACAATAAGAAAAACAGTGCATCTTACTGTCCTTCTTGCAGCTGATGTAAGATTGTTTCCCACAGTATGGAATACAAAAAAAAAAAAAAGAAAAAGTGTTTAATCACAATGCCAAAACTCCAACAATGCCTTTGACTGCCTTCAGGGGTGGTGGTGGAGGTGGGGGAAACTAGCTATTCAGTACTACATTATTTTCAGATGATTTTGCATATAGCTGGGGAACGTGTAAATGAATGCAGAAAGATAGAACTAATGTTCTAAATTTAGGACCAGCAATTACAGACATTGGAATTCTTAGCTGCTTTTTACTCTTCTTTAATTCCTACTACAAAGAAAATACTGACTACCAGTAGTATAAAAATAATTTTTTTAATAATGAGTAAAAGTTGTTTTGACAATTTTTAACACTTTAGAAATGTATCTCATTCTTCTGATTGTATTAATTGAGGTTTCTTTTTCCCTCCCTGTATTTCAGTGACAATTTCAACAAGCACCTTCTTTGATGGCTTGCTGGTGACAGGACTATACACATCTACAAGTGTGCAGGCTTCACAGAGCATTGGAGGTTCCAATGCTTTTGGATTTGGTAAGTGATCCTGACATAAGAAACCAATCATTTCAATGATTAAACAGTTATAGGTCTTATTTTTTGAAATATCTTTTTAAAAAGCATTAGACATTTATTATTTCAAAGAAAATAATCTCAAGTGATTTTTATGTTGTTTACTTGTAGTTAGGTGAAGTGAAATAAGTCCTATAAATGTACAGCCAACCGTAAGCTTGGCGTGACAATCATTCTGTCCCTCTCCATCTGCTATAACTATTATACTTGGTCTTGGTGGCTCATGTATATTTCTGCGTTCTCTTGTTTAGTTGCTGCAGTTGAAATTCACTCTGATGTTCGTGCTTTCAATAACCTGGCTTTTTAAAAAAGTTTTATTATTTATTTTTAGATAAACTCTGTCCCCAACGTGGGGCTTGAACTCACAACTCTATGATCAAGAGTTGCACGCTCTACTGACTGGGACTGCCAGGTGCCCCTCTGTAACCTACTTTTATAAACAGTGCTTAAAATCCTGGATTAGGTGAAAAGTGTCATGTTAAATTTGGCAAGTTACCATTGTACAAAGACAGTAATGACTGTTGAAATGATTGAATTCTATGAGTATTCATGAAAGAGTATGTTTTAATATTTAAAATACTTAGATGGAGTCCTTGTCCTTGAGCCAGAGACCTGGCAGGTTACTTACATAGGGAAGCAGAAGGCTACATGATCGTTACTGATCCCAGAGGATTCTCAATTTGGAAATCCCTAGTTTACCCATTATGCGATAAACGTGCCAAGCTGGAATTAAGTAGGCCCTTTTCAGCATCAAAAATGCAAATTTAATATATCCATTTATGTAAGACATGAAATCACTGATCTTACCCTGAAATTGGAAAATGGCACAAGACTGCCTATGTTGATATGAAAAAGATAGAATTGTGTTATCAGAGGCAGCCATGTGTTCAGCATTTTATCTTTTCTGGGGTATTTATTAAATAGATAATTTTTACCTACTTTTGATCTATGAAAGGACACCTCCTCTGAGCCAAGTCCTAGCAGCAGCTCTGCCCAGGTGATTTACTGATTGATGTCAGAGCATCTATGTGGATGCCCCATTGTTGCCCTGCTGGCCTCATATGAGACTCACAGCCTCAGGGATTAAAGGAAACTGGAAGTCACTTAATCATCATGTTAAATTATTTGACACTGAGAATTTGCCCTATTTTTAAAAGATCTCAGATAAGCTTTTAAAATGTGTGGATAACTACTTCTAAGTTCTAATCCTCCAGAAAAAAATTCTTAGGTCTAAAAATTTCGCTCATTTGGCCACATGATATGGGCACATAATATATGTGTACATAAAATAAATTATACACTACCTGTTATGTTACAACAGGACTCAGAAGTAAAGTTGCCAGATTTAACAAATAAAAATTTACAGGACGTCTGGTTAAAATTGAGTTTTAGATAAGCAGTTTTTGAGTAAAAGAATACAAGATTTGGGAGAAAGCATTCAGGGTTCCATTTTAGCCCAATTAAATCAAAACCTCTGGGGGCAGGGTGTGGGGATTGGTTGTTTCTAAAGGTCCCCAGGAGACTCTGATGTTCATCCAGGGCTGAGAACTGCTGTAATGAGTCAGTCCAGGGTCTGGTAGCAGCAACAGAGTTCCTGGCCTTTCTTTAGACTCAGTGAGGCAGATATTCTGGGAGTGGGATCCAGTGATCACTTTCTAAAAAGCCCTCCAGGTGATTTTGATACACACTAAAGTTTGAGAACCCTTCATTTTACATTAATTAAATGGGAGAGACAGACGTTAATTAAATGACCACATAAATATGCAATAGTGAATCTTGCTAGGGGCAAGCTTGGAAAAGTACTGAGTGCTGGGAACGCGTATGCCAGAGAAACTAGATCCAGTCTGGAGTAAAATGGGATGTCGTTGGGAGAGGCTTTCCTGAGGAAGTCGTGTTAAGCTGAAATGTAAGCTTAATTTCCTCATCTGTGAAATGGGGTTGGTAAGGCAACCTGCTTCATAAGATGTTGAGTAGCCCTGAAAATTGAGATTATTTATGTGAAGCCCTTAGCACATTGGACTCAGTAAAACTAAGTGTTCCAAAATTATAAATTTTGGTAACTGAAGTGGCTGCTTTCCCCAGTCTAGGACTTGTATATACTTCCTTTAGGGGGCAAAAAAACAGTTCTCAAGAGAAATTAATCTGGGGTTTGTAGACACAGATGATTTGAGAGGACTTGGCTGAATGAAGTAACTATCACTTGCCAAGATGGACACATAAAATTCATGTGTCCTATTGCCTCTGATTTTAGTAAGCAAGAGAAAAAACTAGCAATGCAATTGTTAGAAGTTATTTGAGACACTTGGGCTTCAAGACATTTTATTATATTAATTATATTATATTATATTATTTCATTTTATTTATTTAAGAAAGAGAGAGAGAGGCAGAGGGAAAAGGAGAGGGAGAGAGAGCGGAGAAGGGGCAGAGAGAGAGAGGGAGATAGAATCCTAAGCAGGCTCCAAGCTGTTAGCACGGAGCCCGATGTAGGGCTCGAACTCAAGAACGTTGAGATCATGACCTGAGCCGAAATCAAGAGTCAGACGCTTAATGGACTGAGCCACCTAGGTGCCCGAAGACATTTTCTATGGTGGCTTTGAAAGCTGTAAAACCGCAGTTTCTCTTGAATTAGAATGTTTTTGATTAGATTACATTATCCTTAGTCTTCCCTTTACCATCAACCCCGTACTATTAGGTTGATGGTCTGAAGAGCCTTCTAAACACAAAGCCCATGGATGGTAGCTTGACTTCCATAACCAAAGCTCAGGTCTTCCGCTAGTCAATTGGCATTTTTATGGGACATGATTTTTATATGGATGGATACATAAGTGAGATCTTTTTTTAAGTTCCAGTAATATCCAAATAATTTTATGTGGTTTTATATGATAGTGGCAAATTACCTTAAAAAATTTGATTATATACCTCCATATTGTTAGAGTAAATCTTCATAAGCAATGTTTTGAATAGAGAGCAGGAGATAAAATGTCTGTTTGGATAAATGACCACTTTCAAAAGCAAAAGAACATTATTATTTTTTTGGTATTTAAGTTTAACACAGTCTTTACAATTTAAGAAAATGGAAAAGATTGAATTTGAGTAGGGTGCAGGTGAGAAAGGAGAGGAAATTCTTACAAAAGGTAAAATGTAAAAGAGTTGCTGCTTTTTGGTGGGTTAGTAGTAGAAGTAGGATCAGGCTGAAAAAAATGTGGCATTCTTTGATCTAGAACAAAAGAGTTATTGAATACATAATCTGTCATTAGGCTCTGACTTGATTGATGGAATGTTAAGCAAACTTGATTTGTTTGGCATTTTCCCAACATAGTAGGATCCCTGTGTGTTATGTTTAACTAGCTGTGTTAAATAAGACAAAATGAAACATAGAGTTGAATCTAAAAAGGTACTTCTGAAAGTTTTTTCCATTTATACTAAATTTTAATTGTACTAATTACGTGAAAGTTATAGCTGCTCTCCTTTAAATATAAAATGTGTGTGTGACTAGCCAAAATAAGGCTATAATTATTCTTAAGATACTGTTGTATAAATGTAATTCCACCAAAATAACTTCAGCCTTTTATGCAAAACCAGAATTCTTTAAAATGCATGCCTCACTGACCAAAAATAGACAAATGCCTAATAGCCAGAAATACATTAAAACAATAGCTATGCAAAAGATGACTGTAAGCCAGCAATGCATGATTTGAAATACCTCATTTTGCTTGTCAATATAAGAAAACATGCCCAAGGGAAGAGTGATGTTTAATTATGGGTATCTCTTTGTGCATCCCAGAACAAAAATGCTTCCTCTTGTCTTTGGCATTGAATTCCAGCTCAATCATGTAAATCTTCAAGGCTCTTTATGGCCGCTCAATGAAGGGCTATTTGAATATCCTTTCATACAAAATTATTCCTTTTCCAGAGGCTGAAATGCATTTTACTCAATATTTAGTATTCTGGCTTTAAAGCGTATCACTCAATTTTTGATATTTTGGCTCTAAAACCAGAGAAGTGGGTTTGCAGGACTGCTGAGTAGCAACCACACTTCAAATTGTTAGATGTTGCATAAATTCAACTTTTATGCTATATCATTTTGCTCAGCTAATACGTGAGCCATTTTAACAGGTTTTCATGTAAACTTTCATAATTTTCTGTGTGTTTCCTTATCTTTTTCTATAAGGAAATGAGGCATTCTAGATACAATTCTAGCTACAATCGTTAAGTTACAGAATTCTGAAAATGGCAAGGTTTGATGAAATCCAACTTTGGGCAGAAAATATGGTGAACAGATCCATGATTTTTTCTTTTTGATTTTTGCTCTTAAACATTCGATCATGTCATGCTTTTAGTAGAGATTAAGCAACTAACATAAAAATTTAATATTTTCAATATTATTTTTAAAACATGGTATCAGATTTTTTTAACTTAACGATCTGATTTTTTCTTTGCTGTGATTTGACACTTTAGATGAATAGGGATATATTTACAAAACAAATTATTTAAATGTTTTAAGAAAGATTTAAAATTTTTGTAAACCCTATGTTGGTCACTAGTTAATAAAAATGGGTACTTTACCAGTAGATTTAGATTCTGTGTTAATGTTTCATTGCCATGATGCATGTTTTTGTTACTACTTGGCTTTATTGTCATTAAAAATAAAAATATAGGCTTTATTTGAGCTAATTTTTGGTTATCTTTCATGTTAAAACTAAGTAGAACCTTTTACAACTTTACTAATTGTCACAAGGACTCCTACATCCCTGGACATTAGCTACTGTTCATTCTTAGGTGTCTGTCCGTCCTTGTGACTTTGAGACACACACAAATGTTATGAATACTACATACACACATTTCAGTCTTGATATTTGTAAAGAAGGGACAGCCACTAGCAACTTAATTAAATAGGGTCTTGTCTAGTAATGCTTTTTATTTACTAGCCTAAATTAAGCTAAATTACTCAGCATCCTTCTTAAATTTATTTTATCTCTCACTTTATGAAGAAATGCTTTTGTAACATGCTTGAATTTTAAACATATTCAGGGATTTTGAAGGCATGACCTTTTATTAGATATGGTAAATGATCTATAATTAACAAGGAGACTTTAGGTTAATTAAACAAATTGCTCTAGTCAATGGTACTGGGAGCATAGCTGACAAAAGCTGAAATTGCCATTAATTTTTCCTATTTACTGGGTATTAACCCAAGTTTAGTCTTAATTCATTAATTTGCTCTCAATTCCACTTGCATATGCCAGCATTACCTTCATTAAGAAATAGTATGATGTAGGGGCACCTGGATGGCTCAGTCGGTTAAGCTTCTCACTTTGGCTCAGGTCATGATCTCACGGTTTGTGCATTCCAGCCTGGTGTCAGGATCTCTGCTGTCAGCACAGAACCCGCTTCAGATCCTCTCTCCAAAATAAAGAAATAGTATAATGTAGTTTGTATTTGACATATGACAAGGAATTCAGGGATTATTTCCCAGTAACTAAAAAGAATCACTTACTAGGATAGTGGACGTGAAGAATATAAAGCTGTTGAATTAGTCAGTCAGCAAATTGCTAAAGTAAATGTTGAGGGGCATGAGATTTGGGCCAATGGGAGGAGTTAGTGGAGAAAGGCAGCTCAGTGCAGGGGTCCATCACATGACCTCCAGAGCTAGGCCGCACCTTCTACGGTCCCTTGGCACTGCTTCTTGCTCACTCGGGCCACATTCTTTCTTTCCCTAAGCCTCTGTGTCTACATTTATAAAATGGTAACAAAGGCATGGGTGGATGAAGTGAATTATCTGTTCAAGTGCCTGGTATATGTGCTTAAAATAGGTATTATTTAAAACCTCAGAAAGAAGTGAGAATCCTTTCTTTAAAATAGCAAACAGAATGAGAAGATAATTCCAGTGGCAGAATATTTGGAAGAGGAAGGTTGACTCTTCCTGGAAGAGAAAGGTTTGGATGGTGAACAATGCACCCAGTTTCTTACCCATAGAATTTAGAGCTGATATGGACATCTGGTATAGCTTGGCTCAGCCCCTGCCCCAGTGTTTAGGTAAGGAAGCAAGGCTTAGGAAGGGCACGTAGTGGCTACTACATGAGACAGTATAAGTGTGACAAGTAAAACCAGGTCTTCTGACATCATGTTTTCAGATACTTTTTTTTTTGAAATATAATTCACATGCCATAAACTTTACCATTTTAAGGTATACATTTCAGTGATTTACAATATGTTCACAAGGTTGTACACCAACACCACTATCTAATTTTAGAATATTCATTACCTCCAGAAGAAACTCCATCCCCGTTTAGTGGTCACTCCCCATTCCTTCCCCTACACTGTCCCTGACAACCATTAATCTGGTTTCTGTCTCTGTGCATTTGCCTATTTTGTACATTCCATGGAAATAGAATCGTACAGTATATGGCCTTTTGTGTCTGGCTTCTTTTACTCAGAATCGTGTTTTCAGCGTTCATCCATGTTGTAGCAGGTATCAGGTACTTCATTCCTTTTTATGGTTATATAATATTCCGTTATACAGCTATACCACATTTTACTCAGTGGTTGGAAGTTTGACAGTTCCCCGATTCTTAAAAGGAGTTAGGGTGGTGCAAATTGGGAAAGAAAAGGTTTAAGAAGGCTGCAAAGCAATTGGAACAGCCAGTGTCCTTCAGTACCTAACAGCAGCTTTAGCCTCTGAAGATCAAATTGTTTAGTTTGTTCCATGGCTTAGACCTGAAAATGATTAAATCTAACATCATGAGGAATTACTCCTCTGCCCTCCTTCCTACCTTTCAAGGCAGATAGGCCAGTGTGGCATGATTTTACCCTAACCCTTTGGCCCCACAAAGGGTTAAGCCACAAGGGAGATACCCAAGCTAAGCTGAGTCAATCAAATTTATCAGTATAGCAATTTGGAATCGAGACTCATCAATCCCAGTCCAACTCTTTGTGAGCTAGATCAAGGCACATGTAAACATTTGGGAGCTCTGAGCAGCCATCATCCATAATGGCTCAGGGGAATATTGTGCAGAGAGAGGAGAAGGAGAGACAGACAGAATGCTGCCTGATGTGCCGGAGCTTTCCAGGCTCTTATTTTAGGCTTTCTTCCTGTCAGGCTCAGATATTCTTGGGTTCTAAGAAACACTAATAAAAATAGCTAACATTTATCAAACACTTGCTATGTGCCAGGTGTGTTATAGGTATTAACTCTTTTGATCCTAACAAATATCCTACTAATTATTCTCATTTTGTAGATAAAGAACCTGAGGAACAGAGAGGATTAGTAACTTGCCCAAGGTCGTGCATAGGGAGTTGCAAAGTCATAATTAAAACTCGGCTTCGGGGCACCTGGGTGGCTCAGAGTTCGAGCCCCACATTGGGCTCTGTGCTGACAGCTCAGAGCCTGGAGCCTGCTTCAGATTCTGTGTCTACCTCTCTCTCCCCCCCTCCCACCCCCTCTCCCTGTCAAAATAAGTAAATAAACATTGGAAAAAACTAAAAAACAAAAAACAAAACTCAGGTTTTTATAGCCTCTCCTTAAGCTCCCCTTATAGCCCAAGCCTGCTTGAGCTGGTTTCTATTACAACCAAAAGAACCTTGAGTAAAAGAAGGCCCTCTCTGTTGTAACCCTGCCTCTAACTCCCAAAATTCCTGCCATTTCTTTATAGTTACATACATTCTCACTACACACACACACACACACACACACACTGTGCACCAATCATAATAACCCACATTTCCAGTGTATTCCCAACACACACACACACACACACACACATACACCCTTTGCCAATCATAATAAACCATACACAGTTCCAAAATCCCAGCTGTTTTAAACTTCATATCTTTGTTTATAGTGCTTGGAATTCCTTCTGGTTCTCTCTGCTGGGTGGACATCTTGCTATCTTTTAGGGCCTCTGTCCTGCCTCACCTCCCCTATTTAGCCTTTATGACCCTACTTCCTGTTCCTCCCTGGTGCCCACCTCCATGGAACTCTCTACTCTGCTCTCCATACTTCACTCTCTTCCCTGACCTCTGCCAGCATCTCTAATAATCTATTGAATTTATTTGTTTAAAACCTTTATACCTCTTTGAGGACAAGAGATGGTCTCATCATCTTCAGTCTCCTGGCATACAACAAGTGCTCAATAAACATTTATTGAATGAGTAAACCAATATAAATCTTTGAGGATTCATAGGGTATTTTACTACCAGAGCTGACATCAGTAAATGCATGTATCTGCATAAGTGTTCTGTATGGACAAGAGAGCGAATATTACTGTTTTAAACTTAGAGGATATTTCTGAATCGATATTACGTGCATATGAGCCTACACCTCTATATATAGATGTAAAACTATACAAACATACATACATTTTATCATCATAAAATCTGGGGACATTTATTTTCCTGCCTACCATGTTGTCTCTTTTTTTTTCCTGGAGGTGGCAGGCAATAATGCCTTTAGATAGGAGAGTGATGATTAAGTGCCTTCTTTAGAATCAAGAGAGGAAAGAAGTTCAAGAGATTGTCCATTCCAGGCTCATGTCTTAGGGCAGGTCAGTGTCCTAATGATATATGATAGTTAAGTTATTATTTTCTTTCTTAGATCTTTCCCAAAGTGATGACTCTATAATTTCTTGGGAATGTATTCACTTGATTACATCAAGTGAGATGATTGAGGAAGGTTTCCTGGTACATATGTGCAGACCTTGCTTCAACTTCGATGCTTTTCTCATATAATTTCTTATGTAATTGCAAAAGGTAAATGTGTGTTAAAAAGTCATTAAGTAATTTGTTTTATTTTCCTTTAGGCTGACAAAAAATCACACTCCACGTAAGGTTCATCCATGTCATAGGTCCTAAAGGAGCTTGTCAGTTTTCTCCAGACACTTTACAGATTTGAGATTCAGGAATTTAGCCCTGATAAGATATGTGCCCTGAAACCATTGTAGGTACTTTAAAGATGTATCCCTACGGAAGAGGAGTTCTTCTAATTCCTTCCTCCTCCTTATTCCTGCTCAAATCCATGTGCTTGGAATCAAAGTAAAGTGGTATGTCATAAATAAGACTGTCAGGGAAGTCACATTTTTAGAGCAGATTCTAATGGAAGTTGCCACTGTGCTATGTAAGTTAGGATTTTTGATATTATTCTGTTATAATTTTATCTGTCAGTGTGAAAGATTGTGAAGAGACTCTTCTGTCTGGCAAATGTAACCTTATGAAAGAAGATACTTGCCCCCAAAACAGCACTGAACAAACAAGGACAGAGCAATAGGTTTTTATGTGGAGTACTTTCTCACTTGTCAGAGTTTTAAAAATAATTATGGAAAATAGGTTTCTGTCAATGAGGTCTTATCCCTTAGCAGATAAAGACAGAATCAGGAATATTTTGCTCTTTCTTGTTTAAATGGTACTTTTAAAAACCACTTAGGAATCTTGGGTCTTTACTGATAAGAGATATTGTTTTCTATAAGAGTGACACTTTCAGTAGTATGCTACACTGTCCATTTTAACAAGAAAAAAGATGGAAGTATATGTTTAAGGGAATAAACTTGGAATTGTGACTCTGATCTAGCAGTTATTTTGCTTGTAATGTGGTTTACTTTTGAAGTTTTCCAGTCCTCCTTTTGGGTATCTAGATAATGATAAAAGAGTTTATGTCTCATATTCACAGTAATTGATTTATAAATACTCTTGGTTCTTTCTTGGCAGTTAAATCTAAGAACAAATTAAAATAATTTTATAATGTTATTTATTTCTAGAAATAATTCTGATAATAATCTTTGAAGTATTTTTAAAAAGTAGTGAAAGTAAATTCTTGGCATCGCCTAGAAAATAGCTCTGGATGCAGCATATGAACTTGATAATAGATGTAGGAGTCCAATAAAGGCATTCACCAAATGCTGGTTCTGTTTCCACTCTTGTTTTCTGTTCTGTAGTTTGTATTCAGCCCTCTGATGCTGAGCTTTGCATGTCGCCTAATAGATGTGTGGGCTGCTCTCTGAGGCAAGCACACAACTAAATTACTGTTTTCAGGACTCTGAATGTCTGAATGGAAAGATACTTGCTGGTGTGGGAGTTGCCATTTTGGAAAACAGAATAGCAAAATTGTTAATATTTTGGTAAAAGTTCAGACTGAGCTTCTTTCCTGCTTTTCCTTCCACATGTTTTCATACATCGGAACCATGTTGTTGCTATTATCTAGTTAATTATGTTATTTCTGGTTCTTCTTCAGAACAGTGCCTCTCCACATGAACTCTGGTAAATTGCAAGTTAAAAGTAAAATAAATGGAGCTATCAGAGATCGCATTCTGGGAAGATGTTTTGTTTATCCTTAATGGCTTTCTGTTTAAAATAATTAGTTATTTGTATTATGAGAAGATTCTTTTTTAATCAAACTTTTAGTCTGTGTGATCCAATACCATTGTTAACACTAATAACAAAAAATGGTGAGAAATCTGTTACTAATAAGGAAGAACTCAACTAGGTTGGGCTTTCTGTTTCTGGAGAATGGGACAAATGAGCAGCTCTAGAATAATTATGAGGTTGATGAAGTTTATCCTTTAGGTCCTTAGCCTGTCCCCTCCCTTTTCTCTTTCTTTCTTCTTGTCCCACTTTTAAGAAGATGATATAAGACACATCTTAGAATGAAATTTAAAATGTTGCACTATTAGCACCTTTTCCCACACTGCTTCATGCAATTATTAGTGTCTTATGATATGTTAATAGGTCTTACATGGCAAAAGTGTATTGCAGTATAAAAAAGTTTGAAATATGCTAGTTAAACAAAATTAAATAGTACTTCTTAGAATCTTTAATATGCTTTTCTTTTGAGAGGTACCTGTGTGGCTCAGTTGGTTGAGTGTCCGACTTTGGCTCAGGTCATGATCTCACAGTTCTTGAGTTCGAGCCCTGCATCTGGTTCTGTGCTGACAGCTCAGAGCCTGGAGCCTGCTTCAGATTCAGTGTCTCCCTCTCTCTCTGCCCCTCCCCTGCTCATGCTCTCTCTTTCTCTGTCTCTCTGTCTCTCTCTCTCAAAAATAAACATTAATTTTTTAAAAAAAAATATATACTTTTCTTTTGAGATATAGTTCACATAATATAAAACGTAGCATTTCAAAGTAGGCAGCCCTGTGATTCTTAGTATGTTTAGTGTTCTGCAAACATCACCACCAACTAATTTGAAAACATTTCCATCACCCCAGAAAAAAATCTGTACCTATTAAATTCAGTCAGTTCTAAATCCCTTTCCTCTCATCCCCTGGCAGCCACTTGTCTACTTTCTGTCTCTGTGTATTTGCCTATTCTGGGCATTTTATATAAATGAAATCATATAGTATGTGGTCTTTAGGACTGGCTTCTTTTATTTGACATATTTTCAAGGTTTATCTTTACTGAAGCATATTGAAGAATGCAGTACTTCATTCTTATTTATGGCTGAAGAATTGTCCATTGTTTGAGTATTCCATATTTTATTTATCCATCTGTTGATAGATATTTGGATTGTTTCCATTTTGGCTATTATGAATGACACTCCCATGGACATTAGTGTAGAAGTTTCTTGTGTGCACATACATTTTATTTATTTATTTATTTACTTACTTACTTACTTACTTATTGAGCACGAGCTGGGAAGGGGAGAGAAAGAATCCTAAGCAGGCTCAGCCACGTAACTAACTGAGCCACCCAGGTGCCCTATGAACGTATATTTTAAATTCTCTTGGGTACAGACCTAGGAATGAAATTAATGGGTCATGTGGTAATTTTGTTTAATTTTTGAGGCACTGCCAAACTGTTTTCCATTTTATAGTTCCAGCAGCAATACATGAGTTCCCAATTTATCTAGATTCTCGACAACACTTGTTATTTTCTCCTATATTTTTAGATTAATAGTGAAGTGATATGAAGAATAGTCCATCCTGACTAATTGATGTTTTAAATGTTTTTATGTGTTTATTTGGAGAGAGAGAGAGAGAACAGGGAAGGGGCACAGAAGAGAGAGAGAATCCTAAGCAGGCTCTGACCTGTCAGCACAGAGCCCAAAATGTAGCTATATTTACATGTTTTTATATTATGTGTAGGTACTCATCTAATGAACTGATGTCATTTTATTGTATTTTTAAAATTTATTTATTTTTTGAGAGAGAGAGAGAGAGGCAGAGCGTGAGCTGGAAGGGGCAGAGAGAGAGGGAGACCCAGAATCCCAAGCAGGCTCCAAGTTCTGAGCTGTCAACACAGAGCCTGATGCAGGGCTTGAGCCCATTATCCGTGAGATCATGACTTGAGTTGAAGTTGGACACTTAACCACCTGAGCCACCCAAGTGCCCCTGAACTGATATTTTTAAATATAATGTAATAGGGATTTGACAGAAGTATCTCAGTCTATTTTTTTTAACATTTTATTATGAAGAATTTCAAGCACACATCAACCTTGAAAGAATTTTACAGTGAGCACCCGCGAGCTCGGTAAAGTTTAGATACACTGAAATGCACAATTCTTAGGGATATATAAGGTTAGATTTGATAAATGTGCAAACCTGGGTTAACTCAAACCCTTATCAAAATATATAACATCACTGGACATCTGGGTGGCTCAGCTGATTAAGCATCCTACTGTTGGTTTTGGCTCAGATCATGATCTCATGGTTTTATGAGTTCAAGTCCTGCACCAGGCTCCTTGCTGACAGTGAGGAGCCTGCTTGGGATTCTCTGCTTCCTTCTCTCTATGCCCCTCCCCCACTCACACTGTGTCTGTCTCTCAAAAAAAAAAAACTTGAAAAAATTACAGAACATCACCTCATGTCTCTCCTCCATCAACTCTCTTTCTCTTGCCAAAGGCAACCAATTTTTATTTTTATTCCACTATAGACTAGTTTGCCTGTTCTGGAACTTTATATAAATGAAGCCATGGAATGTGTACCCTTCTGTATAAAGCTTCTTTCACTTAGCATAATGTATTTTTTTAAACTTCATTTGTGCGTGCGAGAGAGAGCATGAGTGGGGTAGAAGGGCAGAGAGAGAGAGAGAGAGAGAGAATCACATACCATGCTGAGCATGGAGCCTGATGTGGGGCTTGATCCCATGATCCTAGAATCACAACTTCAGCTGAAATCAAGAATCAGCTGTTTAACCAACTGAGCCATCCAGGCGCTGCCACTCAGCATAATATTTTTCTGTGTTGTGTGTGTCAGTAATTTGTTCCTTTTTATTGCTGAGTAGTGTTCCTTTTTGTAGTATTCCTGTTGACCTGGGTTGTTCTTGTTTTGTGTTACTATGCATATAGCTGCTATATGTATATGGTTGTACAAGTCTTTTTATGAATATGTTTTCCTATTTATTGCATTAGTACTCAGTAGTGAAATTGCTGGGTCTTGTTGTATGAGAAGCTGCCAGATCTTTTCCCAGAATAGTTGTACTTTTTTGTGCTCTCACCAACATACTCTTAGAGTTGCAGTTGCTCTGAATTTTCATCTGTTTTTGATGTCGTCAGTATTTTTATTTTAGCCATTTTGGTGAGTATGTGGTGGTATCTCAGGATGGTTTAAATTTACCTTCCCCAGCTGACTTATAATGTTGAGTACCTTTTCAGGTGCTTATTGTCAAGTATCTGTTCAAATCTTATGCCCATTTAAAAAAGTTGAGCTGTGGGATGCCTAGGTGACTCAGTGGGTTAAGCGTCCGCTCAGGTCATGATCTTGCAGTTCGTGAGTTGAAGACCCACGTCGGGCTCTGTGCTGACAGCGTGGAGCCTGGAGCCTGCTTCGGATTCTGTGTCTCCCTCTCTCTCTGTCCCTTCCCTCTTCCCCCTCCCCTCTCGCTCTTTCTCTCTCTCTCTCAAAAAATAAGTAAATGTAAAAAGTTGAGTTGTCTTCTTATTATTGAGTTACAGAAATTTTAATATATCCTGGGTGCCAGTCCGTTATCTGACATATATTTTTTGAGTAAATTGTCCCACCTGTGACTTGCCTATTCTTTTCCTCAATTGTATCTTACGATGTGTAGAAGTTTTAAATTTTGATGGACTTCAGCTTATCATTTTTTTCTTTCATGGTTATTGCTTTCTGTGTCCTGTCTAAGGAAGCCATTGCCTGTCCTAATGCATATCTAACTTTTTTATGTGCTCCAAGTGATGGAGGCTAAAAAGTAGCTATTTTTCTTTTCTTTTTTTTAAATAGGTGTTTTTCAATCTTCATAATCTTTGGGTGAGTACGAAGCAGATATTAGAGTTCATATACAACATATCTAAAAGTTTCTCATCAACCACTGCCTGCTTGTTTTAAAAAAGTCAGGAAATTTTCCATTAATGTGCCATCATTTTTACACTTAAAAGTTTTTCATCCCACATGTGTAAACTTCTGATTTTAATGTGCCACTTTATAAGCGACTGAAATTGCTTCAGACTCCCGGATTACACTGTGATAAGCCAAATGGGCTTCAGGACACTCCCTTCACACCAGAGACACATGCCAGAGACCAAACAGATGGTAAACTAGGCAGAAATGACCCTCGGCATTCTCATTAGAGCAGTTGGGGAAATTTTAATGGGCCCCCATTTGCCTTGTGCTGTATCTAATACCCTTTGAACTGCCACTTTTTTTTTTCTTGTTACAAGTCAACAACCACCATGTATATTTTAATAGGGATTATCAAACACAATTTGCCCAGAAGATGTACAGCCCTCTAATGCTAATTAGTCAAGTTTAAATAATCACTGAATTCTGGGATAATTGGAAAGAAACACTGTTTTTCTTGCCAGTGCATAATTACTAATTAACAGGAAGATAAAATATCTGTGTGGCAGTCATATCTAGAAGAATCTGTTAATAGTTAATTAACTGATGCATTGATGCCAAGTCAGTGTTGGTCAAGAAAGTTTACAGATGAAGTTCTCTTGTAAATTAAACAGACAAACAAACAAACAAACACACATCATGTAAAGATTACATCCTTGAGCCAGAGAAGAGCATGGGTGGATAAAGACTGTGTGACCTTGAGCCAGCATTCCAGGGCTTAAGGCGGACAGTCATTACATTAAAGAGTGTTTCTTTGGTGCTAAATATTAGAAACAGCAACTGCTGGTTTCTACTCTGCCGTTAACACATAAGATTGGAGGCTTTGTTAATTTGCTTTTCTCTTGATCCTAATAATTGCATGGGCTTTCTCAACCTTAAAATATCCTCATGAAATTGGACCATAGCCACTCTGTGTTTTTCTGCTTATTAGAGTTAGGACTTGAGTGTGTGAAATGCATAGCTGGAGATTCAGGAAGAAGAAAATAAAAGTTTGCCAATTTTCTTTGTTTTTGTCAATGCAGGAGTTACCATTATGCTATTCTTCACAAGTATTTGAAAACACACCCATTAAACTTTTTTAAAGTTAACATTTTTTTATTAAAGAATAGCATGCTTTTAAACCTATTTTTAATTTACATTTAGATGTAAAGTGTTTTAAAATTCCATTTGTGCGCATCGGGGTAGCTCAGTCGGTTAAGTGTTAGACTTTTGATTTCAGCTCAGGTCATGATCTCAAGGTTTGTGGGTTTGAGCCCTGCATTGGCTTCTTGGGATTCTCTCTCTCTTTCCCTCTCCCTGCCCCTACCCTACTAGCTTGTGCTCTCTCTCAAAAGTAAACAAACATTTAAAAAAAGGAACAATACAGTATTAAAAATAAATAAATAAATAAAATTCCATTTATTTGGGGAATCTTTTAATCGCTGGGCAAAAACTAAAAACTCAGTTTTTCCTTTATGAATGCATACTTTTTATTAAAACATTTTTTTCCCAAAATCTTCATTTCAGTGAAGAGTATACTATAAGTAAAAAAAAGTCATGTAGAATATAGAAGTTCTCTGAATAATAAAATGTTGAATTGTTCAAAAGATAGGAAGATGATAGAACACTTGGTAAAACTATGGTTTTATAGATTATTGAGGAAATGAAGAATACGTTAGCTAATTTCTTTTGAAATAAATGAAAATGGGTAAAGAAAACTTTGTAGAAGGAACATTTTGAGAGGGATATTTACTTAACACTTAACACACTCGAAGTTCTGGAAGTGGTTATCAGAAAAAGAAATTTTAATTTTTATAATTCATTCCCTTATATTCAGACGTCAGTCATACTTTAGTCTTCAAAGACCATCTTCAAAGAATGAAGGAAGGAGAATCAGTGCAGTGTTAATTGCTTTACTCCATTTTAGTGGTCTGCTAATTAGTCTGATGACAAGGAATCACTTAATTCACTTATCAATTATACACATTTATATATATATAAATTTATTTATTTATTTTGAGAGAGAGAAAGAGAGAGAGAGAGAGAGGCAGAGAGAGAGAGGGAGAGAGACAATCCCAAGCAGGCTCTGAGCCATCAGTGTAGTGCAGAGCCTGATGTGGGGCTTGATCCCACAAACTGTGAGACCACGACTTGAGTCAAAGCCAAGAGTCGGATGCTTAACTGACTGAGCCACCCAGGCGCCCTGATTGCAGGTGTATTCTGAGCTGTGTTATTTCCCGTGGACATGATAAGAATTTCCTAAAGTGATCTTAGTTTCAGAATAATATTATGAGTCTGTACTAGAAAAGGCATTATTATGCTGGCAAGACCTAGTGATTTTAGTATTAAATGAGATATTAACTTATATGCTAGGGCATGAGAAAAAAGGAAAATGAATCATAATCATGAACTGACTTGTTGAACTGAAATCATTTTAAAAATACAGAATACATGCTTGAACCTAAACAGTTTTTAAATGGTTTGGTCTCAGAAATTAAAAAAAAAATCAAATCTTAAGTTACCTTGTATATAATGGAAGCACTTAGTAATACGTTTTTTATTTAAGAAAAAGGGCAGCCTCATAGATGGATATGTTGACATTCCCTGGAGTTTCTGCACAAGACCCAACCCTGGGGAAGAGACAGGTGCTGGGGCAGTGAGGGAGGACAGGGGAGGGAGAGAGGGATATTTACCTGGTGGACTGGTCACACGAGGCTAGTGAGAGGCATGATGACTTTTATGGGTACTCCTTATTTTTCCTTTTATTTTCTTCACTTTCCCCCCATTTCTGCCCTGTCCCACTTCTTTGTGCTTTTATCTCTTCCTTCTTCAATTCCTCTTTTCAGTCCTTCTTTGGTGCTTTTACTTATTCTCTCTCTCTCTCTCTCTCTCTCTCCCTCTTTCTCTGTCTCTAGTGGTTGCTCATTTCTTTTTTCTATTTTTAAACATGTTGAATTGAGGGAGAGTTGACATATAGCATATTAGGCTCAGGTGTACAACATATCATGTTTAATATTTGCATATATTACAAAATAATCACCACAAAGCGTCTAGTAGGCCTTCATCATCATCCTTAGTTACAACATTTTTTTTCTTGTGATGAGGACTTTTAAGATTTATTCTGTTAGCAACTTTCAAATGTGCAATGTGGTATTATTAACTATAGTCACATGCTGTACATTATATCCCCATGACATATTTATTGTATAACTGGAAGTTTGCATCTTTTAACTCCCTTCACCCATTTTGTCCAATTCCTCAACCTCCTATCCTCTGGCAACCACCAATCTGTTCTCTGTATCTACATTTTGTCAGATTTTTTGGGGGGTTCCATGTGTATTATACAGTATTTTTCATTTTCTGACTTATTTCACTTAGCATTATATCCTCAAGGTTCTTCCATATTGTTGCAAATGACAGATTT
The DNA here is from genome assembly GCA_028646485.1 of Cryptoprocta ferox. Classification (NCBI taxonomy): domain Eukaryota; kingdom Metazoa; phylum Chordata; class Mammalia; order Carnivora; family Eupleridae; genus Cryptoprocta; species Cryptoprocta ferox. Next base: position 37,836,119 of record CM053559.1, on the reverse strand, counting down.
TATTCTTTTTTATGGCTGAATAATATTCCTCTCTGTGTATATGTGTGTGTGTGTGTGTGTGTGTGTGTGTGTGCATGTGTGTGTGTCTCACATTTTCTTTATGCATTCATCATTCATTCATTGATGGACACTTAGGCTATTTACATGTCTTGATTATTACAAATAATGATGCAGTGAACATGAAGGTGCACGTATCTTTTCAAATTAGTGTTTTTGTTTTCTTCAGATAAATACCCAGAAATAGAATTGCTGGATCAAACGGTCATTCTATTTTTTATTTTTTGAGGAAACTTTGTACTATTTTCCATGGTAGCTACACCAATTTACATTCCTACCAACAATGCTCAAGGGTTCCCTTTTCTCCAAATCCTTGCCAATGTGTATTATTTCTTGTCTCTTTGGTACTGGCCATTCTAACTGGTGTGAAGTGATATCTCATGGAAGTGTTGATTTGCATGTCCCAGATGATTATGGATGTTGGGCACCTTTTCATGTACTTGTTGACCATCCATATGTCTCCGTTGGAAAAATGTCTATTTGGGTCCTCTGCACATTTTAAAATCAGAGTTTGTTGTTGTTGAGTTATATGAATTCCTTTTTAGTTTGGACATTAACCCCTTATCAGATAAATGACTTGCAAATCCTTTCTCCCATTCAGGAGATTGCCTTTCATTTTGTTGATAGTTTCCTTTTAGTTCCCCTTTACTGCTTTTCTCTCCTGCTTCTGGGTAGTTGCTCATTTCTTTCAATTCTCTATTCCTTTTCATCCTTCCTTTAATCCTATATTTCTCTTCTCGATTGTCCCTACCCCCACTTTTCCTCGTGTCTCTGCCCTGTGCCTTCTCTGTTGGCTGAAGTGTGCGTTCTACTCATACCCCTCATCCCATCACTCATTATGTAAACGGCATTTGCTCCTTGGATTATCCAGAGTGACAGTATTTAGGTTCCCTGGCGTATTTTACATAATCCAGGAGAGTGTGGCCCATGTCTGCAGCATGTCAGGAGCAGAGCAGACTTATAAAGACACATCAGGAAGTATGCAGAGAAATGGCAGCCGGAGGTGAAAGACTGAAACCATGAGGCATTGTCAGGTGATTGGTCATGATGTGGGGAAAAAAGCACATTTTAAAATTATATTTTAAAGTAACAAGTGTGTATGTTTAAAGTAACAAGTTCATAATTTTTCTTTAAAATATTTGAGGGACACCTGGGTGGCTCAGTCGGTTAAGCATCAAACTCTTGGTTTTGGCTCATGGTTTGTGAATTTAAGCCCTGTGTTGGGGTCTGTGCTGACAATGCAGAGCCTGCTTAGGATTCTCTCTCTCCCACTCTCTCTCTGCCCCTCCCCTGATTGCTCTCTTTCTCTCTCTTCAAAATAAATACATAAACTTAAAAATTAAAAATCTAAAATATTTGAAATATGAAAAGAATGCTAAGGCACAAAGTATCATAAATGTATTAGTCCTGCATAATTCTTGCAGGACTAATTGGCAGTAATCATAGAGAAAAAACCACCAAGCATAAAACATATACTCTCAATGATTGTTTTCATGTCTCTGCTTTCACCCTTTAAATTTCCTAATGAATTACCAGGTACTGCCATATATACCTCCCAAATTTTAGTGACTTGAAACTATAGAATTTGTTTCCTCATGTGTGTATCAGCTTATTGTGGGTCTTTCTGGTTGGCACAGAAGCTCTGCTATCCCCACAAGTCTTCTTAGGTGACCTTGGGCATCAATTTTGAGCTGATTGAAGGGAGAAAGCAGAGTAAAGAAGGCACAACTACTTTTTAACAGACTTGGCCTAGAAATGATATATCACTTCCACTCACATTCTGTGAGTGAAAACTAGTCATATGGCTTAGCCTGGACACATTGGGGTGGGGCAGGGGCACACTGGAAATATAGTTCTAGATGGGACAGCTGCCTGCCAGCAATAATTCTGTTCTGTGTCCAGGGGAGCATGACTTCTGATGGACAGTGCGCTGCCTCTGATACATTATTCCTCTCTCCTTTGCCCTCCCAACACACTATATTCTTCCCTTCTCTTATTTATTCTATTCCCTTGGGCCGAAGCCAGGGAATCTAGGGTGTTAGCAAAAGAGTGTCTGGGGTGCAGATGATGTGAGGCACAATGGAACTATGCTGGTTGGGAAAGGAATGGAGGCAAGGGCCCTAGAAATGGGGACTAAAGAGAGAAGTAAAGGAATCAGAGGGCTCAGTGAGGTTGTAAAGGCAGTAGATATTTGTAGAATAAATGAATAATGAATAAACAGTGAGGTGGGGCCTAAGGTAGTAATAACTGGAAGAACAGGGGTATTTGGTCAGAGTTGGGATATGGTGAGCTAGTACTTCACAAGTGGAACAGTTCCAGGAAAAGGTCTAGGGTGTCATTTGAAGTATTGCTGAAGTGTAGTGGAGGAGAAGGTACTTGGTGTTGAGTTTCTCATAGAGCTGGGAAGAAAGACTTTAACAGAGTGGCCATCCATGTAGGCATTGAGCACACTTACGATTATGTCAAGGGTTGTACTGAAGGGAAGACCGCCAACCTGATGCAAAGCTATTGGCCATTGAGATAAAAAACCCCTGCCTCACAGTGACATTAATTACCACTTGTAGCACAATGAGATGAGACTCACCATCCTAATCAGCACGTTTGTGTGATATGCTGCAATTGATAATCCAGTGTCATGCATGTAATCCCACTATTGCAAACCATAAAGTGTCTAAACTGAATGTAGTGTTGTGTTGAAGATATAAGAGCATTTTTTTATTCTAGCTTAGGCAGGGTAACCAAGGAAGACGTTTTAGATACAAGTGAAGGAACACCCAGTTAGATCAATGGTTAATTTCTCCTCTAATAAAGATGTTGATGGATTCTACTTTCACTTGCTACCACCCACCCTTTGATACAGTGAGAGAATGGAACTCCAGGGTCATACCATTTTCTGTAGTGCTTAAGTATCCAGGGTGCTCGGTGGCTTAAATTCCAAAAGGGACTTGGTCCCCCTTATAATAGGGCCTCACAGTGTAAATCAAAGATGATCTTCTACGGTTTGGTAGACACATTGCACTAGAGGTGTAATGAAGTGAAATGAGACTCTTGCTGAACTAGTGAGGAAAAAAAAATGTCTGCATGCTACCTACTGTGCACCTAAGAAGATCCAAGACATAGGTACAGCTGCAGTATATAAAAGGCCTGGGGAGAACAAACCAGAGGCATGGTGACCAGCGAGGTGTACAAACTATTGCCAAAAGTGCCACGGGAAGGACTGGAGTGAAGTCAAAGGCATATAAGAGAATGGAGGTGTGCGTTAACAAAAAGGTCATTGAGTTAAAAAAATAATTGAATTGGTGGTAACTAGTTAGTCAGACCTTAGAGAAGTTCACACTAAATGTGCCAGCTAAATCAGTGTTGGAAAGGTCACATTTTTAGCTGGCACTAACTCTTGGGTTGTGCTACCCACTTGGAGGAGGATGGGAAGATGTTTCTTGTTTCAGACTGTTAGACAAGGATTTTAGAGTGTGTCTTAACAGTGTCTTATTCCTCTGTAACAGGGAAGTATTTGAGTCTGTCGATAACTACAGAAGCCTTATCATTTGACTGAGTCTTTACCAATCTTTACATCATTCCCATTTGTAGTTTTAGTGTCTCTGCCTGCCTGTTTCCCTCTGTCTGTCTGCCTCTCTCTGTCTTTTTCTCTTAGTCTGTCTCTGTTATGAGGAAATAATAGTATAACCCCTAGAAGGATGTAGTGTCTCCTGGAGGAGTGTCTATCTCCCTATGAGCCTGGTCCTATCAATAATGACTGAAGAGTGAGGAAAAAAATGAGAAGTCTCCTTCAATAGCCTTACTCCAGGCCTTTCCTCACAAAACCCTCTAGACTCTCAGAAGAAGAGAATTTTGTGTGGCTTTTCACACTTTCCATGAGTTGTGCACTTTAGCTCTTCAGTGATGCGTTAATTCTTGGTAACATTCTCAGAAGAGAAATAAAGGTGATGATCCTCAGTCGTCTGTTGTTAGTGCTCCCCATGACTGGAGTCAGCCACCTTCCTCCTCCCAACATCTCTACATAGCTCAAGAGCTGCTAGCAAAGCTCAAAACCTCCTGAAGGTGTGATAATCAGAAAAGCTAGAGCATTTTACTTACTGGACGTGAAGATTAGATTGTTTTCACCTTTGAAAGAAGTCTGGGCTCTTAGTACTTAGAATGGTTAAAAAGTGGTGCAAACTGTCGGTACACTCCCAACATCATCACCCTGAATAAATAGAAGCCTGTGTAATTGGTGGTTTGGGCCTCTGCATTTTCTCTCTTGTCATAAATCAGAGCTGGGTGACAGAGGATCAGAACGAGGAGCTGCAACTCGTGAGTTCTCGGCATGTTGAGGTCGTGCCTTGCGTGTCAGTAACCAGCAGGCCAATTGGGAGTGTCAAGGCACTTCAGGATCTGGGAACCAGAAAGCCAGAGTGATAAGGGTGGGTCAATGAGAGTCATCCAGTGACATGGGCCAAGTGGCTGGAAACTGGGGGACAGAGCTGCTGGGAAGGACTGTGCATTTGTGGTTTACACAAAGCCTCCTGGCAAGTGGGGCCGAAATCTGATGTGCTTGCTAAGTCTTGTGCTTTGGTGCACAACTGTGTCTTCCCAGAGAAAACACCCGTGAATTACCAAGCTGTGGGGCCATGGAGCTTCATCCGTCCAGAGGGGGTGTCTTTCTGTTTTCTGCAGAGGCCAAAAATAGGCTAGCAGTGGCTCTGCCAGAATATCTTCTTATTATGTTAGATCTCTAGAACGTATTTATTTTGCAAAGCTGAAACTTTGTGACCTTTGACCAACACCTCACCATTTTCCCCTCCCCTAAACATGGCAACTACCATTCTACTCTCTGCTTCCAAAGGTTTGACTGTTTTAGAGTCCACAGGTAGGTGAGATCATGCAGTATTTGTCTTACTGTGTCTGGCTCATTTCACTTCACATAATGCCCTCCAATCCATTCATGCTGTCACAGATGACAGGGGTTTTCTTCTTCTTCTTCTTTTTAATGTTTTATTTATTACTGATACAGAGAGAAACAGAGCATGAGTGGGGGAGGGGCAGAGAGAGAGGGAGACACAGAATCTGAAACAGGCTCCAGGCTCTGAGCTGTCAGCACAGAGCCTGACACGGGGCTCGAACCCACTAACTGTGAAATCATGAGCTGAAGTTGGATGCTTAACAGACTGAGTCACCCAGGTGCCCCGTTTTCCTCTTCTTCTTTTTTTTTTAATGCTGAACAATAGTACATGACTCGAAAAAGTACTCAACATGACTAATCATCAGAGAAGTGCAGATCAGAGCCACAATGAAATATCACCTCCCACTAATTTTTTAATCTTTATTTATTTTTGAGAGAGAGAGAGAGAGAGAGAGAGAGAGCAAGTGGGGGAAGAAGAGAAAGAGAGGGAGACATAGAATCTGAAACAGGCTCCAGGCTGTCAGCACAGAGCCCGACACGGGGCTCGAACTCACGAACTGTAAGATGACCTGAGCCGAAGTCAGACACTTAACTGACTGAGGCACCCAGGCTCCCCATCACCTCCCACTGTTTAGGGTGTTGATTATCAACACAGTAAAGGACAACAAGTGTTGGTGAGGATGTGGAGTTATACACTGTTGGTGGGAATGTACATTGGAGCAGCCACTATGGAAAACAGTATAGAAGTCCTTCAAAAAAGTTAAAAACAGAGTTTACTGTTTTATTCAGCAATTCCACTTCTGGGTGGATATCCAGAGGCATTCAAATTTGAATCTCAAGGGGATATCTGCACGCCCATGTTCACTGTAGCATTATTCACAATAGCAAAGTTATGGAAACAACCTAAATTTCCATCAGTGGATGAATGGATGTAGAAGATGAGGCTATCTCTTTAGCATGATGTTAAATAAGTGGTTGTTAGAAAAGTTGTTAGATGATTAGTTGGGATTAGGCACTGCCAAATATTACCAATGTACTAACATCAAGGAAACATAAACACAAAAGCAGTTTCTGTTTCGGCGCTTTTGCAATCCTCCGCTGAATCCTAGATTCAGCGGCCAATCTCAGAGGTCCTGGCCCAAGCCCCAAAGGTGGGAGGAGGCAGTGAAAATCCCAGGTGAGGCGGAGAGAGAGCAACAGCAGTTCCTCATGAGTCTTCCCTGGGTATCACTCTACCTTCAGTCCATAAACACATTTGATTCCAGGATCCCAGGTTATATCTTTTTTTCCTAGATGAGCTGGTGGAGGAGAACTCAAGTCCATATGTCAGTTTGGGAGATCTGGGGATTTTATTTAGGGGAAAAAAGGGTTGTATGAGATTTTGGGACAGACCGGAGGGTGAACTTAGAACTCTCAGAAGCTGCAGAGAACCTTTACAAGGCGGAATAAGGCAATGAAAACACTGGAAGTCTGAGGCTAGTTAATGTTTTTCCACCAGCTTCTGCAGCAAAAAGAACACAGGAAATCCATGCCACTGAGAGTTTTCTCCAGAACCCTCTGGGCTAGTTCAACCCTAGTTATTTTGCCATTTTATGTCTATGTGTAAGATGCAAAATGAACGTCTTCTTCCTAGAACTCTTCTGAGAATATCAAAGGCAGGGCAAGGAAATAGATCTTTCTCAGTCCTGGTGCTGTTTGATTAAATCCAACCATCCTTTTCCACCCAGTGATATCCGTGTACACACCAAAACACTTTAATTAGAGCAAAGACAGAGTACCTCCTCCTTTCTATATGACATTCTGTGCATGTCTTTCTTGTCTAGACTATGTTGATCTCACGTCTGACCACAGAAGCCTCTTACTCATGCAATATCCAACTCTTAATTCAACTTCCCTTCCTCTCGTCCAAACTGCCACAGTCACTTAGCACTTCGGCTCTTCTCTACAAAATTCCCCCTTTAGTTGCCAGTATTTAAGTTAGTATCCTCCCATTAACGCAAGCTTCCTTCTCTCTTGCGACTCATCTTTGGTTTGTTCTTATACACTGTATCAGGAGCAGACTCCTCCATTCTTCACCCTTTCAGGTACAATGATGAGGCAACTTTCTTCTGTTTACCTAGATCCACCCATCATAGGGTATTCAGCTAACCCTACTTATGTGTCCAATATTGATATAGACTGTGAGGTTGTCTGGGGGTGCCAAATATTGAAGTTCCAACTCCAGTGAGGTTGGAATTGAATTCTGAATCCCCCCCAACTTCTATTTCAGCTCTTTAGCACCTACCTTGTAACAAGACTGACATGCTTTTTCTTTGGCAGTTAACTCATTGCCAGGACCCAGGGATGGGAACAAGCAGAGGTTTTGGAGTAACTGTCTATTCTGTTGATTACTAAAGACCCCTTGATAGTAATCTGGATAGAAACAACACTTGCATGAAGCGGAAAAATCATCTTGTCTTCATATTATCTTTTTGTTGTGTTGTCTTTATTAGTATTATCTTGCTATATGTATTTATTTCTTCCTGTTCTTAATTTCTCCTTGTCCACTTCATATCTCCACTACATTGCTAACAAATGAGTTCAAGGTGGCAGCTGACTAGTATAAACTCCATAGCATCTATCAGGAAGACAGATACATTGTGGGTATAGAATTATCATTGGTGATGAGATATGTCCTTACAGTGATGTAAAAATAATGGCATTACATTAGAGAGTGATAAGTTTAAGTGACCTTAATTGTTATCACAATTGTTAGTTCATAAACAGCTATCCTTATCTCATAGCTGTTTAATAGATAAGATTGTAACATTATGGGATTTACTTAATTAGAATTAGGTTTTTTTCTGTTGTGAATATCAAAATGACTTTTATGTTCCCACAAAACAAATAATTCGCCGTAGCTTAAAATCAAGATGTGCACTACTTTGTACATGAAAGATAATCCCTTGATTGAAATAGGCTAATTGGGGTTAGCTTCTGTTAGTACAGACTCAGGAAATAGCTTTGGTAGATTTTAGCATATGGATAAATCCCTTCTCCAAACTTCCCATGATGAAAAATATCTTTCAGTTGGATATCTTTTAAAGAATTTGATGCATAAAGAAAAAATCTTATCAGGCATGAAATGTTTGTCCATTTCCTCTTGATATGGATAATGAATTCCCTATCCTATTAACAGAGGTTGGACTCATGAATACCAAAGAGATGGCATTCCAACTTGGGTTTTTTTTATCCTTTCCTTTTGCCTGTTTATTTCATTTTGGTTTTAAGACTAATAAAAACAAGTTTAAATTGCTTCTTCATGGCAGACATCATCTATCACTATTTTTATGGCACTGCTCATGGCAAAAACTCATTAAATAATAGGCTCTACTATTGATTCACTTCACAGAAATTATTTTTAAGGTCTATTTACTTTCACCCTTACAAATAATATGATTTATTTTTGAAAGAGCATAATGGCTATTAAAAATCATCACCATTTCTTTTTCTAAAAGACATAAGACCTAATTACCTGTACATTAAATGTTTAATTTATAAAAGAGCTTCAGGTTAGACACATCTGTGACTCGGTAATGCAACTGTAAGGCTCTCAGTGCATTTAATAGTAAGACATTTAAAAATTATAACATATTTAGAAATCTATGACAGTATTCCAGGAGTGGGATGATAGAGTCTGAACTAGGTAAGATAGAGGATTTTAAAGAAAGTGATGAGGGGCCCCTGGGTGGCTTAGTCAGTTGAATGTCTTGATTTCGGATCAGATCATGATCCCAGGGTCATGGGATTGAGCCCCATGTCAGGCTCCACACTGCTTAAAATCCTCTCTCTCTCCCTCTGCCTCCCTTCCCTGCTTGTGCGTGGTCTCTCTCTTAAATAAACAAACAAACAAATAAATAAAATGATGAATTAAAAAAGAAAGTAGCCACACTAAATTGGTAGAACTAGGGACTGGATATATTGATGAGGAGATAAAGGAGGAATCAAAGATAACTTTGGGATTTAGAGAATGAACAGTGGTAGTAATATAACTAGAATGATCAAACAGGGCCCTGGTGTGGAGGATTTGTAAAAGTTCAGTTTGAGGTAACAGAGGTGGATACACCTGAGTGAAAATATGTAGCAGGAACTAGAGGAAGTGAGTCTGTAGCCATAGAAGCAGATCAGAGCAAGAGCTTTAGATTGGAAGGTTCCGTCCATGAACATGAATTCAAGTAGCATTAGTTTTTTAATTTATCTCTCTCTTTCCCCCATTTTGTTGCCTGCCTCATTCTTTGTCTCAAAGAAGCATTAAATCAAAACAAGGGGAAAATCCTAAATTTAGGAAATTTTGATTGACTGGCTGAGGCTGATTGGTTAGCTAGTTGGTGATTGATTGATTCACTGATTGAGTCATTCATTCATTCATAGGAGCTTCATGCACTAGGGAATGCTGATTGGTTAGCTGGCTGGTTGGTTGGTTGATTGATTGATTGATTCATTCATTCATTCATGGGAGCTTCATGAACCAGGGAATGCTTTGGTTTGAATACAATATTTCCACATGATTTTGCCTCTGAGAATCTTATAATCTAGTAGATTGGAGTGTTTTGTATATCTATTGCTGTCTGACAGACCACCCGAAAATTAGTTGCTTAAAACAATAACAATTATTTGTTCATAATTCTGTAATTTGGTTAGGGTTTCATGGGGAAATTTGTCTCTATTCCATGAAGCATGTACTGAGGATGGAATATCAAAAATGGCTTTTTCACCCAGAAATATGGTGCCTTGATGGCTGGAGAATGAGGTCATGTTTGAGCTGAGTTTTGAAGGACAAAAATGAAGAACAAAGGGAAGGAGAAGGGACATTAAAAATAAGAAAAAATGAAAGAAAAAGAAGAAATGATGTATATGTAAAATTGAGAAACAGTATACAATATGATGTATTCAGGGAACTTCAGGTAGATTAGTATGTGAAGGGTCCAGAGAAAGGAGACAGAAAAAGGAATATGTGGATAATTGTAGTAACTAAAGCTACTAAATAAAGTAGGGATAAATCACAAAGGATCATGTTTGTTGAAACAGAAAGAGCCTAAAGCAGGGAATGTTGATAATGGCAACAGTGAAGGGTCTATTGAGGAGGAAGAGTTTATAGGAAATCAGAAGAAACAGGCAAAAGTAAGAGACAAAGCCAAGAGACAGGGTTATCACAGAAGTATAAGGAGGAAAGGGTATTAAGGGGAACATGATTGGGGTACCTGGGTGGCTCAGTCAGTTGAGCATCCAACCCTTGACTTCGGCTCAGGTCATGATCTCAGGGTCCTGGGATCTAACCCTATGTCAGGCTCCCTGCTGGGCATGGAGCCTGCTTGGGGTTCTCTCTCCCTCTCCCATTCCTCCTCTCCCTTACTCACTCTTTCTCTCTCTCTCAAAATAAAATAAAATAAAATTTAAAAAAATTAATGAAAAAAGTAAGGACAACATGATCAACAGGATCAAATCCTTTGTAGAGGTCAAGGAAGATGTGGAATGAGAAGTATCAGTTAGATTTAGTAATGAGAAATGCTGGTTGGTGGCCTTACTAAGACCAGTTTTAGTAGGAGCAGAAGCCAAATTTCAATGGATTGAACATTTAGCAGGAAGTAAGAAAATGAAAGGGAGGAGAACAAGAACAGTAGCTAGAGGGAGATTAGGATGGAGAAAATTGGTTCATTTGTTTAAGGTGGTAGAGTCCTTGGCATATGTGAAAACTAGCTGGTCAATAACAAGTGAAATACATTTACTGAGTGTTTATTATGTCCCTGGATGAAGATTTGGAAGTTTAGAGAAATTTAGCCACTTGTTCCAGGTCATAAAGCTAAGAAGAGAAGGAGCAGGGATTTAAACCTAGATACTCTCCTTTCTTTTAATGCTTATTTATTTTTGGGAGAGAGAGCACATGCATGCCAGTTGAGGAGGGACAGATAGCAAGGGGAAAGAGAATCTGAAGCGGGCTCTGTGCTGATAGCAGAGAGCCTGATGAGGGGCTCTAGCTCACAAACCGTGAAATCATGACCTGAGCCGGAGTCTGATGCTTAACCGACTGAGCCACCCAAGCACCCCGAACATAGACACTCTTACCCATGATGCTCTTAGATAGTATATGGAATGCTGATGATGACAACAAAGACAATGATGATGACGATGGTAAGGGAGGGATTCTTCCACTGAATTTTGACTAACAAAGTGGACATTGTATATATGCAGCCCATAATTATTGGTGCTTTAATTTTCTTGCATTGGAAAGAGTAGCTTTATAATGATCATGATTCATGATCTACATTACAACTGAGCTAAAAATAAGAGAATAGCTTAAAAGAGCTTTAAGAAGATGTGAAGCATTTATATGTACAAAGTTCTAGCCAGTGTTTTAAATATTTTTTTCAGGTTCTAAATAAAAGTTACTTACAAATTACACCTAGGATGTGTAAGCTTTTAACTTAGATGTGTTCAGCCACCTTTTCTGCTTGTGATGGTGGATGTTAAAATCGCCTGCTTCTTAAATCAGCCATGTATTTGTAGTCTAGAGGTAACGCAGATGAACAAGTGGGCTTGGCTTTGGCTACTAGTGGGAAGGAATTAAATCTTTGTAGTTTTTCATCTTATAAAAGGAATGAATGTTTGACTTAAATACACTATAGTATCAAATCTCAGCCTGTGGAATTCAAATCCCAGCTTTTTGTGATATTTTGATAAACACTGCCGTAATACATAGTAGAAAAATGGCTCAAGGGAAAGGATATTAATGATGTCTGGGAAGGAGCCAGCTGTATGGTTATATGTGTGGAAAATCAGTTTTTAGAAAAGCATTTTTATTTTTCCTATCAGTGTCTTCACTTGTCAAATATTAAAAACTAGATATAGGTCTAAAACAAAATTGGCCCATGGGAAAGACAGTAGTCAAGGTTATCAAAACATTAGAAAACACAGAATTATCCCACCTACTCCTAGCACCTGTGAGAAACTGCAAAATGATCAAAATGCATATGTGGCCAACTGGGCTATCTGTTCTAGCTCGCATTGGCCTGGTCAGTGTTTGCAATGCAGACACCTGTCAGAGAAACTCATGTGTTGCAGGAAGCACAGATTTGGTGTTTTTGCAGGTAACCCTCTTCGTTTTGAGTCAAAATGAAAAAATGTTTTGGCATTAGAGCCCTGTATATGGTACACCATCCTTCTGATGGATGGAAGTATGGTTTGCTTCCTTCACTGTGGTGGGCAATCCTATGGCACTTAATACAAAAACATAAGAACATGGAAAACCAAAATGTATTTCCCTTCCCTGCTTCTTGTTAACTGCAGTTATCTCTTTATAAAGCAGAAGAGGAAGGAATTATAGCAATATTATTAAAGTTAGCTAATACCTATTTTTGTCAGACATGTTAAGTCCTTTACATCTATTCCCTCAGTTACTCCATTTCAAATGCTTTGGAAAAGATATAATCTGTGTGGAAACTAAAGCTAGGAGAGTTTGACTGACTTGCCCAAAGTTTTATAGGACATGCTCTGAGAATAGAATCTGGGTCTCACTCAAGACTAAGCTGTAAAGTTAATATTTCTTTTTGTGTCTGAAGAGAATGTGGTTGGCAATATTTTCTAGATGGCTTGAGATTCAAGATAGTTTAGATCTGCCCATTATCCTTTGCTTTACTGAGGATTAGGGGCTCAGCCAGAGGTTCACTTTGTAATAAAAGCCAGAGTTATGACTTGGCTCTAAGTCTTGTGTTTGAAGATTGACCAAGAGTAGAGCCAAACCCTCATCACCTGCTTATCTGTAGGGATAAGAATATAAAGCAACCTGGGATCGGTCTGTAGTCAGAAGCATACATGCTGTGGGCACCTGGGTGGCTCAGTCAAACTCTTTGTTTCGGCTTCAGGTCATAATCTCATGGTTTGTGAGTTTGAACCGTGTCAGACTCTGTGCTGACAAGGCGGAGCCTGCTTGGGATTCTCTCTCTCTCTCTCTCTCTCTCTCTCTCCCACTCTCCCTCTCTTTCTGCTCTCCCCCACTCATTCTCTCTCTTTCTTTCTCTCAAAATAAATACATAAACTTAAAAAATATAAAAAAGAAGCATATATGCTGTTATAGACAAACATTTGTATAGATATTTTTAGAAGGGCTTTGTGAATCTACCTTACCTGAGGATAGGAAAATAAATTCAGTATTATTTCTTTATTGAATTCTAGTGTTGTAATATTCCATCCCCATCCTAGGCACAAATGATTGTGCAATTTAGATGCATCTATTCAAGCTAAAAATTTTGAACTAGGAAATTTCATCATGCATTTCCGTTAGTGTGTTAGACCTTGCAGTTGGAGGAGGCCCATTCATTTACCTCTAGGTAGCTTCTAGCAGATTCCAGGTAGGAGTTTCTAGTATTGCCATCTACTCTTGTTTTCCAAGTAGGCAGAGACTCATCAGTCACTCTTTTGGATGGGCCATTTCTCAGGAGCTCTGAGATGTGTGTACTTGAAAGTTGGGACAAGAAGAGGGCAAACATTTGTACAACTGATAAGTATTCAACAATTTGATAACTATTTACCAAAGTAGATACCAGAGATACAATGCTGAATAAGTCAAAGTCCTACTGTGAGGGCAAACTAGCTGTGCTCCTGTGGGTGTAAAGATCAGGGTAAGTACAAATGCTAAGGGAACAATAGAAGGACAGCTTCTTAGCTAAAACATGAAGATGCTTAATCATGTGTGTGTGAAATTGAAAGATCAGGAAGGAGAGAGATATTCAAGAAAGCAGTACCAGCATGTGTCAAGGCTGGAGGCAGGAGAGAACATGGCATTTTTGAATAACTGGAAGAAATTTAGCATAACTTGAGAGAGGAGATGGAAAATGATATCCTAAAAAGAATGCTAGAACCAGAAAGAGCTTATGGGCCATACTATGGAGTCTAGATTTGAGGATATTTCAGCAGAGAAGTCATATGACCAATTTGCATTTTAGAAAGATCACTGGGCACAGAATATGGAGAATCAGTTAGTTAAGGACAGGAATGAAAGAAGGACACTTTCTGTAGAAAGCCAGAGAAGAAGTGATGGACATAAGCAAAGGTGATGGTGGAAGACATGGGGAGAAGAGCATTCACTTAAGAAATATTAGAGGAGTAGAATCTATAGGTTTGGAAGTTGAAGTAGAGGGAGAGTGATGAGTCAGAGATAACACTCAGGTTTCTGAACTGGATAGAAGGTGATGGTCTTCATTCTGATAGGGAACACATCAAGGATGATGAATTGAGTCAGACATGTTGGAATATTCAGATAGAAATGTCTAATATACAACAATAAGGAACTTAGGGAAGTTGTTTGACTTGAGGAATGAATTGGGCATGAACTATTTTCCATAGATGACAATTGAATCCATCAAATTGGATAAGATCACCTTAGGAGAAGGAATGAGAGAAAAGAGGAGTGGATTAAATTCTGAGGTATACTAATATTTATGGCAGGAGCAGGGAGGAATTTGCAAAAGACCCTGAGAAAAGACAGTTAAGAGATAGGAGACACCCAAGTGGGTGGGTATCCCAGAGGCCAAAGAAGAGAACATTTCTAGAAGGGGTGAAGAAGTCAGCAGGTCAAAGGGGTGGAGAAGTCAAGGACAATAAAGCCTGAAGAATGTCTATATGTTATAGCAGTATAGACGTGTTGGTGAACTTGAGTTAGACTTTCTATGTATAGGAGTTTTTCAAGTTCTACAATAATAAGTAAAAGTAACTAATTTTTTGTTTCAATTGTAAAGCCTGAAATACTGTTTTTTAACCAAGGAGACTTTTTTTAATAACTAAAATTTTAGGATGTGAATTGATAATTTTTTCATATTTTGAATCAGATTTCTTTTCAGAAAACAGTAGGTATCACATGGTATGTTTCTGAAAACAGTACACATTGTTAAACTTTTTAGATAGAGATTAGTTCCCAAAGTGAAAATAAAATCAGCCATGCATCAGGCTTTATCCTGTTAATGCTCAGTGTAATTATAATATAAAGTCTTACTAATGTCAGTAGATGGCATGAAAGCAATAAAAGTTTAATAATAGTACTAATTTATATTTGATAATATTTTGTACTTCAATATCCATTTAAGTATGAATAAAAGCTTATAATCAACTAAATACTTTTGGAGGGACAGGAGGTAACTGTAATTAAGGAAGATAGTCATTTACATTCTTTGTGTTCAGAAGCTTTCAACAATATAGTAAATCCAAAAGTTAATGCTCCATACCTCTATCCTTTGTGAGCTTGCCCTTGTATACAACCTTCCAAGATATACGTATTTAGAGGATGAAGCAAACATGTATTTGGGGGGATAAAAAAGATGTATTCTAACATTTCATCTTAATTGAATCCCTAATGAAATGCCTTTCTTTCATTCTTTCTATATACAAGTTAATCCTAAAAAAGTATCAGTAATGGCCAATTGTTAAAGAAAGTGACAGACAGAAACTAGAATCAATAGTCCCTTAGGAGTACACAGTCAAACAAACAAATAGCTATCCCGCAACAAGAACATCTTGGTTACTGTGGGAATTCATGTAGTTATGTTATCTTTAGAATGCTTCTTCAAGGATGCTTGCTTGAAAGTGGCTTTTATGTGAGGTTGCATTGACTCTTGGGGGTTGCTTCTCACATGTGCTTAAAATATGAATTATGCCCTAAATCTCTTGAATCTCTTCAGAATCTTACTCCAAGGAAATTTCATTTAGAAGGTCCCAAGGTGATTTCCATTCATCAATTATGAAGGAGAGATTCAGGGTTTTGAGTTTTAACCATTGCAATCTTTGACATTTCCAGACTATGCTTGGAAAAATTCCTAAGTCGAGTATATATTTTCTTTTGCTGTGGTCATTTAAGAAATAATAGGTTTATATCCACTTTGTAATTTTAGCAAGGTTAATTTTATCCACTTTGTAATTTTAGCAAGGCTAATTTTATCGTAAGTTTGCTTAGATTGTAATTAATATCTAACATTTTTTAGACTAATAACACATTTGACCTTTCTATCCAAAAATATATATATTGTTCATATATTATTATAATATAAATAATGAATGATTGAATTAGCATTATATCTCATTAGTTTGATTTCTAATAATAGTAAAAATGGATGCATTATTTCTAATATGGATCCTAGTATTTAAAGTCTCTTATCAATCCCGTTTTGCAACATAGAAATCTTGAAATATACAAATGAGCAAGCCAGACTCTAACACGAGGATTGCTCAGCCTTCCAAAGATGAACTGATATTAGAGTGACATAGTGGTTGCTAAAATGTTATTTTGCTCTTCAATCCTCTTTCTCTCAATTCTAGTCTCGTCTTACTTTATGACTGATATGTGAAATAAAAATATTTCCCACAGGATTTCTCTGTACCCCTTGGCTGTTGTCAGCTTGATGGGTCAGCTCACTCACTGCTGCCCCTCTACTCCTTCACTCTACAGATGGTAGTAAGTCAATAAATAGAGGCAGTCACTGAGACAAGGTGGTCATTCTTGTTCTGATGCCATAGAGCTAAAACTCTGTGACTATTTTATATTAATATAGTCATTATAGCCTTCTGCTTTGAAAATAAGTTTCTGGTGATTAGGCATTGTGTGGTGCATGTATTCTGTATATTGCTAAAAACAGTTGGTATGATAAGTAATAAACATATATTTGGTTGTAATTTATTTGTAATTTATAATTTCCTACTTAAAAAACAATTTGAGATTACAGTACTTCCCCTTTATCCATGGGGGATATACTTCAAAACCCCTAGTGGATACTTGAAACTGTGGCTAGTACTGAACCCTATATATACTATTTTTCCTATACATACATACCTTTGATAAAGTTTAATTTATAAATTAGGCACAGTAAGAAATTAACAAAAACTAATAATAAAATAGAATGATTATAACAACATACTATGTATGTGAATGTGGCCTCTTTCTTTCTCAAATATCTTATCATACTATACTCATTCTTTGTTCCTGTAATGAGATGACAAAATACCTATGTAATAAGATGAACCGAGGTGAATAACATAGGCATCGTGATGTACTGTTAGCCTTCTGATGTTGACCTTCTGATGATCATCTACTTCCAGATCGCAGTTGACTATGGACTGTGGGTAACTGAAACCTCAGAAAGCACAAGCATAGATAAGGGGGGACTACTGTATTTACAACATAAAAGGAGTTATAAAAAGGAGTTCACAAAATAAAGGAGAAGCCACTTAGAGGTAACTGCCTAACTCTTGAGTTATTTACTTTAGTTGACTACTCAATTTAACTCTGAGGAATTTCCATTTCAGCCATAATGGAGTACTGGTATTGGACTAACCAACCCTCTATAATCAATCCTAAAACCAGACAAAACATAAGTGGAAACTGTTTTTACTTATGAACAACAGACAGTGTAAGACCGAAGGTGAGCCTCGTGGTCACCCCAGCTTTCTGCCTCTGTGTGCAGAGCAGTAACCTGGAATCCAAGCAGAGCACAGTAGTCCTGTTGAGATGAGGAGGCAGAGATCAGAGTTTGGGGTGGGTGAATTGGCAGGTATCTGTGGAATAGGGCACCTGGAGGGAATTTCTCAGAGGGAGAGCCCTACCAGTTTTGTGGAAATTGCTCATGGTTCCTTGGCTGGCAGCTGAACTGCACGAGTGCAGAATGAGAGCAGACTGAGGCTCATATAGGAATGGGAACAGAATAGACATAGTAGAGGGTATGTGGTGCTGGGACATTGAAGGTCTAGTGTAGCCAGAATGAGGAAATAATGTTGACACCTTGAAAACACTGTGGGTATCTAGCTGAGATAGCAAAAAGGCAAGAAAGGCCATTCCTTAGGAGTAAAGGACATGACCTAGAGCAAGACTTTCTCTAAAATCATCAATCCTTGACAAAGATCCTCAAGGATGATAGAATTTGAATGCTGGATCTTGCCAAGTGAGAGGGCCTTAGGAAATCCTTAGGCATTATACAGATCTGTCCTAACAAAGTTTTTATTAAACAAAGTTTATACAATTTAAGATGATCAGTTAGTAACTGAACTGCCTACCAGACAATAATCAGAATTCTTCAGAGGAAAAATAACAATTCAGAGTTTTTACATGGTATCATAAACAATTTATATATGGAAATAAATCAGAAAATGGGACTCGTTAAGAAAAAGAAAAAAAAAGGAGTGCTTGGGTGGCTCAGTTGGTTAAGCATCTGATTCTTGATTTCAGATCAGGTCATGATCTCATGGTGATCTCATGGTTCGTGAGATGGAGTCCCGCGTTGGGCTCTGTGCTGACAGTGTGGAGCCTGCTTGGGATTTTCTCTTTCCCTCTCTTTGACGCTTCCCACACTGTTGCACACACACACTCTCTCTCAAAATAAATAAAAAAGAAAAGAAAAGGAAAAAAAAGCAGTCAGTAGAAACTACTCCTGAGATTGTCCAGATATTGACTTTAACAAAGACTTTAAAGCAGCTATCATAAAAATGTACAAAGAACTAAAGGAAAATATATTCAAAACATTAAATGAAAACGTAGTCTTAATAAGTTTAATGTAGAGATAATTTTTTTAAAGTTTATTTATTTTTGAGAGAGAGAGAGAGAGAGACAGAACAGAGAGGGGCAGAGAGAGAGAGACAGAGGGAGACACAGAATCAGAAACAGGCTCCAGGCTCTGGGCTGCCAGCACAGAGCCCAATGTGGGGTTCAAACTCAGAAACAGATTATGACCAGAGCCGAAGTCAGATGCTTAATCTACTAAGCCACCCAGGTGCTCCCATAGAGAGAATCTTAATATGGCAATAGAAACAATAATAAAAGGGCCAAATAGAACTTCTAGAACTGAAAAGTACAGCAACTGAAATAATAATTCATTGGATGAGCTTAACATATTAGGCAGAAGAGTCAGTAAACTTGAAGACAAATTAATAGAAATCATTTAATCTGCAGTTCAAATAGGACAAAATTTGAAGAAAATATTTAGGTAGCTATGGGCTAATGGTCTAAAATATAGAATTTCCAGAAGAAGAGAATGACAGTTGGATGTAAAAATTTTTGAAGAAATATGGGTCAAAACTTCTCTAAATTCAATTATAAACATTGAGAGATTTAAGAAGCTCAGAAAATCCCCAGCAGTGTAAATACAAAAACAACAACAACAACAAAAAAACTTAGAGCCACTGATCAAATACCTAAAAACCAAAGATAAAAAGCAAACCTTTAAAGTAGCTAGAGAAAAAAGATACTTTACACATAAGAGTGACCGCTTGCTTCTTGTCAAAACCAGTGGAAGCCAGGAAGCTTGAATGCCCTCTTTAAATGAGGAAGGAAAGAAGAAACAGAACTGTCAGCCCAGAATTCTATATCCAGCATAGATATCTTTATTCTGATGATATAAAGAATAAACCTTTAAAAGGTATTTTTGCATAAATGTCAACTGAAATAATTGATTGTCATCAGATCTGCCCTACAGGAGATTCTAAAAGACATTATTCTGGTTAAAGGGGGAATAATAGTAGGTGGAAGCTTGAATCTATATAAATAAAGTATAAAGAAGAGCACTGGAAATTGTATGAGATTAGGTGAACATAAAATATAGTGAATTTTCCCCCCTTGTAATATCCTAAAAGTAAAGAACACAATTATATTAAAATGTGGGTTAAAATGACTATTTATTGTACCACTTTGCACGTGACCCCTTTTACATCCTTTGTCACATTTCTAACTTCTTCACACTTTAAAAATTTTTTGATGTTTATTTATTTTAGAGAGGGGGGAGGGGAAGAGAGAGAGAGAGAGACACTGAATTGAAGCAGGCTCCAGGCTCTGAGCTGTCAGCACCAAGCCCAGTGCAGGGCTCGAACTCATGGACCACGAGTTCATGACCTGAGCTGAAGCTGGAAGCTTAAATGACTGAGCTGCTCAGGAGCCCCCTAACCTCTTCACACCTTTAAACTTTACATTCCACACTTCACAAAATTTGTAGGATTATTACCTGCCCTTGAACTCTTAGGCACAGAAGGTAGAAATGAAAAAGGAATAGACTTAAACTTAATCATGTCAATAATTATATTAAATATAAGTAAATTAAACACTCTAATTAAAAGGCAGAGATTGTTAGACTGGACATAAAAATCAAGATCCATGTATAATCTGTTACAAGAGGTGCAGTCAAAAAAAAACTTTTTTAATGTTTATTTATTTTTGGGAGACAGAGAGAGACAGAGCATGAGCTGGGGAGGGGCAGAGAGAGCGGGAGACACAGAATCTGTAGCAGGCTCCAGACTCTGAACTGTCAGCACAGAGCCCAATGAGGGGTTCAAACCCACGAACTGTGAAATCATGACCTAAGCCAAGGTCAGAAGCTTAACCAACTGAGCCACCTAGGTGCCCTAAGAGGTGCAGTTTAAATAGAAAAATATAAATAGATTGCAAGTAAAAGGATGGAAAAAGATAGGCCATACAATCAGTATATATAAAACGCAGGTATGGCTATAGTGATGTGAAACAAAATATCAAGACAAAGGTTATTGCAAAAGATAAAGAGGAACATTTAATAAGGATAAAAAGTATAATTTGGTAAGAAATCTAGTGATCTTAAATACATATACTGTATATGTACCATTTAACAAAATCTCAATTCATGAAGCAAAACTGAAAGAGCTAAGGGAGAAATAGACAAATTCAAAATCATAGTGGGAGATTTTACATTAAGTCTGAGTTCCATAGCATACCAGGCAAAAAGGGAAACATAACTGTTATCTAGTCCTATCTGGTTAGTGTAGGGTGATCTAGATGAACAGACTAGCAGTAAATTCTGGGAGGATTTTATGGGATAGGTACATAAACTAAGGACACTTTCTTAGTGGATTAATGTTCTAAAATGATGTAGATACAATTTTCAAATTGCTTTCTTATTTTACATTTTCTGTAAAATAACATTTAATAAAATACATTTAATTGATTTCTATGTGGAGGTAGGTTAAGAAAACATTATTTTGCCTTTTAAATTGTATTTATTTTAATACAGAAATAAAGTTTAGGAAGCCTAAAAATATTAACATAGTTCGTAGAAACTTTCTTAGGATATCAGACGGCTCAACCAAGCATTTGGCTTGGTCAGTTTGAGGGTGAATTTTCAAATTGATTCCTGATATCCTATATTACAGATTAAAAAGAAATCCATGGTTTTTGTTTACATAAATGCAGGTGTCATTTCATTGTGAAAATTCAGGCTCTCTCTATCTGTGTCCATATGGAGCACCATCCCATTTATGCATAGAGGTGGCCTTAGGAGTGCCTTTGAGTAAGGCCAAAAATTTTTTTTAAATAGTGCTTTGAATTTTGTCAAGCACTTGGACAGAGCAGGAGGGCACTTGGCGCCAGGAGGAAAAAAGGCATTGAAAAGGGAGGTGGGAGGACACAGTGGACGAATTTGGCTGACTTCACAGCGTTGCCTGGGGTCCACTCTGGTTTAGAATATGAATTAGGCAGTTTGTGATTGGTACACATGGTTTTATCACACAAAGAAAATTTGTAGATATTCTCCTCCCTTGCTGTTCTGTAAAATGCAATCAAGAGTATATCTACTTGTATAGTTACTAAACATTATACCCTCCTGTGGTCAAGAGATTATATTTCAGGATGACACAGAGAAAAATATGCCAAATCAGGAGCAAAACAAAGATTTAAAAAAAACCACCAAAAAACAAAACAAAAAACCCAGCATATTCAAAGGTAAGAATTATGAGCCAAAAATTAACTTAGCTATTTCAGATGAAGAAATACTAATTTTTCTTCTAGGAAATATTTTTTCATATTCCCAGTTAAATTTTTATTCTTTTCTTATTTAAGTTTAATAGTTGCATAGAAAGATCAGCAACTTCGATCCAGCACATTTTAAATGGTTCATGATATATATTCCCAATAAAAAGTAGCATAGAATCTTCTGTGACTTACTGTTTTCATACCCAAAGGATACATAACAAACCTGTGTATGAGTAATTTTTTTTCAATAAGGCAATATAATGAACTAATCTTTCTCTGAATGGTTGACATTTGGGGTACTATTATCAAACTGGGAAATATAAATGGTCTGGTTTATTGAGTTTCTCTTTTAAATGAGGGTACCACCTCATGGTTTGAATGCACTGTGTGCAACAACAAGAGTACATAAATAATATTTATTTTGTAGCAAGATCCAAACAGAAATGTTTAGTTAAATTGCTTTAAGTAAATATTAACTGCCACTTATCTAGCTGTTGCAGAACTTAGGTAACATCTATGCAGTTATGGTTGTGTTTCAAGCAAACATCTTTGCAGTTATGGTTGTGTTTCAAGCAATCTAATTTCAGTGTTACCATTTCTCATGTTTGGTCACAGTCACTTAAACTGTATAACTATATTTTACGTATCACCTGGTTTTGTTTAATAGGTGAAATGTGTTGACTTATTAAGGCAGTAATTAGGGAGAGTTAGTAATTTCTTCTCTAATTAATTAATGAGCAAAGAACCATGTAGTTTTGTGTCTCTAAAGTATGTCCATGTCAAGAGGTGGAGGAAGGCTATGCATGCATCATAGAGGGCAGATAAGATGATCCTTTGGACGACGTGAAGAAAATATTAGAAACTATGCTCTTTTGTTTTATTATTTTCCTGTCCTTCTACAATTTCTAATTTGGGGCCCATTTTCTAATTTGCATAATAGCATAGTAATAAGTATATATATTTCATAAAATAAAGACACACATAGTGAGGTAAATGTGCCCAAGATAGTTTGCTGATAGGGATGCCTGATTTTCAATAGTTACACCACCTTTCTTTTTGACTTAAAATATGAAAAGGAGAGAAAGATAACTACTTTGTAAATTGTCTGTTTTGGTTACCTACACAATTTACTGGGGCCTGAGTGATTTCAGAGGTACAATCGCAAATATCTAGTTTTAAAATATATAATCATTGTGCATTTGCTAAACTGGGTTACCAAAGCTACATTCATCCCTAACAAGAAGCAAAGTCACATCTGCTGTCAGATATGCCCTAGAGGGGTCTTTAAATGTACCTTGACTGGATTTGGGAGAACTATCAAAGCAAATCTGTTCTGATATGTTTTTCCCAACTTTAATCAGGGTTGTTTTTTAAAAAGCTGTAGTGTTCTTTGGTATATGATAAAATAGTACTTATTGCTTGCTTCTAGTAATAGACTAAGGAGTTTATCACATTTCCAGGACTGATTCCAAGACAGCAAGTGACATTTTCAAATAATAATTCTTGCATTTGTTATGGCTTTCTGTTTTATAAAATATTCTAACTGGTGTTATTCCATTTGATCTGTATAACATACTGTAAATGAAAGATGGTTATATTAACATCATTTTTCAGGTAAAGAAACTGAAATTAAGTGGCTAGGTAAATTGACCAAGGTTTTATGGTTTTAAACTTCAGTGTTGGTCATCTAAATCAAGGTATCTTGACTCCAAGTTGAGATTTTCACATTCTGTCTTTCAAAGAAACACATTCATCAACTTTTCCATGCTCGTCACTTAGAGTGGAGTTGTGTTATATATGTGTTAAAATTATGAGAATTCAATTACAGTTGACCCTTGAATAAGGTGGGGTTTGGGGTACTGATCATCCCCCAGCCCCATACAGTTGAAAATCCACATATAGCTTTTGACTCCCCCAAAACTTAATTACTAATAGCTTACTGGTTGACAGGAACCCTTACCAATAACATAAAAGTTGAATAACACGTATTTTGTATATGTATTATATACTGTATTCTTACAACAAAGTAAGCTAGAGAAAAGAAAATGTTACCAAGAAAATCTTAAGGAAGAGAAAATACATTTACAGTACTGTCTGTATAAAAAAAAATCTGCATGTAAGAGGACCTGTGCAGTTCCAAACTGTGCAATTCAAGGGTCAACTGTATAGGTGAAAGAGACAGAAAGAAGACTAAAAATAAATAGGTGTGAGTGATTTTAGCTGTCTTCCCATAGAAAGAGCACTTCCCTCTCAGTGAAGGTGAAATGTGGGATGTGAATCTGCTATTGCTTGAGTTTGTCTGAGTTCTCAGGGCTCCAATAGTGTAAATATGCCCTGGGTTCACTGCAACTTTTTTGTTTAAGGATGCATGTGTTTTTGCATAACATGAGACATTTGTGTAATGGTGCTTGGCCAGCCAAACCAGTGATCTCTTCCAATGCTGGGCAACTTAGGGGATTTTTAAAAGGAAAATATTGATTACAAGTGATTCTTTTCTTATGAGAAATAGAACATGTGACTCCACCATACTGTTTTGGAGTAAAACTTCCTCATCTGTTGAAAGGGGCTAATAATATCCACTTTATCAATCTCAGAGGAGACTCAGGTTAAAAAATGTACAGAAAAGCATCTTGGAAAAAAATTGCTTTACAGATAGAGGATATATAAGTATTGAGTGTTTTAGGTAGTCTAATCATTCTGGGCACAGTCTACATTCCACAGTGCAACTGAAGTCCTCCAGATGCCCTCCATAAGCCCCATTCCATAGCTTTTTCATAAACATCTTCCTCAGAACTCTAAGAGTTAGTGTACCATGAAGATGTGGTTAAGGAGAACACGAATGTGTGGCCATTATAAGGACTGCTCCCATCACATGGGTGAGGGCTTTTCAGCACAACTGCTTGGGCTTCTGAGACCTGGGTTCTCAACCCAGTTCTCTTAATGACTTTTATATCCTTGAACAAATCATTTTGCTTTCTTGAGCCCAACTTTCCTCATCTGTAAAATAAGATTCAGTCAGCTATTTCCATCTGAGCAGGGCCCCTGCCAGCTCAACTTGAATATTCTATGATCATATGGTACATGGTGTCACAATTATCTTTCAGGTGGAGACTCTAATGATCATGATTATTCCTTTTGCTTTTAAACATTGTGTCTTTTCCTCTTAGATTCATAAGCATCTTAACACCATTGTCCAAAATGACCCACTGCTTTGTCCATAGTTGCCAAGCTACTCATTATTGGTGGGCCTCCATTGCTACTTGTTCTTTTTTAGTCCCTTTTGTTGGGCTTTATAATTTGAATAGTGGATGACTCAGTTTTTATAGCTTTTCTTCCTTTTGCCCTCTCTGTGTTTGACCTGTTTCAGTTCTCCAGTCGCCTAGCCTATTGAAGGTCCTCATCCCCAGTAAGTATGGATGTGAACTTGAATAGATGTTCACTCTTGAATATGTGGCTCTTCCTAAATAAATCCTTGCATTCCTTGTTTAGGAGAAAGAGCCATGTCCATTCTCTGGTTTCCTGCCTATTTTGGATCACTTTAAGGTTTTTGTTTTGTTTTGTTTTGTTTTGTTATACCATCCTTTATTTTTCAATTTTTTCTTTTTCTTTTTTTTCCTTTAGAAAGGGCAAACTTCCTTTATTTCTTTTTCCTTTCTTTTTTTTAAATATAATTTATTGTCAAGTGTTTAATATAATTTATTGTCAAGCACATAGTGTATACAGTGTGTTCTTGGCTTTGGGAGTAGATTCCCATGATTCATCACTTACATATAACACCCAGTGCTCATCCCGACAAGTGCCTTCCTTCCTCAATGCCCATCACCCATTTTCCTCTCTTCCTTGCCCCCCCCATCAACCCTTAGTTTGTTCTTTGTATTTAAGAATCTCTTATGGTTTGCCTCCTTCTCTGTTTGAAATTATTTTTCCCCCTCCCTTCCCCCATGGTCTTCTGTTAAGTTTCTCAAATTCCACATATGAGTGAAAACGTATGATATCTGTCTTTCTCTGACTGACTTATTTCACTTACCATAATACCTTCCAATTCCATCCACTTTGTTGCAAATGGCAAGATTTCATTCTTTCATTGCCAAGTAGTATTCCATTGTATATATAAACCACATCTTCTTTATCCATTCATCAGTTCATGGACATTTGGGCTCTTTTTATAATTTGGCTATTGTTGATAGCGCTGCTGTAAACATTGGGGTACATGTGCCCCTATGAATCAGCACTCCTGTATCCTTTGGATAAATTTCTAGTAGTGCTATTGCTGGATCATAGATAGGGTAATTCTATTTTTAATTTTTTTGAGGAACCTCCTTACTGTTTTCCAAAGTGGCTGCACCAGTTTAAATTCCCACTAACAGTGCAAGAAGGTTCCTGTTTCTCCACATCCTCGCCAACACCGTCTGCTTCTTGCCTCCTTTCTGCTGGAAGGCAGCATCCTGATGCCATTGGCTGCCTGGGGCTTAGATTTTTACTTTTGTTCCTTCTCAGCTTTGTTTTGGTACTCCTGACCTTTCTGCCTTTCAGTTGTATCCCTTCTCCTTGGACCCTTGACTAGGAATCATCACATGTTTGCCTTTAGATGAAGAGTTCACAGATATGAAAAGTAAGGGAGATGATTCATTTTCAGAAATATCAAATAAAAGCTGTGTCTAGTTAACAATAGGTTTATAACCTATTGGAAATATATACAATGCCCCCACCCCAGTGGAGTCCCAAACCCTTAGACATTTCACTTCCTGGTTCTTCCCCTCTCTGTTTCTCAAGGTTATTTCTTGGGCTTTGCAGTAAGCATGCGCCAAAAAACAGGGAGGAGGGACTGGAAGTCTCTGTGTCACCTCAGTGAATGTATATTTGTTCCAATCAGACTACTTTTTGCCTTACATGGGCATAGATGACATCTGGGTAAGTCTGTAAACTCTGTAGCACTCAGCCAATGAGGTATCAGGGAAGGGACTTGCTTGCTAGGAGTTACATTGTCTGCTGTAACTGCCCCAAGTGTGCCTGTCTGTCAGACACCCTCTCTTTCAAGAACGTTGATTAAAGCCTTGCTTTACTGTGCTCAGAGTCTCCACATCCTTCCTTTGATTGGGTCAGTGGGCTTATTTCTCACAAGAGAGTAAAATTTCAATTCTTAATTTCAGTAGAAGAATAGTGAGGATCTATCATGTGCCATGCTATGAAAATGGGAGCCATAAATTAGAGAACCTGAAAGGTGGAAACACGGAAATAAGAGAAAGAGAGAGGCATGGGAATTAAAGGGACAGAATGAGGGGATGAGTGTGGGTGTGGACGTGGAGAGAAAGAGGTTGAGAGATGAGGTAGAGATAAATGAATAGATGGGGGGGTGGATGAGATGCCAAAGGATAAATGGACACCAGGACCACAATAAGATGGTCAAGAGTGTAATTACAAATTAAATCAGTTATCATTGCCTCTTAACCTCCTTGACACTTTGAACATGTATCAACCACAATCCTGTACAAATACTCAGACAGTGCTGCAGTATTTCAAATTCACTGACAACAGATCCATACACCAAAAGATCAGCCATTATGTACTACCCCAAAAATCTTAGCTTTCATTCTTGAGGGAAAATATGTGTACTTGTCTTCCACTGTGCTTCTTGGATTACCTACACCCTGACCTTATCCAGGAGAGGGTACCATTATGACCTCATGGGCAGCCACAGAATTAATTTATGAGTTTTCTATTGGCAGAGTCTAACTTTATTTTTGCATATGTGATATTGAGATTTATAACATGAAGTATATGTTTGGTCTTGGACTCAGTTCCCTATGGGCTCTCCTAAAACCCTTGGAATTTCCTGTGATGAGAGCCACAAAGGTGTCTTTTGTTATGTTAATGAGATCACTTTTGGAAAGGCCTCAGTTAACAAGAATGGAGGCTGGTTGCCAGAAGAATCAACCCTGTGAATAGAGGGTTAGAATTTTCAATGACCTCCACCTGCAACCTTGGGTGGGGGGGTGCCAGGGACTGGAGGTTAACTCAGTCACCAAAGGCCGATCATTTAATCCACTGTGGCTATGTGATGATGGCCCTATATAAAAGTCCAAAAGGACAGTGTTTGTAGAGCCTCTGGGTCAGTGAGCATGTCGAGATGCAGGGAGAATGGCCTCGAGTGGCATGGGAGAGCCACACTACCCTTTCCCACATATCTTGCTCAATGCAATTCTTCTTTTAATTAATTAATTAATTAATTATTATTGTTTTAAATGTTTATTTATTTTGAGGTGGGGGAGGATCAGGAAGGGAGGGAGGGAGAGAGAGAGAGAGAGAAAGAGAGAGAGAGAGCGAGAGAGAGAATCCCAAGCAGGTCCATGACCTGAGCCAAAATTAGGAGTTGGACACTCCACTGACTGAGCCACCCAGGTGCCCTCAATGCATTTCTTCTTTCTGGCTGTTGGTGAATTCTATCCTTTTACAATAAGCCTGTAATCTAGTAAGTAACATGTTTCTCTGAGTTATATGAGCCGCTCTAACAAATTAATCAAACCAAGGAGGGGATTATAGGAACCTCTGATTTATAGGTAGATGGTCAGAGATACAGAAGAACTGCCCCCACCTCCAATGTTGGAATTGGTACCAGAACCTGTTTAGCATACTTCCATTTTTTATTTTCAATCTCCCTCTTCTCTGTTTTCAGCTTACAAACATGCTCAAAAGACTAAAACCCAAAAATAAACCCTGTACTTGGTCTTACTTCCCCCTCAATCTATCATCACACTCAGCTTTCCTTCATTACCAAACACCATGTAAAAACCTACACTTATTAACTTCATTTCCTCACCTCCTATTTACCACTGAATACATTATTGTAAAACTTTCTTTTTGACCATGATACTACTGATTTTTCTTTCATAAAAGTCAAAAATGATATTCCCTTAGCCAAATCCTGTGGCCCATTTTTTTTTAAGTTTATTTATTTATTTTTGAGAGAGAGAGCAAGCAGGGAAAGGGCAGAGAGAATTTCAGGCAGGCTCTGCACTGTCAGCACAAAGCCCGATGTGGGGCTCCATTTCATGAACCATGAGATCATGATCTGAACCAAAATCAAGAGTGGGATGCTTAACCAACTGCACCCAGGCACCCCAGCATGTTCTAACACCAGCTTCTTCTAGAAACTTTATAGCACCTTTAATCAAAACTGTGTATATCAGGAAAAAAATACTAATATTTAAGCGGTCCCTCCTCCCTCTATGCAAAAGAGAATACTTCCTACTCTGACATTCCTTCAGCATCTATACCTTAGCACTTATCTTCTCTCTTGTGCTTTAATGTTTGTTAGTCTCCTCAGTTAGGGTATAAGATCTTTGTTATCAGGAGCTTTGCATTGTCTGTATTCTTTATGTTATAATTTTTTTAAAGTAAGCTCTGCACACAATGTGGAGCTTCAACTCATGACCCTGAGAGAAAAAGTCACATGCTGTACGGACTGAGTCAGGCAGACTCCCCTTTGATGTTACTTTTTGCAATTCTAAGCACATGGTAGAGTTATCCTCAGGATGTTATGAAATTTTCATATTAATATCATGCTGCTGATTACTTTGAGGGAGTTGGTAAGGAGTCAGTAAGTCACTTATCATCATGAACATCAAGAGTAATAATTGAAATAACCACCAAATTTCTCTAATAGTGTTCCTTATGATGTTTTCATTTGTTTTAGAATTGTTTCATGTATTTTCCAGGAAGTACTTAGATCTCTTGAATCCCCAAATATGGCCTTCAGTATGAATTAAAAATCTTTGTTAGGAATTTTCATTACTATTGTGAAATGTTGAGGGTTATGGGCCAGAATTATCCAAAATGGACCTTATCTCCAATCTGGAAATGTGTCCAAGGGCTGCTTTTACCAGAAAAATATAGATACCAATATAAAAGCCAAAGCCCAACGTTGGTACTTTCTGCATTTTAACCTTTGAAAGGAATTTGTTATAAATCAAAGAAGCGCCTGAGTGGCTCAGTTGGTTAAGCATCAGGGTTCAGCTCAGGTCTTGATCTTGAGGTTTGTGAGTTCAAGCTCCATGTCGGCTCTGTGCTGACAGTTCAGAGCCTGGAGCCTGCTTCAGATTCTGTGTCTCCCTCTCTCTCTGCCCCTCCACCACTCACACTCTGTCTCTGTCTCTCAAAAATGAATAAACATTAAAAAAATTTAAAAAATAAAGAAAATCTGGGTATGAGAGAGCTTTTGGGGGTGGGTGATGGGTATATTCTAAAATTGGATTTTGGTGATGGTGGCACCACTCTAAAATTATTAAGAATGATTGAATCATATGCTTAAAATGGGTGAATTTGATGGTATGTAAATTATATTTTAAAGCTATTTAAAAAAGGGAAAAAAAGAAGGATGAAGGAAATTTTGACTTGGCATCTAGGCTTCCTATATATTTCTCTTAGTTTTCCTTTCCAGTTGCTGTAGCTGCTATCTCAGAGAGCTGTTAACTTTAATACTTCTTCTTTAATAAGTTATCTTTTTTGAGACATCTTCATTGGTACCTTGCTGAAAAAGAGATTCTCCTCTTCAAAAAATATTTTACTATAAAAATTTTCCAAATTATTCACAAGTATTTAGAATGCTCTAATAAACCACCACAGGCCCATCTCTCAGCTCTAAGGATAATCAATTCTTGGCTACTCTTGTTTCATCCACTTACCTGCCCCTCCCCCTTGCCCCTATTTTGAAACAAATTCCAGACATCATAGCAATTCTTTTTTAAATGTTTCAGTATGTTATCTAAAACATTAGTTAGGGAATCAAAAAAACCAGAGTAATATTATCATACTTCTGTAAAACAATATTTCCTTAATATCATCATATATTCTGATAGTACTTACATTTTTAAATAGCTGTGTATGTTTACATGTGTATAACATTTCTGAACAAAGATCCAATTAAAATATGTCATAGTTATAATTCATTGTCTCCTCAATCTCTTTTATATTTTTTCATGTTTATTTTATTTTTGAGAGAAAGAGCGAGAGCGAGAGAGACAGAGCACGAGTGGGGGAGGAGCAGAAAGAGAGGGAGACACAGAGTCTGAAGCAGGCTCCAGGCTCTGATTTGTCAGAGACAGAGCCAGATGTGGGGCCGAACTTTTGAGCTATGAGATCATGACCTGAGCCTAAGTTGGACACTCAACCGACTAAACCACCCAGGTGCCTCTCTTAAATCTCTTTTAAACTACAGATTCTCCCTTCATTCTTTGTTTCCCCTTATTTTGTTGTTATTACTGTTGAAGAAATAATAGTTTTGTCCTAGACTAATTGTATCCTAATCTTGGTCCTTGCTATTTGTGTCCTTGCGATATTGTTTCAGGTGTTGTGTTCCTCTGACCACTGTATTTTTTATTAGGTCTGGAAGCTTGAATGACATTCACATTGTTTGTCAAAACCTTTTCATAGGTGGTATTGGGAGTTTCCATCAGGAAGTATATAATGTTTAGTTCTCTTTTTATGTGATGTTACAAGCCATGATGATCATTGCCTAGAACTATTAGTTCATTATGGGTTAGAAAATGGTAATATCCCCCTTCTTTTATTCCTTCTTAATTTATTCATTAGAATAATTTCCTAAAAATAAACCACCTCTCATCAAAGTTTGGTTACTTTGAGGTAGAGTTTATGTACAAATAGCAGTATTATTTTCAGTTTCCAAGAATAGTTTTCAATAATACCCAATTTGTTTTTGCGAGTTTTTAAAGTATCATTTTAAACTCGTGATTTAAATATACTTAACGTGTCTCAATCCATTGAAGTTGCCCTATTTGATGTTCACATTGTCTCATTTTTGGCCAGTAGAAACCTATTTAAAAGTTGCCCTGCATCCTTGGTAGCTTGCTTGCTTTCTGGTATTGACAAGATGTTCTAGGCTCATCATCTATGTGTCACTTACTAGAACTTTTTTCTCAAAAGGTTTACTGTTTACTTTTCATTGGAAATGCTATTTTGACAATACTATGTGGGTGTTGTATCAGGGTTGGTTTTTCTTTTTAGGCCTTTCTAATAAACAGAACTTAGTGGGGGGAGAGAGAGAGAGAGAGAGAGAGAGAGAGAGAGAACAAATGTATATCTTGGCATGGCTAAGATAAAATATATCATGAGTATTTCAAATTTAGGCTTGCAAGATTTTTACTTAACTTTAGTGATGAGTTTAGTTATTCAACTGTAGTAGTAAATGTTTAACAACATCTGCTCTCTGAAGTGGGGGTGGGTGGGTGTCCAGACTTGTAGTTTTTGCCAGTTTTTGTGGTGTAAAAACCCCATCATTGCTGATTTAAAGTTTAAACAGTTTAAATCACTAGGGACTTTGAATCAAATTACTGTATTCTAGAGTAATTTAGAAGAATTATTTCCTGTAACTGTGCTAACAAGTAGATGTATAATTAAATTAATTTGCTTAATTTTATTTTCAGTTATTAGGGATTGCTTTTTATTTAATTTTAAGGCTTAGATAAATAATTTACATGGTTGCAGAATATTTATAAAATCCACAAAACAAGATTTATTGAAAGAAATCTAGTTTCTCTCACTTTTCCCCATCTCCATAACCATTTTATATTATTAGAGTTTATCTTTTCATTGTTTTATAGTATTAGCAAGTGTCTGTTTTTGTATATATCTTTATCTGTGTATCTTCTTCCCTCTTAGATAAATAGAAACCTATATAGTTTCTTTATCTATGATGTTTAAAAAATTAATATTTCTAGGAAACCAATCAGTAGTAGTATATGCACATAATCCTTATTCCTTTTTTACAGGTGCATAGTGCTTTATTGTGTATAATGGGTTTATTCATCATCACCTGTTAGTGGTCATTTGGGTTGTTTTAGGTTTTTTGCTATAAAAAAGTAGTAGTATAAGGCAGTGGTTATCAACTTTTAACATCAAAAGAGATTACTGAGCCCTGCTTCTTCAACTTTTGATTCAGTGGATTTTTATTATATTGAACTGATATGTTTATCCAAATGTCAATAGTGTGTGTATATATATGTATGTGTGTTTAAATGAGTTATGGAACATTTTATAACATATAAAACTAGATGTGATAGCTCAGTGAATTCCCATGCATCCATTATTATTCATTTTTTAAATTTCTTTTTCTTTTTTTTAACATTTTTATTTATTTTTGAGAGAGAGAGACAGGGCATGAGCAGGGGAGGGGCAGACAGAGAGGGAGACACAGAATTCGAAGCAGGCTCTAGACTCTGAGCTGTCAGCACAGAGCCTGACAAGGGGCTCGAACCCAGGAACTGTGAGATCATGGCCTGAGCCGAAGTCAGATGCTGATCCACTTGAGCCATCCCCCCCTTTATTTTTTAAGCTTATTTATTTATTTTGAGACAGAGCGAGCAGGAGAGGGGCGAGAGAGAAAGAGGAAGAGAGGGAACCTGAAGCAGGCTCTCCACTGTCAGTGCAAGGAACCTGATGTGGGGCTCCAACTCAGAAACCCGTGAGATCATGACTTGAGCAAAATCAAGAGTCGGACACTTAACCAACTGAGCCATCCAGGGAACCTCATTATTCCTCATTTTCAATGATCATCAACTCATAGGCAATTTTGTTTTATCTGTATCCCACCCATTTCCCTTTCTCTACTGGATTGTTTTGAGGCAGATGTCAGGCTCCAATTTTGTGACCTTGATCAAATCACTTAATCTTATTAAATGTCAGTTGCCTCCTCTATAATATGGAAATACTCATACCTATTTTCCACAGTGTGCTGATAGATGTTGAAGAACCAGCTCTCGGGGAAAAAACAAGCCCTGGTTTGTGGCATTTGCCAATTTGTATGATGTAGATACTCACAACTGTAGTTGATTTCAAGCTACCAGTGTGATATCACTGAGCAGTGAAGAGGTGGGAAGAGAGCTGTTCAATCGGTGTTCTGCAGCCTGTGTAAGTTAGCTCCACCATCCCAGTGCTCTTTCATAGGGTAGCAGTGAGGATTTTTTGGGGAAAAAAGTGCAGGTCCTATAGTAAGCATTAGTAAATGGTAGCTCTCAAAGTTGTTATTATTTCCAGCCTAATGAGACTTCCTTCTCACTTGAGAGAGTCCTTCAACAAGTTCTTTCTCATTACTTGTTTTCCTGCATCTACACATTCAGTTCTCAGTACTGTCAAAGGACCCATAAAGCAGTGTGATCCCATTCACTGATTTATTCCATATAATAATTGGCTTGCTGCACATTATAATTAAAATAAAAACTTAAATACCTTGATCCCTTAGGGAATATAGTAAAGAAGTGTTAATGTATTTGCCTCACAGATTTCATAATATGATGAATATTAAGTGTTTGGAGGGTTGAGTATAAAGTTATTTTAGGTTTTTTCTTTTTTAGTCTTGTCATCATTAATTACCTTCTGCTATTGATAGAAACAGCTGGGGAATATTAAACATTTCCATTTATAGTTATGATATAATGAACAACATATGCTCAATTCAGTTTATTGTGGCTTGGCTTGCATGTTGAAAGCCAATAAAACAAGTAATTGTACTAATGCCTTTATAGATGTGGCTTAATGGTTTACTTACATTGCTCTGATGTTTTGTTCTTGGGGATTTGAGGAATGTTAATTGTTGTTATTGTGCACATTTAAAAAAAAACATCGAAGTGGTCTCAGTGTCTTCCATGGGATATCTTCTCTTTCTTGTGTAATCTTTTCTCAGTGACCTGAAGGCAGGTCAGACCAGTCCAGAAACCCTATATATTCTGCTCCGCTTATGCAGATTGTTAGAAATGTATGAAAGATTCAACATCGAGTGTAGAGCTCTGTCTACATTTTGTGAAGAAAAGTTTAAGTGCCACAGTTATTTCACCAGGGAAACTCAAATGAAATTGGATACATTATATGCCATGTTGTTTAAAATTCAATTAATATTATACTTACATTTAATCTAGTATCTGCATTTGTAAGATTAAATATGACAACACTAAGGGAACCAAATGTTCAGAGCATTATCATGATGAAACTGAGTGGCCATTTTTTTAGTAGTCTTAATGTCAGAATTGTGTGCACATTCAAAAAGTACACAAAACATGCTTTGTTTTCCCATTAAAGATAATCTGATAATTTCTATAATCTTCCCTTCTTCTGTCTACCCATTCACCTGACCAGTTTTTTTTTTTTTTTACACTTCTGGTTTTTAAGCTCAAAGGATCAAATATTTGCTACATTCTCCTATGACCGGAAATAAAGTCATGAAGACCTGAAATAAAGAATTAAGGTCTTTTACCTCTAGTCTTCTATTTATGTGTCCTGTAGGGAAGCCTGGACTCGATCTTCATTATGTGTAATAAAGTGTACGGGGTTCTTTTTCTATAGGGCTTGTATTCATTTCCAAGGCCAGTTGGACGTAATAGGATCTATTAATTAGTAAATAAAATTTTCATCACATTGTCAACATTTGCTATAATAAAGACTAAAAGTGGGGTGCCTGGGTGACTCAGTCGGTTAGGTGTTCTACTTCGGCTCAGGTCATGATCTCACGGTTTGTGAGTTTGAGCCTCACATCGGGCCCTATGCTGACAGCCTGGAGCCTGCTTCTGATTCTGTGTGTCTCTCTCTCTGCCCCTCCCCTGCTTATACTCTGTCTGCCTCTCTCTAAAAAATAAACATTAAAAAAATTTTTTTTAAAGAATAAAAGCTATTGGAGCACCATTGCTTCCTCGTTGGAGTGTCTTTGCATTTTATGTGTAAAAACAATGGGTAATCAAGGTAATAAAATAAGGATGTATAGGAGGGGATACACTAATACCACTGCTGGTGCAGGTCAGAAAGGAAAGGCTTTTGTGAATGAGCTAAGTATAATCAAACACTGTATTTTTTCATGATGTTTAGGATTTGTAACTATATACTTAAAACACACATACACAACACCTCCAGTACCTCCCTAAAAAATATTTTATTTTTGAGTATCTCTACTCCTAGCCCCCATTACAAGCCATCAGAGTACTTGGCTTGATTACTCAAATTGTATAATGTTATATTTATTAGGAATGCAATTATCATGTTAAAGGTGAAGAGGCAGCTATTGAATTACGGTAGCTAACATTTATTGAATACTGTGCCAGTTACTATTCTGAGTGTTGCATATAGTAACTCACTTAATCCTCCCAACAATTCTAAAAATCAGGTATTATTATAATCCCATTTATAAGTGAAGAAGTGGAGGCCTAGAGAGTTTAAGTCAGTCAAGGTCACACAGCTATTTAATGGCAGAGGCAGGATTTGAACTCTGTCTCCCTAGTGCCAGCCCTATTGTACTTAACTATACACCATACTGCATCCTATAAGGAATATTTAACTGTAAAGTAGACATGATCTATGTGTTTTATTTATTTATTTCTAATTTTTTAAAATCTTTATTTATTTTTGAGAGAGAGAGAGAGACACACACAGTGTAAGAGGGGGAGGAACAGAGAGAGAAGGAGACAGAGAACCTGAAGCAGGCTTCAGGCTCTGAGCTGTCAGCACAGAGCCCAATGTGGGGCTCAAACTCACCAACTGCGAGATCATGACGTGATCCAGAGTTGGATGCTTAACCAACTGAGCCACCCAGGTGCTCCATGATATATGTATTTTAAATGCCATAGTTAACTTCTGGTAACATGGAAGGGGACTTAAATATTTCCAAAGAGACTGCTCAACAGGTAGTTTTGTAAAACATTACTATGTTGTAAGTGAGATGGGAACATCAGTGAGGTCCTAACTAGAGATACATGTAGAAATTTAACCAGAAACCTTTGCCAAGCCTTAAAGATGTGGCGTCTCTCCCCCTCCCCCCTTCCCTGGTGACTTGTTTTCCTGGAGTAGAACAACTGATTAGCATATTTTATTTCTGTTGTTAATGCCAAGCTTGTTTGCCACGACTGGATTTGCCTGATTGGTGGTGTTTAGTACAGTCCTTGGCGGTTCTCTACGGAGCTCTTAGATGTCAGCTGTAAATTGTCTGCTCAGCCTCCCTGACTGTGAGCTCTGTACCTCCCACCTGGTGCACTGGGCACAGGCATCCACACACTTGCCATATACGGACAGAATCGTGCTCAGCTTCTGGGGGCAACACTACAAATTAGAAGGTGAATTCATAGCATTCTGGGCAGGCCCTCACGTGTGCAAATCCTGTTCCTTGTAATTGGAATTGTATTTGTAAATCTCTATACACCCAGGCGAGACTGTATTACACCCCTCTGCCTTGGATGGAGAGGAAAAGACAATCTGCTTAAAAGAGGCCAGATTAACTTCCTCTAAAAACTGGATAATGTGGGTGGGCGTTTTGCAGTCACTGTCTTTCATGAAATGCAATCACATTCTTTGATGGAGTGCTTCCCATTTCTCAAAAAAATTGTTTTTTTTGTAAAATCTGCATCCAGTGATAGTTTAATTGGTGGTATTTCCCAACCGTGCAGTCTTTAGAAAGAGATCTTGATGTCACCTCTTGTAATATCTTTATAAGGAGCCATATTATTATAATATAAGTTAACCTTTGCCTGGCTCTTATCAATACATATGTTGGGGTGTGGTAGTGTAGTTAATTGAGTTGGCAAATAAACTAGGATTTTTTTTACTAATAACTTTGCTAGGTACAATGGCTTTTTCTTGTTTGAAGGTCTTTGCTGGCAAATGTAATGATCATTACACTGTAACTATCTGTTCTTTAAGAGTTTATGTTAATGATTTTCTTTTTTTGTTTGTTTTATTCATTTATTTTGACAGAGAGAGAGAGAGAGTCAAGGCGAGAGAGAGAGAGAGAGAGAGAGAGAGAGAGAGAGAGAGAGAGTAGAGGGAGAGACAGAGACAGAGTCCTATGCAGACTCCACACTGTCAGCACAGAGCCCGACATGGGCGTCGATACCATGAACTGTACCGTGAGATCATGACCTGAGCTGAGATCAAGAGTTAGATGCTTAACGGAATGAGTCACCCAGGTGCCCCATGCTAGTGATTTTCAATGGTAAAAAAAAAAAGTATAGGTGACAATGGGTTATCTCTCTTTAAAGGTATATATTAGTTTCAAAAAGTCTTGTGGACTCCTGCATGCAGTTTCTAAAGGCAAAGCTAGAATTTTTTCTAGAACTTTTTGTCAACTTATTATCTTTTTTGTAAATTTTCTCTCCCCATCCTGCTGCCCACTCTTCTAACTCCCCCATTATGTTATGTATTATTTACTATATATATATATACACACAGTACTTTGCATTTTAATTATGTTTGAATTGTAAATCAGTGTTTGGAAAATGAGTTACTCTTCCTGGATAGCTTCTTAATAAATTGTAGCCTGTCTATCTAACACTGAGTCCCAGAACACCATCCATGCTTTCATAATCACAAACATATTTCTCTGAGTGAGAACCCTGCAGCTTCTCATGATTCTCTTCATTTCCTTGAGGCACATTATGGGTTAAATTGGGTTCCTCTAAAAGGTATGTTGAAGTCCTAAACCCTCAGTAACACAGAAGGTGGCCTTGTATGTATAGAGGCTCACTGCACATATAATGAATTAAGTAAAGATAAAGTCATATAGGAGTAGGGTGGCCTTCTAATACAATATGACTGATGTTCTTATAAGACAAGCATGGGAAGACACAGAGATACAGGGAGAATACCATGTGAGCATGGAAGATTGGAATGATGTTCCTTTAAGTCAAGGAATGTCTGGGGCCATCAGACTGGGGAAAGGCATGGAACAGATTCTCCCTCACAGACCTCAGAAAGAACTAGCATGCTGACTGACACCTTTATTTTGGAAATCTAGCCTCCAGAAGTTGACAATAAATTCCTGTTGTTTTCAGCCATCCTGTTGGTGTTATAGCAGCTCAGCACCACCATATGAAGCATAAAGCAATGAATTCAGATCAAAAACCTTTCTCCTAAACACTGGAATTCCAATCTTTTTCATGCCTTGCCTGGTTTCTTGCAGTAATTTTCCAGGTGCTGTCCTTGATGTTCTTTGGTTTGTATCCAAACATTTTACACACCACTACCACATTTATATTTCTTTCTGTGTAGACACAGTTCTGGAGGTCACTCTCCATTGGGCCTGCAGCAGTATTAATTCTTGACTGAGGCATTCAAAATCTTTCTAATTCTGACCTCAATTGCCTTTCTAGCTATTTCCCTCCTGGGTCTACTGTGCATACTACTGTATCCCAGCCACTCTCACTTATCCTTAGTTGTCTCAGTGTCACAGCACTGTTCCACTTTGAGCATGCTGTTCTTTTTGGAATAATAATAATAATAATAATAATACACACACACACACACACACTCCAAGAGAATTTTACTTCCCTTTCAAAGACTACTCTCAAACACTGCTATAATAGTTTATTGATTCTGTATCCTAAGTAAATGCATTTGCTGTCTCTTTGGGCTCACAAAATAATGTAGGCTTCTTTTATGATACTTAGAGTCATTTGCTTTGGATTACCAATTATCTTTGCATGAGTCTTCCATTGTATGAAGCCGTCATAGCATCATTAACCCTTGTTGGCAGAAATCTGGCATCCTCATGCTAGATCATAATTCCATAGCAGACCCAGAAACACATTGCTGATTGCAGGCTTTTGCTGTGCAACTCCTGACATGCTCCCCTATGACCCCTCAAAGAATACAATAATAGACTCAAATCAAAGCCTTTTCTGTTCTTATTTTCATCACTATTATTATCTTCTCACTGACTACAGAAGGATAAGTTAAAATTTTGACATTCTCTTGTCTCAGAAAGTCACAAGAGAGGTGATTTTTCACACCAAATCTTTAAATCTTTTACTTCCCTCCCTGACCTGGTGAAGTATCTAAACCAAATATGGAATTCTTCTATTAGTACATATATAATTAAATATTTGTCTATTTACTTTTAATTTGTATGTTCAATATGTATACTTTGTATATTAGAGAACATTTAAATTTGATAGTAAAATATAAAAGTTCTAATATTTCCTTCCCAACTATAGAAATAAATAAGTGAATTCTTTTAAAAAATGTTTGGATTGTGGGGCACCTGAGTGGCTCAGTCGGTTAAGCATACAAGTCTTGATTTAGGCTTAGGTCATGAACTTGCAGTTTGTGAGTTCAAGCCCTATATCAGCTCTCAGCATGGAACCTGTTTGGGATTCTCTGTCTCTCTCTTCTCTCTCTGCCCCTCCACTGCTCGCTCTCTATCTCTCTTTCAAAATAAATAAATGACCATTAAAAAAAAACTGTAAAAAATGTTCGGGTTGCCTTTTCAGTTAGAAACTGTAGGTAAAATAATTTCAAATCTAAAATTAAATTTGTTTCTCTCAAAGAATGCAAATTGGAAGTGATGTAACTTTACCACCAATGTAAGAAGGAACATAAGATTATAGATTCACATTAAATACAACATATAATTCATAAATCCTAAAAGAAGCCATACAATAGAAATATAATCATTTATAATGATGCTAGGAATGAAAGAATTTGAATGAAAAAGAAAAAAACTTCAAAGGGTTGAAATAGCCATGATTTGTTATAAATGAAAACTACAGGGAAGAAACAAAATTAAATTTATCTTTAACAAATAACCTGCTTTATTAAAATGAATAATTTTTTTAATAAAAACTCATTCATGTGAGTATATATTCATATAATCCCAGTATTATTGTTTTAGACAAACCAATATGCTTTGCTTAAAATTAAATTAATAGGTTATAACAGTGTTTAAAATAATTGTATTTTATCTAATCTGTTTTAAACATTAAGGGAATTTAAGAATTTTGTAAGACTATTTTGTAATCATTTAGCTCATTTTTCTCATCCAGTATTCAAATTTTTGCCTCACTGGAGTGTGAATTTAATAAAGTTTATAAACTATAAAACATTTTAATGTTTATTTATTTTTGAGAGAGAGAGAGAGAGAGAGACAGAGGACGAGGGGGAGAGGAGGAGAGACAGAGGGAGACACAGAATCTGAAGCAAGCTCCAGGCTCTGAGATGTCAGCACAGAGCCTGACACAGGGCTGAACTGTGAGATCATGACCTGAGCCGAAGTCAGATGCTCAACTGACTGAGCCACAATTTTAGTAAAGTTTAAATTAAAGTGGTATACACCATATTTTCTGGTGATTTGTCTTTAAAAATGTGTTAGTATTTTTTATGTGATTTGGAATCACAGGAGCTGAAAACATGAAATATATTTCATTGTCAGAATTCATTCATTGTTAGTGCTTTCTTATGATACTTAAGTTTCTACCATGATATAAAGTGCTTGCAATAATTATAATACCATACAGGTTTAAACTGTATGTTTTGTATTATATGTGATTTAATATTCTTAAATTCATTTATTTTATAATAAAACAAAGACTAGAGTTATTGAATGCAGCGCCTTTACCAGAAAAAAAAATCATTGGTTTTATATGTCAGTGGGAACATGGATAGAAATTTAGGGCTCGTATAAAGTTTTAGTAATGTGGTAATAGGCAACATTTATATAGTAGGTTTATTATGTACTGGGTATAGTTTGGAACACCTAACATACATTAACTATGTAACCCAGTGGGGCAGATACTATGGTTTTCCATATTTCACATATGAGAAAATGATGCTCATCACAGTTTTCCTTTGACTGCTGTAAAATAAACAGATTGTTGTTCTTTTTGAGAGGAGGAAATGTCATGGAGAAGAGGAAAGCAGACATAGAAGTCTGTTAATCCATTTAGCAAAAAATTATTGAGTGATGCTGTGAAAAATCAATAGGATGAAATCACTTTTAAAAAATTTTAATCTAGTAAAGAAAATAGAAGTAAATGAACTGTGATAAGCGTTATATTGAAAGAAAGTATTAATCAGGGAAATTCAGTTTTGCTGTGGTAAAACATTAACCCCCAAATCGCAGCTTAATTCAACAGTTCTGTATAAGTTAGAGACTCGTTAAGGTAGTTGTCTTCCATGCAGGGCCTCAGCAATCTATAATATTTCCATATTGTTGCTCTGCTATCTCAGTGCATGGTTTCTATTGCCAGCAAAGCAAGGGAATAGAGGAACCTGGAGGGTTCAGTATATTCTGTGCTTCAATTAGGAAATAGCAGACTAATTTCTGCTTATATCCCATTGGCCAAAATTATTCACATGGTGCTTTTGAACTACAGAGAGGCTAGAGCATGTGGGGGAGCATATGACTTTTTGGTAAACAATAAATGACTTTACCAAAAGGTATGTACAGTTAATTGGAGAAGGAAAAAGTTGGACAAGAGTTTGTATTCTACAGGAAGTTGACTGGAAAGTGGCAGGAAAAGTCATGAAGTCATTATAGAGACTGGTGAAGGTAATTGAGAAACAAAAGATAAGGTCCTGGAAAGGAACTGTAGGAAATCTCTTCAGTACCACGGAGAGCTCCTGTCATGTAAATTACTGGGATACCACATGATGTCAATAGTAACTCCTTTATTCAGCAACATTTCATTCCATAAACATCTATTATGTGCCTGCCATTGCTTTTGTGGTTAAAAAATTCATAACACATAACTAACAATCTAATGGGGAAGACATATAACTCTCTGTAATGCACTTAGTAAGTTCAATAACAGAACTATTCTCTGAGTATTGTGAGACCATGGAGATGTTCCTAATGTTAACCTTGGATGAAGGAAGGAGTTGTACAGGAGAATTTCATGGAGGAGATGATTTATGATTCCATATGTGTATTTTTCTGTAAGTGGCCAGATAGTTAATATTTTAGGCTTTTCAGGTCAAAACAGTAGGTCTCTCTTGCATTTTTTGTTTGTTTGTTTGTTTTACAACTTTTCAAAATATAAAAGCTCATTCTTAGCTCAATGGTAATACAAACACAGGCTATGGCCCAGATTTGACCCATAAGTCATAGTTTGCTGACCTCTGGTCTAGGCAGAGAAAACAAGAGAAAACCAGAGGTGTGTGTATATAGCTATATATAGTTTGGTCATGATGGAGTGTGAAGTTTGAATAATGAGCCCAGAGAGATAGATGGGGGCAGAATGTTATGTTGTGGAACTTAGGCCTACTTCTGTAAATATGGATTGCCATTGAAGAATTTAAATTAGTGGAATGATGAAATCAGATTTCCATTTTAGAAAGATATATACATTGAGAATGAGCCTGAGGAAGCCAAACTGAACTCAAAAGAGACAAATTAAGGAATTGTTTGTACTGGTAAAAAAAATAGATAATGAAAGCCTGAAATAAGGCCATAGGAGGAAGGGTAGGCAAGAAGGGGCAGAATTGAAACGTTTTTGAAGTAACATCAGAAGGACTTTCTTATTGATTGACTGGGGTGGGGAGAGAATCAGTAATAATTCCAAGACTAGATAGATGGTGTTCCTTAAGTGAGATAATAAATATTATGCTAACTCATTAATGTTCCTCCTGTAGCAGGAACTCTGATTATGAAAAGGATCTCTGCCATTTATTGCAGATTTATACCATCTGGAGTCAGAAAATAGAGGCCCATTATCTGTTTTGATGTGACTCCTTGGGAAATCTGTTAAGAAGCGTATGGGGAGCCTTTTCTCCTTTCCATCAAATAGATTGACTGCTATAAGCAATTTGTTTCCTGTGGCAGAATCCCCACTCAGAGTCAGGGATAAGGAACTCATTGTATAGGTACATGGACATAGTCCT
This sequence comes from Cryptoprocta ferox, assembly GCA_028646485.1. Lineage (NCBI taxonomy): Eukaryota > Metazoa > Chordata > Mammalia > Carnivora > Eupleridae > Cryptoprocta > Cryptoprocta ferox. The sequence goes on along the minus strand of CM053559.1, from coordinate 37,792,743 downwards.
AAAAGTCATGGTTATTTAAGGCTATCAGTTATTTAGCTATTTTTGGTCCAAAAACCCAAGAATTTTATAGACTTTGAACTTACCTTCCGTAGTAGACCTATACCATGTATAATTATCCAACATTTTTATAGTTTCCCACATTGTGGATACCACCATTCCAAAATAGAATTCCCGCACTTCCTTTCTAGAGCTGAGGCATGTAACATAGTTTCCTCTTACTCTCTAGATCCACCCTCATGAGATTTGGATATAAAAGTGCAATATGAACTGGGGACTGAGCATGGGGAAATCCATATTCAATCAAATGCAGTCATGGAAAGTTCTTACATATTTTTTGGCATAGGGAGGTGAATGTTCTGTTATTTTAGTCCAAATATGGTTGATGTCAAGGAGTGGGTGGTGGCAACTCTTGTCTTATGTTGGACCGGTCCTGTGCACATCATTCCTTGCCATACAGCATCCAAGTTTATTTTTCTGTATCTCTCAGAGAAGCTGCCTAATATCGCTCAAAATTCCTTTAATTAGGTAGATTGTATTCTGTGGTTTGCAACTGAGAGTATAGGTAGTATACCTAGGGCTTCAATGACATTGTATTTTATATAAAATTTCATGGGATAGGGAAAATTTGAGGCAAATGTCTAAAAAGGCTTGTTGGAAAAATAATGAAACAAAACAAAACAAAAAGGCTGAGAAACACTGTTATAGACTAAATTGGAAACAGGGTCAACTCACAGATATTACCGTGACAGTATGAGCTATGATGGTCACGATAGGGAAGAAGGGAGGAGGATTCACTGTTCCTTTAAGATGTTGGGCATTTAAAGCCAGAAGACTGGGGTTATTCATTTAAACATTGATAAAATATTTGATAAAGCACGTTGACCTGGAGCTATTTCTATATGCCACCAGTCTCTAGTTATTTAGAGATAGCCTTACTAGAGATAATTCTTTTAGGTCAGCCAATCTGGAGGTACAGTTAAGATAATCAGATCCTGTTTTTCATACAGAAGCTTTCTTGGATTAGCCAGGGGTTATCATGCCCCTTGTTTATATTTGGCCTGGGCTTCATGTTTAGTCTGGGTGATCTGCAGCTCACTTATTTATTTAAAGGGGGATTTTGTGTGAATGTGGTAGAAACAGAGAGGACTGGTATATATTCTTAAATCTGCAAATAAAATTTCAACCTTTAATGAGCACTCCAATAGTTGGTTTACACACACTTTAGCATTTAATTCTCACAGAATGAATTATTTCTTAATCATTTCCACAGTTCCATTAAGTATATCTTATTATTATCCACATAATAAATAATGATGATCATAAGACTTAGAGAGTTTAAGTAACCTTGCTCAAGATCATACCACCAATAAGTGACAGGGCTGGCTCTCAAGAGACTAGTCGTTCTTATAGAGACTAGTGACTTTGGACAACTTATTTAACCTCTTCAAGTCTTAGGTTCCCCATCTATAAAATGGGAATAATAATAATATTCTTAGGATTTTTAATGAATAAATGAGTTAATCTCTGCAATATACTCAGAACTTTACTTGCATCATTAAATACTCAGAAAACATTAGGTCTTATTTTTCTGTCCAGGGTCCTTTCCTTCTCCTCCACCTTGTTCTCTTCCTCCTTTCAAAAACTAGGATAAACAGAGTTCTGAACCAGGAAGCTGGAGAGTAATTCCGGTGTTGCATTAAATTACCTAAATAGATTAGCTGAGCAATTCTTTGGCAGGGAGGAAAGAGGAGGAGAGAGAGGTTTGCGAATTCTGGAGGTGGGTTATAGGGCTTGGAGTTTCTCCAGCAAGGCAACAGTCTGTAGTATTTTTTTTAATTTTTAAAATCTATTTATTCATTTGTTTATTATAGTAAGGACACTTAACATAAGATCTACTCTCAACAAAATTTTAAAAATATTTACTTATTTTGAAAGAGAGAGAGAAAGAGCGTACGTGTGCACAAGCAGGGAAAGGTGCAGAGAGAGAGGAGAGGAGAATCCCAAGCATGCTTTGTGCTCTCAGATGGAGCCTGATATGGGGCTCAGTCTCATCAACTGTGAGATCATGACGTGAGCTGAAATCAAGAGTTATATGCTCAACAGATTGAACCACCCAGGTGCCCCAGCTCTCAACAAACTTTTATGTGCACAGTATTGCGAACTATAACATAATGTTGTACAGCAGAACTCTACAACTTATTCATCTTGCATAACTGAAACTTTATAGCTGTTGTTGAACAGCAACTCTTACAACTCAACAGTATAAAAACAAATAACTTGATTAAAAAATGGGCAAAGAACTTAGACATTTCTCCAAAAATGTACAAAGAGCCAGGAGGTATATGAAAAAATGCTCAACATCACTAATCATCAGAGAAATCCAAATAAAAAATACAGGGAGATATCATCTCACAATTATTGGGATGGCTATTATAGAAAAAGGTATATTGGCAATGATGTGGAGAAATGGTGATTCTATGCAATATTGGTAGGAATACAAAAATGTATACACAGTATGGAAAACAAACGTTCCTCAAAAAATTAAAAACAGAAGTAACATATGATCCAGCAATTCCACTTATGGTTCGATAACCAGAAGAATTGAAATTGGAATCTTGAAGAAATATCTGTACTTTCATATTCACTGCAGCACTGTTCACAAAAGTATAGAAACAACCTAAATGCCCATCAATGGATGAATGGGTAAAGAAAATATAGTATATACTTACTATGGAGTATTATTCAGCCTTCAAAAAGAAGGAAATCCTGCTGTATGTAACAACATAGATGAACCTAACCAAGTGAAATAAACCAGTTACTGAAGGTCAAATCCTGCATGATTCTGTTTATATGGGGTATCTAAGATAGTCAAACTCATAGAAGCAGAGAATAGAATGAATGTTGGTTCCCAGGGGCTGGGGGCAAAGGGGAAATGGAGAGTTGCTATTCAGTGGGTATAAAGCTTCAGTTATGCAAGAGGTTTAGTTTTTATTTTTTTATTTCTTATTTTTTAAAAAGTATTTTTAATGTTTTATTTATTTTTGAGACAGAGAGAGACAGAGCATGAGAGGGGGAGGGGCAGAGAGACAGGGAGATGCAGAATCCGAAGCAGGCTCCAGGCTCCGAGCCTTCAGCCCGACGCGGGGCTCGAACCCACGAACGTGAGATCATGACCTGAGCTGAAGTCGGAGGCTTAACCAACTGAGTTGCCCAGGCGCCCCAGGTTTGGTTTTTAAAGAACCTTGCCGATGCTCTTTTCAGCCTTTTGATCTGACTTGGGTTTATATATCTAAAGCCTCCTCCTTTTGGGATTTTTCTGGCCTGCAAATGTTTTAAATCTGACTTCAAACCTGGAAGTTCTATGATGAATCCAACACACACCAGGACAATTCAGAGGAGCAGGGACCAGAGTGTGAGGCAAAATATAGTTCTGGACAGGTAGCCAGTGTGGTGCAGTTAGCTTGGAAAGGCAGGGGCAGATGATATGTAGTGATTATCTGCCACCACGCAGCTGTTAATGAGCGAGTGGGGGTGGTGTACAGTGTTAGGAGGAAAGGTAGCAGAGGTATGCTTTGAACCAGTGAACTTCAGTTGGTGCCAGAGAACTTTGGTTAGTGCCAAATTTTATATAGCTCTTTGGAAAGGTTGCTTCTCTGTCAAACACAGTGGCCACATAGACCTAAGTATAACTGCATGGCTTTGCTCTTTGTGGGAGCACTTTTGAGCTAAAGATGTCTTACATCATATTCAACTCAGTGATGTGTCTACTGAGAAGACAAAGAGTATCCAATAATTAACTACCTGATGAGAAATTAAGGTGATGAGCCTGCGTGACTCACTCGATTAAGCATCCAGCTTCAGCTCAGGTAATGATCTCATGATCTCATGGTTCATGAGTTCTAACCCCACGTCGGGCTCAGTGCTGAGAGCTCACAGCCTGGACCCTGCTTCAGATTCAGTCTCTCTCTCTCTCTCTCTCTCTCTCTCTCTCTCAAAAATAAATAGATATTAAAAAAAATTTTTTTAAAGAAATTAAGGTGTTTGGACAGGGGGTGGTAGAGGAGGAGGACCTGAGTTTTTACTTAGAGGACGGGGTCCCCTTCCTGCTTACTCTTAGGTGGTTTGCTCTCCATCACTGGGTTTGTACAGGATTTCTTTTGGATCAGGACAGGGGTCTGCCCCAGAATTGAGGTACTTCCACTTAAGGATGCAGGTAGGGAAGATGCCAGTGCACATTGTAAGATAGAAAATGTGTTCAAGTGTCACTCACTAGCTCTGTTATCCGTACAAGTCCCTTGAGATCGCTGGTTCATGATAATTCTTTGTCTCTAAAATGGGAATGATAATATTTAGCATATATAGTGCTAACTATGTGCTGTGTATTCATTTAATCTTCACAGCCACCCTATTATTATCTCCATTTTCCTGGAGAGGAAGCTGAGGGACAGTTTTTGAGTACCCTGGCCCCAAATTCCATAGCTCCTTGGTAGTGGAGCAAGGATCTGAACAAAGGCAGACTGCCTCCAGGATCTGTGCTATCTACCTCTGCTGTCCACTGCCCCTCCAATAGTACTAAGGTAATAATATGGATAAAACACCAGGCACAGAGAAGGCATTTGGTAAATGGTAGTGCTGGGAAAGGAACAAAGAGGGAAGGCAGCAGCAGTAATTCTCATTTTTTGTAATTGCAATGAGTGAGGAAAGAATCAGGTTGACATGAAATAAGATCTTTTTATACAACTGACAAAAGGTGTGGAAATAGCATGAATCCTCCTACACTTCTAACATGCTGATAGACATACAATTTCAGAATGATTTTAAAAGGTTTTAGTGCTTTTTTGGCTTCTAGACTTAAATCTGAGACCAGATGCCTTTAAATCAATGTTTTAAAAATTAAACATACCCAGTGTATATGTGTGAGTGTGTGTGTGCATGAACTATTATCTAGAAGCGCTACTTGAGAGCTCTTCTTTTCATATCCATTTTCATCAGGCTGGTGCTTCACAGATAAGGTGCAATAATGATCTTTCCAGAAAGTTCTGTGATTACTTTTTAACACATAATATCGTGTTTAGCTTTGTTGAAATGTTTGAGTACATTGACTTAACAAAGAAGGCAAATAATAGTCAAGTCAAATTCTATAAATAAAGTTATTCATATTTAAATCAAAAGAAAAGATTTAAAAAATGACTAAAAGGAACTCTATAATTCGTTTTCTCTATTCACTTACAATATAACACTAACTTTCCAAACTAGATTTGCAGAAGGGTCTATTTTTTATTATGTGATGGTAGCCGTTAGATACCCCTTTTAAGAAAAGAGGAAATGATAAAAATAAAAACAAATAGAAATCACCTTAAATGTTTGTCTTATCTTCCACTTCTTAGGTAGACATAAGTTAATAAGTTACTAAAACTTCCTGATAAAACATTCTACCATATTTTCTGAAAGTGTTTGAAATGATAAAATAATATGTCTTTTAAGTTTTCATCATTTTTACGTATGAAGGTTACATTTTTTCACAAACAAAAATCTATCGTGGTAATGTACTTGCTCTTTCTTTGGAATATCTCATCCACAGATATCTCAGTTTTGGAAAACCATGAAAAATAAACCAGGACATGTTTCTACCCACTGTAGCACGAACCATGGCAAATTACAAACTAAACAGATTTGAGTGATCCACATCTTTAATTTATAAAATACAGAATGAACCCAAAAAGAATGTGTCATTTTCCCACTACATTGGTTATTTGGGGCAAGTCTTCAGTGTGTTTCCTGGAAGTGAACAGCCTACATTTTTGTGAGAATCTGTACATTTTATTTTAGAGATGGGGGAGATTATAGAAATTTTAGTTACAGTTCTGAAGATCCAAGGTGTGCACATTAAAAGCATAGAAAAGTATTCTTATGGGAAAATGGAGTTCATGCAAGGTTTAGTCACAAACTTAAAATAACTGACTTGTCAAGGAAAATGACATCCCAGAAGGCAAAGTAATGTGTATCACTGTCTTAAAAGGAATCATGGAAGCAACTTTAGAACAATTAAAGACACCACAAGCCTAATCTTGCAGAAGTATAATGTGGATAAAGGAAGCTCTGGTACAGATTTATCTCCTTCAACCACAACTTTGATTGAGAAGACAAATATTAAGATATTTTTAAACTAGTTATTCAATGGTGTGAATGACTTAATGAATTTAAAACACCCAAACAATGTCAAAGAGTTATATTGACTATTTCTTTTTTTTAATGTTTATTTATTTTTCAGAAAGACAGAGAGAGAGACAGAAAGACAGAGAGACAGAGTGTGAGCAGGGGAGGGACAGAGAGAGAGGGAGACAGAATCCCAAGCAGGCTCCAGGGTCTGAGCTAACAGCACAGATGAACTCATGACCCGTGAGATCATGACCTGAGCCGAAGTGGAATCCTTATCCAACTGAGCCATCCAGGCACCCCTGACTTAATATAGAAATTATAGCTAGATTGTGAATATTCTGTTGCTCCAGTGTATATACACAGTATTCAAAAGGAAAATGTGTTTATACATTGGATGCTTTAAAACTTTGCTAGACAAGTTACCCATCTTGTAGAACTTCAGAGTTTGAAATTATGCTTTCCTTTTTTTGCCCAAAGGTAGATCAGGAGAGCCATATTTCTTGAAGTGCTAATTTTCTCTCATAGTCCATAGTATGCTTGGAAAAGTATAGCTTTTTCTCTGAGGAAGAAGTTCCCCATGAACATTTTTTGGATAAGAGTTTATATACATAACCACAACAATGAACATAAAATCTTTAGTATTATTATAGTACACACATATACATATAATAAGTATATATTTTCCTGAGATACATGTGATTAAATTCTATTATAGGTCCTATTTTCCCTTTTCCAAGTAATATTAAAAACTCAATATGTATCCCATTATCCAGCATGCAGCAGGTAAAGCACCATCATAAATTTAAATTCATTATCAAATTCACATTTCAGTTATCCCAAGGATAGGTTCCCAAATCACAAACGTTAATTAGTTGGCATATGTCTTTCATGACACAAGCCATTAAGAAGATCACTGTGGCGGATGCAGTAAATTGTGTTTCATAGACCCCTGGAAGCTGAGTCTGACTGCTCATTCTCCCAGTTCTCATTTTATATTTGCACCTCTGCTCATTGTGTCTGCCTTTGTGAGACATCCTCCCATTTTTCTTCTGGTTAGATTGTACTCAGAGAGCCATGGAACTGGAGGGGTTTTAGTGATCACGGACCAGCAGTTTACAGATGTCAGAACTGAAGTTTGACAAGGGGTTCCCTGACAAGGTCATGCAGCAGTGCGTGGCAGAGTGAGGGGACAATCTCTTGGTTATTCCCTGCTGCCTCATCTAAATAAAAACAAATACAGGAAATCTTGGCTTTTCTCTCAAGACTCAGCTCCAGCCTCCCTCTTTAATATCTGACTGGATAGCAAGGGCACTGGTTTGAATTCAGGCTATACTATCCACTTTCTCTATCAGCACAAGCAAGTTCTTCTATCTCCATTGTCTCAGGGTCCTAACAGGTAAAGAGAAGATAACAACTCCTACTTCATAGGGTTGTTAAGAGCCTCAAATAAGTTCATATTCATGAAACACAAAAGCAGCAGGCCATAGGAAGTGCTCAGTAAGCATCATTATAATCATTATTATAATTATTTATATTAATCACTCTTCTCCTATTTTGTAATTTTCACAAATACCATTCATTTAACACTTACTTATTTTCCAGATGTTTTATTTAGAATATCAGTTTGCTCCAGTTTTCTTTTTCCAGCTCAAGTCATTTCAAGATAGGGATTATGCCCTTTGTGTTTTCTATGTACTTCCACAGGGCCTAACAGAATGTTTAATCCAAAACAGATATACTGTATGTCTACTGTAAATACTGTGGGTTTTTTTCTGCTGGTTTATATTAAGATGAATAGGTTTCTTTTTTTAAATTTTTTTGATGACTTTATTTTATTTTGAGAGACAGAGCAGAGAGCGAGCGGGGGAGGGGCAGAGAGAGAGGGAGACACAGAATCCGAAGCAGGCTCCAGGCTCCGAGCTCTCAGCACAGAGCCCGACACGGGGCTCGAACCCATGGACTGTGAGATCATGACCTGAGCTGAAACCGACTGAGCCATCCAGGTGCCCCAAGATGAATAGGTTTCTAATTGTTGTAACTCTGGTCAACTCTTAGATATTTGCAAAGACAATGCCAACTAAAATGTGGTAACCGAAATGTGCTGTGTGTGTGTGTGTGTGTGTGTGTGTATTTATTTATTTATACATATCTGCACACACACAATCTAGAATGTTAGCCATAAAAGAAAGGAGGTCTTGCCATTTGCAGCAACATGGGTGGACTTAGAGGTTATAATGCTAAGTGAAATAAGTCCGATAGAGAAAGACAAATACCATATGGTTCCACTCATCTATGGAATTTAAGAAACAAAACAAGTGGTTGGGGTATCTGGGTGGCTCAGTGTGGTTGGGCATTCAACTTTGGCCCAGGTCATGATGCTATGCTTCGTAGGTTCGAGCCCCGTGTCGATCTCTATGCTGACAGCTTGGAGCCGGGAGCCTGCTTCGGATTCTGTGTCTCCCTCTCTCTCTGCCCCTCCCCTGCTTGCACTCTGTCTGTCTCCCAAGAATAAATAAATATTAAAAAAAAAAAAAGAAAAAAACCAAAACAAATGAATAAACAAAGAGAAAAAGAGATAAAAAACACAGAGTTCTAAATACAAAGGACAAACTGGTGGTTGCCAGAGGGGAGATGGGGGGTGGTGGTGGATAGATGAAACAGATAAAAGAGGATTAAAAGTACACTTCTGATGAGCATGGAGTACTGTACAAAATTATTGAATCATTATATTGTACACCTGAAACTAATATAACACTGTATGTTAATTATATTTCAATTAAAAAGTAAAACTAAATAAAATATGGTAACAGTATAATATGCTAGTGCTCTTTGTTAAAAAAGCAAAGAGCACAGCACACTCATAGTATGTGAAGGTACATAAAAAGGCCCCCAGAATACATGTTTGGGTGGTTCTAAGAGTAGTGGGTAAAGGATAGGATATTTTACATTACTATCAGGCCATTGTGTCAGTCACCGGTGTATGCTTCCCAACTGTATATTGGTACCATGTCTATATTATTCTAAGCCCTGAAGCCTGGAGAACATTTTACTAAAACATATTTTTAATGCATGTTCTTGGCTGCACATTGGAATTGCTTGGTGAGCTTCTGAAACTCCTAAAACCCAGGCTTTATCCCAAACCACGTTGACTCAGAGTCTCTAGGAACCAGAATTTATTCATCTCTTCAGATGGCGCCCCTGTGCAGCCATGTTGGGGAGCTGCTGTGCCAGTCTGTTGGATTGCAAGAATGTTGTTCTGTGGCATATTTACCCAGAGTAGGGGATGATGTAACTACAACAATATAGCAACTTTATAAAATGTCATGTAGTAATATGCAGCCTAGACATTGACTCACTTTCTAAGAGCGGTTTTGAAGAATAGGGAGATATTTGAGTATGAATCCTGTTACCAAGGCTGTGAAACCCTGAGACCTTATTTTGTTTGATTCATTTCCCTTCCCACATGATTGTGGCTAGATCTTTTGTTTTCCTTTTTGGTCAGGCTGACTCCTGCAGCTGTGTCATTTTCTACACACACAGAATTTCTGCTTTATGCCCAACCAGAGTGGAGTGGCAGTTCCTGAGTCAAGGCGACTGAGTCTCCTGTGGCACTCTGTTGTTTCCCTGGGAAGTCTCTTATCCTCCCTAACCTGTGGTTTCTCTGACTCGATGAATTTTGCCTCAAGACATAGCTTAAAAAAATAAAACCTTGAATATGAAAAAAGGCATCGCTGGAATATGTCAAAGTATATAGACCTGTTTTTCTATTTCTTTGTCCAATATGACGTATACTTATATCTTGAAGATTCTATTTCACTAGGTAATGTAACATATGAAATATAATTTCTGTTGTTTTTTAATTTTTTGAGGTAAATAATTCTTGTACTTATTGAGAAAAACATTTATTGAATATCTGTGGTGTGTCAGGCTACATTGTAATACTTGCTTAGAATATAAAAATTAAATTTGCAGTCCCTCATAGATTTGGAAAGCTGGTCACGTGCTATGATGAGGACTGTATGGACTATTAGAATGACATGTAGGAAGGGCACCTATCCAAATATGGGGGGCCCTTTTATAGATGCTTCTATGTGTATTGGATCTTTTAGTTCCCACAATAACTTTAGGATGAAGGGGACATGGTATTTCCATTTTATAGGCAAGAAAACTGGGTCTCAGAGAGAATAAGTCATTCACCTAAGTTCACAAATCCAGGAAATGAATTTTTACTTAATTGCTCATTCCCGGCAATGTTTTTATTCATGTTTTCATTAATGAACTTTGTTTTTAGAGCATATTTAGGTCACACCAAAATTGAACGGAAAGTACAGACATTTCCCATGTACTCCCACTTCCCCCTACAATTCCCCACTATTGGCTGCATCCTGCACGACAGTGATATATTTGTTACAATAGATTAACTACGCTGACACATCATTAGCACTCAAAGTCTGTAGTTTACATTAGGATTCACTCTTAGTGTTGGACATTGTATGTGTTTTAGCGAATATGTAATGACATGCATCCACTGTTATAGTATTAAATGGAATAGTTTCACTGCCCTAAAAATCCTTTATGTTCCACCTATTCATCTTTGCCTCCCTCCTAACCCCTGGAAACTAGTGATCTTTTTACTGTCTCCATAGTTTTGGCTTTTCCAGAATGTCATATAGTTGGAATCATATAGTATGTAGCCTTTCCAGATTGGCTTCTTTCAGTTAGCAAATTGCATTTACTTACCATGCCTTTTCATGGCTTTATAGCTCACCTCCTTTTAGCCCTGAATAATACTGCATCGTTTGGACATACCACAATTTATTTTTCCATTCACTTATTGAAGGATATCTTGGTTGTGTTCAAGCTCTGACAATGATGAGTAAGACTGCTATTTACATCCATGTGCAGGTTTTTGTGTGGACAGAAATCTTTCATTTATTTGGGTAAATACCATGGAGCATGAATCATGGATCATATGGGAAGGGTATGTTTATTTTTGTAAGAAAATGCCGAACTGTCTTCCACAGTGGCTGTACTGTTTTGCATTCTCACCAGCAGTGAATAAGAGTTCTGTTCCACATTCTCACCAGCATTTGGTGTTGTCAGTGCTTTGCACTGTGGCCATATAGTAGTGAATTGGCATTTCATTGTTGTTTTACTCTGCCATGCTATAATGGCACATAATGTTGAACATCTTTTCATATACTTGCCATCTGTGTATCTTTTGGTGAGGTGTCTATTCATGTCTTTTGCCTATTTTTTTAAAAAATTGAGTTTATTTTCTTATTATTGATTTATTGATTAATATTTTATATCAGAGGTAAACCTAAAATAATCATCTTATTAAAAAAGGAAAAAAAGCACCTGATAGTTCTGCTGGCAGCTGACCTGGTGCCCACAGCTTAGTCATGGTACTCTCATGTGGAATATAAGCAGTTTTACAGAATATCAACATTGGACAAGGCCACCTTGAAACTGATGACTTGAGCCAAAAACAAGACCACTTTGTATACTTTTGCCATCCCTGAACACAGGCAAAATCAAGAACATGGTACAAATCACAAAAATGACCATCTCCGTCTCCATGCTAACATGACTCTGTTGCTTTTTTATGAGTCACAACTTTAGCCTATGCCATTCCTCATATCTCCCAGATCAAAATGATTAAGATACTCAGTGATAAAATTATCCCACTTTCTGATAACACCAAATCCAGAAGCAAACCTGCCTATCCTTGTAACCTCCCCAGCAGGATTAGGAGGTCCCAGGATGCAGGACTTTTAGTACTAAAATCAGGAAATTCCCAGGACAGATTGATCACCCTACTCTGTAAAATAACTTAACACAAGCCCAAATATTTTAACAAGGCTTTGCTAACATCCTCTTACTGAGGTACTTCTTAGTTCCCAAGAATATTTAGTCTTGTTTGCTGTAAATGCTTCCAATAAATCCAACCTCATCATTTTATAGGTGTGGTCCTGGTGGCCTTTGGTGACAGACTAAGACTAGTCAATAAAATCAAAGCAGAGCAAATACAATAGGCAATGAAATTAGTAGATTACTGCTTAACAAAAATGTTCTAAATGATGAATATCCTTCTAACAGCACAACGTGGAAAGTTGCAAAACTTACAGGAAAGCCAAACAGCATGATGAATCTTAACATAAAAGAAAAATGCCCAGAAAATCTTGTTAGTGCCATGAGAAGAAAGACTTTGTTTTGTTTGTTTTTATGACAGCCTCCCTTCCTTTCTGTCTCTCAGGAATCATGTCTGACCACCAGTTCGGTAACCAGTTTATGTGCAGCGTGGTGGCCTCTCATGTGAGTCATCTGCCCACAACCAACCTCAGCTTCGTCTGGATTGCCCCACCTGCTGGCACTGGCTGCGTGAATTTCATGTAAGTACCCCAAGTGTCTGGGACTGTAGGGAAGGCAAATATACCTCTCATGGGATTACATATAGAGTAAGTATTTAAATATAGTATTTCAACAAAGTTGACCTTAATTAAAGCCACTATTTTGTTATCAAAAAGAGGTCAAAATCATAAAAGAAGCAACTTTAGCGTTTAATCTTGCATATTTCTTTATACTTCAAGAGTTCTAAATTGGATTTTAGCTGACAAAAATATGGGGCGCCTCGGTGGCTCAATTGGCTAAGTGTCCAACCTCAGCTCACGTTATGATCTCACAGGTTCGTGAGTTTGAGCCCTGCATCAGTCTCTGCTGTCAGCACAGAGTCTGCTTTGGATCTGCTGTCCCCCACCCCCACCCCGCCCCTACCCTGCTTGTTCTCTCTCTCTCTCTCTTTCTCTCTCTCTCTCAAAAGAAATAAACTTTAAAAAATATACAATAAATAAATATGTGAAAAAATCAAGGCAGTAGAAAAATGAAGTATAAAAACAAGTACAAAAAATGCCATGAGGGTCCATACCTGTTTTGGAGGAAGATCACATATTTAGCTTTCAGCTTTCTGGCCATTAGTGCCAAGAGAGAAATGGGATCCAGTTAGGTGACTGATGGTGGTGAAGAGTCAGGGAGTCTATAGAAATTTAATGACTCTTTCATGTGCTTTCATTAAGGGGAAGCTGGGGAATGCAGTGAGCATTGTCCCCACAACATTCTTAGATATTAACACTGCACAGTGGTTCAAAGTCTGTGACTTGTGACATCTCTCCGTACAAACTATATCCCTACCCCTGGCCCGAATCACCACTCCTTATACGTGATAGTCCTCTCTCTTTTTTTATACCAGTTTTTTTTTTTTTACTTCTAACACATAATATAATTTATTATGTATATTATTTATTGTCTGTCTCTTCCTACTGAAATTCAAGTTCCTTGAAGGCAAGAATTTTTTTTCTGTTTTGTTCACTGATGTGCTTCAACTGTCTAGAACAGTCCCTGGCACACAGTAAGCACTCACGAAATATTTATTTAGTGGATGTGTAGGCCAATGGAATATGGCCAAAGGCAGTTCAGAAACAGCTATTCTATGGCCAGTCAGGCAAAACAGAGCTGGAAGGCATCTTAAATGGTTTTTGATTCTGAACCTTCTGCTCAGACAACAAAATTCGATAAAACCTGCCTCCTCTAAAATTTACCACTACCTTTCCTTCCCCTTTCATAACATAGAGTTCAATGTCAAGGGTTCCTATGGCTCCCACATTGCTGATTATATACTTTCTGCCTGTCCTCTGGGTTACCCACTCTGCAAGCATCAGATTAATCCTACTCAGACGATTGACATTTAATCCTATCATTTCTCCTTCAGAAAGTTGCTCATACTTGAGCCTTTTCCTTCCAGTACCTTTTGCTAAGATGATTACAGTAGCTTCCTAAATGATCTGTTCACCTCTAGCCTATCTCCTCTAGTCCATCCTGCACATTGATGTCTAGTTAGTGTTCATAAGGCACAACCTTGGTCACTTGAAACTTGGATACCTTAAACCTCCTTTCTGAAGACCAGCCCTTTGGCTTGGGTTTGAAGAGTCTCCCCAGTCTTGCTGCTTATCACCTTCTCTCTTACCTCCCACCGGACGAACTTCCTGATAGGGCACAACTCCCTAAACATTCCTAGCTTTTCCTTTAGCTCAGAATGCTTTTTCCTCTCCACTCCAGTTATTAAAATCCTACCCATTCTTCAAGACCTGTTTAAAATGCCAAGTCTTCTCTAAAGCTTTCTAAGACATCAACAACAGAAGTGATGTGTACTGCTGCATTTTGTTTGTAACTCTATTATAATGCTGATTATGTTTTACTATATACTTATTCAAGTTTATTTAATGCCTTTGTTATCAGATTAGATTGGACAGGGATACATTTTTATTTCTTTGTGATTCTCCCCACAGTTGGTACAACATCTCACACATAGAAATCACAGAAAATGGCCCTTGAATTAAATTATGTTCAGTGTTCTCTTTTCCTTTAGTTTATTAGTGATCTCTGACTCCTTCAGCACGCTCTGTTGTATTCACATTGGCACTGCGAAGGATAATTTAAATTCTTGCTATGCATAACTTCTTCATTTAAAACAAGAATTACTTTTTTTGAGAGTTGGAACACAGATAAACTTATGTCAGCAGTATAAAACTGCCTATTTCCAAATAGATGTACTTTTAAATTGAATCTGTTTACAACTGATATTTGATGGCTTCTGGCCTCACTGTTCCCAGGGTATCAAACTCTATTTTCTTCTGAGAAGTACCTTAGGTAGTTTTTACCCAAACAGTGTTTTCTTAGAAAAATGGAGTTAGGTCAGAAGTAATATTTATTGACTGAGAAGATGTTTGTATACCCTCACCCATATTTCCCAATAAAATTTGGTGATGCAATTTGCACTTTGTGGCAAACAGTTAAGTCTCTGCTTATTATAAGCCATAACTGTGTTACATTGAGTAGCTGCTTCCTTTGTGGTCAGGATGCTTTTGTTGATCTCTTTGTGAGTACAGGAAAACTGAAGATCGAATTTGGACTACTGAAGCAATTTATCTGAGATTTTTTGAATTCAAGTCTTGCAATTTCTTCCCACAGTATTTATGATGTGTTCAGTAAGCTATATATAAGAGTTAGTATCTGTAATTAGTATGTGCCCAGAAATACTTGAAGGGGATTGTTAATGTTTAACATTAACTTTGAGTATTAAACAAAAATAAAATAACACAAAACCTATGGCATTTGATTATAAATATACCATGATTCTCTCTTTTCTGACTAATCCCCACAATTAAAGCCATCATTTTTTAAGGTAAGAAGAATTAAATTTTGGAAATGAAACTTCACCTATGTTTATAAGCTTTTGTAATATGTTTTATGTAACTTTTTCATGTTGTTAGTTAACTCATGTCATTAGTTAAGATTTCACATGTGTTTTCTTTTTTTAACTGGGCTTTAAATCTCCCAAGGTCAGGAACTATGTATTGTATTTTTATTTACCTAATAGTTCCTAATACTGAAACTATAGAAAATAGAAGGCCCTCAATAAAAATTTCTTTTTTTTAATTTTTAAGATTTTTAAAAATGTTAATTATTTATTTATTTATTTAGAGAGAGAGAGAAAGGGCGTGACTAGGGAAGGGGCAGAGAGAGAAGGAGAGAGAGAGAGTCACAAGTAGGCTCTGTGCCAACAGCTCAGTGTGGGGTTCAGTCTCACAAACTGTGAGATCATGACCTCAGCCAAAATCAAGAGTTGGACGCCTAACCGACTGTGCTACCCAGGTGCCCCTCTATTTCTTAATAGCTAATAATAACCCAGGTGCCCCTCTATTTCTTAATAGCTAATAATAATACCATATTTCATGGGTCCCAAGGTACAGATTTTTCTTACATTTGGGATCTCTGAAGTATAGTTGCATGTTACCTTTGAGGGCATCTTACAACTGGCAGTCCTAATTTTATTTCTTCATATCTTACAATTGATGATGTCTTGGATTTGAAGAAAACCAAGGCAACTAATATTTATCATTTACCACCTACCTGGTCTCTCTAAAGCTGGCAATTAAATTGATGCTGCACCCAGTTAAATAACCTGATATTAATACAGCAAATGTATAATGTATCCTCTGTGATTTTATTTATTTATTTTTTATTAAAAAATTTTTTATGTTTATTTATTTTTGAAGGAGAGAGAGACAGAGGATGAGTGGGGAAGGGGCAGAGAGAGAGGGGGAGACATAGAATCGGAAGCAGGCTCCAGGCTCTGAGCTGTCAGCACAGAGCCTGACTTGGGGCTCGAACTCACAATCAGTGAGATCATGACCTGAGCTGAAGTCAGACGCCCAACTGACTGAGCCACCCAGGCACCCCCATACTCTGTGATTTTAAAACCTAGTTCTCTATTTAAAGTTCTTTAAAGTTTATTTATTTATTTTGAGAGAGAGAGAGAGAGAGAGCGCAAGCAAGCGTGGGAGCTGGGGAGGGGCAGAGAGAGAGGGAGAGAGAGAATCCCAAGCAGGCTCCACGTTTAAGATGGACTATGACATGGGGTTCAGTCTCACAACTGTGAGATCATGACCTGAGCCAAAACCAAGAGTCAGGTGCTTAACTGACTGAGCCACCCGGGTGCCCCTCTATTTAAAATTCTTAAAAAAAAAAAACCCAATAGTAAGAGTTATGGAACATTTGAACTAAAATCCAAGACAATTATATAATGTTCTCTGAGTGCTTTTCCTAGAGAAGAGTAAATGGCACACCGTCTGACTAAACCAGATTTTATTGATAAGCCACTTAGCCACAAAGTCATTTGGGCCATCTGTTTACTGCCTTTCTCATTAAAAATAATCAAGCGCGAGAGAGAAGGCAGAGGATGGCCTGAGGATAAAGTTGCTGGCTATACTGGTACAGATGTATTAAATGGGTCAGTAACTGAAATTATTTTGTCATTAGTTTCATGATACCTGTTGATATTACTTACATTTTAAGTGATAATTTCACTCAGAACTTAGTGTTCAGATCTTACATCAGTATGTTTTGTCTTTACTTTTGTATTTGATTAGTCTTGAGAGACTAGAAAGCCTCAAGTTTAAAGAGGCATTTAATTACTCAAACTTCTTGAATGTAAATCTCCTCCCAAAATTCCAGGGTCAAGGTGGGGGTACAGAGAGAAGAGAGGATGGATGAGGAAGAAGGAGGAGGAGGAAGAGGAGGGAAGAGGCAAAAGGGTAGAGACAGAGCAAGGAAAGAGGGAAAAAAGGAAGGAAGGAGATCTTCCAGAGACCTAACCCGAAAAGTTAGTGAGAAACTACCCAGGAAGAGAGGTTGTAAAATAACAACTATAACATTAATATTTTTGAAAGTGTGCCAGCCACTGTTCTAAGTAGTTTATATCTTTTAATCCATGTTTTTCTCACAGTAATTCCATGAAGTAGGTGCTGTTTTTATCTCAGTTTGCAGATGAGGAAATTGAAGTACAGAGATGTTAATAACTTGCCTAATGTAACTCACTCAATGGTTGAAACAGCCTGGATTCAGAAGGCAGGCCACTTTCAAGCAGGTGATTTTTGCTACTTCACTATAGTTCTCTCTAAAATGATCTCTTATCTATTTTATTATGGTTAAACACCCATGGTATTGATACAATGAAAATTAAATAGAGTTGGTAGTTGGTATCAGCATCTCTCAAAATTAAAAAAAATTAAAAAAAATTTTTTTTAATGTTTATTTTTGGGAGAGAGAGAGACAGAGTGCAAGCAGGGGAGGAGCAGAGAGAGAGGGAGACACAGAGTCTGAAGCAGGCTTCAGGCTATGAGCTGTCAGCACAGAGCCTGACGCGGGGCTCGAACTCACAAAGTGTGGGATCATGACCTGGGCTAAAGTCGGACACTTAACCAACTGAGCCACCCAGGCGCCCCTAAAAAAAATTTAATGTTTATTTAATTTTGAGAGAAAGAGAGTGAAGTGGGGCAGGGGCAGAGAGAGAGAGGGACACATGATCCAAAGCGGGCTCTGCACTGACAGCAGGAAGCCCGATGTGGGGCTCAAAGTTGTGAACTGCGTGATCATGCCTTGAACCAAAGTCAGACATTAACCAACTGAGCCACCCAGGTCCCCCAGAGTCTCTCAGATTTTTTAAGTGGCCAACATGTGTTTCCTAGCCTCATTTTGAAATCTATCTCTATATAGAAATGTAGTAATATTACCTAATTCATTCAAATGTTGAGAGGCACCTTTTTGTTTGTTTATTTTAGTGCCAAAATATTTACTGAAAGTTTTCATATCTTTTGAAAATGTTACATAAAGTGAGCAAACACAGGGAAACTAATGACAAATCAGACATTGACTACTATCTGGGTAAGTCCATGAGTGTATGTAGGGGCCAAGGGAATATCTGTGAGCATTTGCTATGATTAAAGCACGATATTATATAAATATAATATAAAATATAAATATATATTATATTTTATTATAATATATAATATAAAATAAAAAAAATAATTTATTTTACAAATATAAGAGGCACCTATTTAAATTTCTGCAATGTGGAGAGCACATTAGATTTATATGTCAAACCTGGGTTTGATCTTCATATGATAATGGGGGTTCATTCTTTGGATGCTGATTACATCCCATCCCTTATCATAAAGGGATTCCAGTAGGGAGGAAATGTGTGCATTATAAAGGCAAAACTTATCACCATTAGATTTAGGTTTAATTGCTTGGACAGAGATGCTAACATCCTATTAGAATTAAAATGGAGCATAAAAGAAGATCATATTTGTGCCTGAATTAGTGACAACGGAACTACAAGACACTCTTTCACAACTAAGAACCGAGTTGGATCAAGCAATGTTCTTTTTAAGATACTGAAGCCACAGCAGAGAATGAACTCACCCAGCAAAGAGGTATACAGGTGGACTGTATCTGAACTTTTGACAGTTTAAGAGAAGATTCTCCTAGAAGACTCATTTTTAAAAAGTACACAAAACAAGAAAACAAAAAAATCATTTTAAAAATTGAAGACACTAGCAGTTTCTGAATACCAGACAGGCTTGAAATAATACAGACGCAGAGATTTGAAGTTGCCTTCGGTGTATCTCAGAAGCCTTTAATTTTTGATGAGAGCCATTCCACTGTGTCTGGAGGATTCCCCAGGAAAGATAGTAGGGTTGCCCATTTATTTCCATCAATCAGAAGGAAACATCACAGATGTATTTGCCTTGTTATTTAAACATTTGAAGTAAGATCAGGGACTCTTCCATGGGTGCGTTTATTGGGTGTGCATTCATACTTACAGATAAGGATGCCAACAGTTGATACATACAAATGTTATTTACTTTCTAGGTTTGCATAGCATACTGCAAAAAATAAATTACTTCTCATGTAAGGCTAAAATGATTGTCTCCACACTGTTCAATAAAACCAGGTATGCTGTTTTCCATAGGAGAAATTTTATCTGTCTCTTAAGTCATAAGCCTCCGATCTTTTTCTGATGGTCTAGTTTTCTTTTCTAAACAGGCATTTCCCAACTTGAGACAATGATTTCAGTGCTGCTCAAAAATGTGCCTTTGAATGATGGAATAAAAAAAATATTTTATCTACCCTTAAAAGTGAATGGCCGGGACCCTGATGGTTCTTACTTCCCTGTAGGCCCTGTTTTTCATCAAAGTTAAATAACCAATTAAGCTTGGACAAGGAGACAGTCTAAGTTTAGGGACTAATGTGTGTTCTTATTTATCCGTTTATCAACTTTTCGGCAAATGAAGTCAAGATGCTTCCTAGGGATTTAATTTTAGGGAGTGTGATAAAATGTTGAGATAAAATATGTCTATTAATCTCCAGGAAGGTCTGAGGAAATTATTTACATTATATTAATTATATAACATATTTTAAAAATTTAGCAGATATTCAAAAGGCAAAACTATTCCTTTTGTTTTAGTTGTCTCCTTCTCCCTTCCTATCTCCTCCTCCTTCCAAGAAACTGCAGTGTAAACCATCCTGGTTATATTAGGGAAGTTTACTGGGATTTCTTATGACACTTTTCTTTGTATCAGAATCCTAAAACCCTTAGCAAAGTAAACCTACTTTATAGTGAGAAAATTTTTCTATTTCACTAATAAATTTGTTTAGCTAGGGTTCAAAGACAGACCCACATTTGTGGAATTCTGTCCCATACCAAGTAGTTGTTAGTGAATTTGTTCTTTTTCTTTAATCTCTGCCTTTTTCCTTTTCAGATAGAAATATTTGTTTTTCCAAATGTTAGGTCTAGAAGCGAAAACAAAACAAACAAACATAAAAAACCAAGCCTATGGGAAACCCATCCTTGTGTCCTTCATGGCATGGAGTCATAACTAGTGGAAGGTACTTAAGTAAATAGATTTTGGAATCCACAAGATTCTAAGGTCTTGCGGTTTAGATGGGATTACTGTTCTACCTGGTACTTATTACTTGAAATCACATGGAGCATTTGTGAAAGCAAAAAGACCAAGTCAGTAAATCTAAAAGCTTTATGTATTACAGTTACCAGCAGTTCTCTGTATCTAAGAGAAATTTCTTAAATGAGATGTGGGCAGATATTTGTGTTACTTCTTCATTAGTAGAATAGACAAAACCAGTTTTTTCTCTTCAAATTGCCTATGCAGTCCAAAATAGTGATGACAAAGATGTCTGGGAAAGCAGGTGAATAAATTTTTCTCATGGCAGCAACAACTCCATGGTTTGCCAATACAGTGACTCAGATAATATATACCAAGCAAGATTTTATTTTGCTCTGCTTTTAGTAAAATCTCTGACTAGTAAGGCATTATTGCAAACATGAAATAAGAATTTTGGTTACTTCTTCCAGATAAGAATTTTTTGAAGAACTTATCTTGTCTACTGTGACTTACTTGGACATACATACCTCAGTTTATTGTGTTTCACTTTATTGCACTTAACAGATACTGTGATTTTTTTAAAAAAGTTTATTTTTGAGAGAGCTTGTGTGGGGGAGGGGACAGGGTCCCAGGCGGGCTCTGCACTTACAACAGTGAGCCCTATGTGGGGCTCAAACTCACAAACCATGAGATCATGACCTGAGCTGAAGTCAGATGCTTAACTGACTGAGCCACCCACGTGCTCCCAGATGCTGTGAATTTTACAAATTGAAGGCTTGTGGCAACTTTGCAATGAACAAATCTACCAGGGCCATTTTTCCAACAGCATTTGCTCACTTCATGTCTGTGTCATGTTTTGATAATTCTTATAATATTTTATGCTTTTTCATTATATATTTGTTATGGGGATCTGGAATCAGTGATTATGACTCTCTGAGAGCTCAGATGATGGTTAGCATTTTTTAGCAATATATTTTTTTAAATTAAGGTATGCACTTTTTTTTTAAGGCATAAGGCTATTGGACACTTAATAGACTACACTATAGTGTAAACATAACTTTTGTATGCACTGGAAAACCAAAAATCCATTGACTCACTTTATTGTGGTATTTGCTTTATTGCTGTGGTCTGAAACCAAATCTGCATTACCTCCATGATAGGTCTGTATATGTGTGTATGTTTATTATTTATGTTTATATTTATATACAGACATATATGTATGTACATTTGTATGCATATATACACAAACACAAGAACCCAACATGGACTCTAACCCACGAACTGTGAGATCACGACCTGAGCTGAAGTTGGGCACCCAGCCCACTGAGCCGCACAGGCATCCCCAGAAAGTTTTAATATGTAGCACTGAATCTTTTTTTTAATTTTTATTTATTTATTTATTTACTTACTATTTACTTATTTAATCTTCATTTTAAGTAAAATCTCTGCCACATCTGGGGCTTGAACTCATGACCTTGCGATCAAGAGTCATATGCTCTACTGACTGAGCCAGCCAGATGCCCCAGCCCTGAAAGAATTTAATGAATTATCTTTTCCTCTAATGTTACCTTTACATTTACAGAATGTAAGCATGTACTTCAAAGGACATATAGAAAAAGTCAAGTAAAGCTAAGATTTTGCAGTGGTCCTGTGAACATAAAACACCATGACTGCTAACCTGGCCAAGCAGGGCAATTTTATGTAAAAAGCTAGTTACCTAACTGTTCATTTCAATTTTGTTCACTAAGGCAGAAATTTATATGGACCTTCACTTTATGGGGAATGGTATGGCAAGTGTGATAGCTGGGGATCCTTCTGGTTACCTGGTTACAGTGCTCAGACTTAGTGCTACTTTTTGGCTGTGCTAAGCTAAGGTACTGTTCCTCTCCCTGCCCCCACCCCCGGGTCTCAGTCCCTGATCCCACCCTGCCAATCCCCCACATCCCCTGCCACAGTGTTTTAAGTTCTTGACCTTATCAAATATGCCTCCACCCCATGAAAATTTATCACCATATGCCTAAAACTTAAAATTAGCTTGTCTAGAATGCTAATCATCAATATGAAAGTACGTGAAAATGAAATTTGGAATACGATTTCACGATGACGACGACGATGATGATAGTAGTAGCAGTAAAGATAACATCTTACATTTAGTGAGCACCTGTATACCAGGCAACCTACTCAGTTCCTGTACTTCCCTAGAACCACTTTTACTGAAGGAAGAGCTTGAAGAAGCTCACAGAAATAGGTCTGTTTTAATCCAAAACATGTCCTTTTAGCTGCCATCCTATATTACCATTCTATGTCACTGTTAAAATAGTAATCATGAAGATAGTATAGCAACTTGAGAGATGTTTGGAGTATTAAGTGACGAAAACATAAAGAAATACGTTTCCGTTTCAAACACATTAAAATTATGTTTGCAGAGGACTTCTGGCTTCGTGGGAGACTGAGCTGGCATGGCAGAAACTCTTTCTATTAAAATCACATAGAAACTTTAGATAAGTTAGTAAACATTTAACACACACATATAAATATGGAAATATAAATATATATATATATATATAAGTGGTTTGAAAGGAAGTGAAGACATGAGCTGCCAGAAGAAATGAGAGGCGTTGAAACTGTATCAGGAAGTGGGAGCAGACATCACGATGGCCTACAGGTATTTTACACCTGAATTTAGGTCCTAGGCCTGGAGTGTTAACCTAAGTGGGAACTGGAGCTGTTGCTGTGAGCCCCTGCAAAGACAGCAGGAGAAAGAGAGGAAGCTGGTTCTGGGCCCAGTGAATGAGCCTGGAGCCTCAAAGTGTTATCCAACTCTGTCTAGGAAAACAGCAAAGCTTGTCATGTGGCTGAGGCCCTTGGTAAAGTAAGTCACTTATGAGAAACTAAAACTCTCAGTGAGTAAGGAGTCTGACTTTACATTATTAACCTGGTACAGAACATCAAATGGAAGTTTTAGAAGGAAAAAATAGAAAGAATGAGGACAGATATATTTGAAGAGATAATGGTGGAGGACTTTTTAGAACTAAGGAAGATGTGAGTCTTTTCTATCTAAGCAACATAAAGTTAGCACTGATATAGATCAGAGTCTATTTTCTGAGTAACTTTCAGAGTATCCAAGAAGAAATCTCAAAGACAACCAGAGAGAAAAGGTAGATTTCCTTTTAATCTGGCAGTGGTTTTTTCATCTGCAAAAAGAGATGCCAGGAGACAATGGCACAGGATTTTCAAAGTGGTGAAGGAAATTAATTGTCATCCTAGAGTTCTGTACCTAGTCACTCAGGTATGAAAAACAAAATAAAGATATTTAAAAAAAAGTTTTGATATTTTTAACACACACAGAAACAGACCATTTTAAAGCAAGCTTTTAAATAAAGGATGTGTTCTAATGGGGCACCTGGGTGGCTCAGTTGGTTGAGCGTCTGACTTTGGCTCAGGTCACGATCTAGCAGTTCGTGGTTTCGAGTTCCTTGTTGGGCTTTGTGCTGACAGCTCAGAGCATGGAGCCTGCATCAGATTCTGTATCCCTCTCTCTCTCTCTGCCCTTCCCCCGCTCACACTCTGTTTCTCAAAAATAAATAAAAAGTTGAAAAAAATTAAAAAAAAAATAAAGGGCACCTAGGGTGGCTCAGTTAGTTGAGCATCTGACTCTTGGTTTCAGCTCAGGTCATAATCTCACAGTTTGTGAGTTTGAGCCCCACATTGGGCTCCACACTGAAAGTGCAGAGCCTGCTTTAAATTCTCTCTCTCCCTCTTTCTCAGCCTCTCTATCTCTCAAAATAAAATAAACTTTTAAAAAATTAATAAAGGATGTGCTTGAGTAAAAAGAAAACAAACTCAGAAGAAAGGTGTGGGATATAGGAAATTATGTTGTGATATAATAATTAATAATAATTAGTAAGCACATTAGAAATTTCAAATAAGCATTGAATGCATAAATTTATACATAAAATGTACACCATTAAGTATTTTCATATAGAATTTAAAGGCAAAGAATAACTAAAATACTAAGCAACATGAGTGTGTGAGTTGGAGGAAGGAGATGAGTCAGTGTTAAAGTTTTCTAAGGTTTTTCCAATTATTCTGGAAGAAGGTTGTAGACTCAGTTAAGGATTTTTGTTAAAAACATAAATTATTGAATAGAAATAGAAATGTAACTTCCAAAATAGGGGAGGGATTAGGAAAAAGATTAAAGAAAACTTAATCCCTCAAAAGAAAGGAAAAAAAAGGTTAACTTCAAAAGCATAGAAATATAAAATGTAAGGTAATATAAATGAGCATATAGTTGACCCTTGAACAACACAGGGGTTAGGGGCATTAGCCCCATGCATGGTCAAGAATCCACATATAACTTCTGACTCCCCTGGAATTTACTGGTAATAGCCTACTGTTGATCAGAAGTCTTACTGATAACATAATAGTAGATTAACACATTTTGTATATTATATGTTATCAAATGCTGTATTCTTACAATGACAGTAAGCCAGAGAAAAGAAAATGTTATTAAGAAAATCATAAGGAAGATAAAAAATATTTACAGTACTGTATTGTGTTTACAAAAAAATCCCCATATAAGTGTACCTGCATAGTTCAAACCCATACTGCGCCAGGAACAACTGCACATTTATATTTACAATAAATATAAACAGACGATATTCACCAGTTAACACACTTTGACTTTCAAAATGCAGTTTCAAAAATCTAGCAATGTACTGCTTCCAAGAGACAAACCTAAAGATAATGACACAAAAACATTGTAAGTAAAGAGATAGAAAAAATATACCAGGGAAATGCTAACAAAAAGAAAGTTGGGATCATTATATCAATTCCAAACAAAATAAGTCAAAAGTCATAGCATTAGGGATAAATATTAGGGGTGATTTCCTAAGGACAAAATAACATTCATATAGATAAAGCTGAAAGAAAAATGCAAAATTGGAAACTGCCTTTGAGGTCGCAAGATGCTGAGTACATATTTTTCTAATATTCAAATGCAATAGTATTATACAGTTATTTGGACAAAAAGTATTTGTTGAATGGATGAATGAATATATACATACATAAATGAAAAATTGCAAGAATGCACAAATGTACCAGATGACTGTATTAGAGAATTAGGATTTATACTATGCTATTTAAACCTCCAAACATTGCTCTGATGACAGATAGCTTTATATTATAACATTTTAGGCACTCTGGAAATAACAATTTGGTCATTTAAAAAAACTTTATTGATAATTTAAAATTCTGATTTTGTAATTTTTCTCT
Organism: Cryptoprocta ferox; assembly: GCA_028646485.1. NCBI lineage: Eukaryota > Metazoa > Chordata > Mammalia > Carnivora > Eupleridae > Cryptoprocta > Cryptoprocta ferox. The sequence goes on along the minus strand of CM053559.1, from coordinate 37,767,007 downwards.
ACTAATTCAAGTGATATTTTAGTATATAAATTCTTCAAAATAATAATTTTGCATCTTAACCATGTTGGAATACAATATTTCTATCATTAATTAAGCTAAATAATATATCTCCTACTTTTGAATATTATTTAGACTAACATAAAATATAAAGATTAATATCATTAATAGTATTTTTTTAATTGAAAAGCCCAAGTTCATGTAAAACTTTGCTGTTAAAAATTTTTTTAATAAACACAGTTTGAGGAAATAAATTTAAACCACATACTTTCTGGAATTTTAAGATAACCTTTTTATCATTACATCAGTTCATATTCAAAAATTGTCTTATTTAGCACTGAGAAAAAAATGTTAATATTATTTCCATCTCCATTTTAGCGTTTCACAATACTGAGGTCAGGTTTGGGTACCCATATTGACAAGTCCTAAGCTGGAAACAAAAATATGTTAGTCAAATGTCCTCCATTTGTTCTGACTCTTAGTATTTAGAGAAGGGATTAGGAATAATATGAGCATATTAGTTATCTGGGCTGACATATATTTCAAAGAGCAAAGTCCAAAAATATTATACGAATGATAAACAGTAGAAATGCTTCTAATTAAAAATATTCACCATAGTTGCAAAGGAGCTAAGATGGTAGGTCCCTTAAACAACCTCTGGTTTTAACTTAAGCAAATATATTGAAAGTATGGCTGTAAAGCTAAGCTACATAAGCCTTTCTTCTAAATCCGCCTGCAGGCATTAATGCTCAGATTTGAGATGGCATCCTTATTTGCTAAGTGCAAAGATGGTTACAAAAGAGCTTTTCTCACTTTGAGGATAAAAGCTAAAGTATTCTTTAATTTTGGTTACTGCCCAGCTCATCTTAGCACCATAATAGTTATTTGGCTCAAAACCAAAAAGTAGCAATACAGTGCTTACATGTCTATGGATCAAAATTAGATGAAAAATTGCTGTTTCTCATCTCCAAAGCTATTTGCTGCACATTTTATAACCCTCAAGATGCCTTTTGTAATATGTGATAACAGAGCCAACTGCAGCATCTGCCTGGAAAGAGATTACTTTAATTATGGACTCAATGTCCTATTTTCTGCAAGTGATCCCCAGAGACAGGCTTCCTGCTGGAGGAGAGGTGCAAGGATGCACATTAAAGCCTACACATCAACCACGAAGGGGTGGAGAAAGTGAGACAAGGACACCCATAAACCTCCTTCATTTTCCTAGTCTGTGATGTGATGGAAGAGTCTATAGTGATAGATTTTTAATTATTCTAGCATCTGTTGTTATGGACTTCTGATGGTAAGGGCAAGATGAGCTTGTAAAAAAAGAACAGAACCTTCGACAAGTCTGGGAAGGAAATAGACTGTATTAAAAAGGTTTGGTAAAACATAATTTTCTTTCAAGTTTTCCTTCCAAATTGAAAAATATATGTGCTGTATCAGTTACTTACTCTAAGCTAAGTGGCTTTCTTGTCAACCCCAGTTCTGGATAACACATCAAGTGCCTCATTATTAAGAATTCATTTGCTACTCAGTATAATGGAGCTGCTCATAATGAATTTCATTTATAATCAGTGTGTATGTCTTATGTATTTCCATGGAAGTTCTTTATAATTTAACATTGATTTAACATTATGAGTGGACACTTAAAGCAAATTGTTACCTTGTTCGTATTAATTATAGAATTAGATTCCTTGAGGAATAGCCTTTTTGAGAAAGACTGTGGGGGCTTTCTTTTTAAAAGCATAGCACATACATAGGATATTTGGGATTTCATCTGATTTCTCAAAATGTATAAGCATATTTTGCATTTTTTTAAAGATGGGGGATTATAGAAGAGCAACCATGGGAATTAATTTTAAACTTCAAAAGAGGAATTTAAGGGATTTGTCATGGAATCATTTTCTGTGGAGGAGGGAAAGATGGAATGGAAAAATGTACCTACAATCATATTAGATGAAAACATCAAGTCTTTTAAGTATTTTACCAACTATGACTTTCATTATTTTCTGGTGTTAAAATGAAGTGCTATTAATATTTGTATACTTTGATAAAGAAATAAAGTAAATATATCTTTGGGCATTTTAAATGGTAAAAGATAACTCTAAAATATTAAAATGAAATACTTGATATCTTTAAGACTTTCTAATTTATAATAAATACCACATTGGAGAAATTTTTAAATGTACATCCAAAGGGACAGTTCTGTAGAGATTTCTGTACTATATATCTGGTAGATGAGCAATTGAACCTATATTATCTATGTATCATCAGAACTTAGAAGAATGTTTAGTATTTGTCTCCATTTAAATATCTTGGATATAAGAAATTAAATCAATAATTATGAACTTTTAGGAAAAATAAAAACCTATCAGAAGAAACTGAGAAGATAAATTACTGTTATACTGTTATCAGTTCAAGGAAAATAATCCCTGATATTTTAATTTTATAATTTTCTATTAAAGCCCAGCTTTCCTTATTTAATGCAATAGATCTTAGATTTGTTGTGTAATCAGAATTCCCATACAAATGTACAGCAAGGGGAGATTTCTAAATGGTTCCTTTGGAGCATGACAAGATGACTTCTTTAAAGATCAAAGGGAATCAGAATTTTCTCTCAAGGAGTATTTATTCTGTAATTTCAATTCTATACTACACTTTGTCAACTCCAAATCAGACATTTAAAAAAGATTTTTTTTTTTAATTTTAGGGTTGTTTGGAATATATATATTTGGTGTGTATATATATATACACACATACATATATGCATGTATACATATACATAAAATTTAACTTGACATTTTTACTATAAACCAAACTCAGAAGATAGAATGTCTAAAAGAGACAGTTGGCAGGGAAAAAATTATATCAGTATATAAGTATATATATGTGTGTATATATACACATATATATGTATATACATATATACACACACACATATATACACACGTATATGTATATACATATATACACACATATATACACATGTATACACACATATATATTTATATACATATATACACATATATATACTTATATACTGATATAATTTTTTCCCTGCCAACTGTCTCTTATAGACATTCTGTCTTCTGAGTTTGGTTTTTAGTAAAAATATCAAGTTAAATTTTTTTGGCTTTCTGTATTTCATGTTTGGGTCAGAATGCAAAATGCCTTTATTTGGACTTAGATTTTAAAATAATAGTAAACAAATATATGCTGCAAACAGACTTCGTTCTTCATATTTAAACTTGACAGTAAATACTACTTCCTTTTAAATGTTTAAATTCATTTTATTTTCTGGTTGTGAAAGTAATATTTATTGAAGAAAAACATTCAAAACTACAGCTAAGCAAATACGTATGTATGTACACACACAGATTCATACTGACACTTGCTCCTGTGTGCACACATGCATGTGTGCGCGCACACACACACACACACCACACACACACAAGTTCCCTGTCCCAGAAATAAGAATAGTAAGTATCTTGGGGTATATTTCATTAGGCATATGTATGTATTCAGTTTTACTTCTTTACTAACTTGGGGCTCTACCATGCATTCCATTTCATAAACTAGCTATGTTTTAAAACCTAACAGTACATTTTATATGTTTTTCTAATAAACATCCATCTACATCATCATCTGGGTAGTATTCTATTATATGTCTGTACTATAATGTATTTAATCAGTTCCTTATTTGTGGACATTTTGGTTGTTTCCTGTGTTCACTATTTTACCAGCTTTATAATGAACAATCTTGTAGCTAATACTCTTTGCACACTCCTAATTATGAAAGCCTATTATTTTCATAGTAGAGTTAACTATGAAGACAATCTAATTAAAATGAAAAGCTAAGCTATGAAGTCAACTTGATTTAAATAAAACCATATTGTGATATTTGTGTTAAGGCCAGCATCAGAAAGACTAATAATGGTAGTTAACTTTTTCAACTTTTAACAGTAAGAGTCCTTTATAATAATGTTTGATAGTTATTCATAGGTTAAGATAAATGCCAGTTTCCTTATCATTGTTCTAATACTTAATCATCAGTTTAATTAAGAAGACTGTCTCTTGTATTATGCTAAGTGAAATAAGTCAGAGAAAGACAAATAAGTCAGAGAAAGACAAGTACCATATGATTTCACTCATATGTGGAATTTAAACAAAACATATGCATATAGGGAAAAAAAGAGAGGCAAACCAGAAAACAGACTCTTAACTATATAGAACAAACTGAGGATTGCTGGAGGGGAGGTCAGTGGGGAATGGGTTAAATGGGTGATGGGCATTAAGGAGGGCACTCATTGTGATGAGCACTGGGTGTTGTATGTAAATGATGAATCACTAAATCCTACTACTCCTAAAACTAGTTTTACAGTGTATGTTAACTAACTGAAATTTGACTAAAAACTTGAAAAAATACCCTCTCATTTTGCCACATTTTCTGTTCCATTGTTAAATTTTTAATAAATGTCTTTTAAAGGTCTGTTTTACAAGGCAAACTAATTCAGTTGAAAACCAACACATTGTGTCCACTTTCCAAAGCTCCCTGGAATACATGGCCTTGCAACTAACTAGTCAGTAGTGAGTGAACCCCTTAATGTTTATGTTTTTAAAATATCTTTGTTGCTTTAGCTCTATAATTTGAATGTAGCATTCCCATAGAGAATGTATATTCCACTAGTAAACAAGGATTGGCTTTATTATATTATATAAATATTCACTTTCTAAAGTCCCAATTATTTAATGATTATAGGCTCATAGTAGAGCCTTTAAAATTATCACAAGTGGTGACATCTACATTTCTCTGTTTATTAATGCTGTTTTGTTATAGCAATGTCATTGTCTATCCTTTCTTCTATACTCAATTTAGTCTTTTCCGGGGAAAATGTTTGTTTATTGTTGAGAGAGAGAGAGAGAGACAGAGACAGAACATGAGCGAGGGAGGGGTGGAGAGAGAGGGAGACACAGAATCCAAAGCAGGCTCTAGACTCTGAGCTGTCAGCACAGAGCCTGACATGGGGCTCTAACCCACAAACTGTGAGATCATGACCTGAGCTTAAGTCAGAGGCTTAACCAGTTGAGCCTCCCAGGTGCCTCTCTGGGAAGGAAAATTCTTAATACAAGTATACTTAAGCTTTTCCTAAAGGAAATCCTACAGACTGATTCTAGAAATTGTGGTTTATTGTATAAACAAATATGAGCATGCTTAATGTTGACCATTTTAACAATGTGAAACAATCTTTAAAGTCTTTTACGGCTGGATCAAGTGTTTTTCACCTTCATCTCTGCTTCTGCTATATTAAAAGCAGAACATTACCTCAAATAGAGAGGGCCTGACCACATCTTTAGAACCTTTGCCTGCTGCTCTGAGTATCTGTTTGCCCTTGGTCTCAACTCACTGATTTACAAATCACCTCAAAGTGAGAATTCACATTGAAATATTCAGGTTTATGGGTAACACTAGACTCTTCCAGGCAGTGAAATGCTAACTTGATGTGAATAAATTGTAGGATGATATTGTAAACATGAGTGAGCAGAAGAGTGGCAAAATCTGTATCAATATGTAGACAAATTCAAAGAAATATGAACAAGGAACAATAATTTGAGCTGTTACTGCAAAATCACAGTCTGTCAGTTGTCAGTTCTCTTCCAAGAGGGAGATTCAAGGACCAGTTATGGACAGCATCTTCAACTTCACACAGTGTTATTGTGGATTTCATGATCCTCCAAATTCTGGGAAGCCTCTTAAGCGCTACTAGAAAGAGAAGAATGATGGTCTTACAGGCAGCAGTCTCTGGAATAGTGCTTGCAATGTTATATAAAATCATTTTTGTGTAGAGTCTATATTATATCAATCCTGAAGCAAAGAGTGTGGAGAGAGAGAGAGAGAGAGAGAGAGAGAGAGAGAGAGAGAGAGTGTGTGTGTGTGTTGCCAGAGAAGGCTCTGGATAACTACTGTAAATCAGTTTCCCATTTTTTTTAAGTTTATTTGTTTATTTTAAGAGAGGAGACACAGCACGAGTGGGGGAGGGGAAGAGAGAGAGGGAAAGAGAGAGGATCCCAGGCTCTGCGTTGTTAGCTCAAAGCCTGACAACGGGGCTTGAACTCATGATACCATGAGATCATGACCTGAGCTGACGTCAAGAGCCGGATGCTTAACTGAATGAGCCACTCAGGTGCCCCAAATATAGTTTTCTTTTGGAAGATAAGTTCCTGCATATGATCTTTTTATATTTTTATGTACATTTAAACATGACTTACATTAAAAAATTTTTTAATGTCATGACACCTGTCTTGAAAACTGTATCCCTTTTTTGCTAATTCTACATTGAGAAAAATGAAGATGAAACTCTAGAGCACACAGAAGTCCCTTTTTTCCCCCTATTTTAGAGAACTTAATGTGTAACAGTTTAACTTACAGGATATTATACATGATTAAACTTTAAAAAAAACAAGTGTTTTTTTATGAGAGATTTAACGTGGGGGTTTAAATATCAAATATCTTTGAAACACATTTTTTATTCAAATCCATTTACACAGAGCTTTTCAGTATAGTAGTGCTGGAAATGACCATGGCCTTGGATAATTAGTATATGTAAAAAAATATGCTCTTCTCTCATGGAGATTTTCAAAGTAACACACTCAAGAGTGCCAATAAAAAAGTCTTTGGGTTTAAACATTTGACTTCTGAAGGGACTACAGAGCTGTTACTACTGTCACACTTTAGTTGCATTGACAAGAATGACTTCCCACAACCCATAATGCTAAAAGTAGAAGTTTTATTTTTAAGTATAAAATTGTTGCAGTAACAGTATCTGACCAAGAAATATGAATCATTGGCAAATAAGATGTTTAAATTAATAAAATTATAGTAAATATAGTAATGAAAATCATGCATTTAACATTTCATAGATAACTTGCTTTTCACTTCATGCATCAAATTGAACTCATGACTTTTCTTCACGAGTATACATTATTTTGTTCTCCTGGAAAGAGTAAAACTTTTATGTCACTGTGAAATGTGTGAGACTTTAAAAGGTCAAATATTAATCAAGCTATGATTATAGGGCTGATAGTAGAATTTCTCAAAAAAAATTGAAAATGGGGGTGCCTGGGTGGCTCAGTCGATTGAGTGTTGGACTCTTGATTTCGGCTTAAGTAATGATTGAGATTGAGCCTGGCATCAGGCTCCATGCTTAGCTTAAGATTCTCTCTCCTTCTGTCTCTCTCTCCCTGCCCCTCTTCCCCACTTGAACATGCTCTTTCTCTCTCTAAAATTAAAAAAAATGAAAATGGAAAAATATTACATAGAAAAATTGACTGAGAAATAGCTCTGTAATAGCTCTATAATATGTGTCTGTATTTCTACAAATTAAATCACTTTCATGAACAAATCTTTTCAGTATGTAAAGTTATGAGTGATAATGAGCTGAAGGTTGACAATGAAAACCCATACAGCCAAGATCACAACAGATCTCTACATTGTCTTAAAGATTGCTTATGTTTCTTTATGCACTTTCTTCCATCCCTAATTGCCTTGCAACTGGCCATTCCTCTGAATAGTCAGAGATGTATAGAATGATTTGGCTAATGTTACTTTTTAATAAAACATTGCCAAGTAGATATGTTGATAAGTTTTCTTTGCCTTGCATAACTTTAGGTTCTAAGTGGTAGCTAGAAAGACCCACACCCTCATTTTATTTTTTTTGTTTTTGTTTTTAAAGTTTATTTACTTGGAGAGAGAGAGAGCATGTGAGCAGGGGAGGGGCAGAGAGAGAGAGAATCCTAAGCAGGCTCTGTGCTGTATGCAGAGCCCGACACGGGGCTCAATCCCACGAACCATGAGATCATGACCTGAGCTGAAATCAAGAGTCCAATGCTTAATTGAATGAGCCACCAGGTGGCCCTGCTTTGTTTTGTTTTGTTTTCTTTGTTTTGTTTTGTCTGTTTTCTTTCAAAATTTTATTTAAGTTCTAGTTAGTTAACATATAGTGTGATATTGGTTTCAGGACTATAATTTAGTGATCCATTGCTTACATATAATATAGCATAACGAGTGTCCTCCTTAATACCCATCACACATTTAGCCTATCCCCCACCTACCTCCCTCTGTCAACCCTCAGTTTGTTCTCTATCATTAAGATTCTCTTATGGTTTGTTTCCCCCTCTCTCTTTTTCCCTCCCTATATATTCATCTATTTTGTTAACTAAATTCCATGTATGAGTGAAGTCGTATGGTATTTGTCTTTCTCTGACTGCCTTATTTTGCTTAGCATAATACACTCTAGCTCTATCCACATCATTGCAAGTGGCAAGATTTCATTCTTTGTGATGGTTTGAGTAATATTCCATTACACACACACACACCCCACACACCACATCTTTATCCATTCATTAGTTGATGGACATTTGGACTCTTTCCATAGTTTGGCTATTTTTGACAATGGTGCTGTAAACATTGGGGTGCACGTGCCCCTTCAAATCTGTACTTTTGTATCCTTTGGGTAAATATCTACTAGTGTAATTGCTGGATCATAGGGTAGTTCTATCTCTAACTTTTTGAGGAACCCCCATACTGTTTTCCAGAGTATCTGTACCTGTTTGCATTCCCACCAACATATACCCTCATTTTAAAGATGAGGAAACTGAGGGGTACCTGGATGGCTCAGTCGGTTGAGCGTCTGACTCTTGATTTCAGCTCAGGTCATGATCTCACAGTTTCATGACTTTAAGCCCCACCTCAGGCTCCACCCTGACTAAGGGCACGGAGCCTGCTTGTGATTCTCCCTCTCTCTCTGCCCCGCCCCTGTCGCACTCTCTCTGTCTCTCTCTAAATAAATGATCTTTAAAAAGATGAGGAAACTGAAACAAAAGAGTGTAGTTCAACGAGACAGAGCTAGATGATGAGAGTCCACAGTAGAACCTACAGATCCACTTCCCTTTTCACCACACCACGTTGACTCCTCAGCTCATTGGCCCTCTGGGTCACTCATCTGCCCTCCATCTTTCCCTCACAGATCAATAAGACAGCAAAGACAGTGAAGTGTTACACTTAACACTGCAGTACTGATCCATGATTACTGACAAAAATGGGGATGTTTCATTTGGATTTATTAATCCACATAGACCATGACCTTATATTCTGGGTTTTCTGGAACAGGTTCAGATTACTGTATTCTTTCCACGAAAGTTATTTATTAAATGTTTAGAACAAACTAATATGTAAAATTTAATCTTCATTAATTTGTAAGTCGGCCAGAGTAAACCTCCAAGTCAGAAAGAAGCTTGTGTCATATTATCTACCCGTATTTTTATTTAAGAATATATGATTCCCTAAGTGTCTCTCTGTGTGTCATCCACTGTGCTTGGCTCTTTACCTCATTCTTCTTGCTTAATAACAATCTTATTAAATAAGCAGTATTATTATCCCCATGATAGCAATTAGAGGCTTGGTACTTAAATAGCTGTCTCATTATGCAGCTAGATTTTATAGCTAGTAAGAGCCAGCAGCTCAGGGTTCACCTGGGCCAGTGTGAGCCCTTCATCAATGCATTTTCGATGACCACAAGGTTGATTGCTGGCTGTATGTAAAAGGAAGAACAAGAAAACAAAAAAATAGACATTTAAAAATACTGTAGTCTGGAGTCTACTTATATGATTAATAAATTGATTAGTAAGTATTGTTTTGAAGGTTTAAGAAAACCACTATTTGGGGGAATAAAAAGAAAAGAAAGATTTAAAATAAAACAAGTGTGCCTGGGTGGCTCAGTCAGTTAAGCGTCTGACTTCAGTTCAGGTCATGATCTATCTCATGGTTCAAAAGTTCGAGCCCTGTATCGGGTTCTTTGCTGTCTGTGCAGAGCCTGCTTTGGATCCTCTGTCTCCCTTTCTCTCTGCCTCTCCCTCTCTCTTTCTTTCTCTCAAAAAATAAATAAACATTAAAAAGAAAAGAAAAAAAAGACATTTAAGGAGTCAAAACTGGCATGTTACGATAGAAAGAAAGAAGATGAAAAATATACAGAGAAAGGAAATCTTCAAGTATTACTCCTTTTCTCAAAGACCTTCTTCTTGATACATTTCTTGGTATTCCAAGTTTAAGTCTTTCTTGCTATGCCCATGGCATAAACTTCAGCTTTTTGGACTCATCTGGAAAATTTTCTTATATGGAAAATACAATTTCTCAACCATGTCCAAATAATGGAGCATTCTTATACATATTTATGCTGGTTTTAATGAATAATATGTAACCTCCCCTTAAAATAAGTAAAGACAGAAGTAGTCAGATCGACTTATTAAAGTTCTGATGTCTTTGGCTTCTCTGCCTCAGTTTCCCCATCCAAAGATAAAGTTACTTTTACTTAGCATTTTTCTAATTTATTTGGAGAAAACCAGGAAGAATTGTTTTAGTGTATGCCTCGTGGATACTGGTGAGTGTCAGTTACTGTAAAAACACAGAGAATTGTCTATTGGCTATGATCTTTTTTCATTTTTACTGAGAAACTTGAAAATGATAAGGATGTGAACATTACCACGTAATTAGAAACAAGCAAGAACTGACCCAGAGGATCATAGGAGATAATTGTCCATGTATGTAGCAAGAGTTCAGGCTTCCAGTGACCTTCCAGGGAGACTAATGTTACATCTACATTAACATCATTATTGACCTGAAACAGAAAACAGCAAGTTAATTAAATTCTCAGATGATGCTAAGTGAAGAAGCGTTTGTTGCTAAATACCAGTGAGGAACAAGACAGAATTCAAAAGGTCCCTATAGAATGTTAGAGATAGGAAATAACAACAACAAAATTGAAGCTTAAACATGCAAGCAAATGTATCTAGAGAGGAAGCAATTTCAAACACTGAAATTAGATAAGCTACAATTAGAATGCAGTAATGATAAAAGTGGCCTTAAGGTGATAGTAAGCAGAAAGTTAGACATAAGCTTGAAATGTAATATAGTCAGAATGCTACTGTATTTAGGACCCTTGTATTCAGATTCTGCATAAATGATCAGATAAACACTCTTGGCTGATGAGACCTCATTTAGAGTTCCTTGATTACAGATTACAAAGCTGTAAGAAAAAGACAAGATTAGTTTTTGTCATATATATGCAAATGCCCTACAGCCCAGGAAAATCCAGTGCTAGCTAGGCACAAGCAAGGCCCCCTTTCCCTTAAAATATGTCCCTTCCCTGTCTGAAGTAGGACACGAGCCTCTTATGTCCAGAGTCCCCACTTTCAGCTAGGTTGCTGTTCCCATTAATGTTCCCATTAAACTTTCCATTGATTTCCAGGGAAGAATTAATCTGGAAATGAATTTGTTTGAAAGGCTCTTTAGCAGCCACGTGGCAGAGGCAGGACTCAGAGTAGAGGAGGAGGCCAGATGTGTGGCCTGGGTCCTGGAGGAGGCTTGGAAGGGACAGATAGGGTCAGATGGTGTCACACTTGGCAGCTCCAGGGACTCAGTCTCTGAGGGCCTGGGAAGAAAGGGTGATTAGAGAGCACTCACGAGGTGATAACAGATAGTGATAGCTGAAGGTTAGTGAAAGTCACTTGAACTTAAATGTTTTTTTTTTTTTTTTGATTCACATGGGAGAGCAAATGACTGTGGCCACAGCTACCTATTTTCTGCTGGTCCTGTGGATGCAACAAGGCAAACCATTTGAATAAATAGCCTCATTCTCACCTGCTTATTCTTTAAGGAAATGCTCTAAGCTTATTCAGGGGCTTGATGGCAGAACCATTATATCACTCACTGGATAGATTCATAATTTCAGGCACTAAAAAAGTTCCACTGGATTTAATAACTGAAATGTGTTTCCCTCTGGATTAAAGAAGTTTTGGGGGTTGATTTTTTAAAAATTCTGTGTTGGTTTATATCTACCAAGGGAAATTCCACAATGAATTAAATCTGCTCAATGAATTTTTGCTCTTATAAAACTGTTTTAATGCTAAACATTGCCCGTTTCAAATATTGTACCAGAGGCATTTATTTACAATCTGGTACATATGTAGTTTGAGCTTCTTAGCATAACTTAGCGTGAATTAATGACTTGTTATTTATTGCTCAAACACTCTGCAGAAGTGATTTATAGGGCTGTGCTATGCACTGGCGGTTACTTTGCAATCTCTGTGCTGGCTGTCTCATCAATATCATTAAATGAATTCACAGTGACATAGCTCTGCTACTGTAGTTTTTGATATGAGGGATAACTGAACATAAATCAGAACTTATGTTTAATTCATAAGGTGTACCAATCTCTCATGTAGGCGTGGGTTAGGTTAGAGGATGTCACAGATGTGTTTTACAGTACCTCTTGTGATTAAACCCAGGCCCTTCCATATGACTTCATGTACCAGGTAAAAATAATAGGCTGCTCTGCATTATGCCATTTTTCAGATAAATGCAATTTATTTTTATTTAGGCATTTTTGGTTTCCCTTGTTGCCCCACAAGTGAGGTATATTTTAGAAAGTAACACTGAGACCGAGGTATAATGAAAGAGCAGTGACTTTGAGTTTGAAATTCTTATATATTCTTTAAGAAGTTAAATATGAATTAATATTAACAATTTATTTTTAAATCTTTTTTATGCAAAAGGTTTTTAAAAATAGAAAAATTGAACATTAATGCCGAGTCAAAATAGTTTTTCTTATAGGCCTTAAAATTTCCTTTCAGTTATAACTTAAACAATGTTTAATTAACTTGAGGAGAACGGGTCTGGTTATCTTTGCTTATTAATCCAGCCCAAGAAAGAGGATATATTACAACTTCATATACAACAAAGAAAGTCTCTTGCTTGTTTAGAAGCAAATGATTATACAGAATAGGATTCAAGATATATTTATATATTAGTTTCTTAAAAAGGAAACTTTAGCTGTCTAGTTTCAAGAGAATTTTATTGGTATTGTTACCAGCGCTACAGTGACCGATGTTTATTCTTTGAACCAGTGTGAGTACACTGTAATCCATGCAGAAGATGTGAGTTTTTCTCCTGGTGAGAAGGGTAATCTGACTCCTGCAGTGCTGTGACCAGGGCACTGGGATAATGGCGAGATTGCCAGGTTGTCGAGCCTCGTCACTGGCCTGCTGTGTAGCCCTGTGATCGGCTCTGCTGACTGTCACATGGAAAGAATGTGACATGTTTCTGCCAAAGAAAATAATTCCAACATATGCAAGAAACTGACACGAATGCCTTCTCTTCCTTCCTCTGGTTCCAGTTGATTAGACCTAGCTTGAGGTCCTGATGATTTTAAGACCTTCTTATTTGTGCCTTGCTCTGAAAAGAAGATGGATGAGCTATTGCTTTCAAGGCCCTAGTGACAAAAGGATGAGAGGAAATGACATTACTTAGTATTGTAATAAGTAATTGATTTCATAACGCTTGGGGCAAAGGGCAGAGTAAAAGCATGTGTGAGAGTAGAGAATGCCCCAGGCATGTCAGGAGACGGATAACAAAGTAAGCTCAGGAGCAGTCCAGCGTTGGGGAATTGGGTGCCTCGGAGGAGGGAAATTACTAGAGGAGGGTGGTTGGTAATAGCAGGATAATCAAAGTAGTTCCTTTTGATATAAATTGTGAGACAAAGAATTTACTAAAAGTAGAGAATTTCTGTAAACAGTATCAACCAGAAGATCTGCTTCCTGGAATTTATATCATTTAGGAATGGGTTCTACTGCATGCAGCAGAAAACCTGACTTTTCAGTGTCTTAAAAATATATGTCCTTTTTTTGCCTCTCCAAGAAGTTATTAATGCCACACATCGCCTACTGTGTGTTGTTTTCTGATATTCATGGTCACCACGTGGCTCCTCTTTTAGCTGATTCTTTCAGAAAGTTCCTCTGAATCTGTATATAACATGCTTATTTTGCTCATTCTTGGTTTTCCTATTTTAGGCATTATCTGTTGCATTTCCTGAATGGAAGTCCAGACTGTTATTTTTGTAATTTTGGATGGACCAATTTTAACAGTCTATAATATTGATTATGTAAATTCTATTTACAGCTGAGTCCTATGGCACTGTTATTTCTTTTCCTTTCCAGGCTTTTTGTTTTCCCTGGGACTAATGATTTCCTTGTTTTTTCATTTGCTGTATTTTCTAAGTATTTGTTTCTCCTCTTATTGCATAAACTTTCTTTCAACATATTCAAACCCATTAAGTTTTCCATTGGTTTAAAACTCTTGAAGGAAGTGCTCCTGGAGCCATTTGGCCTGTTGTAATATGTAATCTGTAATTCCCTAGGCCTGCTGTACAGCTGGTACCCTGGGATTTGCCTCTTTGCTCCTGCATTGGATCTCCAGATCCAATCTTTATGTATTCCTTTTTTGTGATATATTCCTTCCAACATCACCTCCGCTTTTCACATTGCTGTTGTTTGAAAGTGAACATCCTCTGGTACGTTCCTGAGTAGGAAAAAAAAGTTTTTAGACTTTGTTGGTCTGAAAATGTCTTAATTCTATACTCTTGATTAATAGGATGATTGTGTATAGAATTCTACCTTGAATTGAAAGGCAATGCTCCAGTGCCTTCTAGCCTCCAGAATGGCTTGACAAGACCAATGTCATTCTGATTGTTGACCCTTCCTAGGAAAACTTTTGTTCTCTATAAATTCATAGGATTCGTGGAATTTTGCAGTGGTGTATGTTGTTATGGTTCTGTCCTAGAAACTCAGTGGGGTCTTATATCTGCAAACTCATGTTCTTCAGGTCTAGAAAATTTTATTGAATTATTTCACTGAGGATTAATCTCATTCTCATCCTCATTTTCTCTGTTTTCTTTCTGAAATGCCTCTATCATAACGTTAGATATTCTGAACCAGTTTCTTTAGGTTTTCTTTTCTTTCTTTCTTCTTTCTTCTTTTTTTCTTTTCTTTTCTTTCTTTCTTTTTTTTTTGTTCCTATATTCTCTGTCTTCTTGCTCTACCTTCTGAATCATTTCCTCAGCTATATCTTCTGTGTATCAGTCTTTCAGCTCTGCTATAATATTTCAAATTTTAATACATTTCTATTCCTTTTGAATTTTCCTTTTTTTAATTGAAATATTTTAACAGCACCATTTTTTCTTGGTATCTCTGAGCAATCTCTGTTTTATTTTTTTTTCCTACCTATTCATTTTCGTTTCTCTTTCTCAACAGATAATTTCCTCAAAAGTCCAACGATCTTTGGCTGTGGTCCCCTGCAAAACCACCTGGAAGCTCTGTAGGGGGGAAGGGGGTAATGAGAGAGCTTGATGGTTGATCTAACTTGGCTGATTTGGGATATTAGGATACTAAGGAGGAAATGCTTTTACGACTCCATCTCTCCTAAAGAGATGATACTGACTTTTAAGGATTTCGTTGCAAGGGTACTTGATTTTTAAGGCCAAGGAAAAGATGAATTGCTTTTTAGGTTTTTAAAAAATTTGATAATTTATTTTTCAGATTCTCCTGACAGTTACTTGGTTCACTGTTTGTTTCTCTTCTTTTAGAATAGAAAGAGGCAACTTACATATTATGACTATCGATAAGAAAGTATTTACAGGGAGTTCTATTTCCCCCAATACTGAGGTAATTACTTTAACCAGCGACTAAACTGAAGTCCCCTCTTTCCTCTCTCTAATACTTATACATAGAGCAGTTAGCTAGCACTTATCTCTGATGTTAAGGAAATGTTTGGTTCTTTCTCTGTTTTTGAATACATATTGTAGCACTATGACCTTCTCATCTGAAAAACTAAGATTGATTTTACTTAAATTTCTCTAAAAATACATAGTATATATTCCTTATTAATAAGCAGTACATTTTTTTTTTCAAGATGGGTTAAAAACTCCTTGCAGATGTGAAATCTTGATTCCTCCTTCCTTAGCAATTCAAAATCCACATGTTCTTTTCCATATATTTTCTTTTTTGAGCCAAAAAAAAAGAGGTTTATAAACCATAGTGGGTCAGCATTCATTCCCATGAAATGTCTGATAAGAAAGGCCATCGGGAGAGCATTCCATTGTCCCCTTTAGCCCCTCCTTGCTCTCTCTGTGACCATATGTCACATATCCCTTAAGTACAAAACAATCATTTTGGCTTCTTCTTTTTCAAAGTGGGTATAAGGCCAATCAAAATACACTTTGATAAGTTAAAAGAGCCTGTGACCCAGGAAAATGTAAACAGTCTTTTATACTCCCAAGATCATCAGCAGACCAATGGCTAAATAGAACTCTTAATTTTTTTTTTTTTTGAGAGAGAGAGGCAGCATGAGCAGGGGAGGGTCAGAGAGAGAGGGAGACACAGAATCGGAAGACAGGCTCCAGGCTCTGAGCTGTCAGCACAGAACCTGACGCGGGGCTCGAACCCACAAACCACGAGATCATGACCTGAGCTGAAGTCGGATGTTCAACTGACTGAGTCACTCGGGCGCCCCTAGAAGAACTCTTAAAAATCTGAATAGCTGGAAGTTGGCTGGAATATTCAGGAGGAGTTGAGGCTCTTACAGTTTTACAGATCCAAGAGTTGGTAACACAAGCCTTTTGTGTGTTTTCGTGTGTGTTTGTGTCCACACCTGTGTCCTCACATGCCGCGCACATTCTGATATCTAGAGTTGGTTTAAACAGCTTTGAGTCTTTTTAAAATATTTCACTTAAAAAGGAAAATTCAAAAGGAAGAGAAATGTATTAAAATTTGAAATATTATAGCAGAGCTGAAAGACTGATAAGAAAGATACCAAGGAAATAGATATAGCTGAGGAAATGATTCAGAAGGTAGAGCAAGAAGACAGAAAATATAGGAACCAAAAAAAAAAAAAAAAAAAAAAGAAAGAAAGAAAAGAAAAGAAAAGAAAAAAAGAAGAAAGAAGAAAGAAAGAAAAGAAAACCTAAAGAAACTGGTTCAGAATATGAGTCTTGAAATTAGATTTTAATTCTCTCTGTGTATTGAATCTTCTACCTCTCACAAATACTTTCCCATCTGTTGTCTTATTTGATACTCACCCAGCCTGTGAGATAGGCAGGCCAGCTGTTGTTCTCATTTTACAGATGAAGAATCTGGTGCTGTGGCAGGTTATACTACCTTCCCCAAATTCACTTACCCCAGCTATTCGTGGCAAAACTGAGAGTAAAATCTAGTTTTCTGCTTCTTAGATCTTAATTGTTTCTTGACGCGGAGGTATTATTTTACTCAACCTGAAGGAATCTAGGTATTAGATACCTGGCTAGCACTTTTCAGTTCTTTCGCAGAAGACAACTCCCTACCAGAGCTGACCAGCAGTTGCTCACTGCCTCACATTACAAATGTCTTGGGTGGACGTGATGTTTAAGAAAAGAATGGGGAGGAAATATGTCATGGAATACACCATGCACTCAGTAACTTGAGCAGGCTGCTTTCTAACTAAGTTTTGTAACTACTATTTAAGATTAAAGAGTTTCATTTGTTAGTAAGATATAACCTATTAACGATATTCTACATCATTATTTTAGTGATATCATGTATTATTTCATTAGATCTGTCTAAAAGCTTTGCTTTTTATTCCTTATGAATAATTTGTGGATGCCCAGACATTGCAGAATCAGGCTTGGTATTACTACGCATTATTTATGACCATATTCTTTAAACATATTCTAACCTGGAAATTGTGTGTAGATCTCACATTTACATAGCTAATATATGCATTGTCGCTGCCACACAGTAAGAAATGCTTACCTGACAGGCTGTGACCTGCATAGTGTAACAGACATTACTCCTAATTTGTCAGAGATTCAGAGCATAAATTGTGGGTTTCTTTTCAGACCCCTATTTAGTGCCATCCTCTTTGAAATAGAAAAGATGTCCGGCAACTTCAGATGAAATTTGAGATTTTTCCTTAGCAACATTTTGGCTTTGTTATCAGTCATGATGGTTATGTTAGATATAACTGAGAATAATTTTTATATGTCCTTGAAATAACCTTTCTCTTCAAATGGAATCAACTTTTGTAAAATTGTCAATAAACAAATACAAGTCTCAAAGATGAAGATATGAACACTTTAAAAATATTCCAACGGTAGGAATTTTTTTTCTCCTATATGAAGGGGAAATAAATGGGTGTGATAGACTCTGTCTCCCTCAGCGGGAGTGAAGGTGAAGCTAATTACATGATGGAGGTCTCCTTTCTGATTACACATCATTTGAAGATCTTAAACAGAGAACTCAAGGATTCTCAGTGGTTTTCATAGCCTTGAGATATTTTTGGGTGCAATTTCCACCCTTTATAAAAATCTCCAGCTTTTAAAATAGCTAATGAACCCCAATTTCTAAGGCATTTCCTGTAACTGCATCTGTTGCTAGGAGAGGAGCAGAAGAAAAAATGACAGCATCCTAAGATCTATAACCTTGCTAGTCCCTGTTTTTTCTGGAAACGTGAGAGCCAGGGTTGTCACCAAGTCTCATAATGATCTGCACCCATTATAATTTGCAGAAGTGCCTGGAAAATCCTATATGCTGCTGAGTTCCTTCTAGCCTTGGAAGCTAGATATTGAACTGCAGTCTCTAAGCAATTTGATAACGAGGTTTGGGTGTCTGTCTCCCATAGAACATAACATAAAGCCCCATACTTAGAAGGTACCAGAGAGTATTTGTTGAATAAGCCATTAGCGTGCTAGGCAGCCATGGTGTTAGTCTCATAATTTTTCAATTACCCTTGCTCCAATCAGGTGTCTTTTATTATCTAATACCGTGTTAATCACCTGATCCCCAACCTCTAAGAACTTAATATATAAGAAAAGAACACTAAGTAAATTAAAGACACCTAGCCTATGAACAAGCCTTAAGTGAAGGTAATTAATTAAACAAGAGTAAAGGAGTATTTAAAATCAATAGATATATTAAGATATTTTAATCATTATCATTGTGAGTACATTTGTATTGAACAAACGGTGCATGCCTTTAGTGAAATGGCAGGTGAAAAGCAGCAAATGGGAGTGTGTTTATAAAGTGTGAGTTTGAATAGGAATGAGGAAGTGGAGTGTTTTCGTATTGCAATTATAAAGCTAAAAAGGTTTTAGGGGAAAGGGGAGCTTATTTTTGACTTATATTTGAGAGACATTTAAGTTTTTTTTTTTTAACGTTTATTTGTTTTTGAGAGACAGAGACTGAGCATAAGTAGGAGAGGGGTAGAAAGAGAGAGAGGGAGACACAGAATCCGAAGCAGGCTCCAGGCTTTGAGCTGCCAGCACAGATCCCGATGTGGGGCTTGAACTCACAGACCATGGGATCATTACCTCAGCTGAAGCTGGACCCTAACCGACTGAGCCACCCAGGCGAGAGATTTAAAACTTTGGTTTTTATATATCAGTGTGAATGATTCCATTTTGGCCAAATTTAAATACTTGGAAATAGGTCCTTGTCCTCATCCTACATATTGGTTAGAAATATGAAAATAATGCGTTATAAAATTATTATAATATTATCTTGTTAAAAATAGGGGTGTTTTACTGTTCATTTTAAACAATGCTAGCATTACAAAAATTTTTTTTAACATTTACTTATTTTGAGAGAGAGAGTGAGACAGAACATGAGCAGAGGAGGGACAGAGAGAGAGGGAGACACAGAATCCGAAGCAGGCTCCAGGCTCTGAGCTGTCAGCACAGAGCCCCACATAGGGCTTGAAACACGTGCCATGAAGTCATGACCTGAGCTGAAATCTGACGCTCAACCAGCTGAGCCACCCAGGCACCCCAACAGTGCTAGCATTTTTAAAACAGTTTTGTAATGTGACCATGGTTACTTCAGAGGCTTTGCTTTTGTTTTAATAAAGCAAGCATTGTAGAAATTCTTCTAGCTCTGCTTTATATGAAAGGTACACCTCTAAAATCCCTGTTTGGGGGCGCCTGGGTGACTCAGTCAGTTAAACGTCTGAGTTCGGCTCAGGTCATGATCTCACGGTCCGTTCAAGCCCTGCGTCAGGCTCTGTGCTGACAGCTCAGCTCGGAGCCTGGAGCCTGCTTCAGATTCTGGTGTCTCCCTCTCTCTCTCTCTCTCTGCCCCCCCCCCCGCCCACTCATGCTCTGTTTCTCTTTGTCTCAAAAATAAATAAAGAAAACAATTTAAAAAATCCCTGTTTGAATATTTCTGTTGTAGTTATATACCCACCCCTGAAGCCAATCTGAGACTTTAAATGGAACCAGCACTCTGATTTTATATGGAGTCTTGTAATTATATCGGTACTTTAGAAGCCTAGTTTATTTTCCTAGGGATTTAAGGCACAGTGCTAATATTATTCTTTGCTACTAAACAGATTCTTTTCAAAATTTCACATTTGGGTATCTTGAGTTTATGTGACTTTTACAGTGTGCCTGTATTTAAATTAATTTAAATTTAAGGTTCTGGTAAACCTTGGTCAGGTAAACCTAAATTCAATATATGAAAATCCAAGATTATAGGAAAAAACCATTGATAGGATTGTGACTTGTTTTTCTTTAGTAATCCTTTTTTTAAGAGTTTTTTTTAAGTAATCTCTGCATCCAATATGGGGTTCACACTCACGACCCAGAGACCAAGAGCCACATGCTCCACCAACTGAGCCAGGCAGGTGCCCCTCACCATAATCCTTGAACTAGCAATTTCCCTTTGTGCACTCACTATTTGAATGCCCTCATATACCTTTCCAGGAACCTATGCATCATGTAAAGTAAATACCAATTTCTGTTTATTTGATCATATCTTAATTAGATTTTGTTACTGAAAATGGTACTTTTTAGCACTTGACCATTTGTGTTTCTTTCCCCCCGCCCCATCTAAAATGTTTTTCAAGAACTTATGGCTGCATTTGCTATGGTATATTGTTTCCTTTACTTTTTTTCCTTCCGAACTTGTGAAAGTTATTGATCTCTCAGGTTGCTCTTAACTTTGTTTTCTTACTTAATTTCATGAACCAACAACTTTTCCTTTTATCTAAATAGTACACTGTGACCAAGAGAAACCTGATTCGTATTTATTTTGTTTCTCATTCATTCAGTAATTGAGCAGATATTTACTGATAATACAGTATTATTACAGCTATTATTATATTAAATCATAATTATTGTTGTTGGCATTTACTAAGAGCTTACTATATGCTAGACTCTGTGGTTTATGTGGATAATTTCTTTAAGTCTTTAACACAACTCTGTGAGGTAGGTAATATTGTAGGTGAGGCACAGAGAAATTAAGTCATGTATTCATGTGATTTACCCCAGTAAGTACTGAAACCAGATTTAAACACAAGCATTCAATAGACTCCAGAGCCTGTGCTTTTGATTACTTGCCTATGCTGCTCACAAATAAAATAATTATAATTGTAACATATGTCATGAAGAATGAGAGAAAGCTATAATGAGCAGCTATAACAAGCAATTTAATTTAGTCTAGAAGATAATGAAAGCCTCTCTGAGGAGAGTTGACATAGGAGTTAGTCTGTGGAAGAGAATTCCTTTAAAGGTACTTGCACAGCATATGCAAATGTCCTGTGGTAAGAAATGCTTAGGTGGTCAAAGGAACTGAAAGCAAGCCTCAGACTGAATGTGCTAGGTGATGAAGGAATACTGATAGAACAGCATCAACTACAGAAGCACTGATCTCTCCCCACAGAAGCACAGCTTGTGA
The DNA here is from genome assembly GCA_028646485.1 of Cryptoprocta ferox. Classification (NCBI taxonomy): domain Eukaryota; kingdom Metazoa; phylum Chordata; class Mammalia; order Carnivora; family Eupleridae; genus Cryptoprocta; species Cryptoprocta ferox. Next base: position 37,745,422 of record CM053559.1, on the reverse strand, counting down.
AACAATATAACTTAGCCATTGTTCTAAATATAATTGCTTCCTATATAACCAGATATATTCATATAAAAATGCATATTATTAATAGTTAATGCATGATTTGAAAGTAGGACTATCACTAGCTATGTGATTCCCTGAGTTTCCCACTCAAGATTCAAGAGACCTGGAGGTACAGACTATTTAAATCTCTAAACTAGTTACTTAAAGTAGGTAATTATGACAGTTTCCATTTATTAGTACTAGTAAGGTTATAACCTCATGGATGCTTTTATTGCTCTTGTGAAGTGCAACTCTGTTACAAAGTGTGTTGGTCATGGCAACCCCTAACATATGAAAATCAAGTGGAAAGGAGGTGTTAGGTCTGACACCAATGCTCACAAACTTGACCCTACAGCAGAGACTGGCCCAAGGCTCTGGCTCAGGCAGGGGATAGCACAGACCAAGGGAGACTGATGTTGGAATTTCCCTTAATTAGAGCCCAGTGACAAATCTGGACAGCCAACACAGGCATTCGAGAGAAAGGGTGGTTTGTATCTAGAACTCCAGCTGTGGGTGACTATAGATAAACCTCTTGTGGGCACAAAACAACATATTTTTTCTCTGCTTTATCCTCATCCTGAGTGCCTACTATAGTGCCTGGCATTATAACCAGGAGGTATTGGGAAGAGGTGCCTAGATCAAGTCTAAAGTCCACTGAGACAATGTGGAAGGGAGAAAAGGAGTGTCTTAGGGATGTTCATATGAGAAAAGGATCCCAGTTCTGCCTGGCAGTAAAGGAGATAGAGAAAGGAACACAAGTTCCCAAGAATCATTGTTGATCCCCAAAATCGTACATCTGATGAGGCAGGTAAATTCTAAACCTCCCTGGATAGTAGGACAGAAAGCATTGTCCTTTGTCCTTCCCGACTAGAGGATTGGTTTGAGAACAAGGATAAGATTGACCTTGTGGGTGTCAGGGATGACTAATATGTCAAGCACATAGTCATGGAGATCATCTCGTTCAGTCTCCTTATTAAAAATAGCTGTGCTCTATTATTGCCCCTACTTTACAGATGAGTAGACTGAGGCTTGGGGAGGTTATTTGATTTGCTCAAGATCAAGACTATTAAATGGTAGCTAAGATCTGAACCCAAATTGGACTACAAAGTTCATGCTCTTAATCACAATACTTTGCTGCCTCTAAAAAATACATGTTTGCTTTCAGGTAGCTGTCACCACAAGACTGTAGCTACTAAGGGCATCACAAGGAAGTATAGCCAATGGCAGAGTTGGTTCATAATTGGTTCTGCGGAGTCAGTGAGTTGTGCTGTCCCGTGCTGGGCATCAGAGATGTGTTCACACAAGAGTCCCAGGAGTGAGGTGCTGGAGAGGCTGAAAAAGCAAAATGGTGGCTGACCAAGGGCACAAATCACAGAGGTTGTAGAATCCACACACAAAGATTTTAATCCGCGACTTATTGCCATAATTAATGATTTGTTGTTTTCTCTCAAATGAAAATTAGTTTGTCAGATGTAGTAATTGAGGAAGCTAATTACACTTAGACGCACAGGGCCTGCCCCAGGCAAAATTGAATGTCTTTTGGCTTTGATTTGTTACCTCCTATCTTGGCAGCATTTCCTTCCCTCCACAATTCCTTTATATCTCCTCATAAGCCCAGGGTTTTTATGCTGCCCTTATCTTTTCCTTCCAGAAGAAGATTGATGTAATAAATGAGTTCATAATAGGGTTGGTTGGTAATTTAATAAATTACATTGCCTGGAAATTTTTGTATTTATAAAAGGAATCTTAGTAAATGTAATGTCGTGCCCTGGATTGGATACTTGTGGAGTGGGAGTGAGGGCATCATTAGAAAAACTGGTAAAATCTGAATGTTAATTCTTTAGTAATGGCAAATGCACTGTGATTATGTTAGGAGTTACCATTAGAGGAAGCTGAGTGAAGGGTGTATGGAAATTCTCATACTATCTTGGCTACTTTTCCATAAATCTAAAATCATCTGCAAATAAAACTTTTAAAGTAACAAAAGGGATCTTACAGAGAGATGAATTGCAATTCAAAGCAATAAATCTCTAATTAAGAATTTGAGGTGTAGGTCTACCATACAGGTAGGTGAGGATGACCCTTTAGCAATTTACCCATTTGCTTTTATAGACCCTTAGCTTATTTAACCATTGAATACTTCCATTTTGTAAATTTTGAGTGCTAGGCATCGTTTTGTAAATTTTGGAGTTACAAATTTTGTAAAATTTGGATTTACAACTAATATGCAGGATAAGAAGATTGTTATCTATTCTTACTGCTAGAAATGATGCCAAAAGACAAAAACCAAGCTGAGAGTTAAAGTTGTAAAACAAAGAGCCCACAGCCATTTTTTACTTCTTCAGGGAAGCATGATTGATTCCAGAAATCTGAATTAGGCAAACATTAATTGATGTGCTGGGAGATGAATAATTTAGAAAAACCAAGGTCACTAGATTGCCAGTGTTATAAAAAATCAGAAGGAAAACAAAATCACTTGGGCTTTCAAATACTCACATAGGATTTTGTTCTTTATCTAATGGCAACATGGGAATCAGTAGTCTTTATATGACCTAATTTAAAAGAGTAAGTACTTGAGTACATACCCTCAGTTCAGGGCTCCGAAAGAATTTACTGAGGATAACTCCAGGGACATTAAAATTAGATAAAGAGTTTAAAAACATGATTTCCCTCTTGGAGAAGGTAGACCAACTAGTTGGCACTGTGTCAGATGAGAGACAATAGAAGCTTGTTCTATTATTTATACAAATTGACTGGTTTGGCAGTTGCTACAGCAATGAGCCATAATGAACTACAGAAGAGTGAAAATGTGATTTCTTTAGCATTGTACAAAAATGGAATATTCACAGGAAGGCAGAGAATGACACTATAAGAGCCAAGCTGTGTCAAAATGGTCTTCCTTGTTGCTACTTTATTGCGAATGTGATGTAAATAGTGTATATTTACTGGGGCAAAGATTATAATGATGGGCATCATTTCTGTGCTATTAGTCAGGGGCCTTGTAATTCCAAAGGAATTTTAAAATATTCATTTTCCATGACTTACTTTTAGCTACACTGCCTCTGCCTTTGTTTGCAGCAAAGCCTTTCTTTTAGCTAAGTTTCAGAAATTGGATGATTTGTTCATGTATTCCCAGCCAAGGGAAGAAAAAAAACTATAAATTGTGTAATTCAACTCTAAAATACCTAGTTTTCTGATTAATCGGCTCAATCTTTTTTCTGTTAGGGAATCCTCAGTCTTTGTGGTATGCTCTTGACTTTGAGCGTTGGTGTTTATATCTTCTATTTTCATTCATTCCCATTTAACACTGGGTTTTCTCTAACAACATTGTGTTCAATTCGAGGAAAGGCCTTTTAAACAAAAATACTATACACTTAAACTTCCCCAACCCTAAGGGCTATGTTAGTCAAAGACTAAACTCATAGAAAATAGTAGTCAGACAAAACAACTTTCTTAAAACTGAGTCTTAGCTTGAGCCAGCAAAGGCCATTTATCCAGACATCTACTGCAGAATGTATGTGTGTGTGTGTGTATGAGATCTTATTTTTCTTTTTTGCCTGGAGCAAAGCAGGAAGCTGGTTATGACTGTGCTACCGAAATTGACTTCAATAGAAAATACTCCTTGGCATTAGGAGATATTATATATAATTAGACTCCTAGACATGAGCCAAATTTGAAATATATTTCATAGTATAAATGGCAAAATGAATATATTCAATGTGGTAAACAGAAGGCTTAGTGTAAATATAATTTTGATATTGGCTGAGTTCTTACAAAACTGTATTCCAGGGATTCTCAACCAGGGGCAATTTTACCTATGCTCCCAGGGAACACTCGACAATGTCTGGAGACATTTTTTGTTGTCATTATCTAGAGGTTAGAGACTAGGGATGCTGCTAAACATTGTACAGTGCATGGGACAGCCCCCTGTAGCAAAGAATTATCCAGCTCAAATGTCAGTGGTGCTGAGGCTGAGAAATCCTGCCTACACCCCAGCTTGTGAATAACTGTACCAGAGACAACTCTGAAAAGGCATCATTTCATACAGTGTCCCTGTAGGTTAACAGGGGAATCCTGTTTCACTGAAAAATTATTCTATCTGATTGTTGTTGTTGTTGTTGTTGTGAGTTAAAAATACATTTGTTTCTCATCTACCAAAGACAATGAAAAGTCAAGAGGAATTGAGGTGCAATCCCTTACTAGAGCCCATGGGATAAATTTTAATCCTTTTTAACGAGTCTTTGGCTAGAGAAAGAAGGAATAAAATAACTTGCTGAAGTTGCTGATAGTGGCGTTTGTTAGCAGAGTGAAAGATGTTACTGAGGGAAGGTGAAACATTTCTGACTCATAGGGAAAAATGTATATCTGTGTATCTGTTCAAACCGGTAGTTTTTTAAAGCCTGGCTACAAGTAGAATCATATGTGCCCAAGGCCTGTGCCAAGATTCTGAACAAATTGATTGGGGATGGGGCCTGGCATTCTGTATATTTTTAAAAGTTTCCAACTCCTAGATGGATTGATTTCTAGTCAAGATGGTTTAGAACACCATCTTTTAAAAGGTATCTTTTAAATACCCTTAAAATAAAAATATTATCTGTCTAGCAAAATGTTCACGTGTCCTACACATGATGACCACTCCATTCTCCTCTCCCGTCTCCTTTTAGTTCCCTGAAAATGCACCTGCCTAAGTGTTACACTTGGCAGTGAGTTATGTATGTGTCACAGGAGCCACTGTCAGTTTTTCATAGGCTAGTAAATCATTACACGTGTTGCTATCCCAGATCAGACTCACCAGTGACAGAACTGGTGATATCACGAGGAATCCCAACTGGACCCTCTATGTAGCACCATGGCAGCACTGGAATTTACTTCAAATACTAAGGAGATTCAGTCCAAATATGATTCTATATTGAGCTGACAGAGTGTCTTCCCATGTGACGAGGCACAGAAAAAAGTCAGCCATTATCCAGATGACATCCTAAGCATTCATTCTGCTTACTTCAATACTGTAATTCATCAAAAAAAAAGAAAGGTAGGAAGAAAGGAAGGAAGGAAGGAACGAACGAACGAACGAACGAATGAACGCATGACTGATTTTGAACATACTTGTAAGAGTTGTAGTTTTGCCTGAATAGGGCCAAAGGACTTTGCTATAAATATGCTAGATAATTTAAGGGGACTTTCAATTAATCATTACATCAATAATTTAATGTGTTTTCTTTCATCTAAATGTGTCCTGAGGCAGGTAAGAGAAACACTACTTGCACATTGCAAAAGAAAGATTATTCACTCCCTGGGCTCAAAGTTGCATATAATATGCAGAAATTAAACTTTGCTTTAATTGAAATTTGGTTGCAGTTTGGGGCTTTATAGTTTCCTTGGGCCACCTACTACATTCTTTTTAATGAAGTGTTGAAGGATGGCAGCATTAAAAAAATACTAATTTAGGTCTGTTCTCTGGATGTTTCAAGCAACAAAGCACTTCTTTCTGTCCATTATAACATCATTCTAAAAAAAATAGAGATAACCCCAAAATATTCCTGACCATCCTTAATAATGATTGTATGTCTACTATTAGCTTATCTATAGCCTTCTAGAATATATTTCAATTTTATTTTTTAATAACAGCTTCACTGAGATATAATTCACAGGCCATAAAATTCACCCCTTTAAAATGTACAATTTAAGTGTTTTTAGTATAATTCAGGATTATACAATCATCATCAGAAATTTCAGAACGTTTTCATCACCCTCCAAAAGACACCTTGCACCCATGAGGAGTCGCTATTTCCCCAGCCTCTGGCAGCCACCAATCTACTTCCTGTCGCTTTGAATTTGCCTATTCTGGACATGTGTTGTAAATGGAATGATTCAACATATGGTCTTTATGCTTAGCTTTTTAAAGTTATCATGTTATCATCTTTGAAAGGTTTATGCTAATAGCATGACCTATTTATGGCTGAATGATACTCCACTGTATGTATATACCATATTTTTTCAGGCATCCATCTGTTGATAGACATTTGGGTTGTTTCCACTTTTGCCTATGATGAATAATGCTCCTAAGACCATTTGTATACATTTGTGTGTGTGTGAACTTTTGTTTTAAAATCTCTTGGGTATACATTTAGAAATGGAATTGTTAGGTCTTTCCGTACCTCAGTGCTTAACATTTTGAGGAATTGCCAAACTTTTGTGAAGTGACTACAGCATTTTACCTCACTAGCAGTATCTGAGGTTTCAGTTTCTTCACATCTTTATCAACACTTCTTATTGTCTGTCCTTTTTGTTTTAGCCTACTTGGTATAGGTTTAGTGGTATCTCGTTGTGGTTTTTATTTGTATTCCTCCAACGAAGAATGACATTGAGCATCTTTCCGTGTGCTTATTGGCGTTTGTATGTCTTCTTTGTATAAATGTTTATTCAAATCCTTTGACCATTTTAAAATTGGGTTATTTATCTTTTATCATTCTGACATTTATATATATGAGATATATGTGTATAAATATATGTACACACATATATAAATTCATGCATACTGGATACAAGTCCTTTATCAGATATAGGATTTGCAAGTATTTTCTCCCATTCTGTGGGTTGTTTTTGACTTTCTTGATGGTAGCCTTTGTTTCACAAAAATTTTAATTTTTACGAAGTGCACTTTGTTTGTCTTCTTTTTTTGCTTATTCTTTTCATGCTGTATTTAAGAAAGCATTTCCAAATACAATATCTTGAAGATTTACCACTATATTATCTTTTAAGACTTTTATAATTTTGCTTATTACATTTCGGTCTATGTCCATTTCAAGTGAATTTCTGTATTTGGTGTGAAGTAGGGGGCCCAACTTCATTCTTTATTATTATTATTATTATTATTATTATTTGCTTTGCAATCAGTATATTAAGGAGACATTCATACATTTGAAGAATAGCTTAATTCTGATATCCAGATGGTGGGGGAGTACATTTTCTAACACATTCTAGGAGGCCAGTATGCCAAAACTAGGCAAATATATCACAAGAAACAAAAACTACACAAATACTACTTATGAATATAGATAAAAAAACTGCCAGCAAAATATTAGCAGATTTGAATCCAGCAACATATTAAAAAGATTATACACCATGACCAAGCAGGATTTAACACAGTAATGCAATATACAAATGTTGTTTCAATATACAAAAGTCAGTCAATGTAATGTACTACATTAATATAATAAAGGGGAAAGAAAACTATGGTCATGTCATTAGATGCAGTAAGATCATTTGACAACTTCCAGTATCCTTTCATGCTAAACAAAAGACATTCAACAAACTAGGAATACAGGGAATGGCTTCAAACTGATAAATGCCATCTACAAAAAAACTGATAGCTAAAATCATACTTCTTGGAGAAAATGAAAGTGACAAGAATGAACAAGACAAGAATGCTGCTCTTGTACAAGCTTTTACTCAACATTGTATTGGAGGTTCCAGTTAGGGATATCAGTCAAGAAAAAGAACTACAAGGCATCCATATTGAAAAGGAAGAAGTGAAAATATCTCTATTTGACATAATACTGACATAATGACATAATCTTGTGTATAGAAAATATTAAAGAATCTATAAGAAAATTATTAGAACTAAGAAATAAATCCAGCAAGGTTATAGAATAAAAGACCAATATACAGAAATAAGTTATTTTTCTATACACTATCAATGAAATAAACTGGAAATAAAATTAAGAAAACAATTCCATTCACAATAGCATCAAAAAATAAGAGGTTAGCAAAATAAGAGTAAGAATTTTACTTAACAAAATACGAAACATTGTTGAAGAAACTAAAAGAGGTCTAAATAGATGGAAAGAAATCTCATGTTCATAAATCAGAAAACTTAACTACTGTTAATATGTCAATAATACCAAAATTGATCTACAGATTGAACACAAAGTCTTATCTTAGTATTTCCCAGAAATGTATTATCTGATCATAAAATTCAAACAGAAACAGAAGGAGTTAGGAGAGTCAAAATCGTCTTGATAAAGAATAACAAGGGGAGCAGCAAGAGAACCCCAAACCCAGCAGAAGAAGAGAAATCATAAAGATCAGGGCAGAAATAAATAATATCGAATCCAAAAAAACAGTTGAGCAGATCAATGAAACCAAGAGTTGGTTTTTTGA
>CM053559.1:37715072-37736723 GCA_028646485.1 Cryptoprocta ferox | reverse complement strand
TACCATATGTTCGCACTCATAGGTCTAACAGGAGAAACCCAATAGAGGACAATGGGGAGGGGAAGGAGGAAAAAGAGTTAGGGAGAGGGAGGGAGAAAAAACACGAGAGACTCTTGAATCCTGAGAACAAACTGAGGGGGAAAGGGGAAGGGGAAAAGGTAAAGCGGGGTGATGGTCTTGGTGGAGGTCACTTGTGGGGAAGAGCACTGGGTGTTATATGGAAACTAACCTGACAATAAACTATAAAGTTAAAAAAATAAAAAAATAAAAATTAAAAAAGATAATAAAAAATAAAAAAAAATAAAAAATAAAAAGCAGATAGTTACTTAACCTAAAAAAAAAAAAAAGATAAAGAGTAACAAAATTGGAGGATTTGCACTTCTTGATATCAACTAAGAGTAACTATAAACTTACAGTCATTAAGACAGTGTGATATTGACATAAGAACAAACAGATCAGTGGAAGAGAACTTAGAGTCCAAAAACAGACTTTTACATTATGGTCAATTACTTTCTGACAAAGGAGATAGGGCAATTCAATGAAGAAAGAAGCCTTGAATTAGTGAAGAAGTTTTGGAAGAGTTATGAATTAGGATTAGTGTTAAGTCTTCTTTAAACATTTTATAGAATTCACCAGTTGAAGCCATCTAGACCTGGGATTTTCTTTGTGGGATGTGTTTTTATTACTATTTCAATCTGTGTGCTTGTTATAGGCCTATTCAGATTTTCAATTCTTATTGAGTCAGTTTCAGTACTTTATATCTTCTAGAAATGTGTCCATTTCATCTTGGTTATCTAGTTTTTTGGTATTAACTATTCATAGTATTTCTTTAAAATTCTTTTTATTTCTGCAAAGTTAATAGTAATATCTCCTCTTTCATTCCTGATTTTAGTAAATTGATTTTCTTTCTTCCTCCTTCTTTTCTTTTTCTTTTTTTAGTCTAGCAAATGATATGTCAATTTTGTTATTTTTTCCAGTGAAACAACTTTTGGTTTCATTGATTTTTCTCTATTACTTTTCTATTCACTTTTTTATTCATTTCTTCTTTAATCTTTATTATTTCTTTCCTTCTGTTTGCTTTGATATTCATTTCTTTTTAAATTAAATTTTCTGACAAAAATGTTTTAAGTATCATCTAATAAGCAATGGTATATAGTAAAATGGAAGACTTTCCTCCTCCACTCCTTCCAGAAACACTCCCAGATTAAACTATTGTCATTACTGTAGATGCTGCTTCTGGTATTGATGACCATATTTTAAAATGTACTTAAATCAAGTGACTTCACATTGTGGTAGGAGATGATATACATTTCTTTTATACCATTGCCCCACAACATACAACTTCATCTCCATATCTTTCCAATATAAATATTATATCATATTCTTAAATAAAATCAACCATCAGTGTTTCAGTCAATGATTATATCAATATTATTCACTGCAGAACCAAATGAAATACCATGATTTTTTTCTGTCTCAAACAACTTCTCACTTTTAATTATTTCTTCTCTTTATGAATTTACTCTGTTCTTTTTCTTGGATCACTTTTTCAGTTGCTTCCTGAGAGATTATACATGGGAATTATAATATTTGCTTCCTTACTTTTTTTTTTTAAATACGTGGAACCCAATGTGGAGCTTGAACTCATGACCCTGAGATCAAGACCTGAGCTGATAAGAGTCTACTACTTAACTGACTGAGCCACCCAGGTGCCCCTGATTCCTTACATTTGATGATAGATTGGCCAGAAATAAAATTCCAGATTAAAAGTAATACTCTCTGAAAATTTTGAAGACTTTCCATGCTGTAATTGAGAACATGAAAATGACACAGTTTTTTCTTATTTTGAACATTATTGTATTTTCCCTGCCTGGAAGTTTTTAGCATATTCTCTTTATACTTGTTGCTTTTCAATTTCTTGATAATGCATATAAAGCATAGGAAGTAGGTGGCCGTCCAGCCCTTCATACCAGAGGTGTTCTCTCCAGCTTCCTGTTTTTAGCCCCTGATATTGTACTTCATGCCTTAATTCCAGACCCTCTTTGATTCAGTATGTTTAGACAAGAAGGCTCAGGTTTATTATATTTTCCTAAAGTTTATTACATCTTACCCACATAAATGGTTGGCTGACAAACATGAATTCTCAAACTGCCATAGAAATTATTACCTGAAATTATCTGAATCAATGGATGTTTAACAACTAGAAATAACCATAATCTACAGATTTTGAAAATTTCACTGTGCATTTCCACTTCCTGAGTGTAATTTAATTATAGCTAATATAAGCATTGTTTATTTCTATTAAAGTCAGAAGTCATGAAGAAAACATTATTCCCAATTCCCTGACTATTCATACAATTGAGTTTAATGTGGAAAGTTTTTAGTGTAGAAATTTATTGAATTTGAATGTGACCTTTCACATCAATGCAAATGTATAGATAATTCATGAAATAACTGAAAATGTAATATAGAAAAGATTCTATAATAAATAAGTTGAGGGGCACCTGGGTGGCTTGGTTGGTTAAGCGTCTGATTTTAGCTCAGGTCATGATCTCCCAGCTGGGGGGTTCCACCTCCACAGCAGGCTCTGTGCTGACAGCTCAGTGCCTGGAGCCTGCTTGAGATTCTGTGTCTCCCCCTCTCTCTGGCCCTCCCCCGCTCACGCTCTGTCTCTCTCTCTCTCTCAAAAATAGACAATTTTTTAAAAAATTAAAAAATAATAGGTTGATAAAAATTTTTAATTTTGTTAAATAAGTGAGAAAAATAAATTTAAATTCCCACTGAATAGCCATATACCAAAATAAATCCAGAAGAACAGAAAAATTTTCCAGGAGAAAATGCATGCACATATCTTTTTTTAAATTAAAAAAAATTTTTTATTTATTTTTGAGAGAGAGAGAGAGACAGAGTGTAAGCAGGAGAGGGGCAGAGAGAGAGGGAGACACAGAATCTGAAGCAGGCCAGGCTCTGAGCTGTCAGCACAGAGCCTGACCTGGGACTTGAACTCACTGACTGCGAGATCATGACCTGAGCCGAAGTTGAGTGCTTAACCGACTGAGCCACCCACACTTCCAGTGCATGTACATATCTATTCAACTTAGCTTAGAAGGGGAAAGAGCGTCTAAGCATGAAAACCCTGGAAAAAATTAGAAGGGAATTGAATGAAAGATTTGACATATGAAAATTTAAAATTTTTAAATTAAAAATATAAATATAGTAAAAGACTAATTATAAAGTGCATAGAAAATATTGGTAAGAAATATATAGCATAGGAGCACCTGAGTGGCTCAGTCGGTTAAGCGTCTGACTCTTGGTTTCGACTCAGGTCATGATCTCAAGGTTTTGGTTCATGAGTTTGAGCCCCATGTTGGATTCTGTGCTAACAGCACAGAACCTGCTTCAGATTCTCTGTCTCCCTCTCTCTCTCTGTCCCTTCCCTGCTCTCTTTCTCTCTCTCTCTCTCTCTCCCCCTCCGTCCCACAAAAATAAATATTTTAAAAAGTATAGCACAGAGTTAATAGCCTTCACATTTAAAGAGTTCTTGTAAATTGGTTAGAAAAACATTAAAACCTATTGCAAAATGGGCAAGGACATGAATAGATAATTCTCAAAGCTGAAAAATGTAACCAACAAACATGCAAAATATCCTTGCTAATAATTGGTGGGATGGAAACTAAAAGTAACATGACACTTTTAGAATGAAATAGACTGATAATGCTCAATGCCACCAGGGTATTATGGGATGGGTGCTTTCTGGTACACTGGTTGACAAAGCTACCCTTCCTTATATGCCATTTGGAATTGTGGCCTTCATGTTTATGCCCTTAATTTAATTATCAAAGTCCAGGAAATCTATCTTAAAATACAAGATATGCTAAAAATGTCTAACTCAGAGAAACAGAGTGGCATGGTAATTACCAGGGGTTGAAGGGCAGGGAAAATCAGGGAATATTGGTCAAAGGGAACAAGCTTCTAGTTATAAAATTAATAAGTTTTGAGGATCTAATGTACAGCATGGTCATTATTGCTAACAATACTGTATCATATACTTGAATGTTGCCAAGAAGGTAGACCTTAAATGTTTTGACCATAAAAAGAAATGGTAATTCTATGACAGGATGAGGGTGTTAGCTAATGTTATAACGGTAATCATTTTGCAATGTATAATGTTTCAGATCAACCTGTGTACACCTTAAATTTATACAGTGTTATACAGTGTCAGTTATATCTCAATAAAGTTGGGGGGGAAAATAAAAGCATGTTTAGAGATTTATATACTTCATTATTTAAAATATTAAAAAATAGAAAAATTAAATTCCAACAATAGTGGGGCACCTGGGTGGTTCAGTAGGTTAAGCCTCTCACTCTTGATTTCGACTCAGGTCATGATCTCAGTTTGTGAGTTCAAGCCCTACATTGGGCTCTGTGCTGACAGTGAAGAACCTGCTTGGGATTCTCTCTCTCCCTCTCTCTCTGCCTTCTCCCCTGCTTGTGCTCTTTCTCTCTCTCAAAATAAATGAATGAACTTAAAAAAATTCTAACATATTGTAATAGTTGAAGAAACTATGATATGGCTATACAGTGGAACATTATTTAGCCTTTAACAATCTTGTTCTAAAAATATTTAATGATATAGGAACTATTTATAAATAATATTTATAATATTTACTATTAATAAATAGTAAATGTAAAGGAACAGAAACCCGCTTTTTAGGCAAGCAATTTTCTAAAAAGCTTGATATTCATGAATTACTTTAAAAAGCCTAGAATATAGTTTACTAAAATGCTAATAGTGATTATCTCTCTTGGGTATGAATATGAGTACTTTTATTTTCATATGAATACATTTGTATATTATTTTTAAATACTCATGATACACACATTATTTCTAGAACAGAAAAAAAAATTAAAAACTTGTTTTTTCCAAAGTAATCCTTGTATGTACTTTGGCAGAATTTTTTACAAGAATATACCAATATTGTCCTACTTTGTTGACTAATGACTAATTAGGTTAGATATCTTGTACTTTATTAGAGCTTTCATTAGCTTTGCCACAGTCACAAAACATTTCAGAATTTATAGACTTTTTTTTTCCTGTGCATAAGGGAGTGACTTTTTATCCTATATACTTTGGGATTTTGTTTTTTAGTATAGTTGGTACACAATGGTACACTGGTATTAGGTGTACAGCTTAGTGATTTGTCAGGTTTTTACATAATGCTGTGTTCACCATAAGCATAGCTACCATCTTTCCCATTGCATCACTGTAACAATAGCATCGACTGTATTCCTCTGCTCTGCTTTTTATTCCATAACTGGGGGCCTGTATCTCCCTCTCTCCTTCACCCATTTTGCCTAATTCCCCACTGGCAACCATTGTTTTCTATATTTATAGTTCTTTTTCTGCTTTTTGTTTGTTTATTCATTTTTTTTAGATTCCACTTCTGAGTGGAATCATATAGAAGTTACCTTTCTCAGTCTGACTTATTTTACTTAACATAATACCTTCTAGGTCCATCCATGCTGTTGCAAATGGCACAGTATCATTCTTTATGGCTATGTAATATTCCGTTGTATACATACACCACACTTTCCTTATCCATTTGTCTATTGATGGACATTTAGTTGCTTCCATGTAAACAATGGAATGATGGCTATTGTAAATAATGCTGCCATAAACATAAGGCTGCATGTATCCTTTTGAGTTAGTGTTTTCATTTTCCCTGGGTAAATACTAATAGTGGAATTATTGGATTGCATGGTATTTCTATTTTTAATTTTTTGAGGAACCTCCAAACTGTTTTCCACAGTGACTGTACCAATTTCCATTCCCACTAATAGTGCACAGGGCTCCTTTTTCTCCACATCATCACCAACACTTGTTGTTTCTCATCTTCTTGATTTTAGCCATTCTAACAGGTGTGAGGTGAACTCTCATTGTGGTTCTGATTTGCATTTGCCTCATGACGAATGATGTTGAGCATCTTTTCATGTATCTGTTGGCCATCTGTCTGTCTTTGGAAAAGTATCTATTTGGATCCTCTGACCATTTTTTAATCAGACTGTTTAGTGTTGTAGCAGTTCTTTATATATATTTAGATATTTATCCGATATTGGATATATCATTTGCAAATATCTTCTCCCAGATAGGTTGGCTTTTTGTTTTCTTATGGTTTCCTTTGCCGTGCTAACGCTTTTTATTTATTCTCTCTGCCCCTCCCCTGCTTCTGTCTCTCTCTCTCTCTCAAAATGAATAAACATTAAAAAAATTTTTAATAAATAAAAAGGTAGTACGAAAACGATTTTTATCTTGAAGTTTTGGAAGGCATTTCTGGGATACAAGTGGTTAAAGACTACTCTGGAAGATGTTAAATGGTGAAAACATGTTGCAGTTGTCAAGCAAATGCATTAGCTTATTTACTTTTATTGTTCTTGCTGTTAACTGATTTGATTTCTGAGATAAATCTTGCCTATACTAATGTTTATCTTGACCATTTATTATTATCACCTAATCATCTTTTTCAAAGTGTTTCTTATGCATTAATTTACCAATTAGTTATAAATGCATTTAACTTTATATAGTAAGTATAACACAGACTGATCATTCATGTATTCCACATTTACTCTATGTTATACGCTAGGTAACAATATAGAAAAAGAAATAGATAAAAATCCCTATATCTGCGGTACATATAGACTAGTATAGAAGACAGGGTTCAAATTAAATTAAAAAAATATTTGCTGAGCACCTCTCCTGTGTCAACAGGGCCAGACTAAGAAATGTGAGCACCTAAAGCAGGTTTATATCTTAGCACTTCATCAGATTCACAATCCTTGAGGGCTCATTAAATTATCTAGTGGAGACAGAGAGAACATGATCTTTTTAATAACAAAAATTATACATGTTTTTGTTGCTTATAATAATTGTTTTGTTGTTTATAATCAAGGATCTATTACTTCTGGTTTTCTGAACCAGGAAAATTGCTAATAAAGCTCACTTGAAGCCATTTAGAAGTTATACAATGAAAGTCCTTTATCTTGATATACAACACTCCTCTGTTCAGTTTTAGAAGTGTAGCATGTGAGTTGGGAGCTTTTGACAGATGTTTAACACCTGGGTATAATCCTTCTTCATACATGAATCAGTCCGCTCAGCCTTTCATTACTCTAATATTCTGTGATCATTCCTGAGAAGTTTGGCATTTCTGCTTCTTTTAATAGGTAATGAGAGCAATCCTTTTGCACGTTGACAAAACAGAACATGGTTTTATCTGCTTGGAGGTGCCTTCCTTCCCCAGACCCACTTCGTTGATTTACAAAGCAAAGAAAGATAAAACTCTGCCAGGGATAAATGTTTGCCTTTCTTTAGTGTTATATATCCTGCAACGATCAGTGCTTTTTCACTAAAATGCTTATTCTTTATTGTAATGCGTATCGCATAGCAATGATTAAAAACACTGTGTGAGAATCAGAGTTCCTGCTACATTTGGTGGAATGCATAGGACATGACCAGTGATCCTTGGCCCCCCACAGCACTGCATGCTCCACTCGGAAGTGAAGCCGCAGATCCTCAGTGTGCAGTTCCTTGGCCCCCAGGCTGAGACTCCCTTAGGCCTCATCTGTGACTGCCTGGCCTTCTGGCCGCCCCACCTACAGTGCCTGGTGGAGCCACATGCAGATGATGTCGGTCTTGGTCTCACGGTCTTGTAGCATCTGCTGGGCCTTCAAGCAGCAACTTCTAGTTCTTGGTGCCACCATTGCTGTGTGTCTGGATCATGTTTTCTAGCCCCCAGCTTCACCTTCACTTCCATGGCCAGATGAGTGTAGATTGTCTGTGCATTGCCAGATTTGCACATATGCAGGCAATAGTGATCACACATCATGACCCACATCTCTGCTGGGAAGCTGGTGAATTTCTTTTGACGGGTATAGTAAGACACTCCCAGATATCACAAACATAAATTGTTGTGAAAAAATTGTCTTGTTCAGAAAAGAGGAAATGGAGTTACGGTTTTAGGCCTGTCTCAAGTCAAACTATCTCAAGTCAAATTCATGTTATTAGTTGGGTTTCCATTCCTGAAATCTCTTTTCACATACTAAAAATATAAAAATTGATTATAGAAATACAACACAAATGCATACCTTTATTCATTTATTTAATTGCTTACTTATTTACTTTTTAATGATTATTTATTTATTTTGAGAGAGAGAGAGTGAAAGAGAGAAAATGCACACAACTAGGAGAGGGGCAGAGAGAGAGAGGGAGAGAAAGAATCCCAAGCAGACTCCTTACTGTCAGCAGAGTCCAACGTGGGGCTCTAACTCACTAACCATGAGATCATGACCTGAGCTGAAATCAAGAGTCAGATGCTTGGCGTGCCTGGGTGGCTCAGTCTGTTAAGTGTCCAACTTTGGCTCAGGTCATGATCGCACAGTTGATGGGTTCAAGCCTCATGTCGGGCTCTGTGCTGACAGCTCAGACCCTGGAACCTGCTTCAGATTCTGTGTCTCCTCTCTCTCCACCCCTGCCCTGCACACACTCATCTGTCTTTCTGTCTGTCTCTCTCTCAAAATAAATAAACCTTAAAAAAAATACCCTTTTGGGAGAAATTTTTCTGCATAGGCTGAATCTAATGATAGTTGTATAGAAAATGACTTTTTTTTCCTTATTGTAAGCCCAAACTTTTTTTTCTTTTTCTTTTTCTTTTCTTTTTTTCCCTTGCTTTCCTTTCCTTTTTTCTTTTTTTCCCAAGGACTTTCAAATTACATTCAAAGTTAGAATTGTCTTTTGGAAAATTCCCATTACTGATGTAATATGCCAGATGCTTCTGAAAAGTCTTTGAATTGGATAAGGAAGATCATTCATGGCATTTTTTTCAGTGATGCCTTGCTTGCTTTTTAATGGAGTTTAACCTCCTGTTATAAACGATAAACTTTCTTTTCAATGATTTCTGCTAAATTTTCTGGAAAAGTATTTCATGCTTCTATATCAGTGCTTGTAATTTCATCCCAGAAATCTAGCTATAGACCAACTGCTTCTCTCCTTAAAGAGATAAAAGCATCCTTTGTTTGCACTGAAAGGTCCTTATTTCATGTCTCAACTGAGCTTGTTGTTAAAATTTCAAAGACAGACAATGCCTTTGACAAAATTCTTGGCGGGGTTCAGAGATGTATGGATTCACAGCATCTTATCATACAGTCAGGCAGTCAATTCCTCTTTAACCTAATTAACTGCCCAGAATATTAATCTTTTCACTACAGATTGCAGGGGCTTAGCCTTGGTGAATTTGGAAGGCATCAACCTTGGTTTTATGTTGGTTGAGGTTGGTAGGCTGTCATGAATATGAGTTTGTTACTTACCATGTTATTTGAGTTCATGGTAGGAATGCCTAAAGAAGAGAGGCATGGGCTGCCAAATGAGTCACCGTATGTTAGGAAGTTCCTGGGTGAGAGGTATGGAAATAGGCTGTGCTCTCCTTGGAGAAGGTGTCTAACACTATCTGGGGTATCCAAGGAGCCTTTATAAGGATGAGAGATTCTCGAATACATTTAGAGGATGAATAAGGGTTTTGGCAAGAGACTTCCATACACAGGGGCTAGAATATGACAATTCCTGGGCTATGAGAGAAGTCATGCCTTCTGGAACTTGTGAGAAGCACTCTATGGCTCACTTACAGGGCATGGTGGGAGATGAGGCTGGACATGTAGGCAGGGACCTGATGCTGAAGAACATTTTAGCTCATTCTAAGGAATTTGACAAAATAATTTAAGTCATAGAGAGCCACAGAAGGATATCAAGCAATTTTAGCAAAAAAATTGGCACAGTGCGAAAGTTGGATTGGCATGGGGGTCATTCTGGAGGGGGATTCCAATCAAGAGAGTATTGCAGTTTATCAGATGACAAATTATTAAATCCTGAATTAAAACAGTGGCTGTGGAGATGGAGAAGAAGGATACACTTGAGAGTTAATAAATAAAATTGATAACATTTGCTAGTGAATGAGGAAGTAAATCTCGGACTCACTTTTTTGACTTCAATGACTGGGATAAAGTTTGTACTTTACAAGCATTACAGGATATAGCTGTCTTAGAGTTATGTATTATCTACATGCAGAATCCATTAAATTACACATGAAAACAAAAATGTAACTATTTAAAATGAGAGTTCTTGTGAGCTGGCACAAGCCTGCTGTCGTGCACCATGGCTACCATTTTGGGAAGTGCTACACTATTTTGGGAAACAGTCCTGTCTGTGCAGAGTGCATCCAGTATGTCTTCATCCATGTGTGGTGTGTACATGCTCATCTCTGCTCACTTAACTTTGAATCATGGAGTCATAGGCCTGTAGAGCTTAAAGGAGCTTAGGAGATCATTTATCACACACACACCCTTTTTTTTTTTTTTTAGCAAATTAGGAAGTTAACCTGACAGGTTAGGTTACCTCCCAAAGTCACAGACCTAGTTAGTTTTATTTTGAGTAAAACTCAATATGTCAATTTTAGTAGTTAGCTTTGCTGAATCACTTGAAAGGAAGTTAAGTTACTATTAACCAACGATTTATTGGCCCCATTTGAATGATTTTATTATATGTTCTTTGTCTTACTAATGAAAATTATACTTTGATCAGAAAACAGTATTAAGCCATACATTTGCTGGTCTTTAAGAATACATAGACTGTGATTACTAGATAGTGAACATTAATGCTGAAACTTGTTTGAGGAAATATTTATACATTTGACAGAGGGAAGAATGGTATGGTTTAGGAATAAAAGACAATTATGAATTGAGAACAGTAAAACTTTGAAAAGCAAAAACATTACGAAAAGGTACACAAACTTTTACCATTTTGCAGTGGCCTTGGCACAGTTTGAGAGTTTAATATAAAAAATTTCTCCCCGAAATTATTCATTACTTTTTTTATATGTTTTAAAGAATTTGGTTGTTTTTTTCTTGTTTTAATAAGGGTCAAGCTGTGTCCACAACCTAGTTAGCAAGTGCAGTAATTGGCTGATGAAAAGGGGACAAGAATCTTTGCAAGTGAACTGATTCCTCTGGCTATCAAATTTACCAAATTCAGACCACCTCTCTCCTTTCCCATGTTCCACATATTTAGTAAAATTTCCTGGTGGGTGCTTAACATCAGATTCCTGATTAATGAAAGACCTTCCAACTGTGAATGGACAACACACAGTAACATACCAGACATCACTGTTGAAGTGGGAGAGAATGGTGGGAAAAGTAACCTACTACTGGAAGTCAAGCACATTGCCCTACCTTTAAGAATGATTCTTTAAGTAATTTGTAAGCAAACTGATTCATGAAATAAAGAAACCATACGCTTGGGTAGGCATGGTAGCAAGTGTATTAAAACCCCATTCTATTCCTTTTTTGGAAACTGGATGGCAGTATTCCACATTGGAAGTGAATTGTGAACTGGAAAGTATAATTTTGATTCCCTTAGATGTTGAAGTCATTTTGACCTGTGCCTAATGAGGCATAATTTCTTTTTAATTAACTATTCCTACTATTCCGGAAGCTTGAAATTTATTTGGGTAGAGAAACTATACCTGAGGAGTGAATATTAAGATCTTCTACTATTATATCTTCATGTAGGGAATCTGAAGCCTAGAGTGATCAAAGAAGTTGTGCCAATTCATAGCTCATAAGTAGCAGCTCACTACTTTTTAAATGTTGGTCTTTCTGGGTCACCCGAGTGGCTCAGTCAGTTGAGCGTCCAACTCTTGATTTTGGCTCCAGTTGTGGGCCCAAGGTCATGGGATCGAGTCCCATGTCGGGCTCCGCGGTGAGCATGGAACCTGCTTGGGATTCTCTTTCTCTCTCCTTCTGCCCTTCTCCATCCACACCTCTCCTCTCTTTTTAAAATAAAATAAAAAATAATGCTAGTCTTTCCAATTCCAGACACTGAGCTTCAACATCGTGCCTCACCTGGATATACACTAATTCTTAAATGGCTGGGGCAGGCAGCTGCTCCAGTTCAGTTAAAATCAGAATCTGGCATGTTCTTTTAAATTCATAACAATGGCTATTTCAGGCTCTGAATATGGTGATCATAATGAACTTTCTTCATTTGGTAGAATCTATAGAGCTTTTAAATTATAGATCATAACAGCCCAAAGGAATTTTAAAATTACTTACTTAATAGGGATTCTTGTTGGCAAACTTGCTCTAGAAATATCTGCATCTCCTAAGATGATAAGTACTTACTAGAAGCTCATTTAAGAAACTTGGTCTGTTCCTCTTAGAACAGTGAACAATGAGGATTTTTCTTACCTCTCCTGAAGAATTTCTGCTACTTAGGGAGAATTAAGTGGAAGTAGTGCCAACATAGTTGTTAGCACCACAAATTTGATAGATGTGCCCCCGAAAGAATGCTATAAATCACACTAAAATAATTCTGAGAATGAATAAGGCCTGTCACCATCTGTCATAGCTGTTTATTTTTATAAGAAAAATATAATGTGGATTAAAAATTGGAGGACAGTTTCTGAGTCTTTCAACTCTGTGCTTTTAGCAGCTTTTGAATATATGTAATGTATGTAAATATACTTTTATGTTTAAATGTACAAATTTATGTTTATATATTATATTTAGATGTATTTTATATTTATGTTTGTCTTTATGTAAATATATTTATATCCATAGATTTGAAATAAGTGCTACAATTCTATAGGTAAACTACCATGAATTATTTCATGGTTCTAAGTATATTCAAAGTGGGCTTGCCATTCTTTATTTTGGCCATGCCCTGGGAGTGTAGAGCAAACATCTCATAGTATAAAGCAATGGAACTTGTGTCCTTGCTGTCACCTGGGTTCTGTTCTTTCTTCTCCCCAAGATACAGTGCGAATATGCAGGCCCTTAAAATGATTAGCCATACACCTAGATAGGGTTGGGCTCGTTGTTGCACATGGCAGGATTTGCTACTTTTAAAGGCAACCCCCATAGCGTTGTTGTCCAAGTGGCTAAGTTTCCAACTGAAACAGAGAAGAAATTTGTTCAAAAGGAGGTTAAATAAAAGGGCTTGGCTGTGAACTGAAGGGTTGGAGTAGCGATACAAGCCATAGAGCACATGAATTTAAAGATCAGGCCCAGAAAGTAGACTTTCCCTCTGAAAAGAGAGTGAAAGCTACCTTCAAATCTTTGAACCAGATCAATGAAAATTTTATGTAATGGTTAAAAGCAAGGACCCTAGGGCACCTGGGTGTCTCAGTTGGTTGAGCATGCAACTTTGGCTGAGGTCATGATCTCACGGTTTGTGAGTTCAAGCCCTGCATCAGGCTCTCTGTTGTCAGTGCAGAGCTTGCTTCAGATTCTTTGTCCCCCTCTTTCTCTGCCCCTACCCCCACTCTGAAAAATAAACAAAACAAAAAAAGGAAAAAAAAAGCAAGGCCCCTACACTTAGACTGCCTGAATTTAAATCCTGGCTTTACCACCAGTTGTGTGACGTTAGGCAAATCACATAATAATTCTGTGTCCCAGGAAAATGGGAATAATAGTATCTACCTTGTAGAGTTGTCAAGATGAATTGAGTTAATTTATTTAGAGCGCTTACAACAGTGCCTAGCAAAGGGTAGGTTTCCTTAATAGGTGTTATATTAATAATATAGCAATACATATGTTTATATATACATGGTATATATGTGTATGTTTGTGTACATATATGTATGTATATGTGTTTATATAGATATATGTATAATCTACATTATACTTAGTAGTCACATTATTATTATTATTACTACTTTGACTTTTCCCAAGCATAGGACTTTAGATAATGACATTGGGCACATGGGGTGCCTCTCAAGCCAGTTTCTAATTGCTGAGCCCTTCCTTCAAACAACATTAAATAATTAGAACTTATAAAGCCCAGGTGCTCTGGTTGAAGTGGTGGTGCCTGGAGCGCTCCCCGTTGCCTCTCCCTCAGACTCCTGTGGAGACCCCCTAGGCACCACTATGGGGCACATTTTGAAACCTTGGAAAGAATGGAACCTTGGATCAGGTCCTGTCTGTCATTAACAGACTGTGACCTTCAGCATGTTCTCACTGCGCCTCAGTTCCCTGACCCATGCACTGTAAGTAGCTAGATTAGTTCATTGGTTTTCAAATTCTGCCACTGTGAAACCCTAAGAGTTCCCGAGAAGTGTACTAGGAAGATTCGGGGAATGGGTGGTGAGGAGTAGGCTGGATGAGGAGAGGGAACACAGTGACTTCAAAAGCTAGGAAAATAGGGACATGTTGAGATTTCATATATTTGTTTGAAGAGTAAGTAAGTACCCTGCTAAAGAAATTTTGACTAGATGATAAAAGTGCTTTCAGTTTCAATTATTCCCTAGTCCCTCAGAAATTTATTCATCAAACCAAAGTAGCAGAAGTAAGAGCATGAATGAAAGCAACAAATAACTAAATCTGAGGAAACTGAGTAATGAGGAATGTGGTGTGGATATTCACAAGGTGCCATGCAGTGACCAGGGTATTTCAGTATCTCTGATATCCAGGGAGAAGGCAAAACCACTGTTACCTGATTTTTATCTGGATACTTTGGCCTCATTGTGTTCATGGGAACATAGACTGGCACAATGATAACTAAGTTTATGGATCATTGAGAAATACTACAGTAGGGATGTTGTATACTCACAACCAGAAGACAACTAAAGTGAACACTTGAACACTGTATGTTGTAGGACGTTTCTTGGTGGTTAATGATTTCAGAAAATATCTTCCTTCCAAACCAAATGTCGAATTGAAGTTTTCCATTTGTGACTGCTGTGTTGCTATTAGAAGTGTGTGTGAACTCAGAAACTCTTGACTTGATTGAGATTTGACAATGAAATGTATTTAGGTAAATCAAGTTTCCATGTCCCGTCTGGGCATAAAACCTGTAATTGATGAGTCCATAGGCAATGTTTGTGGCTTGTATTGGCTCTATGTTTAGTCCTCTTCATTTTCAGTTGGCTAATGGCAAAGGAAAACCTATAAACACATGTGAATATATAGTGTGGTAACCTCTGTTTATTAGTAATTTTGATAATGATTAATTTTTTAATGTTTATTTTTGAGAGGTGGGGGGATGGCAGAGAGAGGGAGACACAGAATCCCAAGCAGTTTCCAGGCTCTGAACTGTCAGCACAGAGCCTGCTGTGGAGCTCAAACTCACAAACCATGAGATCATGACCTGAACCAAAGTCGGACGCTTAACTGACTGAGCCACCCAGACGCCCTGGTGTTGATAATGATTAATATGTGACAACAAGGGCTAATTACCTTATAAACTTTATATATAGTGTGAGATGAAGGCGGCCCAGTAATTTTTCTTTCTAATTCTGTTTTCTTCCCACCATTCAAAGCTCTCACTATTGTGCCATTGTGTATGTGTGATAGTTTTTCTGTTTCACTGCTGAAATATGTTAGCTTGGAGCAGCATCACCCATTAACACTTTGGCGTGGCTTAGTTTGTCAGATTACTTTTGGAGAGTTGGGTCCTGGGAGCTGACACTAGGGGATAGTAACAATTGAACAGGGAATAGAAATGAGAAAAGTCTGCAGCATGGAGGAGGAAAGTACATCCACATAGAGACCAGAGTGGGGAATGTTGGGAGCCATGAGGTCCCGTGGGCCTAACAAAGGACAAGATGTTGACTGAGAGGTACACAAATGGAGGGGAAATGCAGAGGCCAAACTTTGCCCTCTGATGACCTCGCACAGTGCCTCATACATAATCCATCTTCAGGAAATGATGGCTGAATCAAATTATTTTTTGTCCTAAGGTGGTTTTGGTAGAATGAAAGTTGAGATTCAATGTTATTGTATTTTTTTAGTTACTAGAAAGATTTTTGTATGGATTATTTTCTAAAGTCAATTTCCTTAAAGAGGCAAGATTTTCTGTTTTAAATTTGTTCAAACAATACATTTTGTGCCAGAGAAGTTCTTTTTAAGGAAAAATACTTCAAATATAAAGCATAAATAATTCTTCCTTTAATAAGACAGTTCCTATTATAGCCACTGAATAACACATCTGCTACAGGGATGTTGTTTTTTTCACCAATACATGTGCACAGCTCTGATTAGAAGCAGGAAAAGATGCACATCTACTTCAAATGGTGAATCAGACCCAGTAGGGAGAAAAAATGTATTTTATTACGACAGATTTTATAATTACAAAAGCTCTGAATAGCCCTTAAAAAAATACTTCTAAAAAATGTAATTCTCAGGGCGCGTGGATGGCTCAGTCAGTTGAGCATCTGACTTAGGCTCAGGTCATGATCTCACAGTTCGTGAGTTTGAACCCCACTTCGGGCTATGTGCTAACAGCTCAGTGCCTGGAGCCTGCTTTGAATTCTGTGTCTCCCTCTCTCTCTGCTCCTCCACTGCTCATGCTCTGTCTTTCTTTCTCAAAAGTAAATAAACATTAAAAAAGTTTTAAAAAAATAAAATGGAAAATAAAAAATGTAATTCTTTGTCTAAACTCTCTGTGTGTTATGATGAGTGTTGATTTCAGAAAAGAAAGTACATTAGGAGTAGCTTTCTCCAGTGCTAATATCATTATTGCTTCACAAAACATTTTATACCAGTCTCCTGAAGGAAGAAATTTTAATAAGCATCCTTTCCATACCTTTTCTTCTATCCAGGATTTGCTCACATCTGTGGTTTTCAGAATAAGCCCACAATGTTAAAATACCTTTACAAAGTAAATCCAGAAAATAATTTTTTAAAAAAAATTTTTTTGAGAGATAGACAGAGTGCCAAGTGGAAGAGGGGCAGACAGAGAGGGAGATATAGAATCCTAAGCCAACTCCAGGCTCTGAGCTGTCAGCACAGAGCCTGACATGGGGCTCAAACTCACAAATCATGAGATCATGACCTGACCCTAAGTTGGACACAAAACCAACTGAGCCACCTAGGCACCCCTAAACCAGAAGGTAATTCTCAACCCAGGGGCCTTGGTTTAAGCCCTGACCTGACCCTTCTTCATTTGTATCACTGTTCAAATGCACTCATTTTTTAAAACATCACATCTATACAATAACATTTAAAAATGAGGTTTTTAAAAAAATTTTAAAAATACATTAAATTATCACCAAACTTCTTACAAGATTTAGATTAACCTTTTCTATTCATTTTCAGGGCTACGGCGACACACAGGGGCCAGATTATTTTCAAAGATGCTTTAGCCCAGCAGTTGTGTGAACAAGGAGGTAAGAATCATCTCGAACTCCTCTATGTTAGTTGTGTGAAAATTAATCATGGTAGGCCCTGTGTCCTATGTACTAAGTATTTCATCACTGTTACTTGATCATGATGCTTTAAAAATGGAATTATTGATCTCTTTGTATCCCTAAGAATTATGTATTTAGTAATTATCAACAAAGATCTATACTAAGTGTGAGGAGAACAGACTAAGAGAAAATTTATCTTTGTTTCCTATTTTTTCCTAACTAATTACATTTAGTTGTCTTGGAAATATAAATCTTAGTAATTTTAGAATTCTACAAAAAACCTGTTTAATTTACTACTTAAATTTCTTGTCAACTTTGTTGACAATGTTTCTACTTAATTGCTTTTAAACATGATATGTGTGCTGTATCTATATTCTTATTTGAACTGAGTGTGCCATTAATTTCAGCCTTGTGGATGGATACTGTATCATTTTAGATACATTAAGTGGACATTAAATAGTCACATTAAATGACTTCGACTTTGTGAGTGTGTCATACACATCCTGAGTCTCATCCATACCAGACTCACAGATGCACATATGCACATGTACACACACACACACACACACACACAGTGGAAAGGTGAAGACAGGAGCCATGTCCCCACACACATTTGTTAATTCTACTTCTTGAGCTTCCACCTGACTTCATTTGTGTCCTCACTGTAGCATTTACCACTTCACATAGAATTTTCCTCTGAAAAGAAATAGATACACCCTTTGAGAGAAGGCTTCTCAAACATAGAACTATTCCTTTAGAGCTCTTTAGTTCCCCAGAACCTGGCATATGACAGCCATTCAAAAAATGTTGATAGATTAAATGCAAGTTTTTCTCAGCCATACATATATTTCTTGATTTAAGCATTTGACAATGAATATATTTGAAGTCAGTCTTTATAAGTGTCATGCCATTTTCACCATCATCATCGGCATAATATCAATTTTTATTTATGCAGTTGTGTTTTTGGGAAATTTGTCAACTTAAGAATTACATTTTTGAATTTAAAGGAGATTTCTACTAATTATATTTCTGCTAAAGAGAATCTTATGGGCTTAGGAATGAAATGGGAAAAACTATATTGGTTTTTGAAAGGCCTAAGAAAATACCATTTATTAGTTGTAATAATATATACATCATCAATATGGCTTTGCTAAGTAATGTGACACTTGATGATTATTGCTGGCAAGCTTCTGATTGTTTATGTATGTAACTCTTGAATCAGAAAACCCCATTCTAATTATAGTTTCAAATATATTATCAGTGTTCTTGGGTTGAAGATTTTTTTATTGTGACTTTTGTGAATGCAAAAGTGTGATAGCCTTTGTAGTAGGCTCAAGAACTCTATCATAATGTAAATCTTTTTTCAGACTGAAAATATTCAGAATACCGAAGATACAGAACACCATATAACTGTGAACATTAATGTTCTGAAAAATGCAGTGTCAGAAAAAGATATATCTAAGTTTATTAACATTTAAACATTGTCTAAAAAGTGATCTCTTTTAAGCATTGGATTTTTTAGTCTTTTCTATTGTAAATGAATTGCTGGAATTGGGTTCATTTAAAATGAAAAGAAAAAGCCAAGAAAAACCAGTGGGAAAAATTCTCAAATAGTGGGTTAAAAAAAAAAAGTCCGATTATACACGAATATAATTTACACAATGGTAGATGTAGATGTTATTAAAAATGCTATTCAGCCCAGGACCAAAGGAAAACAAGCTTTTTCTTAAAAGCTTTCTTAAAAGCTTTCTTAAAAGCTGTTAAGCTTTTCAACAGCACCTAATCAATTGAAATCATATCAATCCAACATAGGGTGTTAAGAATACTAACAAGAGTGATAGCTTCCTACTGTCAGGAATAATGAAGAAAATAATTGGTGCTATAAACCCTATATCTATTTTGGACCTATCTACTTTTAATTAAAACATTATTATCTCCTTAAATAAAAGAATATAAATTTAACATGTTATAATTTCCTATACATTGGATGAAGAATGTTTAATGTGCTTATAAAAGAGAAATAAATGACAATCAGTATCACCAAAGCATAGTACCTTTCAATTACAACATACTTAGTAGGTTTGTTGTAATTAATTAAATTAAACAATTTAAACAAAGCAAGTTTTGCTTTGTGGAGCTTCAGGACAGCTATTATTTTAAGAATTATATTGGCAGCTAAGCATATTGAAAAAGGGGAAGGATCAGAAAACATGCTAGTGATGTCTTAGATAGTTTGTCATCTCGATCCTTTTCCTTAAAAGACATTCATTAAAGGACTTTATTCTGCAAACATGTATCTAACACCTACAAGACCTGTCTTAACTCACAGTGCTAAATACGGCTATAAAAGTGAAGGAAGACCCATTTCCTGTTCTCCAGGGCTGGGATGTAAACGGCAGATCAGCTAAGTTTGCCTGGGGACCTGAGGAAAGGCTCCCCAGGGACCAAGTCCTGAAGGGTCAAGTGCAGTTTAAAAAAAAGGAGAGGAATTCCATCTATCTCCTTCCCATTTCCACTGACAAACCTTGGATCAGGCCCCATCATTTCCTTTGGGATTTGCTTAATAGCCTCCTCTTGGAATTCCCTGCTCCCACTTTCCCAGCACCCTAAGAAGGGCTGCTATAATGAGCTTTCTAAAATGGAAACACAATTCTGTCATGTCCCTGCTTAAAACCCTTCAATATCTCAATTGGAGGCAATAGTTTATCTTCAAGGTAAAAATCCCTACTGCTTATCACAGCATACAAGGAAAACCCTTAACGACCTGACCTCAGTGTACCTCCCCCACCTCATTTCTTGTCATCCGCTCATTTCTACCTTAAAATTCCAGAACCTACCTCACTCCATCACCCTTAATTACACCCTATGCCCGCCTCCCCTCTTCCCCCGTTTTCTTGGGCTGGACTACCTTTTTATGTCTTGTCTAGCTAACTCAAGCTGTAAGACCCTGCTTAGGTATTCCCTCCTCCTGAAAAAACATCTCTGATCTCCCTTAAGCTGGTCTTGGTGACTCTTGTACATGGTGACATAATCTCTGGACATACTTCTCAAGGCACAATAATAATACAAATGGAAACACTGTTAGCACTGTTATGTGCCAGACTCCACTCTAATCCATTCTACAAACAGGACTTCATTTAATCCTTACAGCAACTGTCTGAAGAAGGAATGATTATTACCTCCACTTTAAAGATGATGGAACAAAAACACACTGAGAAACACTGGCTTAAGGTCACACAGCTGGGAATTGGCTGAGCTGGGACTGGAACTCAGGCAGTTTGGCCAGGAGCACATGATGTTAACCATCACATTACACTGCCTTTCCAATAAAACACTTACTTCAGCATGCACTCATTTAACTGAACTGCCATTTATTCTACATTATAATAAGAACATCATCACAGGTACATTGCCATTAGATACAAGCTCCTTGAGGACAAGGACTGTGCTTTCTGTTACCATATTGCTAAGGCCTCACACAATGTCTGGTGCATAGTGTGCACCCAGTAAATATTTATTGAATGAATGAATGAACAGTTGAATCCACTAGTCAGAGAGATGTGAGCAAGAGGAAGCTACCCAGTAGGTCATTACAGCTGTGCCATGAGGCTGGGAGGATAAGTGGAGCCTTCTGTTTGCTCTGGAGTTTAAACATTGTTCTGTAGGCAGTGGGAAGCAGGAGAGTGACATGAACCATCTGTGTTTTTGAAAGAAGACAGGGGATGGAATGGAATGGGTTGCAGAGATGAGGAATGAGAGGTGGCAGAACAGTGGCAGGATGCTATGTCACCCTGGTTAGAGCTAAATGAAAACTGGGTCTTGGAGAAAGAAAGGGTTATGGTAGAGAGACTTCAGAGAAGATGTGATCAATGTAGGGAGTGAGGGTGGCAAGAGGATCCAGGGTGATTCTGTGGTTTCTGGCCTGGGTGACTGGGTGGCCGGTCACAGCAGGGACTGAGAGAAGAAATGAAGAAACGTCAAGTGTTGGAAGAGAACATAATAATCCGGTTTTCAGCATGTTGTCTCTGAGGGAATTGCTTTTCCATGCTGCAGGGCTCTCCAGGAGCCTGCTGGGAAGGGAGGCAGATTTGAGAAACATCAGCATATTGGTGCTGAGGAGGGAATGTGCTCATCCAGGGAGATCGTCGGGAGAAGGGAGGAAGACTAGTGATGGTACAGGAGCAGGAAGAAGAGGGAATTCTGGAGAAGAGGCAAGCTTGGGATGCTGGGAAACCTAAGGGAGACATTGCAACATGGTAGAGGTGTTCAACAGGGACAAAAACGGCTTCTGAGAGAATGGAGAGGATGAAGTATGAGAAAAGCCTTGCAGATTTTGCAATTAGAACGTTATTAGTGATTTGGCTATAAATGAGGATGGTTTCAGGAGAGGCTAGACCACCTGAAGCTGCCTTGTAGTGTG
>CM053559.1:37584276-37714972 GCA_028646485.1 Cryptoprocta ferox | reverse complement strand
TTTCCCTCCCCCCCCCCCCCAGTATCACCAGAACACATTTATAGGCATCCATTGCCTTGGAGCCAAAGACGCCCAGGAGCACCCCTGGTTGGGTTTAGTGCTCGTTCCAGTATGGAGAAGTCATGCCACAGGACCAGGGGACATCTCAGTAAGAGGATGTTATAAAAGGAATGACTTTGAGATTTGGAGCTGTATTTCTTGATTTTGGCAAGGGTTTGTATAAGTGGGGCTTCGCTCTGTATTGGATGCCATAACCAGTCATTCTGGTTAGGGATCTCAATAAATCCTAATCTACAGGGAAGGTAGACAAGAGTGAGGTTAAGCTAGAATTGGTAAAGAGACAGCACCATCACCACTATTCCAGGAGAACGGGATGCTTGGTGTACTGTGAGTTGGACAATGTTCTTTCTGGTTGTGTCCGCCGAGTTCAGGCATGATGACAAAGTGGTCCTGTGTCTGTCATGACCCATCATGATCCCAGAGTGGCTTTGTTCGCAGCTGATGTTCTGTGAAGTCATTTCTGTTCTTTGGGGGAACAGCAAGGCCCAGCTGAGTGTCAGTTCAGCTCCTGGATGCCAGGGGCCGCTTTTCCTTTCCTGAGGCTGAGGAGAGAGTGCCAGTGGGCAGTCATTTACTGTTGGATTTAGACTTTAATAGGACCTTGGAATCATAGAAAAGTAGGTCTGGATCCAAGCTCTGTGGAACCTTACTCTCAGAGCCCAGACACAAAGTACAGGCTCAGTTAATGATAAAGAGGAGGGATCTTGCTGGAACAAAGGTTTATTCAAGTCATCCAGTGTGAAATAAAAAGCCTGAGAAAGTAGATTGGTGTGGTGAGATTGTGGATGTTTAATTTTTTTTATACTTCCCTGTATTTTCTAACTTTTTACAATGAACTTTTATCATTTGGATTATAAAGAAATAACACAAGTTTCCCCCTCCCCCCAAATAATAAATATAGGGTTATACTTAACAAGAAGGAGGGACAATTCTGATGAGGCAAGTGAAAGAAATCACTTCTAAGAACTGCAGGAAAATTCTAAATTACAACTCCCATGCCTCTTCCTTTGTGAGGACTTGACTGTCTTAACATGATTGCTCTCTGTTGTATCATAATTATTTATTTAACTACTCACGTCCTCCAGCTGAAAGCTTCCTGAGGGCAGGAACCATGACTTAATTTTTTGTTTTTCTGAACAGCAAACAATGCTTGGCATAAAAGCAGATATTCTAGGGGCGCCTGGGTGACTCAGTCGGTTAAGCATCTGACTCCTGATTTCGGCTCAGGTCATGATCTCACAGCTCATGAGATTGAGCCCCATGTCGGGCTCTGCACTGACAGTGTGGAGCCTGCTTAGGATTCTCTCTCTCCCTCTCTCTGCTGCTCTCTCTCTCTCAAAATAAATAAATACACTTTATTTAAAAAAAAAATAAAAGCAAATACTCTATAAATGTTTGCTGAAGAATCACCTTAAACATTTTGCAGTTGAAAAAATCACTGGCCTTTCTGAAAAATCTTCTTTAACCCTGACCTTATGCTATGGAACACCATGAGGCAGCCTGGCTGTAACAGAAAGCAATGTCACAGAGGAATGTCCTTTACACTGACCTATGTTTGAAAAATGTATGAATCACTATTTTAAGAAATTGGAAAATTATTCACAGATTTTCATCTAAACACTAATGGGTCTCTTCAGTGCTCTTGGGACATACACTAGGTTCAGAGATTTTAGGTTTTCATCTTGAATCCTGAGGTGTTAAGTAATTATAAACACACCTCTAGCTGATTTCTGCTGACATGTCGCAGTCCTGTTGAGGAACCAGGGCTTTCTATTTCTAGTTTGGAATTGGGGTGGGAGATGCTAGGTTGTATCCCAGTTGTTTTGAAAGTGGAAGGTGCTTAGGTTCATTCACCTGCAGTAGACAATAAAGAAGTGAATTCATTTAACGTTCGGTACTCAACAAGGATTGTTGAATGCCTACCATGGGTCCTGCACTGTTCTAGGCAGAATCTTGGGATACATCAGTGAACAGAGCAAAGATCCCTACAGTGAAGAGGAGAGAAACAATAAATTTGAGACATAATAAATGATCAAATGCAATACATATTAGGAGATGGTAATTGCTATAGGAAAAAAACAAAACGAAAAATAGGGCAGGGCAGGACTACATGGTTGGGTGGAAGAAGAAAAGGCATTTTGCAGTTTTAAATAGGGCTGCAGCTAAGTCAGGTGGTTTTCTTCAAGAAGGTGACATCAGAGCAAAGAGCAAGAAGGAGGAAAGGAGGTTAGCCATGTGACTATCTTGGGGATTGTTCAAAATGACACAAAGTGATTTTAAAGACAAACATGGTAGTGAACTACTGTTACAGGTGATCAGAGTAATTTCAGAATAGACTGAAAACCTAAAAGGAACTAGGGGAAGTCAGTCTTTTATAGGAATTACTATTGAGCAATATAGAAAGGTTTGCAGACCTAAGTCATATACCTCAGAATCACATATAAGGAGTCCTGTTGAAAATATTAATGTAAGTGTGGTTAATATATAGACTGACTAGGGGCACCTGGGTAGCTCAGTCAGTTAAGTGTCCGACTTTGGCTCAGGTCATGATCTCAGCAGTTCACAAGTTTGAGCCCCGCTCCCGGCTCTGTGCTGACAGGTCAGAGCCTGGAGCCTGCCTTGGATTCTGTGTCTCCCTCTCTCTCTGCCCCTCCCCCACGCACACTCTGTCTCTCTCAGGAATAAACATTAAAAAAAATTTTTTTTAAATACATAGACTGACTAAAAGGAGATACTTGAATTTATGCTCTGATCCTGGGACTGTAGGTTACTTATCTGTGGATTAGCAACAAAGCCAAGAAACTTAACTTGACAAAATATATAGTACTCATAAATGGCAGGACTGGAATCCAAAATCTCTGGGCTCGCAGCCCAGTGTTGGTTCCATTATACAAAGTAGATTCTTAAAATTTAAAAAGTAAACATTAGGGATCCCTGGGTGGCTTAGTGGTTAGGCATGAGTTTGGCTCTGTCTATGATATTGCGGTTCATGAGTTTGAGTGCCCGGTAGGGCTTTGTGCTGACAGCTCAGAGCCTGGAGCCTGCTTCAGATTCCATGTCTCCCTTTCTGTCTGGCCCTCCCCGACTCATGCTCTGTCTCTATCTGTCTCTCCCAAAACTAAATAAACAGTAAACATTTTTTTTTAATTTTAAAAATTTAAAAATAAATAAAAAGTAAACATTAGGGGCACCTGGGTGGCTTAGTTGGTTAAATGTCTGGCTCTGGATTTCAATTCAGGTCATGATCTCATGGTTCATGAGAAC
This sequence comes from Cryptoprocta ferox, assembly GCA_028646485.1. Classification (NCBI taxonomy): domain Eukaryota; kingdom Metazoa; phylum Chordata; class Mammalia; order Carnivora; family Eupleridae; genus Cryptoprocta; species Cryptoprocta ferox. The sequence continues at coordinate 37,711,648 of CM053559.1, read as the reverse complement.
GAGCCCTATGCCGGGCTCAGCACTAACAGCCTCCTTGGGATTCTCTCTCTTTCCCTCTCTCTCTGCCCCTCCCCTGCACAGGCACACATGTGTTCTCTCTCTGTGTCTCAAAAAAAAAAAAAAAAAACAAACAGTAAAAACAAAAGTAAACATTAAAGTGCTCGCTTCGGCAGCACATATACTAAAAGTAAACATTAAAAACCCTCAAGAACCCCAACTTCGATAAGGAAGAATCCTCACCATTGCCTCCTTTCCCTGAACACCTAGGAGAGAATACACACTTTTTGAAGCCCTCGTAAGCCCAAGGTGGCAAGTGTGAAGCTGATGTGGGCGTAGCAGCCTGGCTGCCGCCGGTCCAGCAGTGTGCATGTATCTTGGTGGAGGCCGGGCAGGGAGAATAATGGTGTGTGTATATTCACTGGCCTGTGAGCTTCTTGACATACCCCCTTCAAACACTCACGTTGATTATTTAGCAAGGCCAGATGGCAGGCCTAACGGCCGACAGCAGTCATGCCCTGTAGTGCCCCCAAAGGGTGCATGCCATTTATAAACCATGCTGGAATCCTCTGTTGTGGGGTTGATGGAAGAGGATATAACCAAAGGCAAATGTTTTATGTCAGGGGAAAGGGGTCAGGTTTATAGTTGGAGCCAAAAACCTTGGCCCTTTTCTGCCATGCTCAGCAGTTGTTCTTCGGTCCGTCACTCTCAGAACAGAGAGCATGATAGAAAGTGTGGCTGTATTCTCTAAAGGCTGTCGGACCATGGTGGTGAGCAGAGTATTTATTTCATTCAGATCCCAGACTCTAGAATTTTTAAATTCTTTGTAAAAAGGACATGAAAGTTTATTTAAACTGTGAGATGGAGGGAAATAAAAGGTTCAGTAAGCAAGTCCATAACATGAATGAGACATTTAACTTACCGAGACATTTTTCAGCATGTTACAAATACCTTTTAAAGTGAGGTGATGGATGTGGTAATTAGCTTGATAGTGGTGATTATCTCACAGTGTATACATATATCAAAACATCAAGCTGTATACCTTAAATATGGGCAATTTTTGTCAACTATACCTCAATAAAGCTGGAAAAAAAGAATACCTTTGTATCCCCAAATATTATGTGAATTTTACATCAGATGCGCCAAAATCTTCCCTTGGCTATTCTTGCTTCCTCAGTAGCTTACATCACTAAACATTTCCCTAATACCCTGAGATGTACGTTCTTTATTAATTCACACTAAACAAATCAGAATCACCTAATAGAATTTGATTTACCATATCTACTTTAATAGTTAAAGTGAAAAATAATGGTGTGTTCCATTTGAATTTACCCAATGTTAAATTTTTTTTTTTTTTTTTTTTTTTTTGCTATTCAAAGACATCTGTTTTCCCCATGGCTATTCTATAGCTTACATTTCAGTTTAGCAGTTATAGCCACTGTTCCTGATATCCCTGCCTTTGCGATTTACAAATGAAGAGAGCTGAATTAGGAGACTTTGGTAAAATCATCCTGGAACCCTTAATCTTGCTTCAAGGTCTCACAAACTACCCTACAGGGGGAGGAACTGAAGCCTTCCTGGGGCTGTGGCAGGCAAAAAGTGTTCTTAAGTGATCCTGAGGACAGATAAGATTAAAAGGAACGAGGAAGAGCTGACTCAAGGGGCCATAGTAAAATTTCTTGCTATTGGCTCTAGGTGGGTCTGACGACTTTTTTAATTTCCTAAAGAATGGTGTTCTGAACTGGTGCTGTATATCCCAAGATGATTGAACCTGGTTTTAAACAGCCTTCTTTTCAGTTCTCAGGGTTATATACATTCCCACTTGACAGCTTTATCTAGTCCAAAGTCAAAATACCAGGATTTATGCCTGAGAAGAATTTGACATTGAGTTCTTTTGAATCCAGAGAAATACACTTTGTACTCAAGCTGCTATATAGTCTGCTGAATTCCCCCCATATTTTGAAGGGCAAAAAGCCTAGGTTTGGGTCTATATAATCACTTCGGGGAGGGAAACAAAGCTGTGGTGAACACATCTTAAATTACAGTTTTATTTTGGCTTGCAAAACATTACTTCATGCAACCTATTAATCCAACCTTATTTTTACATTCAAAGATTCAATTGTTTAATGTAATAATTAATAAAGATTTTCATACTCATGTTTTTAAGAGTTGGAATTCATTAATATTAATGAGCACATATTAGGCTGTGTGCCCTACAGTTCCCAAGAGCTAGCACAACATCCCAGGCCCAGAAGGAAGATAGTAAAGGTTGTGAGAATTCAATGTGGAGGATGTGCATAGGACAGTGGCTAGCACATAAATCCTCTATGAATGTTAATTGTCATTCATATGACAAGGCATTTACATCTGGATGCCATTTAGGTACCTTAAACTCAATATATCTAAAACCGAACTTGACTTTTCCCCAAATCAGGACCCCTTGATTGCAGTTCTGGTTAGTGACTTAGTCAACCCAGTCAAACAGAGACCAAGATAACATTACTTTCCTCCTTCCTCTCTTTAATCCAGGTCTACATCCACTGTGTCTAAGACCAATTTATTTTCTATTCTTAGTATCTCTTAACCCAGCCCTTTTCTTTTCACAGACATCTATTTCTGTAGTTCAGGCCTTCCACACATCTATCAAAATGTTCTTTTTTAATTTTTTTAATATATTATTTTTGAGAGAGAGCGCAAGCAGGGGAGGGGCAGAGAGAGAGAGAGTGGGAGACACAGAATTCGAAGTAGCCTCCAGGCTCCGAGCTGTCAGCACATAGCCCAACATGGGGCTTGAACTCACAGGCTGTGAGATCATGACCAGAGCTGAAGCCGGACACTTAACCGACTGAGCTACCCAGGCGCCCCTATCAAAATGTTCTTAAACATAAACTTTATATTATTTTACTCCCAGCCTCAAAACCTGTAACTACCTCCATTTGCCCCACTTAGCCTAGCTTTCAAGGCTCTCTGAGATGTGACCCTGCCTGTCTCTCCAGCCTCATCTCTGCATCCTGGCTCTAACCCACCCTTCCCCCTCACCTAACACCTAACTCTCTACCTCAGCTGTAATAAGCACTAGCTTCATCAAACATGCCGTCCTGTCCTCTGTCTCTGTGGCTTAAGCAGGCCGATTCCTTTCCCTGGAACCCCCTGCTCATTACCTTCTCCATCTCACAGATGAAGCTGCCCTCGTCCTAAAGATCCAGCTCAAGTCTCTCCTACTCCACCATCTTTATTTGTATCACTCTTCCACCTACTACTTAGTAATCAAATTTAGTTCACTGTATTGCATTGTCAGGTGTTAACTTCTGCATGTATTTTCTACTGTCCTGTGAACCCCTTGATCCAGCAGAAACTGGATCATTTTTATATCTCAGAAGCTGGCACAGTGCCTGGCATTTAGTAGGCACTCAATGATTAGTTGAGGGAAAGAATGAACTACACAGAGCAGGTATACCTTTCAAAACTGTCTAATGACTATCGTTTCTTTAATGGCCAGTCAGCCTGCACGCCAGAATCATTTTTATAATCGTATTTAGGCATTAGCCCCTCCTTCTGCATTGATGGGCTTTATTAGGAGCAGCCCTGTAAAACTCACAATTGGTTGGATGTTATTTCAAATGATGTTCATTGCATTGCTCAGTGTTCTCTTTCTAAGAAACTACAGGAAAAACCTCTCCTGTATTTCAGGTCTCCATACCTGAAATACCTCCTCTTCTCCTGAGCAGTATGTTTTCTTTTCATGTTATGAACTCTTCAATTTCTGTAGCAGAAATTTTTACAGCAGGACCAAACTCAAGACACCAGAGCATACATCTTACTTATCTCACCTGGATATAGTTTTTTTTTCCAACCCTTCATTAATCATCGTCTTTGAGTTTTCCCCTTTATTGCCTTGTTTGATTGTCTGCTCTTTCTGGCAAGCTGCCTTGTGTCTGTTTGAGAACAACGGAAATTGTACAGTGTATCCTTAGGCATATAAAGGAAAGTGAGAAGTAAGGTACCGTAAAGATGATAACAGAGGTACAAATGACCATGACAGGAGGGAACAGAGAACATTAGAATTTCCTAACAGCAGTGTCTTCCTGGTGTTATCAGTGTTATCAATTAATGTATTGGTGGTATTATCACTACCCAATAAACTAACATTTTTGGAGCAATTATATGCTCGACCTTGTGCTAGGCAGAGATACACAAGATAGAGTCTCTACCCGAATGAACTCACAGTCTGAGCAGCTCTCATTTCCACTCTGACCTTTAGGATTGTTGTACAGAGGGAATGCCAGCTTTAACAGTTAGAAGTATATTTCTCTATCATAAATCAGGCTGGAGGTAGGTGGTCCGGGGCTGGCGGAGTGGCTGTGTGGTGTACAGCACTTAGCTTCCAGATCCAGGGGCCACACTGGCTGCTCCAGTACTTGCCGTGTCCTAGCAGTGGGAAGGGTAAAGGGCCAGGGGATCTTGCTTGCTCCTAAATTTAGAGGGCATGACCCAGCCTCGAAAGCAACCCAGGTCACTTCTGCTCACTCCTTATGGGCAGAGCTTAATTCTTTTGTCACGGGAAGCTGCAGGGGACAGTGTGAAATATACCTCTAACTGGGGTCACAGTTCATTTAAAATAAAGGAGAGCAGATATTGGCAGACCTCTAGCAAAGTTCAGCTCACATTAGCAACAAGGCGACTGCCACTGCTACTGCTGCTGCTTCGTAGTAGTAGTAGTAGTAGTAGTAGTAGTAGTAGTAGCAGCAGCAGCAGTGGTAGCAGTCGTAGTATTGTTGTAGTCATTGTTATTATTATATAATGATGATGCTAATCCTAATGATTTTTCTTCCTAGCTCTGATTGTTATTTAGAAGTCATATGTGCTCAGGCTACAGGTCAGTTTTTACCTATACTTCCTCTCCTCCGCCCCATCTGTGAACTTCATCTCCTCAAGTTCTCAAAGGTCCAAGATGTTTTAAAAAATTATTACACAGCGATTAAAAAAAAAAAACTATTCACCAGCAATTCAGTGGTGGTATATTGTTTCATATTCTGATTTTTCGTTTAAAACTTTGACTTATATCATAGGCAAAGTTTTGGGAAATATATGATTATCTCCCCCCAGAAAAGGTCAGGGCATGAGCAAAGCAAGACAAGGAGTCATACTTCATATCTCATTATTGACAGCTCATAGTAGAATAGATCTCACCTGAAAGAGTTCTCTGTTTCCCCATTTGAAGATTATAAAGATATATTTTAGTTTCTCTCCTATTCCATTTATTTTAGAATATGACAGATGATAAGTTGTTATAAGACACAAATCTAATTGAGATGGGAAATGGAGGAGGGGAAGGGAAGAGAAAAACACCTCCTAATATTGCTGGTTCTGTGCATAATTTAGCTGTCTTTAAATATTAAGGAATCTTTTATACTGATCATAAGTATATTTCTGAACACAGAACTATTTTCACTCTGAATTTATAACATTTTTGGAAGCTTAATTATCATACTTGAAGGTCAAATGGTTCTTTATTGCAATAAAATACAAAAGTAATAAAGAAATTATTCCTGGGGAGATGAAAGTCTAGGTTCATAGCTCATTAAATGGTAACTTCACAGACCGTGTCTAATTTGTCATATTTAGCTTTGGAAATTTCATACATTTGAATTTCAAATTAGGTGAAGAGATACCTGAGGCAAAACTACCTAGGGCCTTTGAATTCTAAAATGATCTGAAGATATGGTTCCCATAACATAATGCCTTTATTTGTAAGAAGTGTCTGTCAACATATATATATATACTGCTGCTCAAACGCTTTTTTTTAAGTAATCGATAATATTAACACAAAGCTCATTAACCGCTCCCTCAATTCGTTTTTAGACAACCCTTCCTTTTTCTGCTCAGCGTATTGAAATCTTTGTACTGAATTATTTGTTGAAAACATTGACAGAAATATATTTTAGAGTAACATGATTACTTAAAAGTTTCCTTCTAATATAAGAGACTTGAAAGATAAGCACTTTTGTCCAAAGAACAACCTTTGGGGGGGTTCAGCATGACCTCACTTCTTTCTAATGTGCCTCTTCTAGGCTGCTGTGATCTCAGGAGATACTGGTGGGTTCCAGTTTTGAAAAAGCATAAATGCAGAAATGCTTTTTTAAGAAATGAAGCTTCACTTTCAGCATGAAATTTGTCTCTTGAATAAAATGAATTCATGTATTCAGTTCATTAAATCGAAGAGTTTTGCTTCAATTTAAGATATAATGATCCATGTTTAGGATATTCACTAAAAAAAAACACCCAAAGATTTAAGCTGTGGGAATGGGATTAAGAAAAGCATGATTGTGAGATCCAAGATCCAAATGAAATCATAGACGCTGGAATTAAAGGTGTTTGCTGCCTGTTTGAGTTTATCAAAACTTTATGATCTTCCATTTCTATCAGCAGAGCTCAGCTACTGCTCTCCCACCAGTGTCCTAAGACAAATTATTACAGTGTTAGATGCTCTAAATAATTGGAGATAATAGAGAAAGTGTATTTAGCTAATGAAAAGTAATGTTCACAGAGTAATGGTCTATGCAAAGCAATAGATGGATTTTTAAAAAAATTATTTAATTATAATTTATTGTCAAATTGGTTTCCATATAACACCCAGTGCTCATCACAAGTGCCCTATGTCCATCATCCATTTTCCCCTCTCCCTCACCCGCCATCAACCTTCAATTTGTTCTCAGTTTTTAAGAGTCTCTTACCGTTTGTCTCCCTCCCTCTCCTTAACTATTTTTCCCCATCCCCTCCCCTATGGTCCTCTGTTCAAAGTTTCTCCTGTTCACATATGAGTGAAAACATATGGCATCTGTCTTTCTCTGCCTGACTTATTTCACTTAGCATAACACCCTCAAGTTCCATCCACATTGCTACAAATGGCCAGATTTCATTCTTTCTCATTGCCATGTGGTATTCCATTGTGTATATAAACCACATCTTCTTGATCCATTTGTCAGTTGATGGACATTTAGGCTCTTTCCATGATTTGACTATTGTTGAAAGTGCTGCTATGAACATTGGGGTACATGTGCCCCTATGCATCAGCACTCCTGTATCCCTTGAGTAAACCCCTAGCAGTGCTATTGCTGGGTCATAGGGGATGGATTTTTAACATCAGTTGTATTTAAATGTTTGGAAAGGGATTGATAAGTAGTTGTTCATATCATAATGAAGGTCAGGTTAACTCACTGTGAGTGGAAAATAATGAGCTATTAAAAATCTTTACCTCCCCCCCCCCAAAATAAAGATAGTCCTTAGGAAGGGACCTGCAACTCTTGTGACTCTAGAACCAGTACCAACACACAGATGTGTAAACATATATGGGCTAAGTGCTTTTTTCCATTTACTCAACTAAGTGTCAGTACACATTTTTTCTACTCTTTAAAGTTTTTAATAGTTTTATATTTTGTTTTCTTGTTTACCTGCTCTTGGGATATTGGACTAATGAAATTACATACGTCCTCATTTATTAACACTTTCCTGGTACAATTGGTACCAACTTGTGTTGATAATTTAAAAATTTTAAAGGTGCTTGGCTTTTTTCCAGTAAAAACATGCCATAGTATGCCATCCTTAATTTTTTTTAATTGAAATTCAAGTTAGTTAACATATAGTGTAGTGTTGGTTTCAGGAGTAGAATTTGGTGATTCATCACTTACATATAACACCCAGGGCTCATCCCAACAAGTGTCCTTAATACCCATCACCCATTAAACCCATCGCCACCCACCCTCTGTTTGTTCTCTGTACTCAAGAGTCCCTTATAGTTTGCTTCCCTCTCTGTTTTTATCTTTTTTTATTTTCCTTCCCTTCCCCTATGTTCATCTGTTTTGTTTATTAAATTCTTCATTTAGTGAAATCATATGATATTTGTCTTTCTCTGACTTATTTCACTTAGCATAATTTACTCTAGTTCCATCCATGTTGTTGCAAATGGCAAGATTTCATTCTTATTGGTTGCCAAATAGTATTCCATTGTATATATACCATATCTTCTTTATCCATTCATCATCAGTCGATGGACATTTGGGCTCTTTCCATAATTTGCCTGTGGTCAGTAGTACTCCTACAAACAATGGGGTGCTTGTGCCCCTTAAAATCAGCATTTTTGTATCCTTTGGATAAATACCTAGTAATGCAGTTGCTGGGTTGTAGGGTAGTTCTATTTTTAACTTTTTGAAGAACCTCCATACTGTTTCCAGAGTGGCTGCACCAGTTTGCATTCCCACCAACAATGGAAAAGGGTTCCCCTTTCTTTGCATCCTTGCCAGCATCTCTTGTTTCCTGAGTTGTTAATTTTTAGCCATTCTGACAGGTGTGAGGTGGTATCTCATTGTGGTTTTGATTTGTAGTTCCCTAATGATGAGTGATGTTGAACATTTTTTCATGTGTGTGTTAGCCATCTGGATGTCTTCTTTGGAAAAGTGTCTATTCATGTCTTCTGCCTATTGCTTAACTGGGTTCTTTGGCTTTTGGGTGTTGAGTTGATAAGATTTTATAGATTTTGGATATTAACTCTTTATCTAATACGTCATTTGCAAATATCTTTTCCCATTCCATCAGTTGCCTTTTAGTTTTGTTGATTGTTTCCTTTGCTGTGCAGAAACTTTTTATCTTGATGAGGTCCCCATAGTTCATTTTTGCTTTTTTTCCCCTTGCCTCCAGAGACATGTTTAGTAAGAAGTTGCTCTGGCTGAGGTCAAAGAGGTTGCTGCCTGTTTTCTTCTCTAGCATTTTGATGGGTTCCTGTGTCACATTTAGGTCTTCCATCCATTTTGAATTTGTTTTTTGTGTATGCTGTAAGAAAGTGGTACAGTTTCATCATTATGCATGTCGCTGTGCAGTTCTCCCAACATCATTTGTTGAAGAGACTATCTTTTTTCCATTAGATATTTTTTCCTGCTTTGTCAAGATTAGTTGGCCATACATCTGTGGGTCCATTTCTGAGTTCTCTGTTCTGTTCCACTGATCTGTGTGTCTGTTTTTCTGCCAGCCACATACTGTCTTGATGATTACAGCTTTGTAATACAGCTTGAAGTCTGGAATTGTGATGCCTCCAGCTTTGTTTCTTTTGTTGTTGTTATTTTTTGTTTTTTTTTCTACATTACTTTGGCTATTCTGGCTCTTTTTTAGGACCATATAAATTTTATAATTGTTTATTCTAGCTCTGTGGAAAATGTTGGTGTTATTTTGATAGGGATTGCATTGAATGTGTAGATTGCTTTGAGTAGTATAGACATTTTAACAATATTGTTCTTCCAATTCATGAGCATGGAATATTTTTCCATTTCTTTCGTAAGTGTTCTATAGTTTTCAATGTGTAGATCTGTTACCTCTTTGGTTAGGTTTATTCCTAGCTATCTTCTGTTTTTTGGTGCAATCATAAATTGGAGCCATACCTTCATTCTTAATCCTTTGCTGGAACCAGACTTTTAAAAAAAATGCAGAGACTCTAAGTAAGATTCTATCATGATTCTTACATTCTGTTGGCTTGTTTTTACTTTGTTCTTTTAAGCAAAGTAGGAACTTCATTTTAAGTAGCCTGTTTAGCATTTCAGATTTTGTCTGTGGCTTTGACTAAGTTGACATTTGGCGTACTTTTGATGTTATCAAGATACAACTTAAGTTCAATTTCCAATTCAGTCCAATTACTTGAACCTGATCAGGCTTTAAAGAGGATGTAGTTTCTATGAGTTTTGTAGATCTAAATGACATTAAGTTTGTGGGTAAAGATTACAGAAATGTCTGATTATTTTGAATGACATCAAGTTCACTGAAACACAAACTCATTTACACATTTACCCTCTGTTCAAACACAAGTGTTAACACAGATAGTGTTGTCATCTTGCCTAGGATTAGTAACAAATTACTAAAGTTTTGGAACTATAAATTAGATTTATTTATCCATTGCCAATGCTCACAGATCTCCTTGGAGTGATCCATAAAATCCAACTGTAGAATGTGGTATCCCATGATCATTGTACTTTAATTCCAGGAAACATCACTGAAATTTTGGCCTCTAACCATTGCACATTTATAAGAGTTTATAAATTATTGGTAGAAACTTCATATTAAGCTGAATTGCTCCCAAGTTTATGGGAAGATAAACAATTCAGTAAGTAATCGCATGTTTGTATAATCTAAGTAAACTTTTGGTATCTTTCTCAGAAGTGAATTTTTTCTGCAGCATAGGATGTACAGCTAATCACTTTTGTGAATCTAGGAATATCCAAATTTGTTAACAGTTTCATGTTAGGATAGTAAGTGAGTTGTTCTCAGCTTAAAGTTCTGTCCAGCCTTTATGTATAGGCTCATGGGGTTCACCAGTGAAGCCAAATTGGGACCATAATATGAAGTGTCCCCTCAGTGATCTCTTTGGGTAAAAAACCATTCCAGCCATCTTGCTTTGTCTCTAATTCATTCTCCAGTGCATTCTCCCCTGGATGTACCTGTGGCTGATTGTCTGACCTGGTGTTCTTATCCTGTTGGAGAGATACCTGGAAGGAACTGGGATATCTTTTATTCTTCTGTTAAAGACATGTTCTATCCTGTTTTCTCCAAAGCAAAAGCCTACCTCTTTAGGAACATTTCTGTTCTCTCTCAGAACAAAACTTCCCAGTCTAAGCCATTTGGCAACTGTATGTGGTAACTAGAGTTGGTCATGCGATTTTGGGTCAAAGGATCTGGGAAGTTGGACCAAGGTGGGAGTGGTAATGTGGAAACAATCTAAGGTCCTTGGGGAGTCAGAGAATCAGTAATAGACCAACAAAATGTTGAGATAAAAACATTTAAGCAATCTAGAAAAATGAGTCAGAATTAGTTCAATGACAGAGGAGCAGGAAAGGCATACTTAGTTGGAGATGTGGTACTGGGCAAGCACTTGGAAGGCTGACAAATTAGGACCTCTCTAATACATGTGTTTTGTATTAATAAAGGAAAGAGTAAAGGCCTTTATGCCAGATTCACATAATTCATCCATGTTAGGAGTATGAGGCAAAGCAGGTACTATACAAGTAGGAGTGTAATAAATAATGTTAAACTATACTATACTTCTTTAGGCTACTTATTCTAATTTTTCTGTGGTACATTTACCCCCAATAAATGTGGAACAGAGGTTGAACTGCCTACAGGCTTAGAAATTTTGTTAAACTACATAAATAGATTGATAAAGTCACTTACTGAGAGATGATTAAAATAAGCTTCCCAGGCTCAGTATTCTACTAGATTTTGGACCATATTTACATCATATATGTATGAATATTTTTCAAGGATATGTGTACATTTCCTTCCATCAACTTTTAATGCATACCGTATTTCTCTTTCTGAGGAAATAATGCTTAGTTATCTCAGTGGATTTTGTTAAAAATATTGAATTGAGTTTTCCTAACTAGTGAATTAAAACGATTTAAGTTTGTTGAATTAAATTAAATTCGGGTGGATACTTATTGGGTGTTTAAACTACCCAGGCTGTTATACTAAAGGACTTTCTGACAATGTTATGAATATTTTTTGGCACACATTCAAAGGTTTGGATCTTCAATTATTAATTCTCCAAAATATCATGAAATATATTACAATTAAGAAGTAGCTCTCAATTTAATTCAGTATGTATTGAGAATTGATCAGCAGCTTAGGCTGGTGTATGGGGTGGGCATATTTTCTGCCTTTGAGGAACTTATTTCCTCTTAGAAGAAAAGATAGATACTTAATACAGAGAATAGTTTTGCATGCTATAAAAATAAGGGCTGGATTATGTGATTGAGACCACTAGTTTTTAAATTTGGCTTTTTATCAGAATCAGCAGGAAAGGTTTTTAAAAACACAAATTCTAGAGACAGCCTTTGAAGACATTTGTCTGCTGTCTTCCCAGTGTTGGCCTTACTGAAATAAATTCCTTTCTTGTTCCACCACCAAAAACAGAAACAAAACAAAAGCAAATTCTAAGCCTCCATTCCCAGAGATTCTGGTTCACTGAGTCTTTCCTAATTGCCCTCCCCTGATGATTATGATGTGAGTGGTTCAATATAAGATGCTATGTGCCAAAATCATGTAGAAAAGGTAGATACCAGTTTGGATAGACTCCTTAGATTAAGGTAGAGTAAAGCATTTTTTAACTTAATCTTTTTATTGGGTCCAGGCCTTAATAACCAGAGTCATTTAAAATCAAGTATGTCCTGCTGTCTCTGCAGATATTTTGTTGTTATACATATTTAACCATGGTTCTGACCAGTAAGTATTTTTAATTGATAATTGCCATAAATTTTTACAATTAATTTAACTAACTTATTTCCCGGTGTTCTTTGAAGTTAAATATTTAATAGATATCAGTATTATTTCCTCTTCTTCTTCACAGTTTATTCCATGAACACAGAGAACCTTTTTTGTAAAATAGCTGTTATTAGGCATGTTCAACAATTCATGATATCTTAAGAAATAAAGCAAACAACAGCAAAAAAATGTCTGTGGTCCTCGATCTTCATTAGATGCTACAAAATCTTATCTCTTGTCTTTGCAGTAGACTTTCTTGAAATAACAGTCTGCACAGTAGTTACAAGGATGGCCTCTGAAGCCAAATTCCCAGGGTTCATCTGTAGACTCTGCTTAACAGTGCTGTGATAACAGGATATATATCTCAGTAGATATCATCTTTATTAGGATTATTTTGGTCTTTCATTCAACCCTCTTTTAAAACTCTCTTTTCCTCGTTTCCATAATGAAGTGAACTCTCTCTCAGTCTCCTTTGCTAGCCCTTCTTCTACCAGTCCCTTAAATGTGTGTTTACCTCTTCATTTCACTTCTCTTTTTATGCCCTACATTCTCTCTGAGTGACATGGTCCTCTTCCATGACTCCTCCACCTCCTGTGTGATGATGACTCTTAATAGATATCCAGCACCAATCTCTCTCCTAGTTGTTGTTCAGTGCTGTCCAGTTGAATTATAATGCAAGCTACGTGTCTAATTGTCAATATTCTAGTAGCCACACTTAAAAAACAAAAATAAGTAGATGAGTTTTAATGACCTACTTTATTTGGCATAGAATATTAATATTCCAATATTATGTCCCTTATTTGCGGAGTGCCCTCTCTTGAAATGTGTATTTTTGAACATCCATTCCTTTGCTCATAAATGCTCAGAAGATCGTCAAGCTCTCATGGTAAAGTCTAAATTCCCCAGTGTTCTCTTCCATGATCTTGTCCTCACTCTCTTTGCAGCATCACTGTTTTTACTCTCTCCTCTTAAACTTACATCCAGTTGTGCTGAAACTATTGTGGTTCTCCCAAAAAGCCATTCTCTTTTGCCTCTTTATGACATTTCACTTTTATTCCAGAAAGAAGCAGCTCCCCCCCCTCCACCACCACCTATTGCCTTCTGCTCATCTTTCAAAACCTAGCAGAGAAATCATCTTCTCTGGAAAACCTCTCCTGACAACCCTCTTACTGTTCAGCTTGGAATTAGTATCCTTTCCTTGTCTTCCGTCTGACTCCAGCCTCCTCTGAACACTCTGCCATAGCACTTACTACATTATATTCTAGTTAGCAGATGGTAAGCTCTTGAGAGCAAGGGTGGTGCTTTTTTCTATTTCCCTAACACCCAGAATAGCCCCTGAGAGGTACTGGCTGCTCAGAAAGAGTTTTGGCATATCCACTAACTATCACATCACATTTATATTATGTGTTTCAAGGGATACCTGAGCCTGAGGTGTTTGAGGGATACACTCAACTATCCTGAGTGTAAGGGGTTTTACTCTTCAGTTTAGGAGTAATGCATTACTTTTAAATAGAATAACTAAATAGAGAGTTGGATGTTTTACTTTAAGATGTTTATTGGCATTTTTTTTTTTTTACTCCTCCATAAAGGTTCTAACCATGTAATTTCTTTAGTGTGACCTAAGTTTTGTAATTGTATATGACTATTACTGGATTTTGATTTTGTTGCTAATCACTCATCTTTCCCTTTTTCTCTCTTGGTCCAGCTCCAACAGAAGCCACGATGCACCCACATCTAGGTAAGTGCTTAAGACCCCAATGTCACTAACCTTAGTACTTACATGTGTTTCATTCCTCTGACCATGTGGGCAGATGATATAGAGGAAAGAAAACTTCCTGCCCTCTCTGATTCACTGATCATTCACTGAAATCAGTCTCAGATTCAAATTATGCTCAAACACAGGACCTCACCAAGCAGGCAATCGTGGTGCCCAGTTGGGGCCAGTGGAATGACTTTTGAACCTGTTAGTACATTCATCCTTGGAATCCTGTTGAGTGTGATCTTTTGACCAAGAACTCTAATGCCAAATTTTCCCAAGAAAATGACTGGGAGGTCATTTCAGATTTGAGATAGCTGTTCAGACTAGTACTGGGTTGTAAAAAGAGAAAGAGTTTGGTCATTTCTTGAAAAATTGAAATGAGGTTGTTCAAATAACCATAGCTTTCTTTAATGGTATCATATAAAGCTACCACCTCTCATTTTTTCTCATGATTTTTCCATAGTGCCATGCAGGGGAATGTTTGTAGTGGCTAAGAGTACAGTTTCTGGAACCCAGTTTCTGGGTTTATCTCACCTTCTCTACTTGCTAGCCATGTACATTGAGTAAGTTACTTAGCCTCTCTGTGCCTCAGTTTCCTCATCTGTAAAATGGAGGAAATAATAGTACCTACCTCCTAGGGTTGTTATGAGGACTGAATGGATTCCTGTTTGTAAAGTGTATAGTCAATGATATAACAGTGTTTGGAAAGAAGTAAACACATGAACAGATAACCATGGAGGCTTCCCTGTGCCTCTGTAAAACATTCTCTAGAAAACAAATGGTCTTTAAGAGTTCAGTTTCTCATTTGTGTTAGTGAGGATTTATTTTAAAAGCAATTTCCAACACTACACTATTTAATAAGAATGAAAATAAATCATCCTGGCTGGCTCCAGCCTTTTCAGATGTCTCTTGCGGTGGGACTTGCAGATGGGTCAGTTATTTGTCTCTTGGGCCTTTCCTTGCAACCTACAAACCCAATTAATTTATTTTTCTCTTTGGAATATCTTTCTTGAGAAGCTCTACTTTTATGTAATGCTGCAGCTTGGGGCTCCTCTTCTTTGGCAGACTAACTCGAGCAAGTGCTTAGAACCATGCCTTCTGGGCAGCCAAGGCAGGCTGGTGACCCGAGGTGGCCCAGCCGCGTCTCTGCCAGGTTAGGTATTTGGGAGAGCTGTACCCTGTAGGCATGTCAGGCACTGCATCTAATCGCTCAGAGGAATCATTAAGTCACTCCCACGCACAGAATACATCACAGCATTCTCCCAGCGTAAATCCATATTCTCCCTGTTGTCCCGCCTAAGGCTTCTGAGTTTGAGTAGCCATTGCTCTTATTACATGCTGATTCGCTGGTTTCACAGACTTCGTTATGTGCTTACCTGCTGGCATACCTGGAATAAAGAGGGAGAAGAGGGCCGTGGGTGGCAGTGTCACCAAAGAGAATTTGGAAGTACGCTTCCTGATATTTGGAAGTGATTTTAATTACCCACTGGATTGGTGAATTATTTTCAAAGGAGCCAATAAAATAAAATAAAATGAAATAAAATAAAATAAAATAAAATACTGCCCTTGAAAAAAATAAACATTTTTGGTTAGTTTTTTGTTAATCAGGTCCTGTGATTTTAATTTTTCCAAAAAGCATGTGTCAACCAGTTCAAACAGAATCATATAGGCCCAGAGAATTTATATGAGCCGAAAGAAACTTCCCAAGCAAACCAGCGGAATGGGAGGAGAAGGATTTTGACCACTAAATTTATTTTTTACAAATTGAGTAGAAAGAATTTTCATTTCTTCCACAACCTTAAAAATGAGCCATGAAATTTTTTTTGCTTGTCCACCTTCTATTCGGTGGAAATATCGCCAATTCTATAGCTTACGAAAACACTCTTTGCTCTTGGTATGCCCAAAGTTGTTTGAAAACTTAAAAATAGATATTTAATACACTCTCAAGTGTAATGGTAATTTACTTTAAACTATGGGTGGCTGGCTCCCTTGTATGCCTCCTGACTTTTAACATGACTTTATTTAGGGCTTTTACTCAGTCACGTAGATAATTTCTCCTATTCAGCTCCGAGGGGGGGAAATGTTAACAATTTGCAACAAGTAAAAAAATGAATGAATATGGGGAATGAAAGAAAACAAGGCAGGGGAAGAGGGATAGTAGGAAAGAGATGAAAAAATGAGTTAGTTAGTAAAAAACAGCAACATTAGCTGACAATGAATAGCCAGAATGTTCCATCTGCTTCTATTAAGGCAAGTTAACACTGAATCTTCCTGGGCATATTGACAAGTGTTGTGTGACCTCTCTTTGTAGGTTAGTACTGACCTTGGCCTTTCTGCCTGTTCTGCCTGGTGACAATTTGGTAGGGTTTCTCTTTAGGGACTGTGGTTTCCAGACTTATAGGTATCTAAACAACAGAGCCTTTACACTTGTCCTTTAGTAGTTTAGTGGCAAAATATATAAGCAACTGCTCATTTAAAATTCAGTTTTAATTTAAAATATTGCTATTCCAAAATGAATAAATATAATAAAATATTATTATTCCTCATAAAGGGAGCACATTGACCCTTTTGTGTAGCTATATCTATTATTTAGTGTCATTTTTTTCTAAATACTTTATTTTTATTTTAGCTGAAGTACATAGCGACAGCATTATCCTACGAGATGACTTTGACTCCTATCACCAACTAGAGTTGAATCCAAATATATGGTAAGTTACAGGAATATGCCTCACTTTGGTTTGTTTGTGTAATGCAAAACAAACATGATGCTGATTGCTTCCTTGGAGCAGTTACATAACATTAAATTGCTCTTTGAGCACTAAGGGATCAGTAAAAGTTGTGAGTTGTTCAACTAGGAACCTGGGCTTAATGTAGATTGCATGTCTATTTCTTGACTTCTCTAAGAACTGAATGTAGGTGCCATCTTAAAGCCATGTTTATGTTTAGTTTTTTTTTTTTATCAGTTGCACAAATTCTTTACGTAGAAAACATTATCCTTTAATGTGTCTAATAGTTGCATTTATGCTGAGGAAAAGGAGGGAAATGGTTTATCTGAAATGACAGGTGATTTGAATCACACTTGTAATAACTTCTAAGTTGTTGGACTACCTCATTATTTACACTCTAGTCTCTCCTCTGAAGGAAGCTTAGGTTCAACTCCATGGGATTTTTGAGGGCAAAGAAATAATGAATCAACCCCATTCATTAAAAACTTGTTGAATAGAGGGGCACCTGTGTGGCTGAGCCGGTTAAACGTCCGACTTCGGCTCAGGTCATGATCTCACGGTTTGTGGGTCCGAGCCCCATTTCGGACTCCATGCTGACAGCTCAGAGCTTGGAGCCTGCTTCAGATTCTGTGTCTCCCCCTCTCTCTGCCCCTCACCCCTACTTGTGCTCTGTTTCTCAAAGGTGAATAAATGTTAACAAAAAAAAATTTTTTTAAACCTTGTTGAATGCATAAGTGGATGCATGAATTTGTTGGCAATTTATTGTATTTTTGCTGACTGGGGAAATAGGTCTATCAACCCAGACCTACAATCAATCTGTGTCATTTTAGGGAATATCTGAATGTGGATGTTCTGTGATATTAAATGTTTTTATATATACAACCAAGAGTTCAAGGTAAATTTGAAGCTCTAATGTAAACTTTTAAGTTGCAACCAAAATCCAAACAATGCTCAAGGCTAGAAAGAAATGAAAAACACTAATTTAAAAAGATATATGCACCATGCTTATTGAAGCATTATTTACAATAGACAAGATATGGAAGTAACTAAGTGTCTATTAATAAGTGAAAGGATAAGGAAGGGGTGTGTGTGTGTGTGTGTGTGTGTGTGTGTGTAATGGAATATTGTGCAGCCATAAAAAAGGATGAGACCTGGACATTTGCAACAACCTGGATGGACCTAGAAGGTATTATGCTAAGGGAAATAAATCAGAATGATAACAATAAGTATCATGTGATTTCCCACATATGTGGAATCTAAGAAACAAAACAAATGAATAAACAAATCCTAAACAAATGAAAATCAGAATCAGACCTGTAAATACAGAGAACAAACTGATGGTTGCCAAAGGGAGAAGGAGAATGGACAAAATGGGTGAAGGAGAGTAGAGGATGTGCAGGCTTCCAGTTATGGAATGCGAATAAAAGGCACAGCATAGGGAAAATAGTCACTGATCCTATAACAGCAGGTGTGGTGACAGATGGTGGGTGCGCTTGTGGTGAGCGGAGTAGAACATATGGAGAAGTTGCACCACTATGTCGTACGCCTGAAATTAAGGTAACATTGTGTGCCTTTTATACTCAAATTTAAAAATTAAAAACAGACTGAATTCCATCCTCAAATGTCAGTATATGATACTCATTTCTGTTTTTTTTTTTATTTTCACTGTTCAATGAATGTTAGGCAATAATCATTTTATTTATACAGTAAATTAAAAAGGGATATAATTCCTTCTCTCAAGTAGCTTAGAGTTTAGTAGAGGATATACTAAGAGCATATTTTTAAAAACCTCATAATCCAGGATAGAAATTCATGAGTGTAATAGAGGGAGTACAAATAATATATGTATTGTAGTTCCAGAGCAAGAAAGATGGCTCCGGTGGGATTTTCTTGGAGAAAGTGGCCCTTGAACTGAGCATTGAAGATGTTATATAGATAGACAGTGCTGGTGCTTAAACACTAGATGGAGGAACTTCTTGTGCCTTTTCTAGAAAAAAAGATAGATCAAGATAGTATACAATAAAAATCAGACTAGCCAGAGTCATAAAGTCTCATAATTTATATGCCACTTAAGAAATAATATATCAATGAAATTTCACTTCCCTGTGAACATATCCTAAATACAAATTTCTTAAAGCAAATTAAAAATCTTTATTAAGAAAAGGCCAAAGAAACTCTCAAAGAGCACTGCTTGTGCCCAGGAAAAACTCTCTACTCCTCCTGACATTGGAGTCTTTTATATTCCGTTAATATAGATGTTATCAGATAATTTGTTTCTTTCAAGGCAAGTTCATTCTGTCAAGCTAATTCATTGTCTTTGGTGAGTTTTCTTGACAGATACAGAATGTGACTTTTATGGGGTTCAAATTCTGTTGTTTTTGACATCAATAAAACATGATTGATTTTGCTTCACCCATTTTCATGACTGATCTGATATATGATTTCTTGACCGAAGTTATGGATTTTGTGTCCCTTTCACTTAACCTATGGTTTTTCCTCACTTAAAAAAAATTATTAACTTTAAAAAGCCATGTACTTCTGTTTTCTATCAAATATACTTCAGAGTAATTTTACTTTATCCCTTATTGCCCACAGTCTCCTTCATATAGCCTCGTTAAGGTTAAAAAAGCCCCAACAAGAACCTCTCATCATTTGAGAGAGGACTTTGTTAAGCAGAAAATGGCAGGAGAGGTTCTGAGGTCAAGCGAGTCCAGTTTGACTCTTGAGCTTGCCACTGGCCAGCTGGGTACCTTGAGAAAGGTGAGAAGTTTTCTTTATGACTATGAGCCTGTTTCTTTGTCAGTAAAAAGTGAGATGAATACTGTTCTTACAGCATTGTTTTAAAGTTTGATGAGCCTGAAAAGGTCTGGCACCATGCCTGATATTGTAGGTGCTCAGTACAAGTTAGTTCCTTCCCTTCTTCCCTTCTTTCTTTCCCCACTTTTCTCTCTTTTCCTCCTCTCTCTACCACCTCCCCTGCACTCTTCCCCTACTTTCCTTCTTCTGTCTCCCTCTTTTCCTCCCTCTTTCCCTTTCTTCTTCCTGTGATATATTTGCATTGTTCTCCTTGTCTCCTCTAAGCCCAGATATGATCCCAAATTATTATTATTTTTTAAATCTTCAACCAATTGAATGACTTCAGCCGAGTCCTCAAATCTTCCATCATTGCATTTGGATGAAAACACACACACACACACATCAGAATAAATATATCTATATTATATAATATTTGGAGCGTATATTAATAAAAATATATTATAGTAGAATCATAAAGAAGGGGGGAAAAAGAGGATATTAGCTGTCTCAAAGTCCTTAAAAATAGACATAAACTCCCTAAAGTCAGAAACCAGCACCAAACAAAATCAGACATCCCAGTGAAATATGTCCAGTACAGAAGGAAGCCCTACTTGATTTTGGAACTTTATAAAGGCAGTTTTCACTCCCCTGAAATCTGTTTTCTCAAAACAGTATTGGTAATGTGAGGTTTTTTTTTTATGATCTCGTCTTTGATTCTCTCCATCCCACAGAATTAGAAATCCCTGGGCAACTCTGTGACAGTGTAGGAAGGAGAAAACCTTTCTGCCAAGCCCATGACTCTATGTCTCCACTACACATTACCACATACCTACAGCAGGGTGTCCTCTGTGCTGCTGCCAGCCAAATTCCCGTGACTACATACATCGCCAAATAATCTGCCACAAGAGAAAATCATACTGCTTGTAGAAGCATGTTTCTTCCATCGGGTTTGAAAATCATCATACGCATTATTCAGTTTGTAATTTTCAAGGACAAGCTGAAGGAAAAGTTAAGAAACTAGTCATGTCTGTGTAATGATAGAGAGAGAGATCAGTTTCAAAATTAATCACTCACAACTTATTTGCTTCCATTAACTTCATTTAATAGAATCCCAATTGTTTTCACTCTATTACATGTAATTCATGATACCCACGTTTAATACCTCATGTACAACTTACTGTATATAAAGAACAAGGAATGTAAAACAATCACTATTGTTAAGAATGAACATAACAGCCCAGTTACTCTTCCAAGTGTTGGACAGCAGTTGGGATAGAACCAAGAAATGTTTTTTATATCAATTCAATACTGAATGTCCTGTATGTCTACTTAGTTTAAATACTAAGTTTCATTTCAAAATTAATAAATGTACTTGCAAAAATCCAATAATATTAAAAATTATTTAAAATTAAACATCCAGATGGCCAACAGACACATGAAATCATGCTCAACATCACTTATCATCAGAGAAATGCAAATCAAAACCACAATGAGATACCACCTCACACCCATCAGAATGGCTAAAATCAACAAGTCAGGCAGCAACAGATGTTAGCGAGAATGGGGAGAAGGAGGATCTCTTTTGCACTGCTGGTGGGAATGCAAACTGGTGCAGCCACTCTGGAAAACAGTATGGAGTTTCCTCAAAAAATTAAAAATAGAACTACCCTACAACCGAGCAATTTGCACTACTAGGTATTTATCCAAGGGATACAGGTGTGCTGTTTCAAAGGGACACATGCACCCCAATGTTTATGGCAGCACTATCAACAATAGCCAAAGTATGGAAAAAGCCCAATGTCCATTGACAGATGAATGGATAAAGAAAATGTGGTATATATATACAGTGGAGTATTACTCAGCAATCAAAAAGAATGAAATCTGAATCATTTGCAACTACGTGGATGGAACTAGAGGGTATCATGCTAAGTGAAATTAGTCAGAGAAAGACAAATATCATATGACTTCACTCATATGAGGACTTTAAGATACAAAACAGATGAACATAAGGGAAAGCAAGCAAAAATAATATAAAAACAGGTAGAGGGACAAAAACATAAGAGACTCTTAAATATGGAGAACAAACAGAGGGTTACTGGAGGGGTTATGGGAAGGGGGATGGGCTAAATGGGTTAGGGGCATTAAGGAATCTACTCTTGAAATCATTGTTGCACTATATGCTAACGAACTTGTATGCAAATTTTAAAAACTTAAAAAAAATAATAAATAAAATTAAAAATAAGCCTTCCTCCCACATTACACCTGTATTCACTTCCAACAGAGGTGTCAACTGCTAACAGTTTTTGCCAGTCCTTCCAGAAATTGTTTATGTTTACACAAGTGTAGCAATTATGAATTCTGGCCACAGACTTGGGTGACAGAGGAATAAAACTTTCGTTGTTCTTTCATAACCCAACTTAATTTCTTTTTATTGTCCTCTTTCTCCCAGTGGCTAAAACTTCATTTCCGTTCCCTTGGGCTAGCCCTCTCGCATTTTTCTGATGTTGTGACCATGTTTCAGAGGACTTATTAGTGCAAAAGCAGGGGTGGTCTGAGGCTGTCCCTCTGGTCTCTGAGTCGTCTATCCCTGTAGATACCCAGGGAGCCTTCCTGTCTCGTCTAGTCTTTGGTGGCTAGACAAAGGTGTCCACACAGACAGCCTTTGCGCTTGTCCTAGCCATTCCTTCAGGGCATGACTCTGTCTTGATCCCTGTGTGAGGGTGTGGAGACTGTTCTGCTGCTCCTGGACCTGGGCCATGGGCATCTCCTTGATGCTCTACTCTGGTTTACCATCATGCCGCTCGAGTCCTTCCACCTCCCTGAAATGCAGAGCAGAGTCCTTCTGCTCTTTGTTCCCCACATATCTCTAGGGCTCTGCTAGGGAAGGAGCCCTGTATTTCCTCTATTCTCTCAGTCACTTCTAAGTGCTTTGTTTGAATGAGCGATGAGAAGTAAAGTTACAAATGAAGAGAACAACAAAACCCCTTCATTAGAATATAGTGGTGGCTCAGGCTTAATGAGAATGAGCCTTCTCTACTTCCACTTCGCCCTGATGTTGGACCACGTGCAAGTATACCTCTGAACCATGACAGTAGCTTTATCAATTCAGATGGGCCATTGAAGCCAACGAGTGAGAGCAACACCAATCTATCAGCACTGCTGACAACTCTCCATTGTCATATCAAGTGTGTTCAATACGATTGTATTACTAGGATGGAAGGGATCAGTAGTGTCTTAGTCACATAGAGACAACCCTCCAACCTCTAAAAACAGGGAGATGGGAAGAAAATCCTCATATAACTAAAGTTAGAAGAAATTAAGGACCTACAAGTATGCTTTATCTCATTAACATTTCACTTAAGCATCTACTACTTGTACATCATCTTTAATAGTTCCTTTTTATAGATGAAACTATTTTAGTATGATGTAAATACTGCCAGTATTTTGTATGAATGGAGCACAGTGTTGATTTTTTTTTTTTTATTAAAAAGAATCATAGCTAATAGCCCCAGTCTGGGAGCATTCCAGGTACCCATCAGCAGGAGAATGGATAAGCAATGTATAGAGGCGCCTGGGTGGCTCAGTCGGTTAAGCCTCTGGCTTCAGCTCAGGTCATGATCTCATCATGGTTTGTGGGTTCGAGCCCCGTGTCCATGCTGACAGCTCAGAGCCTGGAGCCTGCTTCTAATTCTGTGTCTCCCTCTCTCTCTGCCCCTTCCCTACTCACGCTCTGTCTCTCTCTCTCTCTCTCTCTCTCTCTCTCTCTCTCTCTCTCTCTCTCAAAAATAAATAAAATGTTAAAAAAACCCAATATATCCATACAATGGAAATTCAGCAATAAAAAGGAATGGATTGTTCATAATGGAAACAAAATGGTTAAATGTCAAAAATATTATGTTGAATGAAAGAAGCCAGAAACCCAAAATAGTTCTTAATATATGGTTCCACTTCTTTGAAATCTAGAATAGGCAAAATTATCTAAAGTGCTAGAAATGAGATCAGTGATTGTTTCTGGGATAGGGATTGATGGAAGAGTGGGAGGAGTTTTCTGGGGGGTGATGAATATGTTATATGTATCTTGAGGGGCATAGGTACATAGATGTGTGCACTTGTCAAAACTTGAGGTCTGTATATTTCACTGTGTACAAACCTACCTCAGTTAAAAAATTCAACAGTAATAAAAAAACAATGAGAAAAAATAAGAAACATGAGACATTACTGATTCATAGCTTGCACTTATGAAGAGTTCAGAGAGAAAGAGAGAGTTAAAGGAACTAGAAAGTGAATGATTTGTGAAAAATGATTTAAGTTTCCTTAAGAAGTGTCTTTATCCTCCAAGCAATTACAAAGTCAAGCAGGAATCCTTGTTTTGCTTAACAGATTATCCCTTTAATGCTTGTTTTGTGAAGATCACAGAAGGCATTTGGAGCCATAATACCACTGGGCTCTGATATTCTAGTGGGAAACGTGGGGCTGTTAGAAAACATAATGATAAATTGCAACTCAACGACAACAGATGTTTCCCCTCCAGCACAATAACAATAGCAGAGATTCCTTTTCAGCAGAGATCAGGGAAGAACAGGAGTTAGTCCTCAAAAGATACATCTCAGATGAGTAAGTCGTGATGCCGACAGGGATATGAGACATCAGGAAGAAAGACACAAATGAAGTTGTTTTGGATCCTTTGGTACCTGGATACCTCTGTTAATTGGTTTATCACACAGAAAGCCCCTCAACTTAGAGCTAAGGAAGCTCAAGCCATGGGTGGCATAGTGTAGGATTGCTTCAATCAAGAAGCAATCAGAATATTTCCGTTTTTATCTCGAAAAGATCATACTGAAGGACCAGGGAAACAGAGATCACAAACTCTGCTGCATCTGGTATTCTCTTGAAAATACAAATTTAAAGGGGTGCCCGGATGGCTCATTCAATTGGGCGTCCGACTCTTGATCTCAGCTCAGATCATGATCTCACAGTTTGTGAGTTCAAGCCCCATGCTGGGCTCTGTGCTGGCGGTGTGGAGCCTGCTTGGGATTCTCCCTTTCTCCTTCTCTCTCTGCCCCCCTCCCCCAACTCATGCTCTTTCTCTCTTGCTCTCAGAATAAATAAACATTAAAAAAAAGAAAAATACTAATTTATTATAGCACTTATTCTGAAATAGAACAAAAACATGGGTGATTTGGCTTATTAAAGTTTATTTTCTTTGAGAAAAATAATTAACTGAACAAAGAATGTAAAAAGTCTGAGGTTTTAGTATGAAGGGGATGACTTATCCTAGCTGGAGCTCAGTGATTAAAAGAGCCCATAAGAGAAAAAAGTCAAGCAAGTACCCCGTAGTTCATTGGTATCTTGGAGCACCTCCCCCCATAAATAACAAAAACAGAGAGGACTCCATTGAGTAGCCAAGTGTGAGAATCACAATGTAAGTGGTTTCCAGGAAATCAGAAAGGAAAAGTTAGACGGATGAATGGTGTCATCAGGAAGGAAACTGGATAACAGTACATCCACTTTGCTCAACGTCCAGCAGGCCCACGGGCAGTAAGCCTGGAAGGCTGTGCTGGGTGAAGGGGAGAACTGACCACAGACACCAAGGGCTCTACAGCACTGCTGAAGGATTTCCCGTGGTGGGGGAGGTGCGGGGGTTGGTAATGATGATCACTTACAAGACATATGACCTCATAAACTTACCCAGTGTAACACAGAGCATAAACCTTACATTTCTTTTCAAGAGCCGGTGAGCAAGCGAGATCGTGAATAGCTGAGAAAAGTCAGGCAAAATAAATCTTTTCTCTGATGACATACCTTTGCCAGAATCTCTAATATATCCATGTATTTCTGAGTTATGAAATTATAATTTGATTTTTTTAGGGTTTAATGGTCCAATATTCTGTCCTTCTATGCATCCTTACTTTTTCTCTCACTTCCTCCCTCTTGACTTTTTCACCTCTTCCCCACTCTCTCTTACTCTTTTTTCTCTTTTGTTAATAACTTTTTTCTCGTATTACAAAATTCTCCTCTAACCTTCCTTTCCTGTCTCCTCCTCCTCCTCCCTCTCCTTTTCTTACCATGATGTCATTGCTCTGGGGAAATCTTCATCTACAATAGAAAGGTTAACCAGGAGGTGTCCTACCAATAAAATAAGGTGTGAATCTTGAGGCCTATTATTTCTTTCTTTAATCTCTGTTTTAGATGACAGAAATAAGAGCTCACTCAATGGAATTAAATGTCAAGTACATTTGAAACAAGGGAGAAAATATTTCTTCAAGCAGCATGTAGTAGAATTCACCATAGTAGGAGGTCAGAATATTGCGTGCAGTAGTAGGATATTAGAAGGGTTATTTTTAACCCAAATAATATTTGTCATTGTCCCTGTTAGCAAAGGAGAGATCAAAATTCAAAACTCCCTAGAGAAATAAAAAGAGTTCTTTTGCTTCCTCAGTGAGAAGTAATAAGCGTGAGCTATAAATGGGGTTTGTCATTTTCACATTTCGAGTATGTGTTAGCTTTTTAGAAAACAGGCATGACATCGTTGAAGGTGATATTATTCTGTCTTATAGAGTGAACTTTCTTGCTGTTTTTCTAAAAATATTCTACGTTTGGAAAGAATAGGCTTTTTTAAAGCTTAATCTTTTCACAAGAAAGTAGTTATGCCCTCTTCATTATAAAACATTGTCTCTCTCTCTCTCTCTCTCTCTCTCTCTCTATATATATATATATATATATATATATATATATAGGCAGAGAGAGCGAGAGAGAAAATCCCAAGCAGGCTCCATGGTCAGCAAAGAGCCCAATGTGGGGCTCAATCCCACTATCATGAGATCACACCTGAGCTGAAATCAAGAGTGGGATGCTTAACTGACTGAGCCACCCAGGCGCCCCGAAAAACATTATATCTTTATTATAAAATATGGTCAAAAGTTGAATATTCTGGTTGTTGAGGTTTGAATGGAAAGTACAAGGAGCTCTGGTGTCTCCAGAAGTCAGCTGACTGCCCAGCTAGCAAATGGCCCTCAGAGACCCATTTACTTTGGTGGATTGGCCAGTCCCTGATCTGGCCTTGCCTCGAAAACTCATACATCAGATTTTGTCAGACAGGCAGTGTGAGTGGTTCCTAGGGTAAGAGTCAGGTTAGCCTTGGGTCAGGAAATTACAAGAATTTTCTTTTCTTTTTCCATTTTAAAGTACTTTTTATAGTCACTACAAGTATTAACATTATTTTAATATCTCTATTATCTCCGTTCAGAAATGCAGGTAAATGCACAATCCCGGTTTATAGAATGTCGGGTTGCTTCTTGGAGGCTGAGCCTCAGACACTGACTTTTTCAGAGGCAATAAATTATGGAGAGATAATCCGATATCCTTGGTCTTGCGGAAAAACGACATGTACCTCAAATGAGAATTTGATGATAACTGATTGTCAGTGAGTTTCCAGGTGATTACCTTATTTCAGCAGAATGCCTGACGAAAGGCTGAGTGATTTCACTCTGATCTAAAAAGAAAAATGAGCCATGTAATTAGACTACTCTTGAGAAAATAATATTTCAATTATTTATTTATTGTTATGAGGATGATGTCACCACGAGTCATTCATAAATCTCCTGTTGTGTGAAGGAGCCCAATTTTCTCATTAATCCTCCTCCTCTTTCCTGCATCCTGAAAGTCCTGTGTGAGTCACTACATGGCTGAAGGGCCATTTCAGCCTCCTCTGTGCCTTCTGACCAGGTGCTTGGCATGTTTTTCAGCCTAATAATTTTTCAATCAGGATTGAAAACGTAATTATACCTTCAGAAGTTTACTCTGTACAGCATAAATGCACCTCACGTATAATTCTTTATCCCAGACAAAAATAGTCACCTAAGTAATAAAAAGCAAAAATAGAGAATTGCTACCAAAATAGCAAATTTCAAATTGCCAAGGAGCTTATTATAGTGAAAATCAGAACCTTGGTTCAAAGCATTTCTTTTTCTTTTATGTTTATGGTTTGATCCTAGATATGTTGGTCAAAAAGTACCTGACTTTATATTTATTGCTTCTTTTATGTTTTGGTTAGTGAAAAAACAAATGTGATAATGTGTGTGTGTGTGTGTGTGTGTGTGTGTGTATATATATATATATATATATATATATATAAAGTAGTGATGAATTGTCTAAGGTTGTACATAGTGAAAGAAAATTGTATTTGATGATGTACTTCAGTCCAGCGAATTCATTCTTGACATTTCCTATGAAGTCCATGACATTTTCTTAAAAGTTCTTTTTTTATATTTAATAAAAGGATTTTGCTTTGCTAATGAAAATGTACAAGAATAAGAAAAAAGTCATCATAGCTTTTCAAAATAAACTCTGGCAGTAAAAAGAATGGCAAATATTTTTTTCAAGCACATTGTTTTTATAGAATTAGAGTCTTTTCCTCTTACTGACTGCATTAGAGGGGCAGGGGAAGAATGTTGGATAAGGAGTCAGGGAACCTGAATTCTAGTCCTGTTCTGTCATTTGTAAAATGAGGGGTGACGATACTCGGTGATATTTCAGATGCCCTCTAACTCAAACGTGCAATGATCTGTAAACTCTAGTAATAGATAAGCTTCATGTGGAGCCTAAGTGTGTGATAAATGGGCTCAGAGAGGGCTTAATAGATTCAGGCTTTACATGGTCTTTGGGGATGGCAAGCATTTCCCTTAAAATGCCTTTTAGTCATACTGTTCATGGTGGAATATATTTCTAGGTATGCGTTTCAGATCATGTGCCATGGTATTTGTCAGACTCTTATGTTCTGTTTTTCATATTGGGGAAAAAGGAAAAGAAAGGGGGCAGTTTTCTTAGATTAGAGAAATATTCAGTATAACTTTAACTGTTAGAGAGGCAATTCATTTCTAATCCTTAGCCTGGGAGGTCACATTCCTTTTTAAATTGAAAAACAAAAGTCTGTTTAAGTGGGATTACTTAAAACTTCCTTCTTCCCACCAGTCTCTGAAGAATATGCTACCTAACTTTAAAAAGCCTATCATTTCCCTGAGAAAATTCAATTGGCAGGCCACAGTTTAAATGTTAGGAACAAAGAGCACCTTTTAAAAAAAATTATTGAAGTAGAATGGACATACAATATTATATTAGTTTCAGACGTAAAACATAGGGATTCAACAATTCTGTATATTACTCAATGCTCACCACGATAAGTGTAGTTCCCATCTGTCCTAATACAACATTGTAACAATATTATTGATTCTCTGTCCTATGCTGTACTTTTCATTTCCATGACTTACTTATTTTATAATTTCCTTTTTTTTTTTTTTTGCTCTGAGTCTGAAAAAAATTACACTGCTCATCACCAAGCAAATTGAACCTCATTCAAGTTCTTAAGAACTTGTAGAACTTGTAAGGGAAGAGTGGGATTGCAGACTACTAATATTCTTCACAGAGAGCACCCATGGGGGCTATGTACCTAATTCTACTCCACCAAGTTAAGTTGTTAGACACAGAGGCATTCTGAGAAAGATTTAAATCCTGGGGTGATCCAGAAATTCCTTCTCTTGGAATTTGGATGTTTGTTTACATCTGTAGGTTTTCAAAACTTACCTTCTCTCTCTGACATGGATCACTTTTTCTTCTGGGAAGCCATGAGCACTAGTTGCCCTTTGTACAGTCTAGTCTCCACCAGGATCATTATTTCACGATAAAATGATGGTTTATCTTTTCCTTTCTGATAATGGCATTATGCAAAGTATTAAAATGCTCAACTTTATAGAAAAAATATAAGGAAGGTCATGTTATAGATTTACTGTTAGGAAGGTCACCTTGATGGACAACACAGGTGGTTAGGAACAGAATTGAACCCGCTGCCAATAATCATGGAAAAGGAAGAGGAGATAGGCTCAGATTGCTACACCCTGAAAGGTCCTGATGATGATTAGAGCTTTCCAGAAACCAGACTAAAGGCAATATGATTGATTGTTCCCCAGGGATCCATTCTTGGACCTCTTCTCTTCTCGTGTTGTAATATCTTTCCCTCTCTCCTGACTCCTAGTAACAGGCACTCTTGATTGCAGCCATATCTTAAACTGTTCTGTCAGTGACAGTCTCCTTTCTCTGAAGTTCAGGTACATATAACTATTGTCAGTTGGTCATCACTAGTTATGGGCAGAGCCAGAGAACAGTCAGTTCTCGATCTCTGGGCAGAAGCTGAGAGCAGTTAGAAAAGAATAGTTTGAATACAAGTTATGCAATTTATAAGGTGTATAGCCTTAGACAATCATTTAATATTTCTAAATCTCAATTTTAACATCCTCTAAGCAGGGATTAAATGGAGGGAGGAGGTTATTTATGAATTTATTGAGGCATTGTTTGTAGAGCTCCTAGTATACCTATCACTGTGTAAATGGTGCATGAGGCCTTCCATGAACTGATTCCCACTTTTGAGATCCGTTCTCTTACCACCCTGCTGTAGGTACCAGTATGATTGCAGTCATACTACTCCCTGAAGTGGCAGTTGTACTTCTGTGTCATTATCTTTTCCTTTATTCATTATCATTTCTTTTCTGTGTTCCTTGTGCCCTGTCACACCCTCACCATTCTTCCTTGCTTGAATAACTCCTATTTCTCATTCAGGACCAGTTCTGGGACCACCTCCTTTGGGAACTTCTCCTTACTTCCTCAGTCTGGATTAGGTACCATCACAAGCAGTGCATACTCCTGTTAAAAGGAGCGAGGAACTCTGGAAAATGTGATGAGTGATAGAATTAGCAAGACCTGGGGCCAGATTGCAACTGTCACCTTCACAGCTGTGTGACTTGAGGAAATGTTTACCTTCTCTGAAGCTCAGTTTTCTTATTAGTAAAATGAGGATGCTGATCACTATCTTATAGAGGTTGAGAGACTCAAATGGGCTTTAGAATATCTGGCACATAAAGGAAGGCACTAAATAGCTGTCATTGCATTGGCACCCTATGTTGTACTTGTGTGCTTGTTTCTCTGCTTCTTCTTTTGGAGTGTAAACTCCTAAAAGAAAATGACGTTGTTTTATTGGTCTTTGTACCATTAAAGCTCACCCCGGTGCCTGTAGGTACTTAACACAAGTTTGTTAATTACAAGAATAACTTAATGAATGATGAATGAATAAGTAACACCATTGGCAGCTAAGAGTATGTTGGATTTGACCACCTGGATGGATGGGCATTCATGATAAATTATAATAATTTCTCAGACTGTGAGAAATTCAAGCAAAGGATATTTAAAATACCTTGGCAGAAAGTTGATGGATTTGTTCCATCAATCCTTATTGAGTCATTGTTCTTCCAAGTAGCAGCAACCCAGTGAGTAATTCTAAATACATAGTAATTCTTAATCTTTAAGTTCAACAGGGTACCAGTGCCTTTGTAAATTTTATTTCAAGTTTCTGGATCTATAGCACCATGAAGAAGACAAAGGTCTGGGAGGCTTGTTGAGCCAAATGAGGAGAAGGGCTGTTATCTGTTTGTTTTTTTCTTGTGTTTACTGGTTTTGTAATTCCTCTTATTTTACAAAATAAAAGTGGTTCTGCGAACACATCAAACATCTGTTGTCTAGTCACTGGTTCCTAATGCCAGGCTGTAGGCCATCTATGTTGGAGTCCTCTTTAAAAGATATACAGATATCTAGGCTGCACCTAAATCCCATTTAATAAAAGGATGGGGAAGCTATTATTTTTCTCTTATACAGTTTTGATTTGGAGACTGCTGATCAATATTTATAGATAAAATGATTGCTATGAGAATTCAAACATCAAGCCTCAGACTTCATATCAACATTGATACTTTTATCATTAATTAACTTGTTTATCTTGTATTTTTATTGTATTTTTAAGTCTTTTTTTTTTTTGAAAGAAAGTGAGAGGGAACAAGGGAGGGGCAGAGAGAAAGGGAGAGAGAGAATCCCAATGCAGAGCTTGAGCTCATGAACCGCCAAGATCATGACCCGAGCCGAAACCAAGAGTTGGACGCTCAACTGACTGAACCACCCAGGTGCCTGAATCTTATATTTTTAAAATTGAGGGGCACCTGGGTGGCTCAGCTAGTTAAGTGTCTGACTTCAGCTCAGGTCATGATCTCGCAGTTTGTGAGTTCGAGCCCCGCGTTGGGCTCTGTACTGACCGCTCAGAGCCTGGAGCCTGCTTCAGATTCTGTGTCTCCCTCTCTGTCTGCCTCTCCCCCAACCAGGCTCTGTCTCTCTCTGTCTCTCAAATATAAATAAATATTTTAAAAACCTTAAAAAAATAAAATCGAAGTATAGTTGACATACAATATTATATTAGTTTCAGGTGTAACGTAGGTATTCAACATTTATTTATATTACGAAATACATCACCATGATAACTGTAGTTATCTGTCACCATATAAACATATTACAGTATTATTGACTATATTCCCTATGCTGTATCTTATATCCCCGTGACATTTATTTTCTAACTAGAAGTTTGTACCTTTTAATTCCCTCCCCTACCTCATAGCAACCACCAGCTCTTTGTATTTATGAATTTTTTCTGTTTATTTGCTTGTTTGTTTCTATATTTCTTTAGTTTACACATATAAGTGAAATTATATGATATTTGTCTTTCTCTGACTTATTTCCCTTACCATAATACCCTCTAGGTCCATCTATGTTTTTGCAAATGGTAAGATTTTATTCTTTTTTATGGCTGAGTAATATTCTTCTCTCTCTCTCTTTCTCTCTCTCTCTCTCTCTCTCTCTCTCTCTCTCTGTGTGTGTGTGTGTGTGTGTGTGTATGTGTCATATCTTCTTTATCCATTTATCTATTGATGGACACTTAGGTTGCTTCCATATCTTTGCTATTGTAAATAATGCTGCAGTAAACATAGTGGTGTGTTTATCTTTTTGAATTATTTTTTTTCCTTTGGGCAGACATCTCGAAGTAGACTTACTGGTTCATGTGTTATTCCTTTTTTTAATTTTTTGAGGAAATTCCATACTGTTTTCCATAGAGATTGACTTAATTTATATTCCCACCAACCAGTGCAGAATGGTTCGCTTTTCTCCACATCCTCACAAATAATTGTTGTTTCTTATATTTTTAATTACCCATTCTGACAGGTGTGAGGGTAATATGTCTTCATGGTTTTGATTTGTGTTTGTCTGATGATTAGTGGTGTTGAGCATATTTTCATATGTCTGTTGGCCCTCTAGAAATATTCTTTGGAAAACATTTCTATTTATATGCTCTGCCCATTTTTTCATTGGATTATTTAGGTTTGGGGGGTTGAGTTATATGAATATTTTATATATTTTTGTAGAGTAACCCCTTATCAGATATATCATTTGCAGATATCTTCTTCCATTCAGTAGGTTGCCTTTTTATTTTGTTGATGATTTCCTTTCCTGTATGAAAGCTTTTTAGTTTCATATAGTCCCAATAGTTTATTTTTGCTTTTTTTGCCCTTGCCTGAGCAGACAGATCAAAAAAGGTATTGCTATGACCCATGTCCAAGAGTTCACTGGCTATGTATTCTTTTAGGACATTTATGATTTCAGGTATCATATTTAGGTCTTTAATCAGTTTTAAGTTTATTTTTGTATATGATGTAAGAAAGTGGTCCAGTTTCATTCTTTTACATATAGTTGCCCAGTTTTCCCAACACCATAGACGGTCTTTTCCCCATTGTGTATTCTTGCCTCCATTGTCATAGATTAATTGACCATATAGATAGGAATTTATGTCTGGGCTCTCTATTCTACTGATCTGTGTATCTATTTCTGTGCTGATATCATACTGTTTTGATTATTAACACTTTGTCATATATCTTGAAATTTGGGATTGTGATACCTTCATCTTTGTTCCTCTTCCTCAATATTGCTTTGCCTATTTGGAGGTCTTTTGTGATTCCATATAAATTTTAGGATTATTTTTTCTAGTTCTGTGAAAAGTTCTATTGGTGTTTTGATAGGGATTGCTTTGAATCTTTAGATTGCTTTGGGTAGTATGTGCAGTTTAACAATATTTATTTTTCCAATTTATGAGTACAGTATATCTTTCCACTTATTGGTGTCATCTTCAGTTTCTTTCATAAATGTTTTATAGTTTTCAGAGTACAATTCTTTCACCTCCTTGGTTAAATTTATTCCTAGGTGTTTTATTCTTTTATGATGCAATTGTAAATGGTATTGTTTTCTTAATTCTCTTTCTGCTAGCTTGTTATTAGCTTATAGAAGTGCAATGGTTTTCTGTATATTAATTTTATATCCTCCAACTTTACTGAATTAATTTATTGGTTTTAATAATTTTTTGGTGGAGTCTTTAGGGTTTTCTATACATAGTATCATGTTATCTGCAAATGGTGACAGTTTTACTTCTTCCTTACCAGTTGGGTGCCTTTTATTTATTTATTTTTTCTTGTCTGATTACTGGGGGTAGGATTCCCGGCACTGTGTTGAATAAAAGTGGCAAGAGTGGGCATCCTTGTCTTGTTTTTTATCTTAGAGGAACATCTTCCATCTTTTCACCAACAATGAAACTTTTACTTTAGGGTTCACTGGAGGAAAATGGCAGATAGCCGTGGTGAGAGTTGAACATTTAAAAATTTTTTCTCTGTCAAAGTTGATGTTTCTCTCAAGCCATTTCACAACGACTTGGAGGCCAAATAATCTTCATCTATCACAGAGTATCCCACTATAATTTTTGTGCTACTTCTCTGTACCTTTATCACAATCACAGTCCTTGAAAAAATCAATGTACAGTTTAAAGATAGAGAAACAGTAGTAAGAAGTTCATGTAATAGGTTCTCCTGGGAAAAAACTTAATATGCCAGTTCTAGATGAAAATGGTGGAAATCTGTAGTAGTAGTAGTAGTAGTGGTAGTAGTAGTAGTAGTGATGATGATGATGATGATTATGATAATAATAAGGATAATAATAGCTAACAGTTACACTAACACATCATGCTAGACATGTGCCAGGTACTATTCTATGACTTCAAGCCTTGATAATAGTTTTGTTTATGAAGTTGTCTATATTTCTTCATTCATTCATTTAACAGATATTTATGGAATACAGCGTGTCAGACATAAAACAGGGAACCAGAGATATGTTTGTCACCTTTATGAAGCTACTCTTATGTTTCTTCTAATGTCAAAGATTTTTTTTCAGAATTTTGCTTCACAGTAATCAAGAAAAGGTTCAAATCTCCTACTAAGATTTGTGATGCTATGAGATACTAACATTTTAAATTTCATATCAGAAATTTTTCTCTGTTTATTCTAAAAAAATCAAAGTCTCTTGACCTTATTGATCTGCTTATAAGCACCTCAATGGAAGAAAAGAATACCAATTACTTAATCCATGCAATTCACATGTAGGAAATATATTCATTTATTTGCCAAGTTTTTACTTATTTACCATGCTTCTGCTCCTTGGCTTTATGGGATACCTGGTATCTTTTCACACTTTTGTCTTCTTCCTACTTGAATGGGAGTTCCTACTCCTTCTTTTTCTGAAATTAGCAAGGAGTTGAAGGGACAAAATACAATGATCTCAAGAACAAAGGGCATGCTGCCCTTTCCATGTTCAGCACCTAGATTGTGAAGCCTAAAAATGCCCTTTCTGCATGACATTCCTCTGTTCAGACAGAGGAAACATAGATTATCCTTCCTACATGTTAGATATGTAATGATTGTATGTTGAAATGTCATGATGCAGAGCATTGTGTTACTATAAATGTGCAAAGTCAAATCCAGAGTATTGATACCTTCATTTTCTCCTAAAAACATAAATGATTTTATTTTTTCATACCTTCATTTTCTCCTAAAAACATGAATAATTTTATTTTTGAGATTCTGTCATAACCACTTTTACTAACCACTTCATTTTACAGTATTAAAAAAGCAGCTAATTAAGTTATTTGCAAGGTGAATATATTAACTCAGTATCCAAAATTTGCTTGATTTAGAATTTGTATCTATTTTGGATTAATATATAGATTAAATATAATCTGATTTCATTATTTTTAACATAGTATATTTTATAGACATTTAGATTTATTTGAGGACAGTAATTTTAAACATTCACACAGCAACTCAAAAAGAATTAAAATTTGTAAAATATCTTTTATTTTCAGAGATAGAAGTTTTAGTTCATTGTTTAAGTATATATTACTTTGCTTATCTTTAATATTTGCAAACACTTGTATCGGATGTGATATATATTATATGTAATTATTGGTTATAATACCATCTGCCGTTATTAAAATTGGTTCTGTCCTCTGTGTCTCATGTACTCTTTTGTTTAATCCTCATGACGACTGTGTAAGATTAGGTCAGTATTGTTATCCTCATTTTATAGGTGAGAAAACCAAAACTTTGGGAAATTAAGTAACTTGCCCACCACTGAGAGTGACTAAAATAACTGGGACTTAAGTTCCCATTTCATGAACATGTCACGCTACCAAAAAACTATAACCTTCCTCAAAATGTCGATTTGAACCAAATAACGATAACTTACCTCTTTCCTTACCTGAGCGATAAACCACTTTGTGTTACTTAATTCTCAGACTGTGGGTGCGTTCTCTGTTCTCACAGGGTTGAATGTAACAACTGTGAGATCGGAGAACAGTGTGGTGCAATTATGCATGGCAATGCCGTCACCTTCTGTGAGCCATATGGTCCAAGAGAATTGGTAAGTACCTGCTATTTATGTACATTATTCCAAATACACTGTCTTTATGGAGCTTTTTGCCAACAATGTTCTTTCATGCTCATCATATAAGTCATATGAAAATTTACAGTATTATTTATATTATAAATCCTATGACAGATATCTCAAAATTAGGAGCTGATTTTATAGTTTATTTTCAAATGTAAAAATAATTCAGGAATAAAATTGATAACATCAATGGATCTCATTATACATGGTGCATCATTATGGTTAGATGGCTTTTTAAAAATATGGGTATGATGGGTGACATATATGACACACATATATCTATATCACACTTAAATAATTTATGGCTTTATAAGTGTTTGTGTAAAGCTTTACTTTTAAACATCTTATGTTTTCTTTGCAAGTCAAAAATGTTAGATGAGAAATTTTGTCACATTATTTTAAATGTTGTGTCCTAACCACAAAGGAACTTCGCTGATTTTTTTTAAGTGGAAGTACACTAAATAAACCAGTTTTTAACAAATTTGGGTTTGTTTCACATTGTTCAGGAACGGGTTACTTTCCTTTAATTTAGACTGATTAGACTTGGCCTGCCAAAGATAAGTTCTTAGATCAGACATAAAATGAAACATGAGCATTTGAAATTAAAAGCAACAAAAACACTAGCCATCAGCATGTGGCTAATGAGCCTTTTGTTGTTACTTGGTTCTGGCAGAAAGACTACATTTCACATTCTTGAAAAAGAATATAAAAGTAATTGTTATGTTTTACTCCTGGCTCAGTTTCTTGATGAGAAATGTTCTACTTACAACATCTCTTATGCTTTGCTTTTCTGATTTTCAGCTTGAGCTTCCTTGCTTCTTTTTTCTCCCACATCTTCCTTACCATGGGGCTTTTAGGTAACAGGTGAATTTTTCACCTCTACATCACACATTTTGTTTCAAATTCATTAACTTTAAAAGTGGTCCAAAGACTGGCTTCCACAATACCAAAGGGGGAAAAAACTAGCTAAGCAATTAAAAGAAGATTTAGTTATCAAAATGAAAGTCCATTAATTTTTGTAACGTGGTTCTTATTTTATGCTGCTTGAATACCCCTTTCATGGCAATGGATACATTTAATTTATTAAAGATACGAGCTGCAGAACATTGATAAATTGAAGAGTTTTTAGCTGAAATTAGAACACAAACAGAATTAATTGGATGCAAATTAAAATAATAGGTGCTCATAATTCAAGTCTCACAAGGTTTTATAATATTCCTGTAGACAAATGTGACTCTGGTAGTGAAGTTCTTCTTGAAAAAATAGATTTGCTAGTGCATTTTAAATAATGTACCATGACTGAATTAATTATCTATAAACCTTAAAACAAAATAAAATTTTACTGTAGTTAATTGAGCTTAGGATAATGCTTTTTTTAGAATGTTCTCCCATTCAGTAATATTTCTAGAAATGCTTGAAAAATTCTTTTTTTTGCTTCTATTGATTAACAAGAAATAAGCATATCTCAGAATATAATTCCAAAATTCATATTCAGTAGCATAAAAACTGAAGTATCTAGTTTATGTGATCCATGTATATTTTAATCCTGATTGTTTCACTTAGTTTATTTAGCATTAGAGTTTATATACCCAATGGGCTAGTTTTGAATTGTATTATGTAATTAGCATGAGATTGGCCTTTCAACTAAAAAAGAAAATATTCAAAGTAATCATCTTCATCCAAGAAAGAAAAAAAAGCCGATTTATATTCCCATCTAAGTATGAGGGATTGTGTTGCAGACTCCTTGAGAATAGAATAAAGATACATTAACAAAGATAGGGATGACACTCACATTTTACACACTAGCAACTTCTAATTCTCAGTAATTTTTATACTGCATTGGTGTCCCAGGAGCAAAAATATAGACTGTACCCAAGTTGAGTTTACAGAAGACAGATCAACTGAATGAAAAGGGAGAAATTCAGTTGTCAGTTAATGTGCTATTATGTTTCCTAAAATTCAAATAGTTGCTTGGTACCTCAAGACCGAATACAGTCAAAATTGTTGTGTAAGAGAACTGATGAAAGCTATCAGCCCCCCAAACATCACTTTTTAACAAATATGCCTTCTTATTTTTCATAAATGCAGTTCTTACTGAATTTGTGAAGCAGAGAACCACAGGCAAAGAATCTTAGTAGGCTAACGCTTTTATCTTTTATACTGGCAGCAAGAGCCACTCCATTTTGTGAATTTAGTCACGTGGTCATTTTATTTCAATAAAAGCCAAAGTTAGTGAGAGGCGCCACCTGTGGTCGCATGGGCACACCATGCAGTTATGTCCCCGCTGCTGCTGTATGGTTGCCCTCACGCATTTTATTTAACTCACTGAGGTCTCCATATTTCAGGTAGTGACACCTAACTTTACTCCTTTTGCTGTTCTGACATGATGGTAATGAGGAATTCATTTATCCACTCCTTTAAGAGAAAATGTGCTCTCTCAGAGCATGAAACAAGTTGGTTATGCGACCCTCTGGTTCTTTTTTTTATTTAAGAAATTACTTATTGTATTATTCTGTTATTTGCAAATGCATTTTAGTTACAAGAAGGAGTTTGGGTTAAAACAGGATCAAATTCCCCAAAATTTGCAGGGATGGTGTGCAGAAAACACAGCTTCAACCTGTGGTGAATTCAGATTCATTTAGTGATCATACTAATTTTCTATGGTTTGGGGTCTGATTGATAAATCAAGACCACTGAAATTTGGTAGGAGAAAAATTCTGTCAGGCATTCAGAGTTGCTGTACTATTTATCAAAAGCCATTTAAGAGACCCTTTCATTTTCAGAAGGTCCGATGTAAAGACTTTAAAATTTTTCAAACGAAAATTACATGTGTGAACTCCAGGATAATAATTTATTGATACCTAAATTTATTAATACCTAAATATAGGTGAACATATTTAATAGGGAATGCTTCTTGTTATTTTTTCTCTTCATCTTTCCTATTCCTTCTTATAACCAACAATTTTACTAATAGGCTAAAAAATGGGTAAAGGTAAAGCAATGAGAGTTAACCATTCTACCAGGCCTTAGCTTCCCTGGTGAAGAAAAGAAATGTAGAATCAATGACTAATCTAAGTCCGGGGTCATTCTCAGTTAGCACATGTAATTTGAAATTTGGCAACATTCCAGGCAACTTACTGTGTGCCAGCAGTGGTCACGTCTGTGGAACTTCATCATGCAAGTGACCCGGTCTCATTTATTACACCCAGCAGGATAAGTACCTAAGACTCTCTAGTATACCTAATGCACCAGCCTTAGCAATAACAATGGTGTTTTTAGCATATCTGATATCATTGTTTCAAAGAACTTCTACTCAGGAGTGTTTCATGATTCACCTGGGAATCTACTCAGTTATATAAAATCAGAGGTGGAATGAGCATTCACTCAATTTATGTGAAAACTTTACAGATTTTCATTTGCCTCTTTGGACTGTAAGATCAAATTATCCAAGTGAAAAAACCATGAGGACAAATAGTTGAGCTTACTCTAAAAATTGTGAAAAACAAGAACAACACAGATTCCTTTAAAGGAATCTTGAAAAGGAGCTAATATCCTATTTGATTTAAAGAAAATTCTGTTGGTCCATTTTCTCTAATGACTCAGGCGAGGGGAAGAGAACAGGAAGCGGGACTCTAGACATGAAGGGTCAGTTATCTTGTAGCAAATCATCTGTGATAATGAGGGATTTATATTACACAGAGAGAATTTCCTCTGACACCCTGACATCAATGATTTTTGCTATGGTTAAAATCAGTTAGGAGCTGATATCTATAGTGATATTTAACAACTTATAAAATGTCTCTCTTGTCCTCCCTCTTTTACCTTTCTTGCTTCTTCATGAATTTTAAAGTCATGTATTTAAAGCGTACATTCAGCCATCTTTCCAAATTGTGTTGTAGAAACGGAAAGCACCCATCTGATGTTTTGATACTCACATCTCAGCTGAATTCTGACTAAACAAGAGGCTTGTTCACTCGTTTTTCCACCAGTTCCCCCCAGCGATTCATGACCTGGGTATCTCCTGACCCTTCCACAGTGTGGACTCCATCACATGGGCACTGATAAATCTAAGGATGATATTATGACACAGAAGAAGCGGAAGAAAGACAGCCGACTGCTTTTGCATGGTGGAAACACACTTGTCCACTTTGTAACTTCTCGATGCCGCCATGGGAGGCATCCCATACATTAGCTTTACAGGGTCAGGAACCCAACAACAGAGTATTTGAAAATGAGAACCCTAATTCTCATCTCATTTGAGCTGCTATGGGTCAAAGTTGCTGCTCTACAGAATACATTTAAAAAAATTAAATTTAAATTCATTAAAAATTAAATAAGGTACCATTCTTCTTTCAGCAGGGGGAAAATTGTTTAAGCATTCTTCTTCAAGAGATGAAGAGGAAGTAATAGAAATGTATTAGAAGGATATTTCTAGGCCCATAATTTGATTACCTTTTTTGGAGAGGTAATGGTTTTATTGACAAATATTCTATATATGGTATTCTACAGTTCATTTATTTAAAGTATACAGTTCAAATTTAGTCACAAAATCATGCAGTCATTACCACAGTTATAGAACATTTTTGCCATCCCCTAACAATATCCTATACTCTTTAGCTGATGTATTTCTATCTGCTTTTCCCAAAATAATCTTCTCATTTGCTCTTAATTGACCTCCCAGCTTTATATGGGAGCCTTTTTATGGCATTTGCTTTGGGCTCTAGATCTTTTGGGGTAGGATGGAGGGGAGGTTGAGGGGTGAGTGGAGGGGACTGTGTTACTAAGAGCCCTCGCAAGATTACCTGGCAGATCACACTAAAAATGGTTTTCAACAGGACCCTGAGAAAACATGTACCATGAGTGCCTGAGTCAGGATCTCACTACTGTTCTCCATAGAGAACCATGAAATGTATCCGTGTTCAGAAATACTAATGAAAATAAGCCAACCACTGGATAAATTGAATCTCCTGTCTTTCCTCCTTTCACTCTCCTTTCTTCCTGACAGCTTTTTCTCTTTCTCCTCCTGTCTTTCTGTCTTGTCTTATTGTGGTATATTCCTTTTTCTAGATTACCACAGGCCTTAATACAACAACAGCCTCTGTCCTCCAATTTTCCATTGGTAAGTGTTTTTAGCAATTATAGCAATTTAACTTGGAAGTGTTTGTTTTAATCATAGTGTACCACCAGGAGTACAGTGCCAAATGCTTTTAGATTTAGAGTCTGTCTTAACGTTGCTGTAAATAATTTAACACATTTTAAAAATGAAATTAAAAATTGTAAATGCTGCATTCTGTTCTCATTTCTCTCCAGCAGGGAGCGGTATTTAAGAATGATACAGATAATCCAAAACGTTTTAAAGTGATTTACATATGGATTTTGAATGTTTGCCATTATACTGTTACAGCAATAGAATTACCTTACTGGTTGTGTTTTGCTCAGATTAAAGTTAAAAATCTGTTAAATTTCCTGCACTTTTACTGGCTGGTAGTGAAAGAGATAATTATTGTTCTCTGAGAGAAACCAGTTAGGGCTTCATATTTGACATAAATAATCTATGTTTGATTCAGACATGGATCATTTAAAAATGACTCTATCTGGCAATATTTCTTTTAAGTGCTTTTGCATTGGAGTTAAAAATTCCTACCCAAAGCATTCAGTAAAAATAAAGTACCTTTTGATCAAGTGTTTACAGTTTTGTTATCTGTGTTACTTTCCATTTTAATTTCCAAAGGCATATACTAATAAATACCATGTGTTAAGTTTCCAGTAGGAATGTTCTAGCTAAAGAAAGATACTGCTCTTCTAGATGGGAGCCACTTTTATTGATCTTGGTCCTGTAACATGGAAACCTCCTCCTGGCTTCTGCCAGTGACTTGAAGATTTTGGCAGCTATGCCCTGGGGGCACCTTCCTCTAGATCACCCCCCCCCCCACCCTCCCCACCCCTTCCTAGTCCTGATCAGAAGGCAGGGGCTCACTGTCGTTGATTGTGCCCCAGAGCAGTTTTCTTCCAGCCGTGTAGTTGACACCTTCTCATCTTCGGAGCCTGATTTAAGCATCCCTGGGTATGATGTGAAACTGCCTGGCTACACTTTGGGCTGTTTTCTTCTCACATCGATAGCATAATTACCACAGTTTACAGAATATTCAGAAGTCCATATGTGGTCACAAAGGAAGCATTAGCAAAAACAAGATAATGAGCTTTTTTTCATGAGAGGGTTTTCTTTGATCTATTAACAAGTGCATCCTAAATTTTCTGTAAATGTAATAATTTTATAATCAGAAACAAATGAAGTTCATTTTTTCAAAGTTGGAGT
Source organism: Cryptoprocta ferox (assembly GCA_028646485.1). Lineage (NCBI taxonomy): Eukaryota > Metazoa > Chordata > Mammalia > Carnivora > Eupleridae > Cryptoprocta > Cryptoprocta ferox. The sequence goes on along the minus strand of CM053559.1, from coordinate 37,669,071 downwards.
GCTACAAAAACAATTTTTTAAATCCCTAGCATGACAGGCAAGTAACTAAGAGGTTCTTAACCAGAACCAATGTGTTTAAATTTATTACGCTATTTATATATATATATTTTTTTAAAGCTGAAAATGTTTTCCTTTTTATCTGTATTCCAAGTATTTATTCTAAATTTTTTGTTAGGGCAATGAATTAATTTCAAGTATTATCTTTAACCAAAGAAAGTATACAAGAGAATCCTCTTTAAAATATATGCTTCTTGGGGCTCCTGGGTGGCTCAGTTGGTTGTGAGTCCGACTTCAGCTCAGGTCATGATCTCACGGTTCGTGGGCTCGAGACCCATGTCATACTCTGTGCTGACAGCTCAGAGGCTGGGGCCTGCTTTGGATTCTGTGTCTCCCTCTCTCTCAGCCCCTTCCCTACTTACAGTCTCTCTCTCTCTCTCTCTCTCTCTCAAAAATAAATAAACATTAAAAAAGAAAAAGAAAAAAGAAGCCACGTAGTGGCAAACCTCTAGCTGTATGGTGTGTGGTGGTGAGTGGTAAATTCAGCATAGTGGGCAGAACTTTTCAGAAATGGTTTTGTGTATCTCATTGTGAGTGCTTGGAGTAGCCTCATTCTGTTCACATGGATGCTGTAAGGGCTACATGGGGGCAGGCACACAGGTTCGAGAGATGTCATCATTGCATGAATTCATCCTCAGCTGTATTAAGTTCCATAATAACCAAATACCAAAATAGCAAATGCAGCCAAATAGCAGCCATTGTATTTATACTCATTTCAAAAATTATATTGAATGTTATAAAAAAAAACACTGCATATAGACAGTCATATTTCTTTGTATGTTGTGGAATTATCCAAATCTGTACTGAGTGTGTTTAAATATGGTCAGATTTTGTGTCACACCTTGGAAGTCCTTTAGGATGTTAAAGGTTCATTGTGTAGTGTGATGATTCAGATGTAATCTAGACAATTTTCTAGGGAATTCTGTCATTATTTATGACTTCATTGGTGAATTACATTCCCAATTATGGACATATAACCACAGTTGAATGAATTATTGCCTTGATACTTTTATATTGCTCTTGTAAACATTTTCAATCCCATGACAAGCATTATCCAAGGGAATCCCAAGTACCTCATAGATATGTGCACAGAAATGTCTTGAATTACTAAGAGTATCAAATAAACTCTATCATGACATTGTTTAGCAGTAGTGCTCTCCCAGCCCTTTCTAAATATATACACCTATACACACACAGGTGTGCATGCACACACTTATAAATATATGCATAAATATACAGGCTACCTTAACCAAATGAATTTTAAATTTAAAACATCCTGAAAACAACTCTGGAACTTGAAATTTATCAGGTTATCAATAGCTCAACCATCAGGAAAAGTGTCCTAAAATGTTCTTAGAAGAACTTTTCATTTTTCCATTCCAATAAAAGATCTCATCCGTTTCCATGCGGAAGCATTGATCTGCTACAATCCTCACTTGATTCATTAGAGTCACCTACTAGAATTTATAGTCCCAGCCTTAGAGACATTTACCCATTTCCTTTAGATTTCCTCCAGGATAGGAAGAAAAATTCAAGATGATGCCTTTGCAAACTGTTATCTTACAGGTGCCTCCAAACTGCTTTCTCAGGCAGGGTCCTGGGTCCAAGGGAAGTGCTGATGGTGTTTTTTTTTTTATCTTACATTCACTTAACAACATGTCACTGGATATTTGCTGTGTGCCCAGACTTTTCCTGAGCTAACTCTAACTATAGAAAGACAAGGAAAAAAAAGAAATAGAAAATGTTTTTACAGTGCTTAGTGGTTTGGTAGAAGGCTCTGGATGCATACAGAACATGAAACCTCTACAGAGCTGCCAGATTGTTATAAACAGAGATGGACATGTGTACAGGTCCCCATGATGGCTGGTCCTTCATAGTAGAGCAGGTCAGGAAGGCTTCTTAGAGAAGGCTTCTTAGAGAGGAGAATCCCTGAACCCCAATAACAGGAGTCATTGGAAAGGACAAAGGTTTTCCAGGTGAGGAGACAGAATGACAAAAGCAAGGTATAGGATGGGAGCATGAGTGTCCTCTCGGAGCAGAAAGACTGACCAAAGGGTGGCCGTGGTCAATGTCAGAGAAAATTGTGTCCATTTGAAGAGTTCATCTACATCACCTGGGGGGTTTAAACTTAATAGTCAATAGAAGTCAGAAACGGTCTCTTTCTCTCTTAGGCAATAAAGAAATATAATGAAATTCATTCTTAAGAAAGATCATTTGGATAGTTAAGAGTGAACTTGTCTCCTCCTTGCTATAAGTCTACACTAACTCACTCAATAAGATCTTGCCAAGTACTATGCTTGTTTAGTTTAGCCTAGCTCTTTCTTCAGATTAATAGAATTTGTAGGCCAAATGGGGATTAAAGGGAAAGCATTTAGAAACCTATGCCGTGAAGAACAGAATTTGGCTCGGGAGGTGAATCTGTCTTGTCCATCATGGTATTCTCAGCCCCTAGCCCAGGGACTCAAAATAAGTAGATGTTCTTAAGTATTTCTTGCCTGAGTGACAAGTCACTATTGCAGAGACATCTCTAATAGTATGTAACCAAGTGCTAAATTGGTTTGATGCAGACATTTCATGCCAAAAGAGGATTTGGGCATGGTGATCTGAGGACCTCTAGCAATGGAAAAGTTGACCCAGAAGGAAACATAAAATCACCAATATAGTATGCTTTTAGTGAAACCAGTGGGCAGAAATATATATCCATGTATTTATCAGTTATTATTGAACTAGCTAGAATCTACTACTTGTTCATGATTTATAAAATTAGTAAAACCTTTTTTCTTTGGTTTTACTTAGGGATATCCTAAAGATTTGGGTTTTGTGTGTGCATTTTTTTACTGCCTTTTTATTTGTTTTTAACCATCTCAAGACAGAGAAGAGTCATTAAATTATAAATGTTTTCTATTTATAGATTAAAATATAAAAATGTCCTTAGGCCTGAATTATTCTTGTATGTACTGTATGTGCCACAGAGTCTCAGATATATGAGAGCTACTCATTTTGTATGAGTGTATTTTGAAAAATAAAAACTAGAAAATTATAAAAGTTAGAAGTACTCTTATTGGTGAATTGGAAGATTGCTTTGTAAAAAAAAGTGATCTGGCATTATATTTCCTTAAACAGATAATGAATAAAATCCTACTTGTATGAGATATTATATTGCATTTAGCCTAAGGGAGGCAGCTTTTCCCTCAAGCCTAATTCATAAATATCTTCATTACTCAGAACTCTTTTCAACAGAGAAGGTCTCTCTCTACTCTTAGAACAGCTGATTCAGAGGGAGGAGAAATTGACCCCTCTATGTCTTGGTAGGGATTATTGCTCATTTCCTCTGTGAGCTTTCTGAGATCTGTTTCTAAATTAGACTCTCATTTTTTTCAGGAGTCACTCTCCTTGGTAAGTGAGTAAAACCTTGGGGAATTTATTATGAAATAGTGAAAACCTCTTCTAAAAACATAATCTCTAAGTATGAGACAAACAAAATCTCTGATGACTTGAGCTCAAAACAAATGTTAATAAAATACAGAAGTTTAGAAAAATTAAATGGTGAAATTGGTTTATTATATATGCATTTAAGGTTAAATAACATGTTTTATTTGAGTATTAGATTCTTGAATATAAAAGATGTTAAAATAAAATTTGTTTATGACTTGATTTTTAGATCTTTAAAGATCTTTATTAAGACAAAAACTGAAATCTCTCTATATAGAACACTTCTATGTTATCTAAATTCAGTAAAGGTTTGGAAATGATTATAATTCAGGTGATCCTCCTTCTTCATCCTGGACTTGACTTATTCCTTTTCAGGGAATGCATATTTTAAAAGACCAGTTTAAATAAACTTGATATAATTTCAAATCCACTTCACACCACGTTCCTAAGTCCTATTTTAAGTAGGAAAAGGGAATGTTCTCAAATGTAAAATTCTACTAAGCATAAGGCCCTGGCAGAGATCATTGAGATTAATTATAAGTGTTCTTGAATTATTAAAACCGATAAATAATTATCATCATGTGAATTAAAATACAGTTTGAAAGATACTATGCCCTTACCCTTTTAAAGTATTTAATTCTTTGTCACTCACATTGATGAGGCTTAAAAGATAAATATCAGTAATTCATAATTATGTTCTACTAAAATTCATTGAGTGCTGTTCTAGTAGAAGGATATAAGTAGTAAACTATAGGATGAGAAATTGATCATTGGTATAGACTGAGTGGTCTTGCCTATGAAAGCTCATTGGCCTAACCTGGTATCTCTGATTCCCTACTTCCTCCATATTTTATGATACCTACTGGACTCTGCTTTGATTTATATACTGGTTATTTCTGCACATCCACTTTCACCCTTTAAAGTTTCAATGTTTAAAACCCTTTAGGGCTAATTAGTGTACCAGTATCCCCCTTTGTTCATAGGGCAGAATTTTGCTCACAACTAGAACTAAACAACTGTGGACTGTATTTGATTAAATTCATAGGTTAGGAAAGAGATTTAGTGATGTTCCACATTGGTGCTCAATACTATACCCACTCTTGACTGCTGAGACAAGGGAGCAGCCTGAATGAAATCCATGGGGAATATTCAAACTTGATCTAGGCCAGCAATTTTCACTTTTTTTTTTTTTTTATCAGTCTAGGAATCTTGATTGAGAATTCTTCTTTCAGAGAGATCTTTAGGATGTATGCCATGTATAATGTAATGTGTCTACATCACTGTGAAGAAAGCCAAACCCAAGACACTGGTCAACCTGCAAGGACTTTAGTTATCAAATGTGTGGGGGTGGGGGGGATGGGTGGGTGTCCGCGTGTGAGGAAAAGCCAAGGAATGGGTGCAGACCACAGAGGAGAGTGAGAACACAGCCTGTTGGAAAATTCAGACAGAGGGAGATCCAGTGGCAGGACTTTATCATTTGGAAAAGAGACTGCTAAGAGCAGGTGTGATACTGCTTTAGAAGCTCAGCACCACAATTAAGATTAGAGATGGAAGCCTGCAGGGGGACAAGGCAGAGGCTATTCTAAGACCTTAAAATCAAGGTCAAAGCCAGAATGGCAGCGAGGTGGTAATGCTGAGTTTCCAGATTGCTGGGGCTGGGGAGGGGCAGTACTTAACACCTGCTGCCTAAGGTGGGGATCAGTCCTCCTAGAAAATGAGCCAGACCTGAGCACTAGGGCTAGGCTCTATGGCCTTGGCCCTGAGAAAAGGAGGGCTGCTTGGCAGGGAACCTGGCAAAGCCTGACACATTTTGGATTTCTCTTCCTTATGTTTCTCCCAGCAAAGGATCTGATGAAAGTTCTATGCTGTGGGGTTGGGAAGAAACTTGCAAACGGGTGGGCATCCCAAAGTGGCTGAAAATGGCATGGTATTCCATAAATTGGGAGAAAATTGGTTCCTTTATCTCTTATGATAGGAGTGGCAGTAAAGAGGAAAAAATATAAATATTTTGGAAGTGAGAGAATGGGAATAGGACTAAAAGAGAGAAGGGTACAAAAGGGGAGAAGGACAGCTGTTCATTTTATATCCTGTGGTCATTGTCCATCTGCCATAAACTGAAAGAAGTCACCTAATGAGGTTTGGGGATTTCAGCCAAGGAAGTGACTAAGGGGCAAAATATTAAGTACAATAAATCACATACTGTCACATTTATTCAGTAGGAAAGGTTTGTAGATCCAGTAGCCTGTTTACTAATAAAGTCATTCAAAACAGAAATTATTGCCAGTGGCCTCATTCTAAAAATAAACAAAGACAAAACAGAAGGTAAGGGCGAGTTGCTTTGAAAACCCAGCCCTTTTTCTACATCATAAAAGAGGTTTTTTGAGTTTAAAGGAAACATGTTTTGAGTGTAAGTGCAGAATATTATTGAGGATTTTTACTGTTGCACTTTATTTGAACTCCCTTAATCCTTAATATCAGTTTGCAGTAGATGCTTAAAATGGACATTTTACTTCCATATAATGATCCTAACAGTACTATCCTTGAAATATGCTTCTGCAGCTAAAAATATGCTATAATCCTCCCATCCAAGGATATTTTTTGGTGGGCAAATCAGAGGTGGAAACATAAACTCTAGATTTCCATATTCAAGCTATTGATTAACTGATCTTTGGGGACAACCAAAGATTTTGGACATGTTGATTTCGCTAAGCTGGCAATTTGTATTAATAAAATAATGATTTATCTCAACTTCAGTCATCCTATTGTACCAAAATTGAATTCCTTTGCTCTTGACAGATCCAAGAATTATTTGAGGATCTCCTCTCGTGTGGAATGGAGCCGTTCTTAATTAAAGTCATATCTGTGGGCTCCTTTCAGTCACAATTCTCATCCCTGTCATTTGGGACTGAGAAGCCCCAGGATGCTTCCCAGGGCTGCCACAAAGCATTATCCGATACAGTAACTATTTTTTCCTTCCCTGCCTCTTACCCACAAATCAGACTGCTGCCCCTTTGGCTACAGCCCCTGAACTTCAGCAAGGCATGAGCTGCTGCCTCTTTTCAGGCACAGGCCAGACAATCCTACCCTGTACTTTATGAAAGCCCCTCACAGCAGGATGCATAGACACAATGAAACATGGGATAAACAGCCAGATGCCTCCAAGGAGTGGGGGAGACTCGGCTCAACTGAGAACATCCCTGTTAGCCATGATCTGAGAATTCGTAAAATAGTCCATGTGGAGCCCAATTCTCACCTCAGGTAGATTTTTCCCCCTTTTCCTTGAATTCTACATTCCAAAGTACTCTGTGGACAACTGATGTACAGGAAGGTAATAAGTAGCAAAAACAATTTGTTTCAAAGAGAATAAGGCAAGAAGGTAGCTCACTGCTAAAGTAGAAACATCATTACATTTTTTTTCGAAATTTACAAACTCATGGAACAAATGTATATAGATGTGCCACATAACAAAACATTATGCACAGTACATAAAGGGTAACAAAGTTGAGGTTTTTGTTCTAGGAGAGGAATAAAACAAACATGAAAACTAAGAAACATGAAACCAGTTATCCTGGAAATTATAGCATTATGTGCCTTAAAATGGAGAGTCATCATTTAATGACTGTTCATCATGTAGTACTTCTATGCATATTTTATCAAGATGTTGTTCTATTTATAGTAGATTTTTTTGGCAGTCTCAGTAACAAAGGAAATAAAAATCCAAATGTAATGTAATCATTGTTCTACATTATTGTGGTTACTGGAAATTAACATGCCCAACTGCCTCCAGTAAAATATTTGAACAGAAGTTTGTAAAACTATAGAAACACTGATCATCTACATAATAATAATGATCTATGATTTGCTTATGGCAGAATTATTTTGAAGAAGATGAATTACAAAGTGGCAAATACACTTTCACTGTGTTTCTTGATGCTTTGGGGGACAGCGAGATTATTTTCTCCTCTGCAAAAAGTACTGTCCTCAAAAATCACTCTTAGCAAGAAAAGGGCAGGTAACTGCCAAAACTGCTTATTTTATCAATATCTCCAGGTTCTTCTTCACATTTTTCACAATATACAATGCGGCAAGTTTCTTTCTTGAATGCCCTACCCTATAGTAACATGTAATATCCCCTGGGAATGACAGTGTCCAGCTTTTTAAAAGCTTCTCTAAAAGCTCCCCATTCATCTCTTCTCTCTTTCCATTCGCTACAACCTCATGTTAATGGTCCTGTCTTCCATTTATCTACCTTGAAAAGATGAGAAGATGGGTTGATCTGTTAAGATTTGCACTGGTCATAGCAGGGAGTTCTAAGTAGCTAGATGACATCCATTTGATAACTTTATGATCTTTCTATATCAAATGCTGTGGTTTACATGCAGCTCCTGGAGCCCTGCTTGTCTCTGAGGTCTGAGTTTTGAGTAATGGCAGCAGCAGGAGTTGGGCTGCGGGAATACTCAGCAGGGCTCTGTCCAAATACTCCTCCAGCCTTCAGTATTTATGGGCCCCGCTTTGCTATCTAGAGGCATGATTTCTGGCAGTGCTTTGCCCCATCTATAAATTCTGTGAGATCAGTTCTCTCCTCCTTCTGTGGCTCTGTGCAACATTTAAAAAGGCAGCTTGTTTTTCACGCAGAGCTTTGAGGAAAGAGCCTGCCTCCCAAGAGGACAGTAGCTCCTTCCATTGTTTCTGTACTGATAAACTTTGTGAAGTCCTGGGTTTTGTGGAGAAGGGCATAACTGAATAAAAATAAAACTGCCCAGACTAAAACCATATGATTTTCCTTAAGAGTAAAAGGAAATAAAGGGAGCTCCTGGAGATGCAGGCTCACAATCCCTAATCTGTAATTCCAAATGACAAAAAACTCAGAAGAACCACTCACCTATTTTTTTTTAATTTACATGATGGCAACCCCTAATGTAACCTGGATTCATCTGTCAGCAAGTCCTGACTTGAAATAATTTAAGGCTAATTAAAATCTTTATTGATATGACTTACGTGATCTTCATGCATTTCACTGCAGAAATATTAATGTGTTTGATTGCAGAGTATTGCCCCCCAGACTTGGCTGGGGATGTTGCATAACATGTGGTTATGCACATCACCTTTCTGAAATCCGTAAATTAGTTATGTAAGTAAGTAATTTGGATCCTGAAATTTGTCTTACCTCAAGGGATTATGGACCTCTGTGGCTGTGATCCTGAGAAAGGAATTAAATACTTAATATAGAAAATATGAATATTTCTATTAAGTGGCCTTGATTTTATACCAAATTAAGCTATTTTTTAAGCTGTTTGGTTTTTTAAGCAACCACCCAAGAGAGATGGGAGAAAGGGAAATGTTCATTTGGGAATTTTTGAAACTTCCTGACCCTAGAAGGCATTTGTGATCTCCGTACACGTATGCTATGCTCAAAGGGCTATTGTGCAATGAACAGGTTTTCAATGTACTTACTAGGGGCTTTGTTCATTAGCACATAATTGCTGTTTGCCAATGGGCTTGTGTATTCTTGGCATTATGAACTCTAAGAGCTCTTTAAGATTTTCTCAGTCATACTCCAGTAAACAAGGCCCAGAAGTTACAGATTCTCTGGGACTTTTCGTTGAGCCCCTGGGGTTCATGAAAGTTAACGTAGGTAGGTTTCATTCAGGTTCATCTTCAACATATGCCAAAAGTGGGTGGTGTGCGGCGAGTGTAAGCAAACAATTATTTAAAAGTTTCATTAATCCTAATGCATTTATAATGCCTTAAGTAATAGAGAAGGAAATGATAACTTTTTGTTCTCTTTTTCAATGTTGTCCTTCATTAAAATACATTTATTACTTGAATGTGCCATGCTAAGCAAAGTGGAAAATGAACTATGCAATCTAGTCTTCTGTGTTTTAGGACCTGTGATTTAAGATATTTATGAAATGCAGGAAGGCACATGAAGTACATGCTCTGAACAGGGGTGGGTCTAGGTTTTGTGAGTCTACATTTGAGGCTTATATAATTTTGGGTAAGGCTAAAATCTCTTAAAGGAAAAATACATAACACTACACATTCAAAGTTAGATGCAAATGTGAATATTTATTTAGTTATTTAGAATGAGAAAAAAGGAGTGCCTGATTGTCTCAGTCAGTTGGGCATCTGACTCTGGATTTTGGCTCAGGTTATGATCTTGGGGTTCATAGGATTGAGCCCCATGTCGGGCTCCCTGCTAATAGCGCAGAGCCTGCATAGGATTCTCTCTCTCACTCTCTCTCTGCTCATGCACTCACTTGTGCACTCTCTCTCTTTCTCAAAATAGATAAATAAACCTTTAAAAAAAGGATGAGAAAAGAAATCACAACAAATTACAAATTTTTAGAAGCTAACAATACCCTAAAATCACAAATCCAGAAATATAATACCTTTGTTAACTAACTGAAATGCTCTTTAATACTTTTTTCCTTGAAAGCTTTGGCTGCATCATTTTTTTTTTAATGTTTATTTTTGAGAGAGAGAAACAGATAAGCATGAGCAGGAGAGGGACAGAGAGAGAGGGAGACACAGATCTGAAGCAGGCTCCAGGCTCTGAGCTGACAGCTCAGAGCCCAACGTGGGGCTCAAACTCACGAACCATGAGATAATGACCTGAGCCTAAGTCAGATGCCTAACCGACTGAGCCACCCAGGTGCCCCCTGGCTGCATATTCTTAATATTATAATTATATTTTCTATACAGGGAATAAAAAGATAATTTTGCTTCTAGCTTCATGGTTCAGAGGGTTTTTTTTTTTTTGGTAATTATTAACATTTTACCTTCACTCCTATTGATAACATCATTTAAATGTTTAGGATCATTATCCAACTGAAAAATCTTTATCTTCTTTCAGGTATGAATTGTAAGATTTCAGGGCTTTTTAGCTTTTCTTGTATAGTCAGTAAGCTTAACTACTCTTGAATTGCCATTACTCATTAAACAATTTATCACCATGGTCCTTGAGTCACAATGCTAGGTGTGTCAGCATAGTGGGAGGTAGGAATGTTCCTGGAAGCTCTTTCTATGCTGAGAATGTCTACACTGTAAAATGAAAGTGACTTGCATAAGTACATCACCATATCACACTAAACCAAAATAACCTATTTTCAAACTCATTCCCCTTAGCTGAATCTTAAAAGCAGCCATGGCCACTCCAGCACTACTGGACATGAAGGGAACATGGAGAAAGAGTAGTCAGAATGCAAATGGAGGTCTTGACCAGTAGCAAATATTATAAAACATGGTCATGTGAACATATTACTAGAGATCCTCCCACAGCCTTGGAAGTTACTCACAAAGGGGAGGGGCCCTGAAGCTTGACCTTCATCAGCTTCATAGTGAATCCACTTCTCTCTACATTGTTACTGTCTACACTAACGTATTAGTCATTACATTGATATGTTAGAATTGATGCATCTGTGTTTACATTCTGATAAACTTATTGTCATTTCCAGACTTCTTTCATGCCCTCTGGCAAGTCGCCTCAACTATAAATGCCACTTTCCCTTTACTTAATATTCTGTTGTTTTACTAATCTCAGAACTTCTATGTAAAGACCATGGAGGTTTCTTTTTTTTTTTAAGTTTATTTATTTATTTTGAGAGAGAGAGAGAGAGAGAAAGAACACAAGCAGGGGAGAGACAGAGAGAGCGGGAGAGAGAGAATCAGGCTCCACACTCATAGAGGTAGACATGGGGCTCCATCTCACAGACTGTGAGGTCATGACCTAAGCCCAAACTGAGAGTCAGACACTTAATCAACTGAGCCATCCAGGCATTCTCATGGAGATTTCTATATACTGCTGCAGCTAGTGTTCTGATTCCCAATAAATTTTTAATCTTTAAAATCATGAATGCAAAATAATACTTTTTTAATGTAGATATTTTAAGCCATGTATTCTTTATATTCATTATATTGTACAGCATGTTTCCTTGTCTTTAAGACTCATTTTTATTGACAAAAACTTTTGCTGTTGGTATAAACAGGGAAGGGAAAAGAGCACTGAATCAGTAGTCAGGCCATACAGTCCCTCCCTGGCAGTTGCCCTTGCCACATAAGCTTGGGCAAGAAGTGTAGAGGCTGTCTGGACCTGTGGCGACTCGTTTGTAAAGTGAGAGTATTCATCTTGATGACTCTCTTCCCACTATGGTCCTAAATCCTAGGACTGGGTGACAAGAATGAACTAGGTGTTAACTAGGAATACACTTTGTCTGAAAGCGTGGTGATGATCTGTTCTAGTTAAAGCAGCTCCCAAAAAAATACCAAAGAACTTACCGTATCTTTATTCAACCAGTTATGGTTAACTTAAACTTGTAGCTTGTTCTATCACCAAGAAAAGTTATTAAATAGGAGACATCAAGTGAACTATGTAATGTTGTCACTCGAACAGATCTCAGCATGAGATATCAAATGAGCTTCCCCTCTGGCTTTTCCTACAAGAATGTCGGTCTCTGTGCTGGTAGACTGAGGCATCTCCTTAATCTGCTGCAAAGCATACAAAGGAGATAATAATAAGAGTACATTTATCATGATGAACACTGAGTAATAAATAGAACTGTTGAATCATTATATTGTACACCTAAAACTAATATAACACTGTATATTAATTAAACTTAAATTTTTTATTTTAAAAAAAATTTTTTAACATTTATTTACTTTTAAGAGACAGAAAGAGACAGAACATGAGTGGGGGAAGGTCAGAGAGAGAGGGAGATACAGAATCTGAAACAGGCTCCAGGCTCTGAGCTGTCACCACAGAGCCTGACACAGGGCTCAAGCCCACGAACTGTGAGATCATGACCTGAGCCAAAGTCAGGCACTTAACCAACTAAGCCACCTAGGTGCCCCCAATTTTTTAAACAAATTAATAATCATGGGAGAGAAAGTGAGAAAAAAGATTAGAAATTTTTTAAATAAAACATTTTTAAAAGATAATAATAATAATAATGGTATCGTATTTCCAAAAGACACTCTTCCTAGAATTCAACAGATTCTTTCCTAGATTCATTTCATTCATTTTTTTCAACAACTGTTCACTGAGCTCCACTTGCCTGTGAAGTAGCTCTCAAGGCCCTGGAGAGACCAGATTTACAAGACAAAATATTTGCCCTAGTGGAGCTGGCATTCTGATGGGAATGCTGACAAATGAATGTGTCAGCGAGTAATAAATGTGACGAAAAAATAAATCGGGTCAGCAGGTGAGGGGTAGCATTTTCCTGGAGGTAGCTAGGAGAAGGCCTCTGAGGTGTAACCCTTGAGCAGAGGCTGAACTGGGTAAGAGGGTTAGCTTGGCAGAAGGGACAGCCAACATAAGAGCCATGTGGACTGCCACTCTGTCACCACAAGAGCCTTGTGTAAATGTGCTAAATGATATCTGACTTCTTAAGTGGGAAAGGTGGCTCAAAGGGTATGCATTTCCTACTGTTTCCTGAGTGACAGCCAAAGTCAACAGAAATGGGACTTTGTCACAAGAATGTTAACTGGATTTTTGAGTTCACATGTAACTCTGACATAAGAAATACTTTTGGGGGTGCCAGGGTGGCTCAGTCGGTTAAGTGTCCGACTTCGGCTCAGGTAATGATCTCACAGTTTGTGGGTTCAAGCCCCGCATCGGGCTCTGTGCTGACAGCTCAGAGCCTGGAGCCTCTTTGGATTCTGTGTCTCCCTCTCTCTGTGTACCTCCCCTGCTCATGCTCTGTCTCTCTCTGTCTCAAAAATAAATAAACATTTAAAAAATTTAAAAAAAAAAGAAAAAAAAGAAATACTTTTGATAATTCGTTGACCCATCAATTAATTGGTTGATTGCTAGATAAATCATCTTAGCCTGGCTGCCTATAACAAAAGTGGAAAGTTACTTGTCTATTTTTTTCTAAATTATACTAGGGATAGCACTATTTAAATATAACCAGGGGTAGAAGTTGATACCAATTTCAGTTGTAATTTTATTTTGTTTTTTTTTTATTTTAAGTTTATTTATATATAGAGAGAAAGTGTGAGTGGGGAAGGGGCAGAGAAAGAGGAGAGAGTGAAAATCCCAAGCAGGCTTTGCACCGTTAGTGCGGAGCCCCATGTGCAGCTCGAACTCACGAACCATGAGATCATGACCTGAGCTGACATTGGACACTTAACCAACTGAGCCATGCAGGTGCCCCTCGATTATAATTTTAAATTGAGGAAAATGATTCATAGATCAGACTAAGATTACAATAAAGTATTTTTTTAGCATTACAGTGATGAGGCTCTAGCAGTAAGAGGAAGCAACCATGGAGAAATAAGCCTTGCCATTCTTTTTATTCTTTTACTATTAACTAACAAGTACAGGTACTGTTTGACACTTGTAAATATTAATGGTTTCTTTATGGTAATGATTATTTCAGAAACAAATTTACAAATTATTACAGAATTTATTACTTAAAATACAGATGTGGATTACCTGGCATCTTAAATTTAATCCTGGTTGCAGTATTATATTAGGTTCATGCTCTTCACAATTGTCTAAGTTGGGAAATGTTAGGGTATTGCTTTTTTTGGAATGCAATTTTTTAAAATCTCTTTAAAATGCCTTTCTATAGATTTTAAAGCAAACGACAAAGAAACTCTTTGGAAGAAGGTTAACCTTTTGTGTTTGTTCCGAAAACCCAGTTAGGATATTATCACATTGATCTGGGGGTGAGAGGTGATCTAAGGAGGTAGTGGTGAAAATAAAGGAAAGGTATAGATTTAATAAATATGCAGGAGGAGGGTCCAGAGGTTTGGGTAGTGGGCTGCAGGGCAGGGAAAGGAGGGGAACGTTCAGGGAACCTGCAGAGAAATGACACCCAAGTAAATATGAGGTTTCTGCTTGCTGCAGTTTCACTCATCTCCTATCATAAAACCTGAGAGCTGAGTTGGTGACAGGAAGCATATTTAGGCTAGAGGTGGTTCGGTCCTTGAGGCTTTTCTTTCTGCAGCAAAAACTCGCCATTATGGCCTCAAGTCATAAGCCTGAATAGAAGTAGCAGTATGGAAGCCTGTCCCAACCTGTTGTGACCAGGTGAAAATGTAGCACTGTTTTTTTGGTGTGTGTGTGTGTGTGTGTGTGTGTGTGTGTGTTCACCAGAAGCAAAAGTGTAGGTTCTGATATAATTCTGAATTTCATTTACCCCCACCCCCAGTAAATTTCTCAACTTCTCTTTTTTTCAGTTTCCTCATTTGTGAAGTAGGCATGCACATAGCGGTACCTACCTGTTCATAGCAACCATTATTTTTCTCTTGAGTTATTAGAATGTGTCTTCTTTATGAGTGCTACTAAAACTCTACCTGATCAGAGTTTCTATTGTGTTTGGATCCTAGGAACTGTAAAACCAAATTTTCAACCTCACTCCAGCATTTCTGTGGCCCTTATGAAATGTTTCTGCTTATACTGCTTTGTGTTACTATCCTTCTTCCAGAGAACCTTCATTTTCTTATCAGGTAGACTCTTCTCTTCCCCACTCATACATTTACCAGTGATGCTAACAAACAAGTAGTTTATTCATTTTGGTCTCCGTTTTTATTTCCGTGTTGAATGTATAGCATTTCCACTGAAAAGCCAGGAAATAGCACAAAATAAAAGAAACCGTAAGAAAAATGCACCGTAAGTTCTTCGATAAGGAGTAATTCAATTTAATATTTAGCCCGTGAACAAATATGATCAGAAATGTGCTCCTTTTTCTAGAATAAATGAATTTGTGAAGCTAAACAAAAAAAAAATTGAATCATAATTGAAATCTATTAAACAGTAGGGGCCAAGAACTGTTTTCTAGGCACTGTTCATGTGTTAACTTCTTACTCTTCACAATGGTGCTATCAAGAGATTGCTACTATTTACATTTTACAAACGTGGGAACTGGGCACAGAAAAGTTAAGTGACTTGCCTAAGGTCACACAGCCAAGAGGTGTCTAAGCCCAGATTACAGTTCAGGCAGCTTGCCTCTCCCTCCTCTCCTATCCACTATGCATACTTTCTTCTCTGAAAATAGTTTATGTCAGAGGAGATTTCACTCTAAAATAAGTTAAGTAAAAAAATTATATAGGAGTATCAGTAATGCTAACATTGAATTTATTGTCATGTAGACTTCCCTCATATGAGACAAATTAAATAAGGTATGTTTAAACCTGTATGACACATTAACCTGCACCTACCATCAAAGATTTTCTCAATCCATAACATTACAATTAAGAGTAACATTTTTCAGGGTGCCTGGCTGGCTCAGTCAGAAGAACATGGGACTTGTAAAAAAAATTTTTTTTTACTGTTTATTTTTGAAAGAGAGAGACAAGTGGGGGAGGGGCAGAGAGGGGAGTAGGGGAGACTCAGAATCCGAAGCAGGATCCAGGCTCTGAGCTGTCAGCACAGAGCCTGATGCGGAGCTTGAACCCATGGACCGCGAGATCATGACCTGAGCTGAAGTTGGATGCTTAACCTACTGACCCACCCAGGAGCCCCAAGAACATGTGACTCTTGATCTTGGGGTCATGAGTTCAAGCCCCATATTGGGTGTAGCAATTACTTAAATAAACAAATGAACTTTAAAGAAAGGTAACATTTTTCTATAAGGTTACAATGGTATTAAGTTTCTTCCTACATGTCAAAGTGTTTTTTCCCCTTATAGTGTGTTAATCTATTCAAATATTCAATAGAATTTGTTTCAGTAGAAACAAAACAAATCAACTTAAAGAGACAAGTTAATGCCACAGTCAAGAAGATACTGCATTTGAGAAACTTTTTAATACAGTAGAAAATGGTTCCTGATGGAGAGGTCAGAACTCGTGCCTTGGGGGTGATATTCTGTGTGGCTTATGACTACCTTGTATGACTTTGCAAATTGCTTATTTTCAATTATGCTGGGCCATTATAATAAGACTTTACTAATAAGCAAAATAATTCATCTGGCTATCATTATTCTTCACATTACTTTATCTGGCTGATAAAAATGTGCCATAATTACTGGTGTAATTTGTCTCTGATATTTTTATTCTGAAAGCAGACTGGACTGTGGAACCATTTAAGTCATCTTAGGGCATTTTCTAATTAATTTGGGGGAATTATTACCCTGTTGACTATACTACAGTACCAGTTAATCTGTGGTGAGGAAATATGCAGCATAGATATTCTAAAGCATGGCTGTCAAATGTCTTTACACTGAGTCACAGGCAAGTCAAAAGTCCTCAAGTCTTATCTATTGTTGTAGTACCCTTTTTCACTAGAAACTCCACTCAGTAAAAATGAGGAAATGGAGAATGTGAAGTAAACAAATTACAGCAAACTTCTTTATCATCCAGTCAGAATTTATAGAGCTTCTACTGTGTAACAAGTACTGTTGAGGGTACTAGGGACATATGTAACGGGCAAGACAGACACAGTTCCTATTCTGATGGAACTTGCATCCTAACAGGATATGGACGATGAGCAAGTAAACAATTAAGTAAACACAATAAATTTAAATACTGCTTATACTATGAGTAATACAAAACAGAGTGATAAGATGGAGGATGGTTGGCAATTGGGATAGACCTCTTTGGATTGAGTGCTCAGGGAAAGCTTCTTTGAGGAGGTGATATTTGCACAGAGGAGGGAACCAGCGGGGAAAGATATGAATGGAATGAGGAGACAGTAGGGTGTGAGGAAACTGACAAAATATGTGTAGCTTTAAGCAGAGAGAAGGAGCACAGAATTCCTGGGATGGAGTGAGTGTTCAGGGAAGAGAAAGAAAGTCCAGAGCACTTTATGGCTGAAACATAGTAAATGAGAGGAAGCATGATACAAGGGATGATCTAAGATGTACAAGACAGCAGATCATGAAGGATTTTTCTATATCATGGTGAGGAGCTCATCCTTTCGTTCCTAGTGTGCTGAGAAGTCTTGAGAGGGTTTGAAGCAGGAAATAAAATGATTGTCAAAAATTTTTAAAAGACTCCTCTGTTTTTGTTTTGTTTTGTTTTGTTTTGTCGGGGGGAGGGAAAGATTGCCCGCTTGAGGGGGGGAGGGGCATAGAGAGAAAATCCGAAGCAGGCTCCACACCTAGCGTGGAGCCAGACACAGGGCTCGATCTCATGATCATGAGATCATTACCTGAGCTGAAATCAAGAGCTGGACACAGGGTGCCTGGGTGTCTCAGTTGGTTAAGTGTCAACTTTGGCTCAGGTCATGATCTCACAGTTAATAAGTTCCAGCCCCGAGTCGGGCTCTGTGCTGACAGCTCAGAGCCTGGAGCCTGCTTTGGATTCTGTGTCTCCCTCTCTCTGCCTCTCCCCCACTCATGCTCTGTCTCTCTTTCTCTCTTTCAAAAATAAATAAACATTAAAAATTTTTTTAAAAAAGGAGTTGGACGCTTAACTGACTGACCCACCCAGGTGTCCCAAAAGACTATTCCAAAGTAGTAGTCTACCCCCCTAACTGCTGTGTGGATGATGGATTACAGGAGGATAAAAAGGGGAGCAAGAAAACCACCAAGACATGTTCATTACTTGACTGAGGTCATAGCGGTAGAGAGAGACATAAGCTGAAGAGAGGCAGAACGCCCAGCACAGTGGGATGGGCTGAAGTGGGAAGTGAGGCAAAGGGAGGAATCAAAGATGACTCCTAGGTGTTTTTTTTTTTTTATTGTTTGTTTGTTTGAGCATCTGGTGTGTATCATTTGAAATGAAAAGACTAGTGGCTATTCGGGAGGTGGAAAACCAAATACTTCCAGTTTTGACTTAGTAAGTTTGAGATGTTCATTAGGAATCATAAATAGCAGTTTGGATCGGCAAGCGTGGGTTTCATGGGAGATACAGTCCTGGGTATTATCTGTTGTAGATGTTATTTAAAGCTTTGTAAGTGGGAAAGATCATCAAAGGAGGTGGTATAGGTAAGAGAAGAGAAAAGCACTAAAATAGTTTGAGGTCAAGAAGGAAATGGGAAATGAAGGAGACTGAGAAGCAGCAGCCAGTGATGCAGGAGAAAAATTGAGAAGATGGTGGAAGCCAAGGGAAGAAAGCATCCAAGAAAAAGGGAGAGATCAACTATGACAAATCCTTCTGAGAAGTAAAGTAACTTGAAATTGGGATCTGTTGATCTGGCAACATGGATCCCCCAGTGACCTAACCAAGAGCAGTTTCAGTAGAAGCATGTGTGGCAGGGAGGGGGGTCGAGAGAATAGGATGTGAAGATGTATTGACCATCACTGGATAACCCCTTTGGGTGCAGGGGAACAAAAATAGAATGGGAAGGAGCAGGAGGAGGGATGACGTCAAGAAAGTAGTTTCCTAAAAAAAATATATTTATATTTTTGAGGTGGGGGCAAAAAGAGAGGGAGACAGAGAATCCCAAGCAGGCTCCATGCTGTCAGCATAGAGCCCATTGCAGGGCTCGAACTCACGAAGCATGAGGTCATAACCTGAGCCAAGGTCAAGAGTCAGGTGCTTAACTGACTGACCCACCCAGGCACCCCAAGAAAGTGTTTTTTTAAGATGGGAGATGCCTTGTATGTTTCTGTGGTATTTATATGATGATAGGAATGATCCAGGAAACTTAGGGGGAGAGATGGATGATGCAGGAAAAGGAAAGGGGAAATTTTAAGGAGCAAGAGGAGATGGGATATGTGAGGAAGCTCACATTGGTTAGAATAGAAACACTTTGTCCACTACAACAGGAGGAAAGCAGATAACACCGGTATGATGGATAGAGAATATGATAAATATAGATTTGTGGGCAAAAAGATGAGGGCATACTGTGTGTTTCTGCTTTTCTTCACTACAGGTATTGTATTATTATCCTAATAAGAATGAGCTCAGACTTATGATTTTATGCTAAAATTCTGAAAACTTTAAAAAATAACCCAGTATTTTTATATTAACTTGATAATACAAAGCAAGTTATTAAAATAGCACAAAGGCACGGGCACGAATTCAGTAGCACAAATTCAAGACATTGTTAGTGAAGTGTTGTTTTATTGCAAGGCAGTTGCAGGGCAAGGCGGTTGCTTTAGCAGAGGAGTGAGGATGGTTCTATTTATATCAGTGCATATATCTCTTAAGCCATACGACAAAATATTAGAGAAGAATAGGCTAGAAAAGTTTTTGGTGAAAAATATCCATCACTGTATGCTGTGGGGTTGACTAAATAACAAATAACAATGTAAATGACAGTTACTGTAAATAACCGTAGGTTTGTACTTATCCTTTATCAATTTATATTTCATTTTAAAATCAAGACTTGACAACCAAGACCAACTGGAAACAACATTGATGGAAGTCCCTTTAGCACCAATAAACTGTCCTCCCCCAAACTGTGGATATTTCAGTGATCTTTGTATGTGTAGCTCTACATAAGAGCCAGATATCTTAGACTGTTGGATTGAGATCCTCAATAATTCCTAAAATTTGACCAATTTTATTTATGAACACAAAACTTTAGGAACACCTAATCATTTTGTAAGTTACTTGTACCTTTTCTGTGGACAGAAATGAAAATAATGGACTGTCCTTGTTTGCCTGTCAAGAACCAAATGAAGTGTTTGGGTTTGTTTGGTTTTTTTTTTTTTTAAGAGAGAGAGAGAGTCTCTCTCTGGAAATTGGTCTCCCTGGGCACTCATACCCCATTCCCCAGTCCCAGTTTCCAGTTGTCCATCCCTGTGTTGGAGTCCCTTTCTGTGTTTGACCATCTTTTCACACAGGAACCCTTTACAGTGATCCAGGGCTAGTTCTGTTCTCCCAGGTACATGTTTGGTCTCTAGGAACTTTGCATCTTTCTCCCACTGGGGGTGGAAGTGCAGCCTCATCCTGAAAGTCTTGAGGATCTACTGAAGGATTATAAGTGGAGAGGTAACCAGGTTCAGTTTACTTGTAGGAAGAGCACTGGCAGCAGTGTGGCTCCGTAAGGACATGTGAGGCTGGAGGCAGGGAGGCTAACTAATCACTACTGCGGAGTCCTGGCAAGAGCTAATGAGGGTCTGTTCACAACAGCAAGGAGAAGATGGATTCATAAAAGTATTAATATTTTAGATATGCAAGAATTTAATGACTAAGTGGCTGAGGAAAAGTGATTGACCTGCTGGTGCCTTTGTGTTTTATGGGTACATAATAAACTAAAGTTCGCAACATTGAGATGGTGAGGTAAGGAGATGGGAGAGAAGACATATTTGGACACATTTTTATTCTGATGTTTATAAGCTTTCCTTCTCCCTTCATTTGTAAACAATTGGCGAGGAATTGCATCCTGTGTAAGGCACATTTTTGGTTATCATTTGTTCTACCTATTCCTTTTTCAGGGATTCACCTGACACATTTGCTCTTAAGAGCTCATGGTGTGTGCAAGATGAAAGAGGCACATAAATACCATTTAAATTCTCTAGGCTGCTTTGAACTTTGTTTTGAAATAAACAGATTGTCTGCCAGTCCCTATTCTTGTTTGTATGGAAGTTTGTCCCACATAATCCTGGCTGCTTCCAATTCTAGCCTCACAGCTTGGTATTTATTTTAAGCAGCTGCTTATGAAAGGTAAGATTTGGGAGTGATGAGAATGGCATAAGGTGGGTTTCTGTTTGTGCTTAGGGTTGCTGGGTAGCCATCCTTTGAATACCCTTTCTTTCATACTTCTGCATCCCCATTTTGGCCGTGAGAACAAATCCGGGAAAACTACCGTTTGGCCTTTTAACACATTGCCAGCTTTGGTGATTGCAGACTAACTGGTGTTGTACTAAACACCACTAAAATAAAATAAATGAGTCTATTAAAGCTTGGAACTCCTGAGAACTGCAAATGTAAAAATTGTCCACAGATGCCATTTGCTGAAACCGAGGCTCCTCTAGCAGATGGGTAAAAGCGAAACATAAATTGCACTATTTCTTTTTCTGTTGCTTCATTTGTTTTTAATATGGTATGAAAAAATCCTGCTATTCAGTTACAAGAAACTTCTGGCATATGTTTTTATGGCTGTTTGGGGTATTCTGAGAGGATCTTTGAAATTCTAACTTATGCTATATGTTATTATATGAATTCATTGAATGTGTAGAAACAGATCCTTGTCAGAGTTTTAAAACTTTCTTTGGTCACATTTCCAATATGGAAAATCGTAGTAAGAAATAATCAGCAAATGTTCACAATGAGACATAACATCTCTCTTTTAAGTCTTTAATGTTGGGCTATAGTAGAATAATATCTACTATATAAATATATATATATATATATATATATATATATATATATATAACAGTTTTCATTCATTTACTACTTGAATTTTTATGGGATTTTAGTTTCTTATATGCTGTCTAATCATTTAAATAAGACCCACACAGAAGAAGAATGGTTTTTAGTCCTCATGCAATTTAATGATTTATATACCATTTAATGCAATCACTATTAATTGATACTAACTTGTAAGAACCATGATGGCATTATTAATTGTTCTATAATATTTAGATATTTTTGGCATAGAGCTAAGTATTTATTTTGTAATGTAGTTTAGGAGTGTGTGTAGAAGTGTGTGTATCTTAAAGAAATCTGAAATTTTGTTTGCCTTTTTCCTGATTCCTAAAATTATTTATCAGATAAGATAATATTTATCAAAACCGATTACAAGAAATTTCAGTGTAGTTGGAAGAGTGGAGAAGCAATTAAATAAACATTTAAATGGTTACAAAATTATCTCATGTTTATCAGGAAGATGATATGCAATTACACTGTTTTTTAACTTTGAAACTTACTGTTATTGCTATTTACAGGTTCAGGTTCATGTCGCTTTAGTTACTCAGACCCCAGCATCATCGTGGCATATGCCAAGAATAATACTGCAGACTGGATTCAGCTTGAGAAAATTAGGTTTGTTATCATTTAAAGTAGTTTCATAAACTCTGATGTAGGTGGATTTCTACTTCCCTATTTGCCTTCATTCCACCACCGAATTTATGCTTCATGGTTAAAAGTACTCTGGTTGTAAATTATGCTGAATTTCATGCCTGCACATATTAATGTCTGCCCTATTTGAAGAAGTATTGGTAAAAGTGTCATTTTCCATTCAGAATCTCCCATGGTTAGTAGTAGCTATAACAAACTATTTTTGGTAAAAGCACATTTGGGAGAATAATGTTTATGTTTCAGTCCTCCACAAAATAACATTACCCAGCACTCTACATGGCCTGGTTAGTGGCTGGTTTGGAGGCCTAGGACCATATGAGATTACCACCTAATTCCTTCCAGTCTGTGATGGTAATGAGTTAATAGCCACTGGGGCTTTTTCATCCAATGTTTAGTTCTGTCATTTCCCATCACACTTCCCAAAGGTCAGTTCTAAAATTCTATTATCATCACTGTGATGTAGCTGGTAGTCATTTTATTACATTTTCTTCATTTAAAAAAAATCCCTCAAGAAAATGAGGTAGGACGCTTTAAGAAGCAGCTCGCTCAAGTTGAAAAAATGTGGTTAAGTTAGCAAAACTCAAATGATATTTACAACTTCTGTAGAGCTTGAATCATAAAACAGTGTTCAGAATGGATGCTTAATTTCAGGTCTAGTAAGATACTTAAAGGAAAAAACTACCTTGAACTTTAATAAAATAGTTAACCTGATTGATTTTGTTCTTAAATTAGTATAACTGAAGTAGAACATTTTCCATCAGTCTTGTACAGTTTTTTTTATATGCTAGTTTCCTTACCATATTTGTATATTGGAAGAATTCTGATTTATTAGAGAGGAAGTGTAAGTATTAGGTTCTTAGTCCTTAAAACTAAACCCATCTGCCCAAAGTTTCCAGTAGTATTTCAAATTTAAAAATTGTCGCATGCCCAAGGTCTACTTCAACCAGAAACTGAGAAAAGTAATTCTAACTTATGGATTTTAAGAGACTTGTCTCTCTCTGTGACCGGATAACATATAATCTGTAAGTACCTTTGTAAGCCAAGCTCTGACATGCTGCACCAATATTATAACAGCATTTTGCTATTCTTTCGAATTTCTAGTAGTTGTTATGAAAATGCATTCATATTAAACACTTATAAATGGCTTTAAACAAGGCAGCATAAATATTGAAAATTGTATCCATACCTCCAGTTTTTCTCTACTCAATAGTTATATATCATAGTTTAGGTAAATTGTCGGAGAAATTTCTTGCTGGAAAAAGGCTACATATTTTCAACACGACAAATAATGAATGTATACATTTAATTACAATATATGAAGAAATTCCGCTGTTTTTCACTAAACAAGACTTCTCCATTTTAGACCATGCTCCAGACTGTCATGATCATTAATGCAGATTTTTCGTACCGTTAGTGATCAGAGTAAACATGTTTTCAATCACTTCCTAGAACTAAAATATACTATTTTCATTGGTTTAAGTTCTTTTTGAAGCAAAAAACATGGTCATTATGAAATATTTTAAAAGAAAGGCAATTGATTACCCCCAAAGGTAAGGTACACCATCTATAACCTACACTGACAATTTTTTGGATATATATGTGCTTCAGTGGTAAGTGAAAAATACGTCTTTTCTATAGTCCTTTCAAAACTAATTTATAGTAAGCCCAGGGTACCACTAGTTTGCATTTTAGTACCACTTTTAATCTTGGCTAAAAGCAATCATTTTTGCTATAGCAGGTTTCTACTTTGGTAGAATAAAATGTTTAATAAAAGTACTTTTATCATATAGCAGAAGGGCATGGATTCTAACAGATACACTATAAAAATCATGTTAAATTATATCAAGCTTTTAAAGACTTATCTGCATGAAGTTGTAAAGAATTATAGAGTATTTAGTTTTCATGGCAAATCTCGCATTCATATAGACCCAACAAATAAAAATGTATGTGGTTACTAGAAATAAAATAATATCAGGCAAAGACTGATTATAAAAACAACATACGGTGGTCTCTCATAGATATAAAATTTCAATGTAAGAATCAAAATTAAGAAAATACATTTATAGTTTTTTCTCATTTTTTTCGTCTCAAATACCATAAGCTGTGAGATTATTTAAGTTATTGGAGATTGATTTAGTGTCTACCATGTGCAAAAACCTGTGCCGGAGACATTCCTTTGGAAGGAACCATAGAAGTGTGTGCCATTTTCTCTTCCATTATTCCTTTACTGGCTGACCTGAATATACTCAGTGTCTGCCTTGTGTTAAAAGTAAAGCTCTCCATAGTTTGGCTATGCTAGAATGTATTATGCTAAGCAAAATAGGTCAATCAGAAAAAGACAAGTACTATATGATTTCACTCATGTGTGGAATTTAAGAAACAAAACAGATGAACATATGGAAGGGAGGAAAGAAAGAGAAGAGAGGGGAGACAAAGCACAAGACACCCTTCATAATAGAGAACAAACTGAGGGTTGAGGGAGGGAAGTAGGTGGGGGATGGGTATTAGGAGGGCACTTGTGATGAGCATTGGGTGTTGTATGTGAGTGATGAATCACTGAATTCTCCTGAAACCAACATTGCACTATTAGTGTACACTAACTCAAAATAAAATTTAAAAAAAAGTAAAGCTCTTGAAGACATTTAATGTTAAAACTGTCATCACTTAATGTGTATATCTTAATCATCAGCATATCCCAAAAGATTTAACGGCTGTGGGAATTGTGAGTATTTAATCTCTAATACATATACTATTAAGATAATGAAACTACATTTTTCATTAAAGAACAAACTTGATCTATAAGAAAGAAAAGATGGATACAGTTGAACTTGATGGTTCATTTATTATATGGCGCTTTATTGTATGGCACCAATTCCCATCTCACCATCTGTTCCAGAGCCCCTTCCAACATCAGCACAATCATCCATATCCTCTACCTTCCTGAAGACGCCAAAGGGGAGAACGTCCAATTGCAGTGGAAGCAAGAAAGTCTCCATGTAGGTGAAGTGTATGAAGCCTGCTGGGCCTTAGATAACATCCTGATCATCAACTCAGCTCACAGACAAGTCATTTTAGAAGACAGTCTCGATCCAATAGACACCGGCAACTGGCTTTTTTTCCCAGGAGCTACAGTTAAGGTTTGAGCTCTTTTTTGTTTCTTCTTTTCCCCTCTAAGACCTAAAGCTTATTAATAAATCAAATCAAAGGTAACTATTCTTACCAAATCCGTTGGTAAAGGAATAGGTACTATTCTTATTTATGTTACCTTCTCTTTTAAGGATGGGGAGTCATTGGTACAAAAACATTTACTTACTCATCCATTTAATAAATATCTCTGAGGACCCACTGTGCCATGTCCTTGGCTGAGCCTAGAGAATATAACCACAGAAAGGCAGTTATGTTTCTTCCCTTCACGTGGTTGTCAACTTAGTGGGGGTAGTTAGATGTGTCAACATGCAAATACAAAACTACATAATTTCCATGATCTGCTGGGAAAGTTAGAGTGCCCTGGAAGTACAATATACAATACCAAACCCCAACCCAAGAGATTAGGAAAGCATTCCAAATTGTGAATCTAAGCAGAGGATGAAAGGTAATTTGGATTTCACCAGGTGGGAGGAATAGTGTTTCTAAAATCTGAAATCTCATACATAAAGACTGGACAGTGAGAGCACAAAGCAAAAAGGTCTTAGACAATGGTCAAAATAGTTGTCTAACAGATTTTGAATTGAGACTTGGAATAGTTGAGTCTGGAGACGTGGCCAGTGACAAAAACCTGCAGGTCTTGCAAGCTGTTACAGAGTTTGAACTTTATCCTGGAGGTGATAGGGAGACACTGATTTGCTCCAAATGAGTCTGACAATCAGATTTGAATTTTCAAATATATCTTTGAGGATGGCGGCTGGAATGGAAAGGAGAACAGACATGTAGGGAGACCATGTAGGCAGCTTGTAACAGAAATCCAGTGGGAGATCATGTTGGCCAGACTTAGGGGAGAATGTCAATGGATTTCAGAGATTTTTAGGAGAGGGAATGGAGAAGATTGGGGACTGATGGAGACGATGAGGGAATAGCAGGTGTCGAGGACAAGATTTGGGCAGCTGGGTGGACGGCGGTGCAGTTCATGGAAATAAGAAACAGAGAAGGAGGAGCAGGTTCACAGAAGTGGAATTCACTCTGGACATGTTGATCTTCTTTTTTAATTGAGATTTATTTGATATATAATATTATAGTAGTTTGAGGTGTGCAATGTAATGAGTTAATATTTGCATATATTGCAGAATGATCATCACAGTAAGTTTTGTTGATATCCATCAGCTCACATAGACAAAATTTTCTTTTTGTGATGAGAACTTTTAAGATCTATTCTCTTAGCAACTTTCAACTATAGTCACTCTGCTGTATACTGTGAACACATTGATCTTGATAACCCTGGGGACAGGCAAGAAGAAATATTTGGTGGGAAGTTAGATAAAGCTATCAGGAACTCAGAGGAAATTTGACAATTAGCAGCCTTTTGAATAGAAATTGAAGTCATGGGCTTGCCTGCCCAGAGTGTGTGGAACAAGAACTTGTGCATAGGTGTTATCAAGAATGCCATTAGACCCTTGACTGGACCCACTCAAGTTTCCAATATATGAAAATAAAGTGAAAATATAGCTTAGAGAATTTTTTAAACTGTGACTCACTGGTACAAAAAAATCCTGTGCTGCATGGAGGAGGTGAGATCACAGGAGTAGCAGCAAGTAGAATATAAACATCTAAGATGCTCACCTCCTTTTCATATGTTTTTCGAATTCTAGAAAAAAGATCCAAAATTATTTAGAAACCCTTCAACACAGGAACTCCCTTGATACAATAACACTAGGCATTTTACTTTAAGTTGTGAAGCCACACAACTGACTGGCATTAGGAACAGACACCCTCCTTGCTCAATGTGGGAAAACAACCAGTAAACCTATGGAAATTCGTTCTGACAAAGACTGTAAAACCTTGGTCCCTTTGCAGAGAGTCCATGGATTCCTTTTATATGGATGTAGAAAAGAACCTTTGTAAAGATATCCCATGTCATATCCCACTACCAATAGAAGGATTTCTGTTGATGTTGTTCAACAATGGCAAGAAGACACAAAAACCCAGGAAACACATGGAGACCTAAGGGTCTGGGATTCCCATCCTTTTCCCATGATGATCATTTATCACTTCAGCTCAGTACCCTTTACTATATAAATGCAATTTCTATGCCTTGTTTTACAAGCTGTTATACTAATCTAATTAGCCATTCGATTTCTTAATGGTTTGCATTTTAGTACCACCCATGATAAAAATGCATGAAATGTGGTTTTGCTTCCGTAGTGATGTTCAATTAAATTACAACTTTGTGTGGGTTGTAGTTTTGCTTTGTGGTCTGTCATCCTACTCTTAAACTTACCATTCACATATTTGAGACTTGCCTAGTGACCTATGAAAAAAAACACTATAGTATAGCATGCTCTTTGACTTGGCTACCAGGTAGAAATTTTTCTCTGTTGTTTCTTTTTGAAAATTCTTTTTAAAACTTTGCAATAATATAATCTAAGAATTATCACTTTAACTGATCTGCATGTCTATGCTTTTGCTTTCTGGCTCAAACATCTGAGCATGAAAAAAATCCTTTACCAGGTGATTGGAGTTCTAGAAATAAAAACTCTTTATATAAACTGTATGAAATTTCTTCATTAAATACTGCTCGTTGGGGTGTGTGAGTGGCTTAGTCAGTTAAGCATCTGACTTTGGCTCAGGTCATGATCTCACTGTTAATGGGTTTGAGCCCCACATCAGGCTCTGTGCTGACAGCTCGAAGCCTGGAGCCTGCTTTAGATTCTCTCTCTCTCTATCTCTCGATCTCTGTCTCTGCCCCTCCCCTGCTTGCACTCTGTCTCTCTTTCTGTCTCAAAAATAGACATTAAAAAAAATTAAATATTGCTCCTTTACTTAGTGGCCTCTGAAATGAAAACTGAATAGAACCACTTAAAAAGCATAAGCATATCTCCATGTTACTGTTGATGTAGGGCATGTTTTAAACATTGCTTTACTTTGGACTTGAAGTTTTGAGGATTCTGTTTGTTTGTTTGCTTGCTCTATTTACATACTATCTTTTCTGTGTTCAGTAAAAGTTTCCAAGATATTTACATCTTAACTAAATTAAAGAGCAAGCCCAACAGCTATTGAGAAAGTCTGCTTAATT
The DNA here is from genome assembly GCA_028646485.1 of Cryptoprocta ferox. Lineage (NCBI taxonomy): Eukaryota > Metazoa > Chordata > Mammalia > Carnivora > Eupleridae > Cryptoprocta > Cryptoprocta ferox. Next base: position 37,640,498 of record CM053559.1, on the reverse strand, counting down.
ACAAATAGAGTTTAGTTGAAGAAAAAATGTCTAAGCACAGACAGACTACTCTTAGTCTAAGTAATAAGGGCTACTTTTTACTGAGCACTGAATATTTCAGGTGCGTGCATACATACACACACCAGATACACACACACACACACACACACACACACACACAATTTTATATATATATAAAATATATATCGTCTCATACAATTTTATCTTTATAAACCTATAGAGCAGGTGCTATATTAGCTCCATTTTACAAATGTGGAAATTGGGCATAGCAGTGAGTAACTTGTCCAAAATATCCTTCTCACCCATGGGAGAGCCAGGATTCAAATATAGGAATCTGACTTGATCTTGATTTCAGTCACCACATGGCTTTGGTCTTAGAGGTCGTAAATATAAAGTGGCCTGATTCTGTTTGTCCCGTGGTTCTTCTCAACATCCATTAGTTAAATTATCTGCCCATTTTCTTCCCCATCACTCTCTGACTATAGGTTATAAAATTCTTGTTCTCCTATTTCTTCATCTTGCTCCAGCTTTATTCCATTTGTAGTGCACGTTCCTTCCTCCAGAAGACTGATTTTTATACATTGGAATTTAGTAAGTTCAGCCCAAGCCCTGGTCTCTTTCTTCTCTCTCACACCATAACAGCTGATTTCATGTTCATAGTCCTAGCTACTGGTCCATCACAGGTATTGACTGCTGACCTAAAGTGAACTTAGGGGATGGGAGTGTTAAATGTCTTCCTAATGGAGGCTAGAGGCATTTGCAGTAATCTATATGGGACGTGAAATAGCATAAGAATGGTGGGTGCTCATGAAAGAAAAAAATTGACAGTCTCATGGCAGCAGCCTGCCTGTGACGAGCGTGTTAAGCGACAAGGGTCTTACAAAGGGGATGCCACTGACAAAAACTCCTGCATCATCCTTCACAGAAATGCCATGATGGTGCTCCCCCCATACTCATGACCTTTGATGGCCTCCTGTGTAGACCTAGAGGATGCTCCCTAGCATGTTAATTCAAGGCCCTTTCCAATGTAGGTGCAGCCTAACTTCTCATCCTTGTCTCTTGCTCCACTGTGCTCCAGCCTCAAACAGTACAACATTTCATGCTGCCACATACTTTTCCACCATTCTTTTTTCTCTGCCTAGTAATTCCCAGAGTCCTAAGGGCCCAGTTCCAATGTCATTGTCTGTGTGAACTTTTGCATAATTAATGTCTCCCTCCTCTCCGTGCTGGTGTAACTGTTAGGTTGAACAAGCAGGAGTTGGGGTTGGAGGCTGGCTGTGGAAAACAGGTAACTCTGTCCCCCAGTGACCATTCAGATTGGGCTGACAGCTTTGTGGGTTTCAAGACTGCTGATAGACCAAATTAGTCATCCAGTCACTTTAGTCTCCCAAACAGTCTCAGTTCAATCACAGATATGATCAGTTTACTGTTGTAATCTAAGCTCCAAGCCTCATCTGTAGCTTCTCCCCTCCTCCAGCTTAGGTCTGCTGCAAGGGGGATGGAGGCGGTGACCAGCTCCTTCTCCTTTCTTACCTCCCTCATGAGTTTCAGCCTCTGAACCCTCCAGGGCTGTGTCTGCAGGAAGGAGAAGAGGCAAGAGGCAGATAGTGTTATAGGCTAGAATTACTGCTTTCTTGACTTAGCAGGAGATAAAGCTGGCTCTCTCTTCAGTCTACCTTTGAGCTCTTTGGAAATTTCCCCAGTCCTCACTGATGCTGGGGAATCTCTCGCCTGCCATTTTTTGATGAACGTCTCAACCTCCGTGCATTTTCAGCCCCTGGGCCTCTGGCTAATGACTACAACCTCTTTCTGCTGAGGGCTCCTTGCCTCTCCAGGGAGCCATGTGGGACAAGATCTTGGAAAAACTAGGCTGTTTCTTGTGTCCTTGGGCCCAAGCCTACTCTATAGTAAATATTCACCTTGGATCAATGATTGGGAGGAAAGTTGTTACTTCTAAGCACATCCCTCTTCTTCCCTAGCCATCTTCCAGGCAGCTCCAGGCACTAGCCCAAGCCCATACAGTATACTGTCCAAGTGCTGTCCTTAACATCCAATGCCCCAGGCTTGAGGAGAAAAGAAGGTACCCTCCTCTCCTGATACAGTCATGGACGGGACTCACAGTGTACCACCAACCCTGTCTAAAGAAATCCTTTCTCTGCTGTCCAGCTTCCTACTCACATCAACTTCAAGCTTGTATACCTGCAATGTGAGTGAGTGACTAAGCCCTTTTGCTGCCTCTTTCACTAGGTCCTTATAGTTGGTCCATCCCCTCACCTTAAATGTGAAGTAGTTGCCACCTATTTTCTTGGATCCTCAAGATGCAAAATTAGTTCCATTTCAATATTCTGTTACATGAGACGTGTACCCCTATGAAAGAATTGACAACATTGCTTTCCAGTTATTTATGTTTCTGTCTCCTTGGTTAGAACGTTAGCATCTTAAGCTCAGGGGGTATTTCAACCATTTTTGAATCACCAGTGTTTGGCACATGATGGGTTGTTGTTAGATGTTAACTAATGAATGAATAAAAAGCTGGAAAAAATACAAAGATCTAGTTTATGAGAAAAGAAAATGAATTTCATATTCAATGATGACTTGAAGCCAATTGAAGATATTGTGAATGGAACTGGAGATGATAAAACTGTTAAGAAAATGGGCTTAACTATATGGGTTCAAGTCTTGCCTTTACCATTTATTAGCCATGTGTTTCGGAGAAACTTATTTAACCTCTCAGTTCCTCAGTTTCCTCATCTGTAACAGGGATAATAATAGTATTCACCCCAAGGTGTGGTGATTAAATAAGAAAATACATATAAAACTCTTAGAAGAGTCCATCGCACATGGAAAATGTTTAGTAAATATGTGTCTTCTTTGTAGAAACTTTGAGAATAAGCTCCACAAGGATGTGAATATAGAGGAAAATGCGTAGAAGGCAAAGGATTGAGCCGATGGCTCTGATTATGAGGAGGGGGAAAATAGGATAGAAAAATATAGACCTCACAAATTATATCATCCTTATATGTCACTGAAGTACTATCAGAATCAAATGCATTAAAATGATTAGGTTGGACACAAGTGTTGCCTATACACATAAGCTTTGGCAATCAAAATAAATGGTTTCCATTGGAATTAAATTTCAATGCCATTGATGTGATTGGAATTATTAATAGTTTTTTTAAGTTTATTTATTTATTTTGAGAGAAAGCATGAGTGTATGAGCAGGGGAGGGGGAGAGAGAGAATCCCAAGCAGGCTCCACACTGTCAGCACAGAGCCCAATGCAGGGCTCAAATTCATGAACTGTGAGATCATGACCTGAGCTGAAATCAAGAGTCAGACACTTCATGGACTGAGCCACCCAGGCACTTCAAAGTAGTTTTTTTATTAACAACAAAGATTTTTTAAATGCTACAGTTCATAAAACAAGGGAATAGAAAGTAGTGAGTATGTAAACTGTCTAGCTGATGATCTTGAAAATAATGTTTGAAGATGTCAGGTCAAATAGGAAAAATGAGAATGATTTACATTCTCAGTGCATATTAGTCTTCTTTAGAACTCTTTTTGGTTTCTTTGGGAATATTTAATTCATTTCATCTGAGCCTCTTCTTATTTATCTCAAGTAGGGCAGAATGATGTAAGACCAAATAGAGTAATTAACTTAAGGAGTTTATGTGATCTGGAGAATTGCAGTTATAGGTCACCAGTTTAAATCTGCTCTGGGTTGGTAGAAGGCCATTACCATCTGTTGGCTCTTTAGTAATTAATATGAAATAGATGTATAACAGTATTGGCTTTTAATATAGAATCTGGCCTTATATTTGTTGTCCTTTTTGATTCAGGGTTGGTAAGCTGCACAAGGTTATGGAATTAACATGTTCTCCCTATACAGCTTTCTGTGTTTCTCCTCCATTCTCTTTACAAGTTCATGGCCTTGCCTGAGTCATCTTCCACTATTTTTTTTTTTTTGCAGAAGTCTTGCCCATGTGGAAGAAAAGGCACACCACATTCTTATGCTTCTAATTACCATCATGATGTTTTATTTCCCGCAAATCCCTAAGCAGCCCTTTGTTCATGACCGAGTAGGTGGGGCTCTAAATGCCAATAAATACAGTGCTGCAAGTTAAAAATCTCCCCAGAGCACCACCCTCATTAGCAATCTCCTGGAGTAAGCAGATCGTGGACTCCCAAGGCAAGCCGACTGAAGCCCACTCAGTATTGAATCACCTGTCCTAACTATTGGTTAAGATGATTTTTGCCTTCATTTACAGAATATTGCATCCCTTTTCGGCTTTAATAGATGATTTCTAGAATAATCGAGAATTGTCAGTTGTTCCTATTCAAAAGATACAGAGGACACTCTGTCAGTTCATCTGCAGTTGCTGGAAAAACTATCACTACCACGGCTGCCATCATGCGGTAATGCCTCTGGCAGGTGGCTGTGGGTGTTTGTGCAACATTCCTCATGCCTGAAGCGTGGGAATGATCAATCTTAGGGCAGCTTCTGGTGCTCCAGCTCTATGATAGTGGTCTTGGTTTTGCCATCAAGGCTTAAGGGAAATGAACCAATTTTTTAGCCCTTTCTAGTTAAGACATGTAGTCTCAAGGATCAGCATTTAACCTTGGGTAGTATTCTCATATCCAGGAATGATACTTACACTATCATGGATACTAGATCATAATAAATAATAATAGTAACCCTTTGATGATAAATAATAGTAGCAACAATAATAAGACTAGTAGTAATGATGGCATTTCATGAATGCTTCATAGGTGCCAGAACTATGAGGAAGGCCTTATCATCCAAGTTTTAAATCTATAGTAGATAAACACAGGAAACGGAGCGCTCCATTTTCCTTAGTCACTCTTGAAACATCTGGACAAATCCACCAAAATCATCTCTTTCCAGCTCCTCAAACATACATCCTGCAATCTGAGAACATCCTTAATTTCAAGTTCAAAGAGAAACACTAAATGTAAGTTTCTGGACAACCAGCCCAGAGCGGCTATGGCCTTCTTTCCAAAACTCACCATCAAAGAGAGGGGCCACAGAGATCAAGGAAGCACTCAGGGGACAACCCAGGGAAAAATGATGAGAAAAGAGCTGTGAGCAAGTTTTTTGGTTATGTTTTTGGCTTCTTTGTTTTTTTTTTCCTGTTTTCCTCATGCTTTAATAGTACCCCATGAAAGCAGAGTCTCCAAATGAATCTATATACCATGGAGGCAAATATTAGTCAAGCAGGTGCTTCATTTTGTTTGTTTGTTCTCCTCTTTGGTGGCAGCCAAAATTTGTATTTTGAAAGCATGAATCATTCATGACTCTTTGGTATCTGTGTATATGTGTGTGTGTGTGACTGTGTGTGTGTGTTTTGCTCACTCACCATTAATAAATGTTTATGTCTGCTCAGCTAGCCTGGTTACTCTCATCTTGCAAAGGCATAAATCACTGGCTTCTGTCAACTCTGAAATTGACCCACAGATTAAATGCAGATCGCTGTCAGATAGGTGCTGTTCCCCATATTTTTTATTTTTAAGAAATCTTCCCACTCTGATTGCTGTGCCTGAACCTGCTAATCTTTCTGTATTTATTACCCTAGTTCATTGTGTGGATAGCAAAGAATTCCAGATTACTCCTTCTCCACATTTATGTCAACTTGTGGTGAAAAGTAAATCAAAGTTAAATGTCACAGACTCTGTTCTGAAGCTTTGTCCTTTAGAATAGGCTGTGATTCGATCCCATGTATTTAAAAAGAAATTTCCTTAAAAAGTAATTTTTTTAATTTTTCAAATTTATACCAGGGATTTAGAATCATTAAGTACAGAGAATTTAGAAGGGTCATACATTAATCTTTTCTCTATTACAACTTCCATTTAGGCAGACTGCCTCTTCTTTACTATATCTACTGTTGATAAATATGCAATAATAATGACAATTTTCCTGTTTAACAAACAGCAAAGGCCCTGATGAAGACAACAGCCATTAGATAAATCAACAACCCATTAAGGAGAAGCATTAAGTCAGAACAGGAGAGTCTATTAATTTTCTTATAGCTCTTGTACATTAAGCACTTGCCAAATTCATTGTCCCAGTGGACGTGAGGCAAATCTCCAGTCCCGGATAAGAATTGGAGCTTTCATTCTGAGATTCTGCCGTCACCTAACACTTTTGTTACAAATTATTGAATTGTTAATGGAAAATAAAAGTTATTATGTCCAAATTATGAAAAAATACAATTTATCTGGAAATATAAAATCTTAATGCAATTTGAGGCTAATGAAAAAAAAAATCATAAGAAAAATGGCAGAAAGAATGATCACACTTAAAGCAGAATTCACTTTTAAAATGTGCATTCCGGGGGATGTGTTCCCCTGGCAGATCACTATCTGTCTTCTATCATGCCCAACTCATCTTCCAGAAATTAAGCACCCCAGAAAAAGTTTTCAACAATCTATTTAATGGTTTTATTTTTTAGAGTACAAGGGCAAACAGGAGGAAATCAGATAAGCTTTCCAGAAATGTGCTTTGCAAGTCGCTGTACTGGAAACTATCTGGTGTGTAACTTGAGGGATTTGAGCCCCGGCTCTCTAATGAGGATAAACCTGAGCTCAGTAAGACTTGTGGCTAGTCCATGTTCCCATGTCTTTTCCCATTAAGAATCGGAATGTTAACGATGACTTTCTGGCCAGATTCCAGCTTGTTTAATTGCATGCTGTCTACCTAAATTCCCTTTGCTTGGGATGTTCTTCACTTTGGATTGCATTGCTCTTATTGTCATGTTTCCCCCAAGAGGTGGATGTATGACATTGTAGAATGAGCCAGAATATAATTTGTCAAGCTAATAAGAGTACTTTGGGGATGAAGGGTTAAACATAAGTAGTGTGCTTTTCACAATTTCCCTCCAATGCTGCCTATTTGTACAGTAATTAATGTGGAATAGCATTAGTGAAACATGGAATTGAGCCAAATCACCAGGACAAGGGTGGCAATAACACGGACTCCAGTAATTTTGATAAAGTCTACCAAAAATAACTGTTCCAACAAATCCCAAGAGCCTCCCTGACTGATGCACCCTTATTTGTTTGTTTGTTTTGGTCTGAAGCTGACACATTTAATCACTAATTAATTAAAGTAAGGTTTGTTAAGTGAATGAATGAAGATGGGGGCAATTTGCTGATTTCCTGAGATTCACTGGTCTTTAGTAGGCATGCTACCTATAGTATCTCATCTAATCCTCACAATTACTCCCATTTCACAGATGAAAAAACAGACAGAGAGGCCAAATGGATTCCCCAAGATCAAACTGTTTTGGTTTTCATAGCCAAGTGTGTTTTACTATAAAGCCAGCCCTTTCGTTCCTCAGTCTCTTGCAGCCTCCCACATTGTGCCTAGCATCCTTGGCCTTAATTTGAAACGCAAGTCTGAAAACTTCAGACCCTGTGAAAGTCAAGTTGATCCCCATAGACAAGGTTAACAACTGCCCTATGGAATTTTACATTGTTATTCTTACTCTCATTACTCCAATTCAAATCTGTCACTATTGCCATTTTAGAGTTGTCATAACTATTGCCAAGTAATTATACACTTGTCACAAAATATACCATAAATCGAATCTTTATGAATCTTGGTACAAAGTGGTTCAAATGTGAATACTAAATTAAAACAGAAAATAATGAGAAAAAAATATACTCTTTAAGTTCCCTAAAATTCACTCACTATGGTTGAATCTATTGTATTGACTAGAGAAAATGCACTTCAGCCCTCCTGCACCTGGACTGTGTTCATGGCCAAGTTTTTGGTTTTTTAACTGGCATTAAATTACCTAGAAATTGAATGTGTGGAAAATGACAAAAATTCATTTTGCCTCATGAGAGAAATCATTCTTTTCCTATTTTGATTTTTTAAATACCACATGAAAGTCTGTACCTTTAAAGACCATTGAACCAGGATGTAGAAAATATGTATTTCTATGTGATAATAGTACAGTGAAAGGCTTAGGAAGCACAGTGATGTGCAGGCTATAAGTCAGTCAATTTCCAATCACTCAATCACACATCTCGCTTTAATCCAGAAACTCCTATACCAATATATTTTATTTCCAGCCAGACATTGGCTAATTTATGACTCTGCCAACAATGCCATTTTAATTAATTTTATTCATCTTATTTCTCTTTGCTCCTCACATCTCATCTATTTGCATTGCCTAGATTTTAATTAAAAAACCTCTCCTCTCTAAGGAGCAATCTGAAGTGGCAAAAATAATCACTTAAAATATTACAGTCATTAAAAAATTGGCTGTGGTGGAAGCCATGCATTTTCAATTTTCCTACAAATGATGTTTTAGCTTCCTTTTAAAGTGCACTTTGTATCTGAATTGTCTGCCACCAGCCAGCTTGGCTATCAAAAATGGTCTTCCAGCTGGGTGGGCTGAGTGACAACTCCTTAATGGAGGAAATGGATGGCTCTCTGCGCATGTGGAGGGGATGCCATACCAGGCAGATTTCATTCCATCTGCCACCAGCTCCCTGCAAGCTGGCATTGCCCAAATGCCCAATATACTCATTCCAACAAAAAGGATATCGTCAAAAAAATAAATTGTAATGCTACAGATGCCTGAAAAAATCCTCGGGGCCATTAGACCCCAAGGAGGTAATATTAAGATGGGCCTAGGTGTTCATCTTTGACGAAAACCTAATTAAATTGTGGTGGGGGCGATGCAAGTACTTTTACACATACAGAGGCGAGGCCATTACCATTTTCAGCAGAGTATAGGCAGCAACCTTAAAAAAATGCTGTCCTGAATTGTGTCCAAGGACTTGTTATATTGAGGAATTTGCACTGATGTTTCCTGTTGATGCTTTTCTGAATGGCAAATTCTTGTCATCTAGCTACACTGTGTTCTGCTTTTCAAGTAAAGGAAACCCATTTAACTGCAAAGTAGGAAAATAGTTTTGATTGACAAATACAAACAAATAAGGACTGTATTTAAGGGGTTTTTAAAATTGGAGATCTCTAGTACTCAGAAATATAAAGTGTATGTCATTGATCAGTGCTAAAATAATGACACAAAGTAAAAATAATTATAATTAGTACCATAATTAATGTACCATAGGAAGGCTAGAAATAGAAATATTTAGAGCCATCTTCAGAATTTATATCTTTATTTTGTCCTGAATACATGCATAGTTACCTCATAAGTCAGTCAAAAGCTGTGACTCAGGAAATAAAATTTTATGATCATTTGCTCAAAAAACCTGATAGATTTTTAGTATACTCAAAGTACTCCTGAATTCCAAAATATTCTTGTTTTTTTTATCATATCAGGAGCTCATATGTTTTACAAAGTTAGACATTTAACTGTCCTTTGAACTTGTTTAGATTTTTATTGTTATTGCATGTAAATGACAGGAGTTTGAATAGATGCTGAACAAGAACAGCTGGGTATTAAAATCACTGAGAGCAATTTACTGAAATTCTTTTCATACTTTCAATGTGAATTTTGCTTGGATTTTGAACATAGTGTACTGACATTATACAATCCAAGTTCATCTGTAAGAAAAGTGGCAACAAGTATCTTGCATTATGAAATTTTCCTGTCCTCAGAAAATTTTTGGTAGTCTGCCAAAATTAGGAGAGCTTTTAAAGTTCTAATTGATGATTCTATCTGCCCTTAAAGTGAATGAATGTTTGCAGTATTTTTACCATATGATATTGTGGGTCATAGTCTTTTACATTTTACTGAAGGTTTTAAGTTGATCTGAAGAATTTTAGTGATTATTCTAATGGGAAACAATTAAAAATAGATTTAAATATGTTTCTATTTCTCTATCACCTACTGCTAAGAGTATGGAATATAATAGCTTATTTTTGGAAAAAAATATATATGCAGAAATAAAATAAAGTAGTGATTATTTTATACTACACAGAAGTTTCAAAAACATACTTCCACATATAATATTACTTGTGCTTCTAACAACACCTATGGGGAATAGATATTATTGATACTATTCTATAGCCTGAGAAACTGAGGCCCAGAGGGGTAACTGACTTGTGCAAAAACCATGTAGCTATTAAGCAGAGCAAATGCATTGGAACATACCTTCTGATTCCAATCCTCAAACTCCTCGAGGATGGATAGCAACTGAGTTTTCATTCTGTGCCATCTTGATTGTGTTTGGTTTCTAGTATTTTGTTCTTTTCCAATCTTCATCTCCTCAATTCATGTAAGTGCTGAATTAATTGCGGTAGATTTTAGGGGAGGGTTCAAGCAACCCCATAACCAAGCAGGCCATGGATTCCTGTCCAGAGGCAGAGACACAGTATCAAACAGGCAGCGGTCCAGGGATTCTATCCCAATCTAAATGCATTCAGGCATACATTCTTAGTTTGGAGAATATCTGGGCAACCAGACCCATTCTAAGATTTTGAGCCCCTGTGACCAATCCTAAAATAGAAATCACACAGAACTCTAACTTGCCTTGTAATTGATTTAGGAATCCTCAGAATGAGCACCCTGAACTGTCCCCCTACATTTCACAGGATTCTTTTTTTTTTTTTAATATTTATTTTTGAGAGAGAGAGAGAGAGTGCACAAGCAGGGGAGGGGCAGGGAGAGAGGGAGACATAGAATCTGAAACAGGCTCCAGGCTCCAAGCTGTCAGCACAGAGCTTGACATGGGGATCAAACCCATGAACCGTGAGATCATGACCTGAGCTGAAGTCGGATGCTTAACCAACTGAGCAACCCAGGTGCCCCCCTTTCACAGGATTCTTAAATACAGGATTCTATATACAGTCACCTTCTCAGTAGGCCATTCCTGCTCAGATGGCTCAGGAATACACCAGTTTCATACCAACTATCCCCTATTTTATAGGCCCAATATTACCTTTCTGGTTTGCATTACCCTGACTCCAAACCTTGAACACATTGGGCTCTGCTCAGAATGGCAGAGACAGAAATTGTGTCTTACTCTCCTCAGCACGGTGGGGAGTCAGGGAGCCATCCGTTGCTGTGTGTGTGTGTGTGTTTTGTGCATCTCCAGGCCCTGCTGCCCAGAAAATGACAGCCCCATCGTGCTAAGAACTAGGGGAGGTTGAGCCGCCTCCTGCTGGGCTGTGCTGTTTACTTTGCATGTGTCACAACCTTTTTTTGGTAATGTGTTGCAGCGCTAAGACTATGAAGAAGAGAACAAAGATCAGTACTTCCTCCTCTCTACACCCAGAGGACTTTGGGCCAATTTAGGGAGGGAGAATGGAGCTCACTGTGAATCTTCTCTTAAACCTGACAGACAGGATTAGGAGATTTGTAGTGCAAAGACTAACACTGACTGTTAGGAAACCACTACCCTGTTTGTTATTTAGATTTGGCATTATTATTCTTTTCCTACAAGTTGTTAAAGAACACCTCCTTCCCTATTGAAATAATGAAACTGCTAAAAACTATGCCATTATATCCTTCATGGAAACTTGCCAAAGACAGATCCTACTAGCTTTTAGATCCTATCATAGTAGCATAAAAATTGATTAATGTTCAATTAAGGTGAATATTACTATTTTTTTTCAAATTGATTTATTTATTCTTGATATGGTAACTGTTACTTGTGTTTCATATGCTGGCACTACTGTAATTACAGTGTCAAAAAAGTATATTTGGTAGATAATATTCTGTAATTATATAATTACAAATGGTCTATTCAACTACCAAATGTATTTTGTAATGGCAAAATAACTAACAAAAAGATCCTTTAAAATTATTTATATTTTTCTAAAAAACCAACTGATTTTAAGTTTTTGAAATAAGTTTAATAATATGCAGTTAAACAGTATCTAGTTTTATCATGACTTTTTTAACCTAAATTTTCCAACTCAAGTAAATTAAAATATATGTCAAATATCTTAATAATATAAATTTTTGAAGAGTCACAAAACCATTATTTGTAACACAGTCTTAAAATATTAACAAACAATTCTGAAGCAAATGGAACCAAAATTAAAATAATTAAATTGGTATTTAGCCAGGAATGACCAAGGTTTCATGTTAAGTGATCACTCTTTTTATTATGTAAATATATCCTTTTAATGGTAATTAAATTATTCTGTTTTCACACACATAGATATTTCATGTATGGCTTTTCCTTAGACAATGACTCCATGTGTCCTTTGCACTGATACCGGAGTCCTTATATTAATTCCCGATAGACATAGGTGACAGCTGTTCAGGATTCCAGAATGTGAAGATAATTGTGAAAAAACGTTATTTAGAGTTCAGTGGATTTATTAGGAAAGTAATCTTTGTTATTTCTAGTTAGCATTTGGGGCCTTTACAGGATAATAGTAGTAGATCTTTGGGTTTTACCCTTTGACATTTTCTGTTTACTGTTAAATAAACTGAACCCTAGTTTTGATCGGTTTGTGTGGGTTAAGGATCACATATAATGAGCTCAGTTTAGCATCCATGAATAATGTGTATTCACTGTGGTGTGAAGAAGATTCTCAGGCAGGTGATGCAAGCTGTACATTACAGTATTATCTAGTATGATGACAGGCTCCGTGGGTGTGCCTCATGTGTTAGCGCTGTGAAATGACTCCCCCAAGATCATATGCTCTGAATCTCTTGAACTTCTGGAAGCTTCTGGAAGCCTTATTTACTCTTTCAGTAGAGTACTCTGATTCTTCTCTCAGTTGATTTTACCAGCTATAGCCAGTTTATTACCATAAAACATTTCTTTGCACACATTACTCCCCTATTTTAGGACACCACTGCCAACAGAATATTATAGAGATCTCTTAGACTACTACTATTCAGTCTCCAGTCTAATACTCCAAATCTTGCCTACTTATCACCTTTGTTGTTCATTCATATGTGTCATTCAACTTGGATTTTTATCTATACTAAAGCAACTTGAAGACCTGTTCATCCATGAAGCCTATGAATTTAGACCAGCCCTGGACAGTGATTCCTACCTTCTCTCATTCATTAGCACTTACCATCTGCTGTCTAACTTTGAGACCTATCTTTGATATCTCTCAGTGAGACTGGGATTTTTCAAGACCCAAAGTATGTATTATTATACTTCATTATAAACCCCTTTCCCCAATGCCTTCCTTAGTGCCTTCTACATAGTGAGTTCTCCATAAAGATTAATTGATTACTTGAAAAGACATAGCCCATATCATTCATTTATTGAATTATTCAACAAATATTTTTTAATTCCTACTATAAGCCAAGTATTGTGTTTATAGCAAGGAACAAAATGGACATGCTCTCTGTTCTAAAAATCTTAGAGTCTCTGGACCGAATATTTTCTGTCCAATTACTTTTCTTCCTTCCTTTCTATTTCATTTGCAGAGTATATAAAGCTTAAAAGAATGTTTGATCTTTCTTTTACTGGTATTTCTGTATACTTGACTTATTACCAAAAACTAGTTAATAAAAACTTACATTTTTTAAAAGTAAACATAGAGTTTTCTCAGAGTTTGATCTTACCTTTGACTATTCACTTTGAGCTGAAAAAAAATAGGTTAAAAAAAGTATCACAAGAAACTCTTTTTTTTTTATTTTTCTTTGTAAGCCCTGTGCTCTTTGGAAGAATAACAGAGATTTTGATTTTCCAGCTCCTTATTGTAAGCATCACGCACTACTAAGGTCTTGTCAGAAACTTTTACTCAAAAGGTAGCTGAGAATATACGATCATATCAGGGATTACTTTGACCTTTTCTGTATTCCCTGTTTTGATTAGCTGGCTTTTCCACTCACATTCCATTAACAGACAAATTGTGAAAGGTGTGAATGGCAAGCCAGAAATATATAGAATATTGAAAAGGTCAGTGCGATTTAGCCCATAAGCACGGTATTGAAAATATATGACAAGTCATTATCACACTTAATTCCCATGACAAGGACTGGGCAAAGATGGGAAATTATGCCAATTAAAATATTCTTGTTTCAAACTGAAGGCTAAAGTGGCAAAGCTCAAATGGCCTCTTGACTCCTCTTTTGTGATAACTTAATAAGTTAGAAAGAAATTGTAATTGAATTAAACAAGACAAAAAAAGAGGTAACAACCTTTTCTGATTTGAGAGTCCATCATAGAGGGAATAATATAATGACTTCTCTAAAAACTCTAATTATACATGAGTAAGACAGATACAGCTACAAAACCAATTCAACAGCCACCCCATGCTCTCTTTTCATCTACAGCATAGCTGTCAGTCAGATGGGAATTCCATTTATTTCCATGGAAATGAAGGCAGTGAGTTCAATTTTGCCACCACCCGGGATGTAGATCTTTCTACAGAGGATATTCAAGAGCAATGGTCAGAAGAATTTGAGAGCCAGCCTACAGGGTAAGTAATTGCTATCTCTCATGCTGTGCATAGCACTTATATTTATTCCACTGGACATATTTTAAATGCATATTACTAAATAGCGCATAGTTAAATCAGTGCTGATTATTCTTATCATAGACAGGACAAATGGGTCACACTTGTCCTAAGCATTCTTTATTAAATAATCAACAATTTTTATGTGTATTGAAAATTTATAATTGCGAATACCTTTTAACTTCAGGTGAAGCACTTCTATCTCATTTTTGTTTATTCAGCTGTTACTGGGAGAAAGTTTTTTTCAATATGTATAGGATACAAAATCTACTACTATTATAGTGAGACTTTCAGCTGTCTTCCTGGAGCCGGAGATTTATAGATGCTGCTACCTGATTTTCCATGGAATGTGGTTTTGATCTATAAAAATGGTTTAGGGAATAAAATTTATCTTTGAGAGATTTTTAAAGGAGGAATATGGGGCTGACATTGAAGAAGAAGAGAGCTAAACCAATGAGGATGGTTTGGTGGTTGGTATTTTCTGGACATTCTGAGCCGTGTGCCTTCTTCTGGGTCTTGTGTCGCTAAGATATTTCCTATTAATTGAGGAGCATATATTCGGAAGTTAAAGTTGAAAAAATTAATAGTTTCAGAGAATCTAAATTTATAAGGTAGTGTGAATGGGAAGGAAATTCTGGAAGTTTTTTTTTTTTCAATAAATACATGTAATCAGGTCCTTATTGTTTAGTGTGTCTTTTCTAAGACTATGATGGAGCTGAATGAAGTTAACATAAACTACAATTTTATAATAACTATAAAATAGCACTAACTGTTAACTGTGAGAAACTTTTTTCAGAACACAACATTTGAGGTGGCCATGTCTGTCTCATCTCAACAAATTAAATCAAAACTGAATGGAACTTGTGAGTGCCCGAGAGGCAAGAAGGCCATGGCTCTCTTGGGCTCCCTGCCTCTCATGCATTGCCCAGGAACTGCTTTCTGCAGGACAGAAATCTGGCCAGCAGCCTGAGCTGCCACTGCGTCTGTGACCTTTTGCTGCCACATTAGGGTCTTTTACTATTGAAAGCCAGATTTCTGCTGTGGCTCTTCCCTTCCTCAAGGAAGTCCAGCCTGTGGGGCAGGCCAGGCATGCCTCTGAGGGAGGTTGACACTTTAAGGGAGCCAATTTCTTCAGAGCCTAGCAGTGATGCTGAAGCCCTTGAACCCATAAAGTTCTTCTTGAAGCTTCCTGGCACCTTTGAAGTTCATGTCTTGTGTGGCTTGGGTTTCTCCTTGAGGAACCCACACCTACTGTTCTTCTGTTTCTTCTACATGATCTCCCCCAGGAGATCCTACACAGGGCACCTTCTACTCCCCTTACAAACCAGTGGGCTTTGATGGGGTCCAGAATTTTGACAATGCAAGCTAGGCTTCTTTACCTATCTTTTGGAGGTAAGGAATCATCACCAGCATATCAGTTCTCTCCTTCTGATTCCTGATACAAAAGACCAATTCAAAACCCTTTCCTGGTTATGGAGCTTGACTGCCTATAAAAGAATCCCTAGTCTTGAAGCACAAGAGACTCATTGACCTCCACTCCTTCATCTTGCCAGGCTAATATCATCCATGCAGGAGTGAGGAGTCATCCTCTTCAGTGGATGTCTCCCACATCCCCTGGAGATTCAGATGATTCCCAGTGATACCCAGCCCTGGATAGAATTTATTTTTATTTTATTTTTATTTTTTTAATTAATTAATTTATTTTGAGAGAGAGAGAGAGAGAGAGAGCACAAGCGGGGTTGGGGAGGGGATGCAGAAAGAGAGGGAGAGAGAGAGAATCCCAAGCAGGTTTTGTGCTGTCAGCAGAGCCTGATGTGGGGCTCAATTCCACAAACCATGAGATGGTGACCTGAGTCAAAATCCAGAGTTGGACGCTTAACTGACTGAACCACCCAGGTGCTCTGATAAAACTTATTTTATTTATTTATTTATTTATTTATTTATTTATGTTTGTTTGTTTGTTTATTTTTGAGAGACAGAGAGAGAGAGAGAGACAGGGACAGAGCACAAGCGGGGAAGGGCCAGAGAGAGAGAATGAGACACAGAATCGGAAGCAGGCTCCAGGCTCTGAGCTGTCAGCACAGAACCTGACAGGGAACTCGAACTCGTGAACCACGTGAGATCATGACTTGAGCAGAAGTCAGATGCTCAACCGACTGAGTCCCGCAGGCACCCCCAAAATTATTTTTAATATTGGCCTTCATACCCACCTATCCCCTATCCTACCATGCTTTCTTTCTATTTTTTTTCCAGCTTAAGTCATCTGAAAGAGAACAAAAGTAAAGCTTTTTTGAATGGATTAATGGTCCGTCCAGTAATCTGCTAGTAATATTAGTGAAGATTTAGTACAAACAGAAAACCATGAATAAGGCTTAGAAAGGGATTGATTTTATATAAGAAGAAACCCAGTATATCTTAGAAAATTAATCTACAAGTGCAGAGATATAGATTGCAAAAAATTACTCCAATTAACAGAGCAGACATTCCGTTTTCACAGAGTACTAGTGATATAAGAGAATTTGTGGTTAAACCAAATCATTCATCCCCCAAGACAAAAAGAGAACTGAAAGTACTTATGCTTGAAAAAAGAACTAAAGGGGGGCACCTGGGTGGCTCAGTCAATTGAGCGTCCAACTCTTGGTTTTAGCTTGGGTCATGATCTCACAGTTTGTGAGTTCGAGACCCACATTGGTCTCCATGCTGACAGTGTGGACCTGCTTGGGATTCTCTCTCTTCCTCTCTCGTTGCCCCTTCCCCCCCTACCTCTGTCTCTCTCAAAAATAAATTAAAAAAAATTTTTTTAATAAAAAAGAGCTAAAGTCAGTACAGACACAGAGGGACATCAGAACAAATTCCATCCACTCATTGACTCAGGTGGTTTCAGTTATGCTCTTTGGCCACTTCTCAGTACTGAGATATATCAGAGTTTTGGTCACAGTTAAGAGGCTAATACTTTCAGGCCTTGGCATTATCAGCAGGTCTCTGTTCCAATAACAAAATAATGTGCTTGATAAAAGCACCTGTGCCATCCTAATTGGTATACAATTAATTCAGCCAAGTTCTAAAAATAGTACATGATTCTAGCACCTACATTTTACGATTATTTGCAACTTTTCCCCTAGGATACCAGGCCACACCCCCCAGATTCACCTTAATAATGCTCTCATCTCGTGACCCAGTCATCCCACTTGGCATTATGTTATAAAGGTATAAAGGGATAATGAGAGGATGTAGTGTTTTCTGTGGTTGCAGTGATGATAAAAATGCTGGTGTAGTCCTGTGTGTGTGTATGTGTGTGTCCGTGTGTCCGTGTCCCC
Organism: Cryptoprocta ferox; assembly: GCA_028646485.1. Classification (NCBI taxonomy): domain Eukaryota; kingdom Metazoa; phylum Chordata; class Mammalia; order Carnivora; family Eupleridae; genus Cryptoprocta; species Cryptoprocta ferox. The sequence goes on along the minus strand of CM053559.1, from coordinate 37,622,805 downwards.
TCTCTGCATTCCCCCACTCCCAAATGTTCCTTTATTGGTCTAGGGAAGAATGCTGTCATGATCATTTTTAATCATAGCTTCAGGAAAGAAATCCTGTCACAAAATCAAATTAATGTGACATATTTTTACCTAGGGTAAGAGCTGACAAAGAAAAACAGATTAGGAATTTGGGAGTAAAATCTTGATGTGTTTTGTTTAACCAGCAAGGTTTACTAAATATTTCTCTCATTCTTCAACCCAATCATCATCACTGACGCTGACAATTTATCATTATTGGCCCACCTGCTAAAATAGACAGAAAAACTGGGGCGCCTAGGTGGCTCACTTGGTTAAACACAGAACTTCGGCTCAGGTCATGATCTCAGAGTTCGTGAGTTCGAACCCCGCATTGGGCTCTGTGCTGACAGCTCAGAGCCTGCAGCCTGCTTCAGATTCTGTATCTCTTCCTCTCTCTGCCCCTTCCTGCTCACTCTCTCTCTTTCTCAAAAATAAATAAACATTTTTAAAAATTCTAAAATAGAAAACTTAGTAAATTAGAATTGATTGCACTCTCTAGCTTTGAGGTGACTTTTTTAAAAACTAAAAAATTAAAGAATAAGTTAATTAAATTGTTAACCCATGTATAATATTTGCACTTCTGTTAACTATGTTTTTCTTCCATAAGAATTACGAAAGAGAAAAAGGAATATGTGGTCCTCTCTAATAATTTCAAAACACTTCATAAGAAAGAAAAGAAAGCCACCATCATTATGACTATTTTTGAAATCCACTTTTCCAAATATTCCTGTTTTCCTACCATTTGAGTCAAGCTATTTGATCTCACATCACAAGGATGCAAGAGCTGTTTGCCTCTCATATCTCAAAGCTGTCCTAAACCCAGTGTTGATAGGTTTATTTTTTTAAGTGGGATCTTAAAGGTTTTTTTTTTCTTTTTTTCCTAAAGAAGACACATCTGTTACTTCAGCAAGAGAGAAATTTTAATGAATACATTGATAATTTATGTGAGCCTTTCTGAACTTTGGCGTCACTTTACAAACACATCATTTAATTAGCAACTACCATATCTCACCTAGCTGAGACTGCCTTTAGGTGGGAGGGAGCTTTGTAGAAAAACACACTGCTGTGATATAGATTTTGTATAATTCTCTTTCATCTCAAATGCAAACATTGTATGTTTTTACCCTTGAAATGCCGTTTTAAAAAATATTATTTCATTGCTATGACTAGAGAATTCATGTTAAAGAGGAACTCCACAAAGGTAATGAATACTTGAATATTGAATCAAGACAACATGCTCTAGTCCTGTCCACCTGTCCTGAGTCCTTAGAAATTACAGAAAATGAGCTAACATATCTATAATGACAATGTAAAACAAGAAAATGTGCCCCAATTGGGTCAGGAATTATAAAGGATTGTACAAAAAAAAGAGAAGAGGAAAAGGTCTGATAGAACCCTCTTTTCCTCTTCTCTCTCTTTTTTTATGATAGGATTCTGATCAGGAATCTGATAGGATTCTCTAAGATCTTTTCCTCCTTCCTGAAGGAAACTCTACCCCCAAGCACATGTTGAATTGTTGAATAAGACACTAAAAAAGATGTCTCAACAGTGCTCTGGGACACAGAGGCTGGACACAGGAGTTAGGACAGGCCTCTGAGGCACTGCTCTAGGGACTTCCAAGCAGGTGAGTCCCTCAATACACCTACTTTCAAAGGGAGGCTTCTCCTCCCAGGAACAAGCAATGAATGTGGACACTTGGAATGGAGAAGCAGGGCAATGCAGGTGACTGGAAACCTCAAGGGGAATGGAGATCCCCCTGAAAGTCATTCTGCCCCTCATCTGTGGCCATTTTTACACCAAAATGAAAAAATAATAGCAGATACAAAATAAGCAAATAATCTAGAATTAACAAATCTTAGGAAAATCAACTCCATGTAAAAATATCATCAAACTGAAGAACTAAGGTTTGAGAAAATAAAAGTAGCAGAATAAACAAATGGAGATTTTATAAGAAGCATAATTAATATTCTCAGAGGGATAGGAGAGCATATTTTATTTGAGAAATTAAAACAGATTTTATGAAGAAAAAATAGAGATGTGAGAAATGAAAATATATGCCTGTTGAAACAAATTTAGTGGTTTTTTTTCCTCCGCTGAATATCAGCATAGGCATAGCTGAAGAACAAATTAATGAGCTAGAAATTTGAGTCTTGAAATTTATCCAAAACTTGTGGTCACTGGATATAAGAAAAAAAGATGTAAAATATACGGGAGAATTTGGCTCTTCTGATGTTAGAAAAATAGGAATTCCTGAAAGAGAGTTCAGAGAGAATATATAGAATGTAATATTCAAAGGTATTGCTGAAGTTGTCAAGATTGAGAAAAGAAGAAAGAAAAACATAGTCCCTGTGAATGAAATGTTTAGCAAGATAAATGGGAAAATGTCCTGTCCTAGAGCACCAGGAAGAAACTTCAGAACGCTGATGAAGAAATCCTAAAAGCTTCTAGGTGAGATTCATAGTACTTTTCTTGGTAGCACTAGGCATAAGTTTAAAAAAAAAAAATGAAGAAGTTATCTAGTTGAACCTCATGGTAACCATGTTTTTTGTAGGTAACCAAAAACCTACAATAGAAACACAAAAAATAAAGAGAATGAAACCCAAACATAACACTGAAGAAAACCAACAAACCGCAAAAGAAGAGACCACCAGAAGAAGAAAGGAACAGAGAAGAACTACAAAAACAACCCAGAAAATAAATAACAGAATGGCAATAAGTACATACCTATCAATAATTACTTTAAATGCAAATGGACTAAATGCCCCAATCAAAAGACATACAGTAGCTGATGGATTAAAAAAAAAAAAAAGACCCTTTTATATGCTGCCTAAAAGAGACTTCAGATATAGAGACACACACAGACTGAAAGTGAAGGGATAGAAAAAGACACTCCTTGCAAATGGAAATGAAAAGAAAGCTGAAGTAGCAATACTCATGTCAGATAAAATAGACTTTAAGACAAAAACTGTAACAAAGACAAGGGCTTTATATAATGACAAAAGGGTGATTCCAGGAGAGGATATAACATTTGTAAATACTTATGTACCCAATATAAAGCACCTAAATATATAAGGCAAATATTAACAGACATAAAGGGAGTAATTGACAGCAATACAATAGTAGGAGACTTTAATACTCCACTTACCTCAATGGATAGGTCATTCAGACAGAAAATCAATAGGGAAACATTGGCCTTAAACAACACATTAGACCAGATGGAGTGAATAGACATGTATAGAACATTTCATCCAAAAACTGCAGAATATACTTTCTTCAGGTGCACATGGGACATTCACCAGGATGGATCATATGTGAGACCACAAAACAAGTTTCAGTAAATTCAAAAAGACTGAAATTATATCAAGCATCTTTTCTAACCATAACAGTATGAAACTGGAAATGAACTACATGCACAAAACTGGAAAAAACATAAACACGGGGAGACTAAGCAGTTACTAAATAAACAATGGGTCAATGAAGGAATCAAAGAGAAAATCAAAATAATACTTTGAAATGAGTGAAAATGGAAATACAACTTTTCAAAATCTATGTGATACATGGAAAGAAATTCTAAGAAGGAAGTTCATAGTGATACAGCTTACCTCAAGAAACAAGAAGAATCCCAAATAAGTAATCTAACTTTATACCTAAAGAACTAGAAAAGGAAGAAGGAAGCCCAAAGTTAGTAAAAGAAAGAAAATAATGAGTAGAAATAAATGAAATAGACCCCCCCAAAACATAGAAAATATCAATGCAACTAAAAATTTGTTCTTTGAAGATAAAATCAAGAAACTTCCAGCCAGAATCATCAAGAAAAAAAGAGAAGACCCAAATAAATAAAATCAGAAATGAAAGAGAAGTTATAACTGACATCACAGAAATCGACTACTATGAACAGGTATATACCAACAAATTGGAAATAAATGAATAAATTCTTAGAAACATAGTCTTCTAAGACTGAATGACAAATAAAAATCTAAATAGACCAATTACAAGTAATGAAATCGAATTAATAATTAAAGAAAAAAACTCTCAACAAATAAAAGTCCAGAATCAGACAGCTTCACAGGTAAGTTCTATCAAACATTTAAAGAATAGTACCAATCATTCTCAAAATTATTCCAAAATACTAAAGAGGAAGGAACACTTCCAGATTCATTTTACAGCCCAGAATTACCCTGATACCAAAACCAGATGAAGACTCCACACACACACACACACAAAACAAGTAAACAAAAGATAATTATAGGCCAGTATCCCTACGGATAATAGATGCAAAAATCCTCAAAAAACTAGCAAACCAAATTCAACAACACTAACATAAAGAAAAACCATGATCAAAGTAAGATTAGTTCCACAGTTGCAAAGATGATTCAACATCCACAAATCAGTCATTAGTCAACATGTAATCAACATTACATTAACAAAACCAAGAGCAAGAATCATAAATTCATCTTAATAGATGCAGGAAAAACATCTGACAAAATTCAACATTCATTTATAATAAAAACTCTTAAAATGGATATAGAGGGAACATAGCTCAACATTATAAAGGCCATATATGACAAACCAGAGCTAAAATCATACTTAAGGTTGAAAAACTGAAAGCAAATCCTCTAAGATTGGGAACAAGACAGTACATCAACTCTCACCTCTTTCATGAAACAAAATATTGGAAATCCTAGCCACAGCAGTTAGGCAGGAAGAAGAAATAAAAGCCATCCAAATTAGAAAGGAAGATGTAAAACTGTTATTGTTTGCATATGACATGATAGTTTATATAGAGAGAACCCTAAAGACTCCACCAAAACACTGTTAGAACCAATAAATTAATTTAGTCAAGTTGTAGGATATGAAATTAATGTACAGAAATCTGATGCATTTCTGTACACTAATAACAAGCTGTCAGAAAAAAATATTAAAACAATCCCGTTCACAATTTCATCAAAAAATAAAAAATAAAATACCTGGGGAAAAATTTAACCAAGGAGGTATAAGACCTACTCTGAAAACTATAAGACATTGATGAAAGAAATTGAAGAAGACACAAATAAATGGAAAGATATACCATGCTCATAGATTGGAAGAAAAATCTTAATGGAATATATATACTACCCAAAGCAATCTACAGATTCAGTGCAATCCTCATCAGAATACCTATGGCATTTTCCACAGAAATAGAACAAAGAATCCTAAAATTTTTATTTTAAAAAAAAGACCCCAAATAACTAAAGCAACATTGAGAAAGAAGAACCAAGCTGGAAGTTTTTCACTCCCTAATTTCAAACTATACTGCAAGCTATAGTGATCAAAACAGTATAGTACTGGCATAAAAACAGATGCATAGATCAATGGAGTAGAATAAAGGGCCTAGAAATAAACCCACAATAATATGGCCAATTAATCTGTGACAAAGGAGTAAAAATACACAATGGAAAAAAGACTTTTCAATAAATGATGTTGAGAAAACTGGACAGTTACATGCAAAAGAATGAAACTGGACCACTTTCTTATCCCATATACAAAAATAAAGTCAAAATGGATTAAAGGCTTGAATGTAAGTTTGAAATCATAAAATTCCTAAAAGAAAACATAAGCACTAAGCTCTTTGCCATTGGTCTTAGTATTTTTTGACCAGTCTCCTTTGGCGAGGTCAACAAAAGCTAAAATAAACAGATGGAATTACATCAAACTAAAAGTTCTTGCACAGCGAAGGAAGCCATCAACAAAAAAGACCACCTACTGAATGGTTGAAGATATTTGCAAATTACATATCCAATAAGAGGTTAATATCCAAAATCTATAAAGAACCTATACAATTCAATATCAAAAAAAACCCCAGACAACTCGATAGTTATTGAAGTTGGATGTTATATGCATGGGATTTCATTGTTACTTTTCTTTCTACTTTTGCATGTAATATACAGTATAGAGAATATAGTCAATAATATATATATAATAACTTTGTATCAAGACATATGGTAACTAGACTTATCATAGAGATCTTTTCATGATACATAAAAGTATTAAATCACTGTGATCTATACCTGAAGCTAATAGGTTATTGTATGTCAATTATACATACAGACACACAGGTTTCAAAAAGTTTACTACCCCTCTGAGCCCTCTCTAAAAGAATTACTAGAAGATATATTCCTGGAAGTTAATCCAAGAGAAATATGATAGATTCAGGAAAGAGTAGTGATCAAGGGAAAAAAATTAAAGCTTGTAGCTCAGTCTAAAGTATTAATTATTAAAAAGTTTTAACAAAAACTTGGAATTAAAGCCCAAATGATCTCAACATGAGGGGTACAGAGGGAGAGTGACAAGAAGAGAAGGAGAATAAGGAAGTAAAATACTGCTACAGTTCCTAACTTGCTTGGAATGAGGATACAGATCTGGGATAATTCTTTTTTTTTTTTTAGTTTATTTATTTATTTTGAGAGAGAGACCAAGAGAGAGCACAGCAGAGGGACAGAGAGAAGAGAGAGAGAGAGAAAGAGAGAGAGAGAATCCCAAGCAGGCTCCACACAGTTAGCATGGAGCCCGATGCAGGCTCAAACCCACAAACCGTGAGATCACGACCTGAGCTGAAATCTAGAGCGGACTTAGAGCCACCTAGGTGTCCCTGGGATAGCTCTTGATGTTAATAATAATGATAAAGTTAATAGAAAACTTTATGTGTAAATATGTGTGTTGAAAAATTAGATTAGCCATGTAACATTAGATATAGGCCATGTAACTTCTAAAGCATCAGGGTAACTTAGGACACAGAAGACTTAGTCTCGTACATGCCAGGAAGGGAAAAGAAGTAAACAATAAAAAGAAGAGTAAATAGAAAACAGAAAGCAATTTGTCATTAATCAATCTAAACTTATCAGTAACCCAATAAATTTGACTTATATTGATTTATTAAATGAGATTTTCAAAGTAAGTTTTTAAAAATAAGTTATATATTTACAATAACACAAAAAAAAGGAAAACCAGAGTACAGAAATAAATATACCAGGCAAATGCCACAAAAGAAGGAGGCATACTAAAATCAGATATTTGAATCAGATGAAATAAAATTCAAATTTATTAGCTTAAAGGGCTAAAAGAGGACATTTTATGTAACAATATATAGGGAGCACTTGGCACAATGCATTGCACATAATAAGCAATCAAAAAACTTAAAAATTAGTTGTTATTCCAACTATACTTACTATTGGTATTGAGATATGAGGGAAGTGGTGCTCAACGAAAATTATACTCAAGTTCATTAATGAGATGTAGAAGAAACACAAAGTTGAACAGGCCAATGAAACCTAAATTAAATTCTCCAAATAAACCAATGAGTCTCATTAAGAAAAAGGATCATATTAGTTAAAATGATAATCGGATAGATATATTTTAAAACTATGGAAGTGCTAAAATGGATCTAAGTAATCTTGTTGCAAGCTGTTAAAGGACATCTATTACATCTTATTTATTCTGGTTTGCTTTTGGCCTGGTCTCTAACCTTGCTTTCTGTTTAAGCAATTTGTTTTTATACTTTAAAAATATAAAGAGGGGCATTTGGTAGCTCAGTCGGTTGAGCATCGACCCTTGATTTCAGCTCAGGTCCTGATCTCATGGTTCATGGGTTTGAGCCCCCCATCCAGCTCTGTGCTGACAACACAGAGCCTGCTTGGGATTCTCTCTCTCCCTCTCTCTGCCCCTCCCCTGCTCGCTCTCTCTCTCTCTCTCTCTCTCTCTCTCTCAAAATATATAAATAAACATTAAAAAAATTTTAATGTAAACAATAAAATTTCAAAAATGAAAAAGTAAGTGCTATATTGTTCTGGAACTCCTTCATAGAAATTCTAAACCTCTAATTTGCAGGACATTTACACACCATCTTTGCTTTTGGTTTTACCATCCTTGAGTCTATTAATAGCCCCCCTCCCCCCTCTAAACAAGCTGTCCATGTAAGCATCCAGAATGTAGTGACTGGCTTCCCTTCCAAGATAGCATCTTCTTTACTGAGGTCACAGAGAAAAATAAAATGAAATCTGAATCCTTCCAAATTGATTTAATTTCCGACAGCTTGGCACAACATTGGCCAGTGATAGGATTTCTTACTCAAGGTATCAGAGGAGGCTACTGACACTGAGATGTTTAGAAACTCACTTCTTCAACCTGTCTTTGTTCTCCACAGCCCTTTCTCAGTAATTTACCTGACAAACACTGGCCACAAGGCACTCCTGAGTATCTAGGAATTTCTGTGAAGTAAGAACAGAACTCTGACACCCCAAGAAGCATGGCCTGAAGTTATCTGTACTCTAGAACACATCCAGGAACATTAGGGAATTGACAGTTTAATACCTCAGGCCTATAAAGTATGCTAAGTAGTATAACTATTTATTAATATATTTTTAAATTCAAAAATAGGAAAATGAGGGCACACCTGGGTGGCTCAGTTGGTTAAGAATCTGACTCTTGGTGTAGGCTCAGGTCATGATCTCACAGTTTGTGAGTTTGAGCCCCATGTTGGTCTTTGTGCTGACAGTGTAGACCCCTCTCTCTGAAAAATAAATACATAAACTTAAAAAAAAGTAAGAAAATGACTAAATAGAGTTTGTTTTGGTATATAAATAATAAAATATTGTGTGACTTATTTATAAAGAGTTAATAATAGCCTGGAAAATGTGTACATTACTAATGTAAGTGAAAAAAGGCAGAGTACAAAACCATGTATATAATATTACCACAACTATTTGGAAATATACATCTAAAAATATTAGAAATAAAGACACTAAAATATTAATTGTACTTGTCTCTAGGATAGTGTGGTTATGGGTGATTTTTTTGGGCACCCTTTTTATTTTCCAATTTTTCAGTAATGAGAATACTGGTATCATAATAGAAAGCAAATAAAATTTCTTTTTTTAAACTTCAAAAAATATTTCCAACTGTACTTCTCTATGTGGGTGTCCTCTCCCAGGCCACAGACATCACTTTCATAAAGAGTCTTCCTCTAATTATTATTTTATTTTATTTTGAGAGAGAGAAAGTATGAGTGGTGAAGGGGCAGAGAGAGATGGAGAGAGAAAGACTCCCAAGCAGGCTCCACACTATCAGTGCAGAGCCCAATGCGGGGCTCAAACCCATGAACCATGAGATTGTGACGTGAGTCGAAGTCAGATGCCTAACCAACTGAGCCACCCAGGCACCCTGAGTCTTCTTCTAATTAAAAATTAAAAGCAACTAGTGGCAAACACTGCACATGATGGAATACCTAGAAATCCAGTGTATCAGCAAGACGTAGAAAAGATGCTTGGAGGACAAACAGGACTTATCCTGAGGTCAAGTTTGCTTTCTCATATTTAGTTTTGCTGACTTTTTCAATGGTCAGAGAGCAGTCTTTGAACTACTAACCTATTTCCAGTTCCCTCCAACTTCCATTGCTTTTCTACTAGCATCCATACCCTATTTAGATAACTGCTTTATAAAGTTGCTCTGAAGAAGCTCTTTCAAGATATATATTATTTAAAAAAACAACTCTAAGATTATAGAAAAAAATTGAACACAGACAATGGTTTTCTGAAGTCAGCTATTGCTTAGTCGCTGATAGATGATTTACTATAAAGAAACTAAAATGCAAAGTATTAGTTATATGTTTCAGTGGTATTGCTTGCTAAGTGGGTCACACCTACAACTGACTCAAAATGTCTTTCTTAAAATTGAATGTTATCCAGTGGTAGGTGGGGGGAGGAATAAGAAAAAGGCAATATAAATTCAATTAAGCAATTTTATATTGGCTACCTTGTTCCAGAGAAATAGTAGCAAAGAATCTTACATCTAACCATTGAAAATCAAACCTGTGTATAGAACAACAAGAACAATGTCCATTAAAAGTTGGTACTTTTATTAAAAATTGGCTTTAAAATTATTTAGATTTCTAGGGACGCCTGGGTAGTGCAGTCTGTTAAGCTTCCAACTCTTGATTTTGTTCTCTATTTTTTTTAATATAATTTATTGTCAAATTGGTTTTCATACAACACCAAGTGCTCATTCCAACAAGTGCCCTCCTCAATGCCCATCATCCACTTTCCCCTCTCCCCTATCCCACATCAACCCTCAGTTTGTTCTCAGTATTTAAGAGTCTCTTACGGTTTGCCTCCCTCCCTCTCTGTAACTTTTTTTTCCGCCCTCCCCCCCTCCCCCATGGTCTCCTCTTAAGCTTCTCAAGATCCACATATGAGTGAAAACATATGGTATCTATCTTTCTCTGACTGACTTATTTCATTTAGCATAATACCCTCCAGTTCCATCCACATGGCTGCAAATGGTCAGATTTCATTCTTTCTCATTGCCATGTAGTATTCCATTGTATATATAAACCACATCTTCTTTATCCATTCGTCAGTTGATGAACATTTAGGCTCTTTCCATGATTTGGCTATTGTTGAAAGTGCTGCTATAAACATTGGGGTACATGTGCCCCTATGCATCAGCACTCCTGTATCCCTTGGGTAAATTCTTAGCAGTGCTATTTCCGAGTCATAGGGTAGTTCTATTTTTAATTTTTAGCTTACAATGCTTATAAAGCTAAAGAAGGATTTTATTTAAGATTTAATTTTTTGAGGAAACTCCACACTGTTTTCCAGAGCGGCTGCACCAGTTTACATTCCCATGACTCTTGATTTTGCCTGAGGTCATGATCTCACGGTTCGTGAGTTCGAGCCCTTCATCGGGCTCTGTGCTGTGTCAGCAGATTCTCTCTCTTCCTCTCTCTATCTGCCACCCTTTCTCTCTCCCTCAGAAATAAATAAATAAGCTTTTAAAAAAATAGTAGAATAAAATAATTTAGAATTCTTCAGGACAATGTGAGCATCTTCTTGTTTTGTGTGTGTGTGTGTGTGTGTGTGTGTGTGTGTGTGTTTTCTTTGTTTGTTTTTAAACTGTTGAATTGTTTATTCTGGCTCAGGTCATGATCTCATGGTTCATGAGTTCGAGCCCTGCATCAGGCTCTGTGTGTGTCAGCATAAAGCTTGTTTGGGATTCTCTCTCCGCCCCCCCAACTCTCCTGTCTCTCTCTCCCTCAGAAATAAATACATAAATATTAAAGAAATAATAAAATAGAATAAAATAATTTAGAATTCTTCAGAACAATTTGAGCATCTTCTTTTATTTTTTGTGTATTTTTGTTTGTTTTTAAATGATTGAATTGTTTATTTCTCAAACTATAACTCTTCACTATTATAGTAAATTTCATATTTCAGTACTTCACTAGAAACTTCATGGGATGAAATGACCATTGATAAAATTCTGGGACTGTAAGAGGAGAGGATGCCTCCTCGTGGTCTTCTAGTTGATAGCAGTAAAAACACATTAGGGGAGTTCTTGTATTTTCTAAAAATTCCTCCCTCTTTCCTACCCAAAAGAATTATGTTCCCTCTGACTTAGAACACGTTTCACAAAAATGCTTATAAAGCTAAAGAAGGATTTTTTTTAAGCTTGTAATTCAAGGTAAGCGGACTGAAGATAGGTTGGCAGTCTGAGTTAATATTGTACTAAGTTGATCTTTTTTTTTCCTTAAGCATGTTCATTTTTATTAAAGCAAAACCCACTTGACCATTTACATAACAAAATAATAAAGTGAGGGGCCCAGAATATTAGAGACAAAAATCATAAACAGTACCAAAGACCCATAGATAGATAAATGCAATTTTTCTTTTAGCTAAGTATCCCCTTGCTTAAAGATTAAGCAATAACGCTTGCATATTGTACTGCAACTTTGTCCAGTACTGAAGACAATATTCCTTATTAATGTTATTCCAACAAGAGTGTAAATCAACACAATGTATGTAATAAAATCCTAAAACAAAATTGAATTTGTGTGAAATACAGGGAACCAATCGAAGAAAAGAATTTTTGAAATGCAGTGCATGCGTTATGGTAGAGGGAAAAATTTACCTCAGCTGTCATGGTAGAGGGAAAAATCTACATGTGAAGGTGGGGAAGCTTTCAGTCGAAGGACACACCTTGCTAGATCTCTTTTCAGGGCTCATACTCAAGATAAACCTCATAAATATAAATGAATGTGGAAGGGTCTTTACCTATGGCACATCCCTTATTAAATAATAGAGAATTTATCCCAAATAGAGACCTTATGAATATAATGAACTTATTTAACGTCACAGAATTCATAGAGATTTAAAAACCTTATGAATCTGGTAAATGTGGGATTTCTTGGCCAGTCTTTATTCTATATTGGCTTAAACCTAAAGTCACCAACTTTAGATGATCTAATATATTCTGGAAAATATAATAAAACAAATTTTCATAGGTAATGTGAAATGTTTTATTACCTCTAGCGCCGTTTATGCCAATATTTGTAGACAAAAAAATATGATTAAAATATGGCTTCTATTGCCTGTGTTCATATTCTTATTATTTTTTTCAACCTAGAATGAGATCATTTGTTTTCATTCTGAATTATAATACACATAAATTGAATGCCTTTCTTCTTTATTTCCTGCAAATTTTTTTATTGCAAAGCAAATAGGTAAAGTAAAAATCAGAAGTCCTCCCATGCTAACCACATTTCTCATAGTTAAAATGTACACATGTATTTCTCTCTGTCTCTTTCTCTTTCTCTCTGCCCCTCCCCTGCTCTCTCTCTCACAAAAATAAATAAATAAACATTAAAAAAAGAAAGATAAGTTTCTAAAAGAGAAAAGGGAAATACGAGAATCAGATATGTATATACATGTATGTATGTAATTTTCATTTTGATAGTTACTGCCAAATTGCCCCTCAAAGAATAGGTCTCATTCTTTTTTTAAATTTACAAAGAAAATATTTTTTAATTTCAGCTTTCCTCAGGTATTATTGACGTAAAATTGTGAGAAATGAAAAGTGTGCATCGTGGCGATATATGTATATATTGTGAAAAAACTCCCTCCATCTAGTTAATTAACACCTAATTCATCACGTAACATTTATCTTTTTTATGTGAAAAGATTTAATTTCTACTCTCTCATATCATTCTTAAACATATTAAACTATGAGTTGATTAAAACATAATTCTGTTCTCAAAGCAGTCCAACATAGATGATAGGACCATCAAGTTTCCAGCTAAGAAACTTCTTTAAATTATCTTTGCTTATAAAAATATTCCTCATTTTTTGACACAATAGTAGAAAGTCATATTTTAAAAATCTAGATTAAACATCATTGTGACCTTGCTATATCTAAGGAACAAAGTTACCTTAAGGCATTTTATTGATTATTAAACTTTTTTTTCTGTTTCAACTTCAACACACTCTATTATAAATAATAGATACCACTGTATTTATAATAAATAATATAGGGGCTCTGTTTTTAGAGTTAGTCATCAAAGCATAAATATAAATTGCTGTGTTGCAGAGGTGTCTCCCCTGTAGGCAGACATTCCTTCAAACACAGTTCACATACAACCATATTTATCTCAGGAAAATATAATTTAAGCCACAGAGAACTAACACTCCTTTTCAGGGAAATTGCCATAACTTCGAAGACACTGCTAAAACTATAGAGCTCTTCAAATATCACTCCTGGCCTCAGATTTGGTTATGTTATAATTTTATTTCATGTAATTATTAAGAGAAGTTCTTGGACCATATCATTTTTGTAACTAGAAAAGACCCACAACTTCGCACCCTTACCAATCTGGACTCTGAAATCCAGGGAGTGGAAGGCTCCCTCTGCGGTCCCTCAAGGGTACTTTGTCTCCAACTAAGCCTCACCCAGTATTTATACAAATTCATGAAAGAATGAGCGTATGCTACAACAGGCTTCTACTGAATTTTTAATAAATGCAAGATAATTTATTCAAATCACTGACATTCTTACAAAATGAATTTTTAGATTTCTCTCTGCTTCTTTCCCTTCAAAGCAGACTAAACTTTCCATTTCACTTGATTATAAATATTTGAGTTTCTAAAGAAAATAACTAAACTTTGTTTATCTGCCAACAGTTAGAGTGGGAGAAATAAAGACTAATATAGAGTAAAATTAAATAAGTTGGACTTTAAAATAAAGACTGAAAAGAAAAATACAGTCTGAAAATATTTCACACAGCTCTGTCTGTGGTAGATGTCTTGAAAATAATTCATTTAGATTCATCTAGAAGAGTTACTCATTCACAACTAATAATGAGAAAAAGACTACTAATCTCATTTTTCACTTGAATAGAAAGTTCTTGGAGTCCATGACAATTCCATCTTTTTCAATTCAATTTTTCACTTTAAAAATACTCTAAAGCCTAAAAGGAGTCATCATATGCATCATTTATAACCTTAACTTGCTTTGTGGATCAGTAGGCTGAGTGGTTTAATTGGGATAAATGGAGCAAGTAAAAGACCAATGAACCAGTGTGAAATTTTCTTGTATGAGTCAAGAGTGGTTCCTTGTTAATTTATAGTGGTCTAGCACTATTAAAACCTGCTTCACAAAGTTATTTTTGAGTTTCTTTAATGATTAAGTTAACCTGTTAAACTACAAAGAAAAAAAAGGGCATTTCCTAAACATCTGGGTCCCAAGTCTATTATAAACTGAAATTGTTCAACATAATCATCCTGACATAGTACACTCTTTAGAATTGTAACAACTAAAATAACAGCAAACTGAGAAACAGAAGATCTCAATTTTAGAGCTAAACAGGCAGTTGGCCTTAAGCAAGCCGCTTACCTCCATGTGTCCCAGTTTCCTCCATCTGTGGCCAAGTGAGTTGTGTGAATAGCCATGTCCAGATTAGACATGACCAGAAATAAATACTAAGGAGCATTAAGACTTTAAAAATATTAGATATTTTTATTCTCCTCTGTATGTCTGAATATATATATTTTGACATGATCTAGTTTAACTCTTATTTTTTCTTTTTTGGAAAACTTGCTACATTCTTGCCACTTTCACAACTTTACATTCTATAACTAATTTTTAATGTGCAAAATACAAGTGCTTATAATCTTATGACTCTGAGTACTTTGAGAATAAGACTGTCATGTAGTAGACGTACTATAGTACTGATTAAGTGTATCTTTCTACAGAAAAATCATAAAGGCGAACGGAACATGTTTAAAAGTTTGTTCATTACTTAAAATCTGTTGTACCACATCTTTATTTCAGAATTATTAGTTACTAAGTAAATTTTCCTCATTAAAAATAAAATGTTATACTCAATAAAGCTTTGACTTAATATTCCAACTGTTAATGATTCTCATTTTTTTAAAGATGGGACGTCTTGGGAGCTGTCATTAGTACAGAATGCGGAACAGTAGAATCGGGTTTATCAATGGTCTTCCTCAAAGATGGAGAAAGGAAATTATGCACCCCATATATGGACACCACTGGCTATGGGAACCTGAGGTTTTACTTTGTTATGGGTAGGTACATTTTGTTGACTTACAGCAGAATGCAGTCCAGCCCCTATTCCTGTGGAAGTAAGATTGTTGTCCAACAACATGAAATAAAATTCATGAAATATGAGTTCTACTGGATGAGCAAAAGCTCACACCAGTTTCAGGCCAGCCCTTCTGGACCCATCCTGGCTTGCCTTGATAGGCCTGAATATAAAATGCCTTCACTCCACCTCTCCCTCAGTGGTCATAGCTGAACTGACAATGGGATAGAAGTGGAGAACAAATTAACTCCTTTGTTCGAAGCCCCTGGCTTCCCCCAGAAGTAATCATCAAGGTAAGTCATTTGTTTTCATGGATATATCATCATTGCATAACTGTTTTTGTGGGAAGCCAAGAAACAGCTTTGTAATACTTTAATAATACTCTCAACTTTCTAATACGTGGCAAACACTCAAAGAAAGTGTTCATAAGTTGTGTTTTTTCCCTCCAGATTATTGTAGAGCAAATAAGTGGGTAAACATTTAGAAAAATACCCAAGGAAGAATTAGGGCATTGAAATGTGGGACTTCTCAAATGTATCGTGTTAGTTACATGTTCTTTCGCTGAATGTCCTTCCAGAAATGTGAGTAGGTGTCACATGCCTTCTTTGTTGAGTGACTGGAAAAGCACAGGCAGCACCTGGAAGCGAAAGAGGAAATAAACATTTACCACCTTTGAACTTACTTGCAAAGATGTCAGTTCATCAGGACAAACAGGCCCCCTGAGTCTAGGCTTCAGCACTGGCTGTTTATTCCTCTCACATTCCTCACTTCCTACAGCTTGGAGCAACATGGGAAACTTTAGATTATGTCATACTCCAAAACACTGTCTGCTTGATGCTACTTCATTTTTAATGATGATCTGTTTGATAACAGGGAAGTTGTGGTTATAATATATAATGTCATCTTCCTACATTAAGGATATCCCCATGTTGACTCTGAAATGGTTTGTATATTGAAAGACCTAGAGTTCATTTCCTTTATGTAATTAGAATTCAAAGTGTCTCTTATTTTATGAGGAGAGATTCCTGGGAAACCTTAACCCTCCCCTCAGAAAAGTTGTAATAAACATTCGGCATGTCAGTACTTCTAATTTTAAGTATTTAACCTTTTTACCATTTTTCACATAATACATTTGAATTCTCGCTTTTTTTCATAGTGGATCATATGCTAAGTCAATCCAATTCAGTGCCTTTGTAAGACATCTTCATGTTTATATAAGTGCCTTTGTGGAGGAGATTCAGTCATCTTTAATTCTTTTGGAAACAAAGCAGATTATTAATGAATCAATTAAAATAATATTGACAACGAGGAAAAAAACTCATTTGAATGAGCCAAAAGTACATTATGCCAAACAAAAGCATCTCCATTTAACTTGAAAAATTAATGAATTGGCTACTCAATATAGAGTACCGAGCTAGGATATGTGGGGAATACAATTGAGGGAAATAATGGCACCTAAATCTCAGAGGCGCTGATCAGTGAATGAATACATGCAAATCCCTTAAAACAGTGCCTATTTGGGGTGCTTGGGTCGTTCTGATGGTTAAGCATTTGACTCTTGATTTAAGCTCAGATCATGATCTCACCGTTCATGAGTTGAAACCCCGCATGGGGCTCAGTGTTGACAGCATGAAGCCTGCTTGCGATTCTCTCTCCCCCGCCTCTCTCTACCCTGCTCTCTCTCTCTCTCTCTCTCAAAATAAAACTTTTAAAAATGGTTTAAAAAAACACTGCTTAATGAAAATAGGTAAGACTTAATATATCTGTTTTATATATATAAAAATTACTTAGATCCCTTGCCCACAAGTTACATCTAAAAGTCAGTCAAAGAAAAACAATTACCATACGATTTCACTCATATGTGGAATTTAAGACACAAACAAGCAAAGGAAAAAGAGAGACAAACGAAGAAACAGGCTCTTAATTACAGAGAACAAACTGATGATTAACCAGAGGGGAGGTGAGTGGGCATATAGGCTAAATAGGTGGCAGGGATTAAGGAGGGCACTTGTCATAATGAGCACTAGGTGTTGTACAGAAGGGTTGAATCACTATATTGTACACCTGAAACTAATTTATCACTGTATGTTAACTATACTGAGATTTATGAAATAAAATGTTTATTTTATTTATTTATTTTGAGAAAGAGACTTAGAGAAAGAGCATCAACAGGGGAGGGGCAGAGAGAGAGAGAGGGAGAGAATCCCAAGCAGGCTCTGCATTGTCAGCACAGAGCCCGATGTGGGGCTCAATACAAACCATGAATTTATGGCCTGGGCTGAAACCAAGAGTCAGAACCTTAACCGGCTGAGCCACCCAGGCACTCCTAGAATTTAAATAAAAATTTTTTTAAAGAGAGAGAATGTAGGGGTGCCTGGGTGGCTCAGTTGGTTAAGTGTCTAACTTTGGCTCAGGTCATGATTTCACAGGTCGTGAGTTCAAGGCCTACATCGGGCTCTGTGCTGACAGCTAAGAGCCTGGAGCCTGCTTCAGAATCTGTTCCTTCCTCTCTTTCTGCCTCTCCCTCCCTCTCTCTTTCTCTCTCTCCCCCCTTTCTCAAAAATAAACCTTAAAAATGTTTTTAAAAAGAGAGAATGTACTGGGCTGTAATGAAATGAAGATGCTATGACAGTGCCAAGGATGCACTGCAACTGAGGGGATATGAAGAACAACACTTGATGAGGGACCATGGCATTTGAACTTGTCCTTGAAGGATGGACATAATTTAAATTTTAAGGGATTTGAAACTAATAGAACACTGTGTTCATTATATTTGAATAAAAACTTCAAATACACACAAAAATTACAACTTACACCTAAGAAATAGATGCAAAAGGAAGATGATAGTTCTCTCACAAAATAGAGAAATAAGGGACATTTTATTTTACACAAAAGTCAGAACAGAAATTGCAATGTAAAAAAACCTGTCCTTACACTTCTGCCATTATACCAATGGGATAGTTAATTTTGAGAGTCATATTGAAAAATGAAGAGTTAAGAATATTTTTAAAAATTTAAGGATTTGAAGGGAGCATAGAATGCCAAGCTAAGCCAGTGTTTTGGAAAAAAGTACCAACTGTGATGGGTTTGGGGTGGGTGAATTTTCCCAGTATAACTGAATGGAAGGATAGAAGGGGAGCAAGAAAAGGGAACTGGAGATGAGTGGTGGTTTTCTTTACTATCAACTGAGGAGTTCAGATTCTCTTTCTCTAGGCAGCATGGAGCCATCAGATGATTCCCGTCAGCTCTGTGACATATTCTTATCTGTGGTTTAGAAAGAGAACTCTGGCATGAGTGTGAAGGAAAGATCGAAATGGTCAGAAATTAGAGAACAGGAGGCCAGTTAGGGTTAGGTAGGATTGCCAGAGTGAAGGGAAGAAAAACAAAACCACTTTTTAAAATTTTTTCAAATTGAGGTATAATTGACATACTATATCCTGTTAGTTTCAAGTGTACATCATAGTGGTTCAATAGTTTCAAACACTTAAAAATGATTCCTACAATGAATCTTATTGCCATCTGTCACCAGACAATTATTAAAATATTATTGACTGTATTCCCTATGTTTTACTTTTTATCCCTCTGCCTTATTTATTTTATAACTGGAAGTTTGTACCTCTTAATCCCCTTTACCTATTTAAATCTGAATTTCAGATAAACAACAAATAATTTTTTTGTATAAATATTGTTCATGCAATGTATTTTATCTGGCAACCCTAAGTTTGAAGACTATTGCACTAGGTCAAGCAACAAAGGAATATGGCAGTGACAGTGGTAACAATGTGAAGGAGGGGACAGAGAATAAATAGCTGAAGAGAAGGAACCAACAATTGAGGTTCATACCCAAATGACTATGGAGATTATGAGAACGTATTGGAAAGGACAGAGATTTCTTTCTTGGGTAGGTGGAAGAATGGTACAATTTCCTGAAATAGGAAATGTCCAAAAATAAATAAAGAGTAAATATGGAGTAGAAGATTTTGACATTCGATGTATTGAGGTTGAGGCTTCTGGAAAGCCATATGAAGGTAGAAATTCTCGTCAGGGTCTGAATCACCTTTGAAAGTCATCAGCATACAGGTGACAATTAGAGCCACTAACTAGAATTGCCGTGTTCTCCCCAAACAGAAGGCAGAGTAAACAAAGGGCAGGAAAAATTCTTAGGGAGAACACTCATCTAGGTAAAGGTGGAAAGCATATATGTAGACAGAGGATATTGAGAAAGGACATAAAGATATGTGGGAGGAAGGTGTCATTCTGCACTGAAGGAGGAAGGGAAGAGTGTGGTTGGGGTGGGGATCAGTAGTACAGGGAATGCCACAGAGAGGCCAACAGGATAGGAGCTGAGAGCCCCCCACCGACTTCTGAGGGAATATCCCCCACGGTGTGGTGCATGGAATGCCAAAGTAGGTAAAGTTAAAAGAAATAAAGACGTGTCACTGAAAAAAGACCATTCCTTCAAGAAATTCATCAGTAAGCAGAAGAAAAGAAATGGGGTCTAAGATCTTGAGGTTTAGAAAGCAGAATCTAACAAAGGTGGTTTTCGAATAGGATAGGATTAAATAGGACAGGACAGTAGAGTAAGATCGGGTAGGATAAGACTGGACCTGTAGAAGGACTTTAAATTTGGTAGCTGATGGAGAAGAAAGCAATATGGCAAGAGATATAAGATTTCTTAGACAGTTTATAATGGCACCTTAGGAATTTCAGTGTCTGGTTGTTAATCTAGACAAGATCATACTCCCTTCCTCTCTGGCCCTTGCCTATATGTTCTTCCTGGTTTCATCCCTGGGCTCATATCCTTCTAACTCTGCCTATTTCTGAAAAATTGGTTCAGCTTTCAAAATTCGGTTCCAGTCTGTTTCCTTCATTCATACATTCATTCATTGAAAGGAAATTCATTAGGGACCAGTATCCAGCACTGTTCTTAGAACCAGAATGCAGTGAACATGACAAAAATAACCTAACATACATCATTCATTAATTATTCCTTCAACATATTTATTGAACATCTCCCATACACCCAGCTCTTTTAGCCCACACTTGTATCTCTTTTCTCTGAATTTTGACTGCCATTATGGCAGCACAACACAGTTTACTGCTAATTAACCTTCTTTGGTGTATATTAACCTTGATTTCTTTGCTAAATTACAAACTTTTTGAGGTCTGGGTCTATTTTCCCTTCAAGCCCAATGCCCTGTACATAGTAAATAACACAATCACTTTTGTAATATAAAAACTGTATAAAGTGAGGGCATCTCCTCACTTTTGTATGTTAAAAAGCTACTTAAAACAGAACTCAAAATATTTTAAAACTGACTGTCCACTTAGTATTTATTGAAATCTTCTATACTTTAATTGCTGTACAAAATGCCCCTTGAGTCATACCTTTCCACTATACATCAAAGGGAATGAAACTGAAGAAGGAATCTGTATCTTTCAGTACGAGCTGCTGTCACTGAAACTTCACAGAACTGATAAATTGCCCCCAGAGGGATCTTTTAGATAAAGTCTGTCATCCTTTTAAAGTCTTGGCTCCTTTTGGACTTTTCTTCTTCTGTCATTCTGGGCTGGATGAGCTCTCAAGTGTGTTTCAGCTCCCTCTGAAAGGCAGGTGAAGTTCACGAACTGTTCTTAAGAGAGCAGAGATTTACAGGGAACAAATCAGTGAAATTAGAGTACTGATGGTTCAGTTCCTATGTCGCTGGGTATGCTGCTTAAATCCACACTGCCTGTGACCTTTCACCTTTTCTTTGTTCTTTAAGTCTTTAATATGTCCTTAATAAAGAAATTACGTTTTTTTAGATGGAAATTTAGTTTTTATGCAGATCTTTTCCCCCAGAGACCGTCATTTAGGGTGACTTTCCTAGCTATATTTAACCATAATGTAGAAGTATGTAAGGAAATGCTAAAAATTAGGACGTCAGAAATCAGAAACATAAAGGTTTTCTCTACCAGTTGTTGCCATTAAACAAGGGCATCCTAACAACTGTTAGGTTGAGGGTGACATCAGATTAGTTAACTCAATAACATTATATGCCAAATTATATATGTCTAACAGGTGTAACATGCTATATTTCTATGCTTCATGACTACCACCATCCAAGTTACTTCTGTTCTTATGATTCTTCTTATGCTGAATAAGGTCTAGCTTTCTTACTTAAAATATCACAGGTTAGTAATTTCTCCTCAAGAACAGACCCCAATTACCCAGGATGAGATTGAGTCAGACATTTCCTCCTTTCCTTCTTCCCTCCCTCCCTTCCCCACAGCTCTGCCAGTCTGTCTTTTTTTCCTTCTTTTCTTTTCTCTTCTTTTCTATTTTTTCTTTTTCTCTTTCTTCCTTTCTTTTTTTCTTCCTTCCTTCCTTCTTTTCTTTCTTTCTTTCTTCCTTTCTTTCTCTTTCTTTCTTTCTTTCTTTCTTTTTTTTCTTTATTCCTAGAGATGGTGAATCTCAACCATTATTTGTTGATTTTTCTAGATTAATTCTCAGAGAATAACCTCGTTCTAGAGTTTTGAGGTTGCCTTACTGTCACCATAGAGTATTAGCAACAGAAATTGCCTACAGATGAAAATTAACATTAATGGTGATTAATTTAAGAACTGGAGGGCATTTTTTGAAAGATAATAATAAAGTTAAGAGTTAACATTATAAATTTTGGACCATAAGGATAGAATACTTGCCAGGAAATCCATGTACATACCTACATTTCTGCTATTGTGATTGTTGCTGTTATAAATGATAACAGCAGGTGGGGAGACGTTTCTGGTTAGACATGTAATCCTTCAAAATCCAGTTTCTGCAGACAATTCATAGAAGGGAGCAATAGTAAGGATTATTGGTTGAATGCAGTAGTGAAAAGAATAGAGGGGTCAAGGGCTAAAAGACATAACCATCGACTCATGGCTTTTCCACTAGTTAGTTGACTGGTCTTCAGTTTCAGGTACCTGCTCTGTTACTTCGTTTTGTCATCAGGATGATCTTCGTTACCTCTCTGTTCTAATGTTGCATCATTGCATTTGACTGTAAAGTAGAGTGATACGGAACACTTACAGTTTGTACTCTCCAACAACCAAACGAAGTACCAAAAGTAAAAATGAAAAATGTAAGATGAACTGCATTTAAAATACAAATACCTAATATATGCTCAACTATTGAAGATATTATGTGCAACAGTTTAAATAATACCACTTCAGAAATAGTTCATGCAGTGAGTCACCACATTTTTAAAAAAACATTATCAATAGGTTCCAAATTTTGATGATTAAGACCTTAAATATAAGGAAGTGATAGTTTATTAAAAAGCAGAGTACAGGGGTGCCGGGGTGGCTCAGTCGGTTAGGTGTTCGATTCAGCTCAGGTCATGATCTCAAGGTTCATGGGTTTGAGTCCCACATTAGGCTCTGTGCTGACAGCTCAGAGCCTGGAGCCTGCTTGAGATTCTGTGTCGCCTGGAGCCTGCTTCAGATTCTGTGCCTCCCTCTCTCTCTGCCCCTCCCCCACTCATTCTCTGTCTCTCTGTCTCTCAAAAATAAATCAAACATTAAAAAATTTTAAAAGATAAAAAGCAGAGTACATCTTTTTAATGTGGGTTAAAATATGGACATGTTCCACAGCTCATTGCAGACCATGATTTGAGCAATCTCATGAAGCACATAGTTACTCTGGACTTCCCAGATATCAAGTCTTTGATCTTTAGCATGACCTTTCTGAACTATCTTTACAAATTATTTCCTTGGGTCTGGTTAGTTTTATTTATGGTCATTCTTAAGTGACATCTGGTTTCTGTAATTATTTTTTTATTCAAAAGCTAACACTATACCTGTTTATGGATGCGATTTGGTACTAACAACTTAAAATTTTTGTTTTGTACAGGAGGAATTTGTGACCCTGGAGATTCTCATGAAAATGATATCACCTTGTATGCAAAGATTGAAGGAAGAAAAGAGCACATTACACTGGATACTCTTTCCTATTCCTCATATAAGGTATATATGCCAATCCATGTGTCAAATGGCCCCACTGTAGACCTCCTGAGACAAGCCAAGGTCAAAACCCTGAAGACCATGCTAGATGCAGAAGAGAACGCTCAGTTCTAGAAACCCAGGAATTTGCTAGATTTCTTAAAAAGTGACTGTGACATTGTAATACTCACTTCCCCTCCCCCATACAAAGGAAAAATGAGGTTTTATCAGGAGAAATGAATTACAGCCCATCAGAGATTATAAGATAGAGACCAGTACTTGACAATTATTTTTGTTCCCCAAGAAGCCCTAAAAGTGGCCCTAGTTATACAGCCTCACAGACTTGTCATCAAGCATCATGAGCATTTTTTCCAGCATTTTAAGATTTCCTAAGCAGAAGACTTTGTGTAAGTACAGATTATTACTACTTTTGCTTCTATTTTATTTATTTAGTTAGTTACTTACTGCTAATTATAGCCACTGAAATTGGCCTTTTTTTCTTGCCCTTTGGATTTAGGACATCTGCTGTCTGTGGTTATGTGCAAACAACTTCAAAATTATGTGTGATGCTTGTCATTAGGTGTGGAATTATTTTTTTCTAGTAGTAGACTTATTTGTGCTGAGACTTCACTCACACATTCATTACTAGTTAGGCTTTTCTCCACGTTGATGGCATCCTTGGTACTGTAAAGAGCTTAAACACAACCAGCACCTAGCATTTCATGGTTTCAGCTAGGAAGACAGGAGATTAACACTGAGGCTAGACTAGGGAACAACCAGAGAAAGTATCAGCACACAGTCCATTTGCTAGGGTTACCCAAGTTATCTCATGTGGGATTTCATAAAGGACTAGTTTTCCAGCTGTGACTAGGGTAACACCTGCTCTGATCATCTGCATGCCTCACACCAAATCAGTTATCATGGATTAATTGTTGACTCTGGCAGTTACTGCCTAACGTCGTACTTTCAGAATACCCAGTTTGACAACCATTGGTACCATACAAATTCACTTTAAAAGAGGAATGATGATAAAGTATTAATGTGAAGTTGCCTTTGTCTTGTGCCAAGGTGTATAAAATGGATACCTATGCTTTGATAACTTTAAGGACCTTATACTACTTTATCTTCAGGTAGAGGGGGCCTGATCAGTCACACACAAAGAGCTACAGGTGTCTGCAAAGAAGGAGTCCTAAGTGACTCAAACAAATGCCCACTGAAGACCACATCTACAACATGAAATAACAAGTGGAACACATAGGATCTTCCCTGGTCTTAATAAATGTCAGTTACATGCATAATAATTGCAAGATTGAATCTAGAAGAATTCACACAGACTCACATAGAGGGGATCACGAGTGATTTTGGTTTCCTTTGTGTTGAAGATTCCATCTTTAGTTTCTGTAGTCATCAATCCTGAACTTCAGACTCCGGCTACGAGATTTTGCCTCAGGCAAAAGAACCATCAAGGGCATAACAGGAATGTCTGGGCTGTAGATTTTTTCCACGTCTTACCTGTTCTCCCTTCTACGATGTCGCACATGATACAGTTTTCCATTAATCTGGGATGTGGAACACATCAACCTGGTAACAGGTAGGAAGCCCTATTGTGTGAATCAATTAAAAATGAACATGTTGGGGAGCCTGACTGGCTCAGTTGGTGGAGCATGTGACTCTTGATTTCAGGGTTGTGAGTTGAAGTCCCATGTTGGGGGTAGAAATTACTTAAAAAATAAAATCTTAAAAAAAATGAACATGTGGACTTGGCTATTAAATCAGAGCAACTTCTCAGTAGGTTTTCAGCTGAATTTTTAATGAAACATCCTTTATAATAATACACACTTTCCCCCAAAGAAGAGCTCTTCAATTAATATGTGGAGTGTGATTGGATAGTTTTAAGTATAAATGACTTCATTCTAAGAGCTTGGTCTTAGGTATCAGAAGTGTTTGCACGCGCTGTGGCAGCCATCCATGCTGACAGATTGCTGAGAGAGAAGAAAAACAAATAATTGAAGAAAAGCTTGACCTCATGTTGGTTAGTGACCCCCTAATAATAGGCACGGAAATCAATTAACACTTCAAGAGCTATGACTTCTGGGTTTCACTTCTCAGAAGTGTTGCTCATGTCCTTTCTAAGAATTTTTTGAGTCTCACATTCACAGGATGAGGTGGCAGTGTGAGACGTGGTAATTGCCTTGCCATCTATCAAATTGGAGAGCACAGACTCACGTTGCCATTTGTTGGCTTTAAAAGATAGTTTGTTTCTATAGACGTAATTGAACAGTTTGCCCTTTGAAGGCTGGTCAGACTTCAGTGGAGGGGAGAACAATGATTTTGGAAACAGCATCTTAAAATTTGTTACACGAGTTCTGCAAATGTTTACTGTACTTAGCCAGAGGTGAGTCATTTCATTTTGTTATCTTTGCCCTTTTTTGTTGTGCTTGTTCTGCTGTTATCAGTGTCAGCCTGGAGTTTTCCACCAACCATGGGCGTTCCTGGTCCCTCCTCCACACTGAGTGTTTACCTGAGATTTGTGCTGGACCCCACCTCCCCCACAGCACTATCTACTCCTCTGAAAACTATAGTGGGTGAGTAAATTCTCTGAGATACCGGGAGATTTGAACTGTGTTGTGACTCAAAATCTCCCCATAAGCCTGAGACT
The DNA here is from genome assembly GCA_028646485.1 of Cryptoprocta ferox. Taxonomy (NCBI): domain Eukaryota; kingdom Metazoa; phylum Chordata; class Mammalia; order Carnivora; family Eupleridae; genus Cryptoprocta; species Cryptoprocta ferox. Next base: position 37,596,715 of record CM053559.1, on the reverse strand, counting down.
AGTATTTTTTCATAATAAGTAAGGAAGCTGCTTTCTCTTTTTCAGGTAATTTAGGAAAGATCTCATTAAAAAGAAAAAAAGACAGTAATCGGTATATCTGATGCAAGATCACATTTCTTGGCTTTATATTTTGTATATATATAACTTAAACTTAGCCATAAGTTTAAATTCTATATAGTGATCCCATGGTTATTGCCAAAAGGCTTCTTGCCAAAATACTTACTTAGGGAAAGATACGCATAGAGAGGTAGAAGGAAGTTAAGCTGTGGAATTGAACCAGGGTTCAAATCCTGGTTCCGCTATCTACTTGAGTAATGATATTTACTCCCTAACTTTCTCCTTTTTTCCACGTAAATTAAGGACAATGATACACCCCTTTGAGGGCTGTGTAGAGAAGTAAAGATGATTCTGCCAAATACTACCTTACAGAGTAAACACTGGATAAACCAGTAAAAAAAAAAATATTTCCAAGCATGGCAAAATTAAGTTGAGAATTATTTTCTTTGCCTCTCTTTAAATGTGCATAGGACCAGGGGATAGCAAAAAATAGAAAGTAATCAATGCTAGTCAGCCCCCATGTCTGCACAGATGCTTATCCTCAAATAATATCTAAAGTCTGAGTATTGATGGAAAAATTTCTTAACAGAATATGTAAAAACAAAACAAATATCACTTGCTGTTAGGAACAAACCCATTACTCTAGTGTGAGACGGATGTTTTTAAAAGTTACATGCTTGCCTTAAAACTATAACCAAACTCCACAGGTGAATTTAAAGAGTTTATTGCCAAACTTTAGTGCTGTCCCAAGCATACAGAAACTACAACATCAAAAACATGTAAAATAGGTTCAAAAGAATATAGTTGTGAAGCTGTTTTTGTGCTAAATTTCTTGCAGGTGGAACCGAATAACGATTCCCCTTCCTAACGCAGCACTAACCAGGGACACCAGAATTCGCTGGAGACAAACGGGACCAATCCTTGGAAACATGTGGGCAATTGATAATGGTTAGTTTATGCCTGTTATAATCACATGCCATTGATGTAGAGTCTTCCTGTGCTTTTGTTCGTTGGCACAGACTTAATCACATTTCTAAGTCATGGTCTTGCGATTCATTAAACGCCCTTTCTTCCCTGTCTCCTTTGCATTCCGTTAGAAGCCCAGGGATGCACAATCAGAAAAAAAAAGGCAGCAGAGTCAGCAATATTAGATGCGAGAATTTCAACATACAGAATTTAAAAATGCATACGGCCCTGAAACTCAAATTCACAGTTGATGACAGGGGATATCCTAACATTTTCTTTGAATGTTTTACACAAAATTAACATAAATACTTACCATACTGCATGTATTAAAATAAGAGTCATTCTTCTCTTAGTAACTACCACAACATCTGGAAAGCTTATCTTTTAGATGCAGACACCACACATTAAGGGAACATCATCTGTCAAATGAAACTTCTGAAGCAAAACTTCTACGTCCTTCTCAGAAAACAGTATAACAAGAAAATTTAGATATACATAAAATATCCTATATATTCGTTAATTTTTAAGCGAATTGTTGATCATTTTTGCCTAACTTTAAAGCCAATATCACTTATAACAGGTACACATGCGAGAAGATATTTTAAGTTATTGGAGTGCATGACTGTCAATTTCTTATATTTGTTATGAATAGTGTAGTTTTTTTAAATAATTCTAATTATAGGAAGATTCATAGATTTCCTATTTTCAGAGTATATCAACTTGACTGAAAAGTTATACTACAGGGAAGTAGAAAAGGAGAGAAGGAGGGAAAAAATGTCAATACTTACACAAATTTAGCATATCTACTGACTTTGGTCTATTTTATAAAGTAGGAAAAGCCTACACATCATTCTTTCATGCTGATTTTCCATGGTTTAATAATCTTTTTTCTATTTTGAATAATTTAAAATTGATACACATTTAATGGAATACATTCTTGAAACTGAAGAATAACTTCAGGCAAGATAACTTACTGATGAGCCAGTGTACATTCTTTAAATGGTCTGTATTCAGAGAAGACCAGTAAGAGGCCCAGACTTCAAAGACCACATGAGTTATATGGATATAAACATAGTATGTTTGAAAAATCATCTAAAGGATTAATTTGTTTCACTGCAGTTTTCGGCACCTGGGTGACTCAGTCGGTTAAGCATACAACTCTTGATTTCAGCTCAGATCGTGATCTTACAGTTTGGGAGTTCAAGCCCCACATTGGGCTCTGTGGTGGCAGTGAGGAGCCTGCTTAGGATTCTCTCCTGTCACTGCCCTGCCCCTACTCTCTCTCACTCTCTTCCCTCAGAATTAATTAATTAATTAATTAATTTTAAAAATGCAGTTTCTCCACTGGTAGAACATTTTGCATAGCATTTGAATTACAATACCTGTTCCTTAGTTCTAGGGAATAAGTATGTACCTCTGAATAGTGGGATACGGGTGACTTTTTAGCCTGCTGTCATACTTTTAGGGGTCTTATAATGAACTTATATTACTTTGATAATAATAAAAGAAATAAAAAAACCAATACTAAAGCAAATGAGGAAATTAAGAGTGCGATGAAGCTCATATAAGCCTATGAAAAGACTATCTAAATTTCCCAAGGAAGGCTGTTACATGATTCCAAGCCAGAAAGTGTCCTCCCATCTTGTTTTGAGTAGAATGAGAAAAGGTGAGAATATATGGAAAGAGCATGGTTAGCAGAGTATGTCAAATGCAAAACTTGGGGCAGAATCGCCTCAGTTCTGTCATCATCCTATGAGTGAGATTTTCACAAAAACAAGACCTGCTCTCTGGCTTCTTCATGAGGCATAAAGAGGACGTACACTCAGTCCTCCCCAAGAGAAATGTGTGCCAACTTGCCAAAGAGCACTTCTGAAATCTCTCCCACTTCACTATGGAATTCCAAAAGAATGTCAAGGAAAACAAACATAGACAAAAAGAAACAGGTCAGTATCCTATTTCTGTTAGGTATGTTTTTCCTGCTAGTGTATACAGAAAGTATTTTGGGAATTATCCTGAAATTCTTAGCAGAATGGAAAATCGTAGAGCAAAGTATATTTGTTAATCCCTTTCCAATTTTCTCAACTTGATTAAATTAACAATAGTGATTTAAAAAAAGGCGTCCTTTCCACACTCATAGGAAAAAGGAACCTCTCAACTTACTCATGCTGTGAATCCCAATGACCCCAGTGTTAGCAGGGAAGGATGACAAGATTCTTAATTGCATTTTTTTTCATTGAGTTGAAGAGTCTTGTTTTACCGTTGAAATTTTTTTTACCGTAGAAGCTCTTTGAACATAGATACACTCTAGGGCAGCCTCCAGAGTGACCCTGCAGAATGCAAGGAACCACTTATAGGACTTAGAATAAATCCTTCTGCAGCCATAAAATGGTGTACTGGGAACACAGTCCACAGGCTTTTCCAAGCTACCAAAGAGTGAAGCCCTTTCCTGATTTCTCATCCCTTGCTGTCCAGTGGAGCCCAGCAAGGCAAATGGAGCAGGAAAGATTCTTGACCCCAATATCATGATAATCGTAACTGTTCAGTGCCAGGCAGCATGCTAAGCATTAACATTTTGTTTACTCTTTCCTCCAAGGATTATTATCCCACTTTAAAGAATAGGGACACTGAGGCTTAGACAGGATAAATCCCTTATCCCAAGTTTCCCAGGTGAAACAGGAGTTTGAATCCAGGTTTATTTGACACCTAAAACCCATAACTTAACCACTCAGCCTGCTCTCTGATCTCTTCCTCAACCATCAGTTTCCTTCAGCAAGAGTTTTTCCTGGCCTGCTTTGCATCACACTTGAATTATTGGCTCCAGAGAACACCTGTTTGTAGGAGCATAGGCCACAGGGAAATTTATTTTAAAATGAAATCATTTAGGGATGCCTAGGTGGCTCAATTGGTTGAGCGTTTGACTCTTGATTTTGGCTCAGGTCATGATCCCAGGGTCATGGGACCAAGCCCCACATTAGGCTCCACAGTGAGCATGGAGCCTGCTTGAGATTCTTTCCCCCGCCCCCCACCCCTTTCCCATGCCCATGCTCGCTCACTCTCTCTCTCTCAAATAAAAAAAAAAAAAATAAAATGAAATCATGTAACTCTTTTGGCATGATTACAAGACAGAAAAAAAATGATAATGGATGGCAAATTTGTGCCTAAAATTGAATATGTAAGGTTTTAACAACCATTGCATCTCTAATTCCTCATTGGTTTTCTTCCCTTTTCACACTGTTTGGTATGTTATTCATTATGCTGATTATCAAGAAGTTTAATATATATAAATGTATTTGAGTCTGAGTATCTCAGAGCCTACCATTCAACCATTAGGAACCCTTTTCTTGATATTCCAAAGATTAGAATTTAGGTTTATAATATCATTATCAGTCAAACCCACCGTTTAGTAAAAGATCTGCATTTCTGAGAAGACTTGATGCACAACAACAGATTTTAACTCTCCATTTCAGGAAGGATGGGTTAATGTTTAGAAGGATATTTACAGTCATCTGCAAGGTGTTATAGATTTTTCCCAGATAAGAATGGAAGTTATAGTTGTTGTTTTTCAAGTGCACAAAGGCTTTGGGATTTGTATTAACGGTAAAGGGTTACAGAACTGCACAGTACAGGAAACAACTTCAAAATCATTCCTGTCACTCTCCTAAAATCTAGCAGTTAATTCCTGCCATAGAGAATTTCTGTTTCCCAAACATATTGTTTTTAGTTTATATATTTTTGAGCTGACAGTTCTCTCCTTTCCCAAGTCACCCCTGTCTCCAAGCCTTGTAAATTGTTATTTTATCTTGCAAAGCAGTTTATGACTTGAGCTAAACTCTCCTCATGTAAACAATGTCTTTTAGTGTTTCCCATTCTATAGCAAGCAGATGCATTATATTGGTTATTGATAAATATAAGAGACATTTATTCCAACCCCATCAGTTGTGTCAACCAAATATCCTAGAAGGCAAAACCTGGGATTTATTTGTTCAATGACATGAGTTGAGCTCCTATATCAGGTACTGGGCTGGATCTTGTCAAGGTAACAATAAGCAGATTAGGTGGTGACTCTGCACTCACAAACTTATGGTCAACTGGCATAGATAAATGTTATTTAAAAAAGAAATTTATACCAGCATATACTGCAAATTATAAAGATTATTAAGAGAAAAGTACAGGGGGCTATGGGTTTCTAGAGATTGAGGTCATCTAGTGCAGATGGATTAAGGAAGGGTTAGTTTTAGTTTTTAATTAAATTATAATGTCTCCATTTCATGATACATCAAATTGGTCTTTTGTAAGTTCTTTATGTCTACCTAAAGAAATTAAACTTTGTACAAAGTTCAACTCAGATGCACTAATATCCTGCCTGAAATCATTTTAGCCAAAGAGACTCCATTAAGGAACCCAAATCATATGTTCTTATCATTTTTTTTTTTTTTTGCTATGAAACATTAAAATCTTGAAAGAAGTTAAGTTAAAACACTTCCAGCAAATGTGTAGCTAAGCACTTAACTTGTCACCCTGGATTTCTGCATATAACATGCATCTAATGGGCTAGATTTCCTGGCTGTGCTTCACAAAATCGATTCACATGCTGATGTTTTCTTGTTTTTTCCACTTGTTTTGCTATATTTTTACTTGCTGTTTTTTTTTTTTGCCCTGCCTGCAGTTTATATTGGTCCATCGTGTCTCAAATTCTGTTCCGGCAGAGGACAGTGCACTCGACATGGTTGCAAGTAAGCATTTTAAAATAATAATTACACTTCTTTTTTTTTTTTTTGATCACGTACTTATATATTGAAGCCACAAGTCATTTTAACTTGTTTTAATTTCCTTTTTAGGCTTTTGAGGTCTTTTCAAGGCCAAAGTAGGATACTCCAAATTGAATTTAAGCATAATAGAAGTGTATTTTGTAAGTGAAAGGTGATGAATAAATAACTTTTCTATTAAGCTAAATTATAAATAAATTTTGTAGACCTCGTGTAAATTTGTGAACACATTTGAATTCTTCATAGTTTGATGACTGCCTTTTCTGTCTTTGGTTACATTCTTCAATGTGCTATTTTTCCATAAACTTGTTCTAGTCTAGTTCAAGAGCCATATTTTAATTCCTTGCATGCTTTGTAAATTAATTATGAAAATCAATACTGACCCATAAACCCAAGGCTAAAGGAAACTGGAGTGAGCCAAATTTAGCAGTTGGATAAGAAAATTCATCTTTGAATATAATTTTGCAGTCTTGCTTACCTTTGAAAATCATTTGGGTCTTCAAAATGATATAAAAGTATTTTACATGATAATGATACTGAATATGAAATCTGAAATTATATATAGTTAATATCTAGTCACCACTGAAGCATTGTGTTATGTTTATTACAAGAATTGATATTCATATGTATTATGTCATCTCCATATTAACATTTAATTATTAAATATTTGGGAGATTCCTGAAACCACAGAAAATCTTGGTTATACAGCTAAGTTTTCAGCAACTGATAATCTAGTTAGTTTCTTCTTGTCCTCCAAACGAAAAGAGTAATAATTAATTAATGAAGAACTCATAAAAGGGATTTCTACCTGATCATTTAGAAATTATGTGTATGAGGCAAGACACTTATCAGCACTGACATTAGAGGGTCATGTTAGCTTTTTAACTATGTTGCAGTGAATTTAATTAACAAAGAAATCACTCTGCATAATAGAAATGTTTTAGAAAGTATTAAAGAATTGGAAAGTTCCTATTCGTATTTCAAAAGTGAAGGGGCACCTGGTGGCTCAGTTGGCTAGGCATCCATCTCTTCATTTCAGCTCAGTTGATGATCTCACGGTTCATGGGTTCGAGCCCCGCATCAGGCTCTGCACTGACAGCACAGAGCCTGCTTGGGATTTTTTTCTCCCTGTCTCTCTGCCCCTCTCCCACTCACTCTCTCTCTCTCTCTCTCTTTCTCAAAATGAATGAATAATCCTTAAAAAATTATTTAAAAAACAGTGAATATGCATCTCTGTGCTTTTGAATAAAACCATCAACTCCCACCCCAAAACACAGACTCAGTACATCTGTGAAGCATTATCTGGTGTTTTCCTCAAGTTATTGTCTTCATCTGTCATCCATACCCAGGCTATCCTCTTATTAAGTGCACTTCAAATAAAAGGAACACAGGAATGCCCGACATCTTTGTAATTCCTGGAAGTTGTCCTGAAAAGTTCTGAAAACAAACTATCTAAAATGACAACTGCTTTTATTAATGAAAATGGAAAGTGTTATTTCTAAAAAAAAAAAATGCTATTTCTAAAAAGCTCATCTATAATTACCATAGTTCTACTTCATACTTCATTTTTTGTGTGCAGTATCCTCTTAGCATTCAGTGGTTTTATTAAGGCGTCCACCTGTGTCACTCATGATAGATGCAAACAAAAATCTGAATGGTCGTGTTGTGCCTTTGGGCAGTGTTCTTTTTTTGACACCGTACATCATTTTGAATAATCATGGCCTTTTCCTCTTTCTGAGGTTTTTCAGAATATTTTCACCAGTTGGAACTTGAGTTTTCCCCCCCTGTTTCTGATAACATTTTACATATATTCATTGGTTTTTTTCATCTGTGGCTGCACTAAATGTTTGACTACTACATCCTCTTTTAAAAATTTTTTAATGTTTATTTTTAAGAGAAAAAGAGATAGAGCATGAATGGGAGAGAGAGAGAGAGAGAGAGAGAGAGAGAGAGAATTTGAAGCAGGCTGCAGGCACTGAGCTGTCAGCACAGAGCCCCATGTGGGGCTCGAACTCCCAAACTGGGAGACATTACCTGAGCTGAAGTCATACATACAGTCAACCAACTGAGCCACCCATGGACCCTGACTAATACATCCTCTAATATTCTGGCAATATATGCTTTATCAAGCATGAGCAAAATTGCATAGAAAAGGAATTTATATTCAATACCATTTATTTCTCTTAAACAGATGCGTGAATTTGGGGCCTCTGCAGTTTTGTTTCTCTTCCCACTTTGCTCCCCTCATTACTGCTGTTATTTGCTACCAGGATTCTGCCTCTCCTGCTGCCTAATATATTCTTGCCTGTGTGCAATACCCAGGCCTGGGTTTCTGAACTGATAAGTCTTTCTCCTGATAAGCCCACCCCTGTTAGAGGTGCTAGTGAGAAAGGCAGAAGGCATTATCCTTTTATGTTGACATACAAGGTGACCATAATGGCACACCTAAGGATGGGTAGAAGAACCAGCAGGGGATATATTTGGAGTCAGGAGAGCCTCATGCCATTCCTGACATCTCCTGACTGTTACCCTGCTGTTTCACTGCAAAACAAAGGCTACAAATGTATTTTTAATATATGAATGGAATCTTATCAACATTTAATCCCAATTATATAACTTTTGACTAAAAGTACACTTCCAAAACCACTAACTGGGAACTGGCTCCAATGTGAGTCTTCTCTAAATGATTACTGATTTCTCCCTAAACACTGATCCTAAGAAGACACATTTAAGATACACAGAAATGCATTTGCCCTGAAATGCCACAGTAAACTAAATTTAGTTTTCCAATGTCAAAATGTGTCTTTAGCTAATTTTTTTATCCTTCTTGAAACTATTTGGCTATTCACAGTCTAAGTCAATGAGATAACATGAGAAAGAAGCAAACTGTGTGAGACTTATTTACATGCTCCATGAATACTGTTTTTCTTTCCCAATCCCATCCCTAATGCCAAGACAACCTTCAGACATCATGCTGCAGTACTTGGCATTTTAGGGTCCAACTTCCTTTCTAATATGATGATGACTGTAAACCTTCTCCCTCAGAATATCCAATACACATATGATAACACTAGTGCTAAAGAAGTAGTTTTCAGGGGTGCCTGGGTGGCTCAGTCAGTTAAGTGTCTGACTTCGGCTCACATTGTGGTCTCATGGTTTGTGGGTTCCAGACTCGCATCGCATTGTGCTGGGTGCTGATAGCTTGGAGCCTGGAGTCTGCTTCAGATTCTGTGCCTCTCTCTCTCTCTCTCTCTCTCTCTCTCTCTCTCTCTCTCCCCCTATCCTGCTTGCGTTCTCTGTCTCTCTAAAAAATAAATAAACATTAAAAATTTTTTTAAAAAAGAAGCAGTTTTCAAAGTTATGCCATAGTATCACTTCATTGGTTCTACACTGCTTTATAAATGCTTCCAATTTTAGGAAGTTTTTAATGCTGAGATGAGCATGCCTCACCCCACCCAAAAAAGACACCAATTTTATTTTATAATGGGTGACATATATATATAGTGAAAGAGAAATAGTACAATAAAAATAAAGAATTTAAAACTAATTCCTGATACGTAAATGACTTAAAATATAAGAGGTTTCCAATATTCAATTAGTGAATTATCTGCGATGAGTTTTCTAATATAAATATAGTCGAAGGCAGGGTGCCTGGGTGGCTCAGTTGCTTAAGCATAGGACTTCAGCTCAGGTCATGATCTCGTGGTCCATGAGTTCGAGCCCCACGTCAGTCTCTGTGCTGACAGCTCAGAGCTTGAACCTGCTTCAGATTCTGTGTCTCTCTGTCTCTCTCTCTCTCTCTCTCTGACCCTTCCCCACTCACACTGTCTCTCTCTGTCTCAAAAATAAATAAACGTTAAACATTAAAAACATTAAAAATACTTTAAATATATATATACACATATATATGTGTGTATATGTGTGTGTATATATATATATACATATAAAGTAGGTGGCAAGTTGTGTGGGGTTTGTTCTGATTTATTTTTCTTTTTCTTGAAGCACTACTAATTTGGGATTCCACTGTGAGGCAACACAGTTCTGTGAAGGACAGGTGTTCACATTCCCTTTATGAGTTTGAAATAAATATAGATTTATTTTCCACTCTTTTCCGAATATTTCAAACAATTTCTATCACAAACAGAATGTGTATTTTTACATTTGTTCTTAGAGGAAATTTATTCTAGATATCTTTGGAAGTGTTTTTATGTGTCTTTTAAAGATTAATGAGCATCATTATGAATAAAATTATATACATAATAATATAACTTTTACAAAAATTTTACATTGGAAATGTGCACAAACATAGATGCATTCACAGATAAATCACTGGCATTGGTTAAAGATGCGTGCTGAATTATTATTTTAATCACGAGCTTTTTATAGCAGGGCTGTGCAAAGACTATATTCTTCTGGAATATTTCAGTCAATCACCTTTATCACGTCTTCAGATTCAGTATTTTCCAGAGACTAATGAGCCTCACCTACCAGTCAGTCAAATGCCGGCCCCTGAACTTCCTCCTCCTTGAATTAGATTCATGGATCTCTGAAAAGACCGACAGCTTAAAATTTTATTTCATGATATCTGTTTCAGGTGTGACCCTGGATTTTCTGGCCCAGCCTGTGAGATGGCATCCCAGACATTCCCAATGTTTATTTCTGAAAGCTTCGGCAGTTCCAGGCTTTCCTCTTACCATAACTTTTACTCTATCCGTGGTGCTGAAGTCAGCTTTGGTTGTGGTGTCTTGGCCAGTGGTAAGGCCCTGGTTTTCAACAAAGACGGGAGGCGTCAGCTAATTACGTCTTTCCTTGACAGCTCACAGTCCAGGTGAGTTAAGGCAGGGTGGAATACATATAGAAACCATATGCTAATGATTGAATTTATATTTATTTTCCTTTTTTTTTCTTTTTTGCTGATATGTACATCTTTCAATTTTTAACCGACAGGGAGCTTACAGTTAGTTTATGTAGGGTTAATTTGCCCTAGTTTTTAATAAATTAAAAGGCTTACTGATGACTTTAAGATACTAATGACTGACTGGGTTTTTAAAGGTATGAAATGTTAGCATCAAAACTGTGTTCTTAAGCCAAGGGCTAGTTAATTATTTATGTAGTTTTATTTATTTGACAGCTTGCAGAGGCTGATTAGATTTATTCTACATCTTCCCTTCCCCCAGTGCCTAATAAATAATGCAGTAAAGGAATGATGGGCATTTTAAGTGTATGTACACAAGTACATAGTATACAAGTATGTATAAACATATACTCATATTTGCATGGATATATCTACATATAAACGTGCATTGACCTCATCTTCTACACGTATTCATACATCTCACAGTGAAATTACTTGCATTTTATAAGAGATGAGTGGAAACATGCAGCTTTTGAGTAATTCATTTAAACTTGTGTGAAATTCTTTATAAGCCAAAATGAACATTATGATTAAAAGTGTTTATGCATACCCTAATTACAGACATTTCATGTCTAGGTTTCTCCAGTTCACACTGAGGCTGGGGAGCAAGTCTGTTCTGAGCACATGCAGAGCCCCTGACCAGCCTGGTGAAGGAGTTTTATTGCATTATTCTTATGATAATGGGATAACTTGGAAACTCTTGGAGCACTATTCATATCTCAACTATCATGAGCCCAGGTACGTTGGAAAGCATTTGGAAAATGATTAGAGTGATACCTCCTTCCTGGGGAAATCATCAGCCAACTGTTGTAAGATCAGATATTTTTCCATTGAGACATGGTGAGGACAAAGATTGATGTGTCTTGTAACAAAAAACTAGCATGCCACATTCTTCTATTTCATTTGTCCTACTGACTTCTGATAATTTGAAGAAATTTATTCTCATATTTTGAAATGTACGTCTAAGGGAAATATTTTGATGCCTAGGAAAAAGAAAAATAGCCAATACTATTTTCCTTATTCAACTATACTGCAGCCTATTAGATATGATTTTGATATGGTATTAAATTATAAATTCTGTTAATTTATAATTACTACTATTAGTACTATTACTACTATTAGTAAATACTATTTAACAGTACATTATAATATGTTATAATAAATTATATGAGATAATAATTCATAAAATCTGATAATCAGTATGTATTTAAAGTTTGCATGTAATATAATTAAGTAATGAGTACCAATAAATTTTTCTAGCACATATAGAGTCCCTGGCAAAGATTGAAGGGTGAGGATATTCTTTTCTTTTTTAATTTACAGTTTATTTTCAAGTTGGTTTCCATATAACACCCAGTGCTCTTCCCCACAAATGTCTCCACCATGAACATCACCCCCCTTCCCCTTTCCCCCTCCCCCTCCCGCCCTCAGTTTGTTTTCAGTATTCAAGAGTCTCTTGTGCTTTGTCTCCCTCCGTCTCCCTAACTCTTTTTCCTCCTTCCCCTCCCCATAGTCCTCTGTTAGGTTTCTCCTGTTAGACCTATGAGTGAAAACCTATGGTATCTGTCCTTCTCTGCCTGACTTATTTCGCTTAGCATGACACTCTCGAGGTCCATCCATGTTGCTACGAATGACCATATTTCATTCTTTCTCATTGCCATGTAGTATTCCATTGTATAGATAAACCACATCTTCTTGATCCATTCATCAGTTGATGGACATTTAGGCTCTTTCC
>CM053559.1:37333514-37583776 GCA_028646485.1 Cryptoprocta ferox | reverse complement strand
CTGTTAGTATTGCTCTATTAAAGGAGGCTCATTGACTGTCCAGGGCCTGTCGTTTCAGGAAGTGTTCTTTTAATGGTGTCTCTCGGTTTCTCTTGTTGTGCCTTTGATTATTTTACTTCCCTAGTCAGTGATATTTGGGACTCTCCACCATGTGTACTTTGGCTTGTTTCTTGAGGTAGCCCTGAAAAGGAAAACAGACTAACACACAGGGAACAAAAGCATGCAAATGCACAGACAAATCAAACAAATAAGCAAACCAAAATGGGAAAGGAAGTAGAGGAAAGGAAAGGAAAGAAAAGAAGAAAAGAAAAAAAAAAACAAGGCGGGGTGGACAGAGACAGCAAAAGACTATGGACTGTCTAAAAGCGTATAACCAGCCGAGAAGAGAGATAAGAATGAGATAAGGGAAAATATATCTGGATGGCAAGAGAAAAAAAGGAGAAGAAAAGAAAAAAAAAAAACAGGCTGCTGTCCCGTGCGGATGGGCGTGGTTTGGTGTAGGTAGGTCAGGTCTCTGGGGCTGCTCTCCGAGGCCCCGCCTTGGTGGCTGTGGGGAGAAGAATGGCAGCGCCCCAAGCTCTGCTCGAACCAAGCGTTGCAAGCCGCTCTTTTGAGTCCGATCTCCCTGTGCCTCGGGCGAGCCAAATTGTATTTTCCAACCTCCACTTTGCTTCCAAATCCTAGTCCATGCACTTTAATGCTACCACCGGAGATAAGATGCACTCCTGCTGGTGGCCGGCCTCCCAGCCGGGATCGCGCAGGGGGCGGAGGCTGTTTCTCCCAGCGCTGCTGCCGCCCAAGGTGAGACTTACTGGAGCTGGCGGCCGGGAAAGCTGGGATTGTGTAGGGGGAGGGGGCTGTTTTTCCTGATGCCACCTGGAATGGGCGCCGCTGCTGCCGACCCCAAGGAAGAATTCGCCAGCTAGATGGGACGGATTTCTCTCCCCGTGCCCAACAGTTATACATGGGTTGACAATATCTCTCTCCGTCCTGGGGTGAGTTTTTTATCTCTTCTTTAGAGACAGTTCTATGAGCGTTTTCAGTCTCTCTTTCTCTTCCCCTTGTCTCTCCAGGGCACAGCGCTCTCCCTGTGTGGGGCTGGGGCTCCCACCCCTCCGCAGCTCCAGGGCCCGGCCCGTCCTCCAATTTCCCCAGTTCGCACTCACTCACTCAGACATCTTTGAGATTGTCTTCTTTCTGGAGTCTGTGTGCTCTCTTCCCACTCTTGCAGATCAGAGTATTGTCTCTTCAGTCCTTCTCAGTTTAATTGATGCGGGCAGGCGAAGATTACAGAGCTCCTTAGTTCTCTGCCATCTTGCCCTTCCGCCAAGGATATTCTTAAAGTCCTCTCTTCAGGCCACTTCTGTTTCTCTTTTGCTTAATAGTGCAATTGTAAAATTTAAGTTTTACTTGAAGCAGAGCCATCCTTCGATGTTGGCAGAATAGTAATCACCATTGGTGGTACAATTTTAGCAATGCCCAAACGGTCCTCTCTCCCTCTCTATGACAGTATTGACCTTACTCACTGAAATTCTTTTAAAAATTGCAGAAGAGGAAGATGGGAAAATTAAAATACCATTAGAAGAGGTAACACTGTGGCTACATTCACAGTTAGTAAAGAACTAACACCATTTGCCTTCCTGGAAGTACATTTTGATCATGGGGAAATATGAAAGAGAGCAAGGACTTTGGGCACTGAGGTTTGCATTGGCACCATGGCAAAAAGACAGGGGCACTGATGATAGAGTTTATATCACTGATGATAGAGTTTAAAAGTGTTACCTAGAGCAGTCCCTACATTTAAGTGTTTGTAAATAAATGAGAACTTTAATTTTCATAGAAAGGAAAGTAGCTTATAACAGATAAGAGTTAACTGTTATGAGGTACAATTATTTACATTATAAAATTTTAAGAACACATCAGAGTGTTCCCTGTAAAAGTAAATGAAAGGCTAACCTCAACTTTCTCACTCAGTAGATAATATGCATACCAAAAACACACTTCATAGACTCTCCATAGAAAACATTAAAAAGCAAATGAAAATCAAGGTGATAATAATAATGAAAGCAGGACGAAAATATCACTATCCTAAGTTAACTTGGCCTAAAACACAATTTTTTCTAACAAAGATGGACAGCTCCAAAATTCAATAATCAATCTTTATCATGAAATTTAATTAATCTTTGTTGATATGAAAAATAATTACACATTAAATGTGCTATTGCAAAGGTGCATTTAATCTTGCCTGCCGTTTGACAGCAACATTTTTCTTCTAAGCAGAATCACCATGGCTTTTCAGAACTAGGTATTTGCATAGCTTGAAAGATTAAGATCCTGGTGGAGATTTTTTTAAAAAGAGAACATGGTAGAGGTATCAAGAACACTTTTATTTTCTATTGTATGTACGTCTGCCCACGAGACTCTTTCTCCCTCCCCCTCTTTCTTACAAATATTAATAAAGATGACACAGGAGAAGTAGAATTTGATCTATTCTGGATACTAAATTATTTTTTATATGGTAAATAATACAAACCATGTAAATTCTTCATAGGAGAGTTAAATATATCTTGATGCCATTAGCCATTTGCTGTATTTTCTTCAGTATAAATGTTGCTTGTAACTGCTGTCAATTCCATATTGTCTCTTCCTGCCATGACTGTTCCAAAATGAAGTATGACCCATAAATCAGATATGCTGGTTAGCTAACTACTGTAACTTCTAGCTGATTTCTAATAATTTGTTTGCTTATGAGTCACTCAGTAAATAAAAGAACCCTATCTGCTTTCTGCTTATAAAATTTCAAGCCCGTACATCTCTCTGTTAATCTTTTAACTCAAACTGATGAGAAGGTCATGAACTAATTGGCATTTTTAATGTAAAACGTTATATCACTGCTGAACCTAAAATTATTCTAGATTTTTCTTAATTATAGGGCTTGTTTCTTATTCTAAAATTTTTATAAAGCCTATTTTTATTTTTTTGTTTGGATTGCTGTATGTGATTACAAAGAAATTTATGAGCTTAGTATCCTCCCTGAAAGGAAGAATGATACAGAAAGTTGACCGCAAATCCCTGGGTTCCCATCTAGGAATATTCTGATCAAATGGCTCCATAGCTATTGTAACTAGCCACTGCTGTGTTGTGGAAACAGAGATTCCCACCCCACCCCGTGAGAGGAAGTAAATGTTAAGAGAATAGGCTCGAGAGCCATGCTGCCTAGGTCCAGTTCCTGCATTGCCACTTAAAAGCTGCTTAACATTAGAATATTTAACCTTTTTGTGTCTCAGTATTCAAATTTCTATCAGGGTGTAGTGACAATGTGTACTTTATTTATGCAGCAAGAATTTGTTGAGTTTTTGTTGGGTGCCAGATACTATTCTAGATGGTAAGACACAATAGTGAAAAACCAAAAAAATGTCTGTGACTTTGGCATAAGAAAAAACATCCCAACTTCACAGATGAAGGTGCCGAGGAACATAGAAGTTGAGTACCTTCCCTGCAGCTGTGAAGTTATTAACCATTAGGTGTCAGAGTGGGGACTTTAAGGCAACAGTCTGATTACGGACCCATAGTCTTAATGTCATTGCCAAGGAAAATATTGGTTATTTCAATTACTTTTATTACACACACATATGTATATGCACTAAAATAAGGAAATAAAGGAAAATAAACTTTAAAGTTGCCTGAAAAATTCTACTTTTCAGTTTTTTGGGTTTTTTTTTAAAGAAAGAGAGCACACACACATAAGTTGGGGAAAGGGGAGAGAGGGAGAGATAGAGAATCCCAAGCAGGCTCCATGCTTAGCGCAGAGCCTGATGTAAGTCTTGATCCCACAATCCTGGGATCATGACATGACCTGAAATCAAGAGTTGAACACTTGGGGCACCTGGGTGGCTCAGTCGGTTAAGCATCTGACTTTGGCTCAGGCCATGATCTCACAGTCTGTGGGTTCAAGCCCTGCACTGGGCTCTGTGCTGACAGCTCAGAGCCTGGAGCCTGCTTCAGATTCTGTGTCTCCCTCGCTCTCTGCCCCTCCCCCACTCATTCTCTGTCTCTGTCTCTCAAAATAAAATAAAGACACAAAAAATTAAAAAAAAAAGAGTTGAACAGTCAACCAACTGAGTCACCCACCCACCCCACAGTTGTTATTTTTAAATTGTATTTGTTTTCATCAGAAAATAGTAACTGCTTTTAAAATTATTATAAAAGAATATAATTTTCTAATAACATGATCAAATTAAGTGATTAAATTAATGCATGATGTTTTCATTATTGAGACAGTTTGAATATAGTTTAATTAATTTCTTTACATATTTGATATGTTAATATAGATAAATATACTTATTTGACTATTTAATAAATAAATATTTAGAAATTAAAGTGAAAATTACTAAAATACTCAATTAAAATTTTACTCTTCCCTTCTAATAAATTCACATTGGTAAAAAAAATTCACGGATTTAAAGCATTTAAAACCATAAGTATTTAAAAATATTTAAAAACCAATAAAAACTGTTGCTGTGTCTTTTTCATTTAAGCATTATTTTTAAATTTATATTTCTGTATTTGAATAATGATTTTTCCTTATTTAAAAAGTATGCTTTCTCCCACTGCAAAGAATTCTGCCAGATTTTCACTGGTCATTTGTATGATTAAGAGTGATGAAAATCATGTTATTCTATCCCATATTTCCATATACAAATGACTAAAAGAGAAAATAGACATTATTTTTAATAACTCTACCTAAAAAAATTACATTTCCACAGGTTTAACATTTCTTGACATAATAAGAATAAACATCATACAGATATGAAAATCAGTCTAATTTCTAATTCAATCCAGCCTTAGACTGGAGTTTTTAAATAATTTGTTTCTCTAAGTTATCCAACTAGTCACCTGTCTTAGGGGGCTTTCCTTTGCTCACTAGGAAAAAGACTCAGTCCCTTTAGCGTGTTTACCGCGAGCACCTCTCCTGGTGTTTAGTTGTACATTGATGGAGACAAATGTTCTGTTTGCCATTTGCTTCACATCTCACCTTGTGTATGGATGTGAGCAGCATGGTACTGTGATTTATGGAGCTTTCAAGCAGATGTCGTTGCACTGGCAATTAATGTATGGTTCCCGCTGCTGTATACAGTAATTGCTCCTGGAAATTAGATATTATTCTTAATTTTCTTCCCCATTTGTCACAGATAGGTTTGTTGTCATAGCCACCATGACACAGCAAGTCACCTCATACACTGTGTTCAACTGATGGGAATTAGGAAGTGCCACAGTTCCCACCAGCCCCAAACTGTAATATGTGTAACAAGATGCCCAAACTCCTTTTTCAGACTAAGACAAATCCTGCCACTTTGACAACAACTGTGTTTGATCGAGTTAGCTTTTTGCAAGCAGTCACATTTTTTGATGCGTTTGGAAGGCTTTGTTTGAGTCAGACAGGAAATTGGAAATCTCAGAAGAGTGTTTATAATAGTGGGAGAGCTATTTTTTTAATGCTATACTATGGGGGGAAAATACGCTGTTATGAATGTTTGTATTTTAAGATATCAAAGTAATCTGAATTTTTACTTTTATTTATTTTTTTTAGAATAATCTCCGTAGAGTTACCAGATGATGCAAGACAGTTTGGAGTCCAGTTCAGATGGTGGCAACCATATCATTCTTCCCAGGGAGAAGATGTGTGGGCCATTGATGAGATTATCATGACATCTGTCCTTTTCAACAGCATTAGCCTTGACTTTACCAATCTTGTGGAGGTCACTCAATCTCTGGGATTCTACCTTGGAAATGTTCAGCCGTACTGTGGCCATGACTGGACACTTTGGTAAGAATTTCATCTCTGCTGTTGTTGTTATACTTTATATTAAGGATTGGATCACAAGAATGATTGCCTAGTTCTCCCAGCACTTAGTCATTTGCTGACAAATATTTACTGAATACAAACCATTTCAAAAGTCATTATTATGTCTACAGGTAAGATCTTGGGAATCAGGACTGAAAACAAAATACTGATAGATTTAATTAAATGTAAAATTTTGCCATAGTTATTAATCTCAAATTTTTATTTCCCACAGTTATATATAAAACCCTCCTCAAAAAGTGTTAATAACCAAAATGACTACCATATTGTCCCTTCATGGAGGCCCACCATGAGCATGGTAAAATGTGAAATCACTCTAATGACTATTTTAATAAAATTTCTCATAAATAGTTCTGTTTTCATGCTGTCTTACATAAGAGGTTTTTTCATCCCTAATTTATTAACTAAGATCTCCTTTTAAATCCATCTTATCAAGCAATATTGGACTAGTAACTCATATAGTTAATGTTGTTGGGGTTTCAGAATTGTGGGATATCCTGTCAAGATACCTTTCCATCTTAGAAATAACCCCCCTATAGACAAACGCAAGCTTAATTATACAATAAGTAGTAAATAACTAAGTTAAGACTGTGATTAGTACTTCAAGAACATCAGTAGGATGACACAGTAGTGATTAACTAGAGTCAGGAGGTGGCTACATAAGGTACAAAGGAGGAGACTATGTTCAGATAGTTCAGATGGTGGATATGATACATCCACTGATTAGAATATAGAAGAAAAAGGAAATTCTAGCCACATGATAATCTGATGGAAGAACATTCCAACTACAAGAATGTAGAACTCCGGAAGTGAGAGTGACCGTGGCTTATTCAAGGACCAGGAAGCCCAGGTAGGGGGGTAGCAAAGGTGAGGAATAGACACCAAGAGTTGTGCAGAGGCCCAATTATGTAGGGCTTCTAGGCCCAGGGACTCTAGATTAAAACTCAAGTCTACATAATTCCAAAACCCACAGCCTATACCAGTGTGCATACTGCCCCTCTGTGGGTCCCTTCGGGACATTAAACATGATTGAGGAATAATTTTCTAAGAGAGTTTTACTTTCTATGAAATCATGGTTAGACCAATTTAATTTCTCCAGACAAATCTCACCGAAAGCTCTTTACTGCACTTGTCTCCAGAGAGCATATCATAAATGACCCATCAGTGACCTTATCATAATGAAAGGTAAATTTTACACACCATTGCACAGAAAATTACCTTTGATGGGAATTGTGCATGGACTTCACATCTCATACACAGCAGGCTAAAATTCTGGCATCAAAATGACAGCTAATGGAATGGAAGTACAGCTGGTCAGTTTTGCTGCAAGCACTGTAGAACTAGATAGAATGAAATTTCTATATGGCAAAGTATGAAAGGTTATATTATGTGTTTTCTATTTGATAGCCTCTGATGCTGGTTTTTATGGACATTCTTTCTTAGTCCTAGAGCCTTCACAGAAAACAAAGGGCTGAAGTAAAATAAGAAGATGCAAAGATGTAAACCAAAATCAGATTTCTTAGAATTATATGCTTCTGAAAATTTAAATCGACCTGAATTAACAGCAGTGCAAATCGGTCATATAGCATAAACCGTATTCCCCAAGATTTGTGTAGTAGGTTTTTTCCCCAGCACTTTTAATACAACAAAGAGTCATATCATGAATGCAAGTCCTGTATCATGTTTATTTTCATAAATAGTTAACATCTGCTCAAATAAACTCCAAAGTTGCTGAGCATTTTAATTTAACACTGGGTTGAATGCATGATAACAGCAGTTTAATTTCTGTGCTTTGATTAAAACCCTAAGAACAATATCCTTTCACACAAGTCTGATGAATATTCTTAACCCACCACTGCTTTAATTGGTGGAGATACATTTACTTTGTGAAAATACAATCACAGTAATTATAGAAAACCATAAGAAAATATAAATAATTGTACAATCCCCATGGGCACCTTAAGCAGCACCGTGGGAGTTTTATTAACAACCACATGTGAGCAATCAGATTTGACTTTCTGATCTTCTCTGAAACGCAAAGGAGTTGTCTTGGTTATGAAACAACAGAGTACACTCTGGTGGTGATAATGAGACTAGAGAAATACATTAACTACTTTAATAAGGACATGAAAAATTCTCGCTGCTCATTAAAATGAAACAACATGGAAAATCTCAAACTGTTCCCATTTTCCTAGCCAATGAGTCAGAATAAAGCCCCTTTTAATGACGTTGTTTTTTCTTACTACTGTTGAGGAATATATTGTTCAAGTTCAACATGAACTCACTTTGGCAATGTTTTTCAAAAACACTTGTTACAGCATTGAAATTCAAGTGATAGTATTGACCAACTATTTACCCTAACCTCTACTCCTAAAATGTTATAATTTTAGTGTAAAACCTTTGGAGCATATTACCATATTAAGTAAACATTCTTTGAACGTGTTCAGGTATGTAGCCTCTACCCTTCAATGACCTTGTTTCTCTCAAGGGAAATTTTGAAATGTATACATGTTCTCTACAAATGGCTGGTGTTAAATTAATTATTGTTGGCTTTTCCCAGCTGTGAGTTTATTTGGTTCTCATTTTCTAACTCATGACTTTCCATGTGCATGAATTGTTGCTGCTGAGTGTTCTCCAGGGAAAAGTTGGACAATTGCTTTTTCATTAGAAGAATTACAGTCAATATGCTATAAATCACTTTACCGTGTGTCATCGTACAGCACTTTTTTCCATAGAGAAATGAATTGCTTTTAATTATTTGTAGTACTTTCCTTTCTTCCATGCAGTGTCTGCTATCAGAACCTCTATCTGCTTTATGTTCTAAAAATAGCCTTTAAAATTTCTTAGATATACTTTAAGATCACTAAGGAGATAATTTTATTTGAAGTTGATTAAAGATTATCCAACTAATACTATTAGTGACATTACCAAGGGACATTGACATTCCTCTGTCTTATCAAATAGACTGGTGAGGTAAAAAGGGGGTAAGGACATTGCTGTCATACATTTTGACACCAAACATATACAACTGCAAGGGATGGTTGTCATAGCATATTAGAATTGGCAGTTGGTTTTAGTAGCAGAGATAAAGAGTTTTCCAGACAAGCAAAAGCTGAAGGAGTTTAGGGGTGCCTTGCTGGCTCAGTCAGTAGAGTGTGAGACTCTTAATCTCAGGGTTATGAGTTTAAACCCCACATTGGGTGTGGAGCCTACTTAAAAATAAAAAAAAGCTGAAGTGAGTTCAGCACCACTAGGCAGGCCTTACAAGACATATTAAAGGATATTTTGAAAGCTGAAGCAAGAGGGCACTAATCAGTAACAGAAAAATCTTTGAACGTATAAATTTCATTGATAAAGGTAGGTATATGGTTATATTCAGAATACTCTGATGTTGTAATGGTGGTAGTTAAATCATTTATAAACCTGGAATGAAGATTAAAAGACAAAAGTAGCAAAAATAACTATATAATAATTTGTTAGTGGATACTCAAGATAAAAAGATGCGAATTATAACATCAAAAATATAAAATGTGGGTAGAGGGAATAAAAATATGGAGCTTTCTAGTATGCATTCAAACCTAAGTTGTTTTCAGCCTAAAATAGACTGTTACAAATATAAGATATTTTATGTAAGCCTTTTGGTACCAACAAAGCAAAAAACTATGTAGTAAATACACAAAAGAGAAAGAGAAAGGAATCTAAGCATACCACTACAGAAAATTACCAAATCACAAAGGAAGAGAGTAAGAGAAAAGAGAAAAAACAAACTAATGAATTAAAAATAGCCAGAAAACAATTAACAAATGGCAATAGTAAGTCCATACCTATTAATAATTACCTTAAATGTAAATGGACTAAATCCTCCAATCAAATGACATTGAGTGGCTGATTGAATAAAAAAATAAAACCCAACTATATACTGACTACAGGAGACTCATTTTGGCTTTGGGATCACACACAGACTGAAAATGAAGGGATGGAAAAGATATTCCATACATTTAGAAGTCAAAATAAAGCAGGGTTAGCTATACTTATATCAGACAGAATATGCTTTAGGGGAAAAACTGTAGTAATAGGCAGAAAAGGTCACTATAATGAGAAAGGGGTCAATCCAAAAAGTGGATATAACATTGGTAAATATGTATGTGCGCAGCATAGAAGGACCTAAATGTTTAAAGCAAATATTAACCAACCTGAAGGAAGAAACAAACAACAATAATAATAGAGGACTTCAATAACCCACTTTCAACAATGGATAAAGCATCCAGACAGAATATCAATAAGAAAACATTGAATTTAAAAGACACATTAGACTAGATGGACTTAACAGGTATTTACAGAACATTCCTTCCCAAAGCAAAGAATACATATTCTTATCAAGCACACACAAAATATTCTAAAATATTCTCCAAGATAGATTATATGTTAGGCCACAAAACAGGTCTTAATAAATTTAAGAAGATCGAAATCACATCAAGTAACTTTCTCTACCACAATTGTTTGACACTGGAAATCAATTGCAAAGAGAAAATTAGAAAATTCATATGTGTGGACATTAACAATCAACGGGTCAAGAAGATCAAAAGAAAAATTTTAAAATATCTTGAGACAAATGAAAATGGAATTACAACATACCAAAATGTATGAGAAGCAGCAAAAAGCAGTGCAAAAAATTCATAACAATAAATGCTTACATTAAGAAACAAGAATGATGTCAGGTAAACAACCTAACTTACACTTCAAAGAAGTAGATGAAAAAGAAAAACTAAGCCCAAAGTTAGCAGAATAAAGGAAATAACAAAGATCAGAACAGAAATAAATGAAATAGAGCTTAAAAAGATAGTAGAAAAATCAATCAATAAAAGCAAGAGTGGCTTTTTGAAAAGATAAACAAAATAGGCAAACCTTTAGCTAGACCCCCCCAAAAAAAGAAAGAAAAAGAAAGAACTCAAAATTAGAATTGAAAGAGGGATTATAACTGATACCACAGAAATACAAAGGATCACAAGAGAACTATAAATAATTATACACCAACAAATTAGACAATCTAGAAGAAATGGATAAATTCCTGGAAACAATCAACTCACCAAAACTAAATCATGAAGAAGTAGAAAATCTGAGCAGACAATTACTAGTAAGGAGATTGAATCCATAATCAAAAACTTTCCAACAAACAAAAGTTTAGGCCCAGACAGCTTCACTAATGAATCGACTAAACATTTACAGAATAATTAATATTAATTCTTTTCAAACTCTTTCCCAAAATAGAAAAGGATGGAACACTTGCAAACTCATTTTATGAGGCAAGCATTACCTTGATACCAAAATCAGACAAGGACACACAAGAAAAGAAAATTACAGGTCAATATCCATGCTTGAACATAGATGCTAAAATCCTCAACAAAATAGTAGCAGACTGAATTCAACAATACATTGAAAAACTCATACACCATGATTACATGGGTTTATTCCAGGGATGCAAGGATGTTTCCACATGTGCAAATCACTGTGACATGCAACAAACAAAATTAAGGATTAAAATCATATGATCATCTCAATAGATGCAGAAAAAGCATTTGGCAAAATTCATTATCCATTTATCATAAAAACTCTCAACAAGTTGGGTATAGATGGAATATGCCTCAACATAATAAAGGCCATATATGACAAGCTCACAGCTAATATACTTTATGGTGAGAAGCTGCAATTTATTCTGTAAGATCAGTAACAAGACAAGGATGTCCACTCTTGCCACTTTTATTCAACATAGTACTAGAGGTCCTTGTGGGAGCAATTAAAGAAGAAAAAGAAATAAAAGACTCAAAATCAGAAAGGAAGAAGTAAAATTGTCTCTGTTTGCATATAACATGATATATAGAGAGAAAGCTTTAAAGACTTTGCCAATAAACTGTAAGAACTAGCAAACAAATTCAGTAATGCCGCAGGATAAAAAATCGATTGTTTATACACTAAAAATGAACTATCAGAAAGAGAAGTTAAGAAAATAATCCCATTGACAATTACATCAAAAAGAATAAAATACCTAGGAACAAATTTAACCAAAGAGGTGAAAGACCTGTCTGTTGAAGTCCAATAAGATAATGATGAAAGAAATCGTAGAAGACACAAATAAATACAAAGACACTCCATGTTCATAGATTGGAAGAATTAATAATGTTTAAATGCCCATACTGTCCAAAGCAATCTACAGATTTAATGCAACCCCAATAAAAATTCTAATGACATTTTTCAAAGAAATGAAACAAACAATCCTAAAATTTTTATGGAACAACAAAAGACCCCAAAAGCAATCTGAGCTATATAACCAAAGCACTCATGAGAAAGAAGAACAAATCTGGGAGCATTATACTTCTGGGTTTCAAACTGTATTACAAAGGCACAGTAATCAGAATAGTATGGAATTGGCATGAAAACAGACACATAGATCTACAAAGAATAGGATAGAGAGCTCAGAAATAAAGCCACACATATATTCATTTTTTACAAAAGAGTCAAGAATGTGCAATGAGGAAAGGATAGTTCCGTAAGTAAATGGTGTTTAAAAACCGGACAGCTACACGCAAAAGAATGAAACTGTACCACTATCTTACACCACACACAAAATAACTCAAAATAAGAATTAAGAACTCGAACATGAGACCTGAAACCATAAACTCCTAGAAGAAAATATAGATATTAAGCATCTTGACACAGATCTTTGCAATGATTTTTTGGGATATGACACCAATCAAAGGCAACAAAAGCAAAACCAACAAGTGAGACTATATAATACGAAAAGGTTTCTTCACAGCTAAGAAAACCATCAACCAATGGAATGGGGGAAAATATTTGCAAATCATACATCCAACAGGGAATTAATCTTTAAAATGAAAGAAGAACACCTACAACTCAATGGCAAAAAAAAAAAAAAAACACACAAAACAACCAAATAAGATGATTAAAAATAGGCAGAGGATATTTTTCCAAGGAATGCATGCAAATAACTAACAAGTATGCAAAGGTGCACAGGATCACTAATCATCTGAGAAATGCAAATGAAAACCACAATGGTTAGAATGGCTAGTATCATAAAGACAAAAAATGACAAGTGTTGGTGAGGATGCAGAGAAAAGGAAACTCTTGTGCTCTGTTGGTGGAAATATGTTGGTGCAGCCACTATGAAAAACAATATGGAGGTTCTTCAAAAAATTAAAAATAGAACTACCATATGATCCGGTAATTCCACTCCTGAATATATATCTAAAGGAAATGAGGTCAATATCTTAAATGATACATGTATTCTCACATTCATGGCAGCATTATTTATAATAGCTAAGACATGGAAACAACCTAAGTGTCCATCCATGGATGAATGGATAAAGAAAATATGGTTTATAGGTACAACAGAATATTTTCAGCCAGAAAAAAGAAGGAAATCCTACCATTCATAGTAACTTGGATTGACCTTGGAAAAAAACTAACTCACAGATACAGAGAGCAGATTGGTAGTTGCTAGTGGTGGGGGTCGGGGGAGTGGATGAAATGGGTGTAGGTGGTCAAACGCACAAATTTCAGTTATAAGATAAATAAGTTCTGCGGGTTTAATGTGCAGCATGATGACTAGAGTTAATAGTACCATACAGGCACACCTCAGATGTATTGCAGGTTCAGTTCCAGACCACCACAATAAAGCATATATCACAAAAAAGCAAGTCACATGAATTTTTTGGTTTCCCAGTGCATATAAAAGTTATGTTCACATTATTCTTAGTATATTAAGTGTGCAATAAATAGCATTGTATCTAAAAAAACAGTGTACATACCTTAATTTAAAAATATTTTATTGCTAAAACTGATAATGTCCTCTGAGCTTTCAGTGAATCATTATCACTGATCACAGATCACTACGACAAATATATTAATAATAATAAAGCTTGAAACATTGTAAGAATAACCAAAATGTGACACAGAGACACCAAATGAGCAAATGCCACTGGAAAAATGGCTCCAATAGAACTTTGCTTGACACAGGGTTGCCAAAACCTTCAATTTTTTAAATATATATATATATCTCTGGGAAATACAATAAAGCAAGTCATAATAAAACAAGGTATGCTTGTATTGTGTATATGATAGTTGCTAAGATAGTAGATCTTAGAAGTTCTCTTCATAAGAAAAATAAAATTGTAGCTATGTGAAGTGATAGGATGTCAACTAAACTTATTGTGGTGATCGTTTTACTATAAATACATATATCAACTCATTGTGTTGTATACTAATACAATGGGGTATGTCAATTATATGTCAATAAAACTAGCAAAAATTGAAGTAAAAAACAAAAAAACATAAAAGTAAAAAAAAGATAGAAAAAGAAAAGCTATCCTTTATTTTTAATGATGCTTGAGGAAAAGCAGATTTAATTAAAAGAAGATTTTGAGACCAATGAGATGTAGAAATGTTGAAAAGCTTCCTAGGTGCTTTCATGAGTGTTAAAATAGAAGGTACTCATTCCTTGTTATGTCTAATTTTGTTTTTTTAATTAAAGCTCTCTCTTTTCTTGGGGCACCTGGGAGTCTGAGTCAGTTAAGCGTCTGACTCTTGATTTCTGCTCAGGTCATGATCTCACAATGTGTGAGATGGAGCCCCATGTCAGGCTCTGTGCTGGCAGCACAAAACCCACTTGGGATTCTCTCTCTCCCCGTCTCTGCCCCTCCCCTGCTCACTCGCTCACGTGTTCTCTGTCTCTCTCTCTCTCAAAATAAATAAATAAATTTTTAAAGCCCTCTCTTTATACAAGAAAATAAATAGCACTTGTCATATTAGGGTCAGTTTTTAGGAAGAGAAATTTCGTAAGGTTTGTCTTTAAAGTAAAAAGAAAATAAAACACGCAAGTGAAATTAGCTGTGAGTGACAATAGGCATGAGAAAAAAGGATAACATTATGTGGTGTTTAGTGTTGTGATGGAGGATTTGGGAAACCTTGTTTTTCACACCAGCCTCAGGTGGCATGGCCAGCCCTGGAGATGCAGTAAATTAGAGGTATAAAAGGAGGAGAACATCTTTAGGGTGAGGGTCCCATGTAATGAAATCATCATGTTGAAAAAGACTAATTTTTTTTTGGTTTGTCAAAAATTTTAGTAATGTTCAGTTTAAAAAGCTTTACACCTGTGGTATGCCAAGACATAGGAGTTCTTAAAGAAGTTACCCTTTAAGGTTTGGTTCTTGGTTTGGAAGTTGTGGGGCCTTAATATTATTTTGTTTAGCAGTTTGGAGAATTCCTGATCTTGGTCCAGGAGTGGTAATATTGTGCCATTTTCTTCTCCCTCACAAGAGTGGTTCTCAATAATGTTCAAAGCAGTCAGGGCACCCTGAGTCAACTCATGGATTTGCAAAGTCTCAATTTTATCAATCCCAGTGGCTTCTTATTAGACAACACAGCCAAGTGAATTTCTCTAGGATTTTTCTTTCAGTGAACATCAACCTATATCTTATGTAGAGATTTTGTCAGTTTAAATAGTTTATTAGTAAGCCTAGAGTATTTGTGGGATTATTCCTTACAGAGACAATTAAAAAGAACAGTAAATCAACTTAAATTGTGTGCTGAAGGAAGCCAGTTGGAGTGAGGTGGCTCCCAAGAGCCACTTCAGCCACCATTTCATATAGATGTTTGTTCCAGGAAGCTCAGCAGATAGATAAGGTAAATATATTGAGTGGCAAACTGAAAAGTCACTTACTGTTTTTTTCAGCAGCTATTTAAAGAGTACTTTCAGTACCCAAGAATATCAGTGCCTCCAACAAACTGGTAATATAATTGAATATTCCCCCAAATAGATTTCTAAATGACTTTTTAAAATAGAGTCTACTTTTTAGGCTTTTTCAACATAAGGATTTCATTACATGAAGTTTTTCATTCATTGATAGACTAATTTATACATTCGACTGTTTAGTGACTGCACTACTGCCACTATTTGTGCTGGAGGTATCACAGTTGGTTTTGGAGATGAAGATAGAAAAGTCTTTTGTTTGCAGAGCTTACATTCTGGAGGGGAATAACAACAGTAAGCAAGTAAACGTGTAATAATATTTCAGGAAGTGGTTTGTGCTGTGAGGATAAATGAATGGAGTGTGAGGTAGCATAAGAGGAGAGTGAAACTATTTTAGGTTAAGATAGTCAGGAAAGCCCTCCAGGAGGCATTAGAACAGAGCAGAATAATGAGAGACAATGATGTAAAAAGGGTGCAAGTCAAGCATCGCAGGTGGAGAGAACAGCAAGAGCAAAAGTCTTGAGGCAGGCAAGGAACTAGATTATATTAGTACCTTACAGAAAATATAACGATTTTGTAATTTATTTTAAGTGTTATGGGAAGCAAGTAAATAATTTGTAGCAGAGGAGTAATGTGATCATACTTGTATTTTAAAAATAATTGTGGCTGCTTTCTGGAGAACAGATGATAGAGGGTAATAGGTGAAGCAGTAGAAGGAGCTTGGCTTGGAGGCTAATGGCGTCATCTACATGTGCTTATAATGATGCTAGGAACAGAATGATGTAGTGGACCACTTGAAAATATATATTGAAGGACAAAGCTGTAGGACCTGCCAAAGAAATGGGTAAAATAGCCGTATTCCAAGACTCATGTCCTGTTGATGTCCAGATGGTTGATTTTTAGGTCATTTATTTCTCCAAAGTTAGATTTCCCTAAAACTCTCCATTTGGACTGAGTAGCTAAGTGAGATTTTGGAAGTAAGAGAGCAAACACACCACTAAACAAATTAACCAGAAAATTCTACCTTTGATGACTTGGATTCATGGTATGTGTGGTGTGGCTTGTCAAAAGAGAAAATCAGTAGGCTGAGAAAATTACTTTCTATGGACAGTGGTTCATGAAATCTTCATGGTAGGCCCTGGGTGACCAGGCCCAGTTGATCACCCAACCACCTTGGTCTTCCTTCTCTCTACTCCCAAGAAGTCAAGCTCTTTCTTCTTCTAATACCTTTGCATTAGATCTGCCTCTTCCTGGGAAGTTCTTTCATTTATCATTTTGGGCACATGGCAAGGCCTCAAAGCTCTTCAGGGGCCTGGAAAAAGTCCAAGAACTGAGGAAATGAATATTATCTCAAAAATATGATAAGCAAATTGCAGAAGTAGAATTAACAAATTTAAATTAAATATCTATAAAACACAATATGTGTTAACTCCCGTAATTGCTAAATTTAAATATTCATAAAATTTCATAATATTGGAAATAATTTTTTGGTCAGATTCCTGAATGTGCTGAAAAATTACAACCAAACATAAATTACATGCATCACTAGTAGCCAAATAAAATTTAAAGGCGAAATTATAAAATCCATTTGGAGGTTTTTGTAATAAAAACTATATATTTAATGGATGTGGGTGTATTTTAATATGTTTGCCATGATGTGTAATGGAATGTCCAAAAAGTAAAAGTATCAAGATCCTTTAAAAGTCTTAATTTTTTTTAATTTTTTAATGTTTATTTATTTTTGAGAGAGACAGAATGTGAGTGAGGGAGAGGCAGAGAGAGAGGGAGACACAGAATCTGAAGAAGGCTCCAGGCTCTGAGCTGTCAGCACAGAGCCCGACATGGGGCCTGAACTCACAAACCGGAAAATCATGACCTGAGCCAAAGTTAGATGCTTAACCAACTGAGCCACCCAGGCACCCCTAAAATTTTTATTTTTTTTAATTTTTTTTTTTTGAGAGAGAAAGAACACACATGCACATATCTGTGGGTAGGGGAGGGGCAGAGAGAGAGGGAGAGACAGAATCTGAAGCAGGCTCCAGGCTCAGCTGTCAGTACGGAGCCCGACTCTGGGCTTGAACTCATGAACTGCAAGATCATGACCTGAGCCAAAGTCAGATGCTTAACTGACTGAGCTACCCACGTGCCCCAAGAGTCTTTAAAAGTCCTACAATGGCCCCGTTTAAGTACATTCTAAATAATGTACATGGTTGCATATAGTTGGAAGGGTAAAAAAAGAGAATTTAAAAGATTTCTCATGTGTTTTTCTGTCTTGCCTCACCTTTGATTGCCAACTCAACAAGATAAAATAAAGAGTCGTCTAGTTATTTTAGAAATCCACAAGCACTTAAAAATTTTGTTTTCATTTGAGTATGGTTGACATACAGTATTCCATTAGTTTCAGGTGTACAACATAGTGATTCAGCTTCTCTATACATTATGCTGTCTTCACCCCAAGTATAGCTCCATCTGTCACCGTACAACACTATTACAATATCATTGACTATATTCACTATGATGTGTCTTTTATTCCTGTGACTTCTTCATTCCATAACTGGAAGGCTGTATTTCCCACTACATACTTTTTTGGAGGCAGCTTCACAGTAAATGCTCATTTTTGAAATTTGCTTTGACTGAGCAATTCTGTTCCTAGAAATTTATCCTAAGGAAATAATTAGACCTGTACACAAAGGCACACAAGGATTTATATTATAGAAGCATTGTTTATAACAGTGAAAAATGGAAGCAGCCTCCAAAGAGATCCATAATTGGATATTGGCTTTATTCTCAACATTTTTGCAATATGGAAAGATGTCAATGAAATAGTTGTAAAAAAGAAAAAAGAACAGGTTTATTACGATTTTGTAAAAAAATTTTTAAAAGAAAGAAAAGTGAGGGGACCTAGGTGGCTCCATCAGTTCAACATCTGACTCTTGATTTCGGCTCAGGTCATGATCTCATGGTCGTGGGGCTTGAGCCCTGCATCAAGCTTTGTGCTGTCTGCTCAGAGCCTGCTTGGAATTCTCTCTCCTCTGTCTCTGCTCCTCCCCCTGTGCATGCTCTCTTTTTCAGAATAAATAAACTTAAAAAAATAAAAGAAAGTGAGTGTTCATGTGTGTGTAAACCTAGGGAAGTCTAGAAGTATTTATACCAAAATGTTAGCAGTGATCATCTTTAGGTAGTAGGACTGCATATTTTTACTAAAAAAACAAACTTCTTTATTGTCAGATTGTTGTTTCCAATAAATGTAAACTTTATATAATCCACTAAGATAGTATGACTATTTCTGTTTTGATATATAGTATTATAGGAATAACAAATGAGTTAAAAATGCCTCCTTTAATTCCATAATATCAACAAGATTGTCAACTCCAGCAGACGTTTCTTTGATGATTACAAAAACAAAACCCAAAAGGGATGATATTAGAGAGGTTTAGATTCATTTACATGTAGTTTTGAAGATGAGTATGTGTACTTGTGTACATTCACAAGTACACTTGTGAATGGCATCCAACTAAAACCAGCTTTGTGTTGCTCTTCTGTTGTGTAAATGAGCCCTGCAGAGCTTGAAAATAGTAGAATATTGCTTCAGTTTTTAAGAAGTGTAAATATTGGTGCATTGTCTTCTCTTGTGGCATATTGGTAGTGAGACTTCAGACACTATTGTCTAACTTATCAGACTGTTCTTAAAGAGATGGGATCAGTTGTTGAAAATGGCTCAGTCTCTAGGTGAATTTGCCTTGAGGGAACTTTGTGCTCAGGGTATTCTCTCACTTTATGTTGGTTATGTGTATCTGCCTTTCATATACAAGAACCTTTTTTTTTTTTTTTTTTTTTTTGGAGATGGGAAAGAGCTCCTGGGGAAATGCAGGAAGAGTGATTTCTTTAAGTGAGAATAACAAAAACTTTATGTTCATTACAGCATGCAAGGAGCTATGGTTTTGTAAAACTTGCCTTCTGCCCAATTGAGAAATCTCACTCATGTGCTTATTTTATTTAACATTCTTTAGGTGCCTTTAATGGGCATGGCATAGAGGAAAGGACATCAAAGTAGAAATCAGAAGGCCTAGTTTCTAGCTTTTTAGTAACTGTGTGACCCTGGGGCCAGCAACTCAGCCTCTGGGTCTTTTATCTCCATAACACAGTGTTAAGGATCCCTGATGGCTTCCCAAACGGCCTCAACTCAAAGGTCAAATAAAATCATCTAGCTGTTGGAAAACCATGATGTCCTGCAACAACACTAGGTGCTTCTGTGAGGTACACAAAGTTCTGAGTGCTTTAGGAGATACAGGGATGAGCAAATACGATCTCTCCCTGCAGAGATGCTTCCAGCCAGTCAGGAAAACAGATCCTCGGCGATCTGTGAGATTAACAAGAGAAGGGGAGGCAAAGGAACTATACTGTGGACTAAGTATAGACTATGGAAATGTAAGGTGTCTCATTCATTCACCTGGTTAAGAGTCCGACTTGATTTCAGCTCCGGTCAGGATCCCAGGATCATGGGATCAAGCCCATATCAAGCCCTACATTGAATTCCACATCAGGCTGTGCGCTGAGCATGGAGCCTCCTTAGGATTCTCTCTCTCTCTCTCTCTCTCTCTCTCTCTCTCTCTCTCCCCCCCCCACCCTTCTCCCCCTTTGTGTGCACATGCACTCACTCCAAAGGAAAGAAAGGAAGGAGGGAGGGAGGGAGGAAGGAAGGAAGGGAGGGAGGAAAGGAAGGAAGGAAGAAAGAAAAAGAACTATGGAAACATGAGTTACATTATAGTGTTGTCCATTTTACCAAGGTCGTAATAGAGAGCCTACTAGCCTTCTTGGTGGTAGAATGAAAAGACACAGGGAAGTACTCTTGTCCTAGTGGAAAGAATTATCCACATTCTCTCATTAAATCTTATAATTAGATGCAGGAGAAATTTTAATTATCTCTTTATTTTTGAGGCACTCTTGAAAATCAACATGAATGAAACTAAGCCTCCTGATTTCCAATGCATTCTGTCTCCAGAATTTCTCCCCAAAAGGCTGATATAGACCATTTTTCATTTCTCTGATTGTTACAGAGAAGTTCGGCTTCACTTTTACCTTTGTGAACCTATGCTGACTTAAACAAGCAACAAAGAAGAACAGTTTTATCAATTAAAGGATGGCAGTCTGTGAAATTCTCTCCTCTAAAACTCCAGCTGAGTAAGAACATCAGCATATTCAGGAGATAAAAAGCTGACCTAATATCACTGGCTTTCAGCCAGTCCTGAATAAATCATATGAATGAACTTGTACTATGAATGGTAAACAACTGAGTGAACTTGTACTATAAATGGTCAAAATATTAAGGCATAGATGTCTGTGATTTTCTTGTGTTATTTTGCTTCCAAATAAGACATCAGGATAGGTATCATATAGTACCATGAAGTATGGCAGGTGTATCCATCAGAAATGCATTCAGCTCTAGCTTAAAACAAAAACAAGAAAAGACACAACTACCAGTGGAACAGATGTTAGTGCTAAGTAAGAATTTTATTGTCACTGTTTAACAGTCCTCATTTAGACTCTTGTCCTTTTTTTTAAGATTTATGATTTTATTTTTAAGTAATCCCTGCACCCAGAGTGGAGCTCAAACTCACAACCCCAAGATCAGCCCCATGCCCTACCAACTGAGCTAGCCAGGTGCCCCTAGACTCTTGTCCTTTTATATAATTTTTATATTGTTTCTTTCTTGGTGTCTTGGGACCTTTAAAAGCAGTTATTGTGAGGATAGCTCACAGAGCACATACTTCTCAGGTTTTAATACTTGCTATCTTGAACCGGGTTCATGGTTGATCATAACCATGCAAAGGTTAGGTGCAGGCAACATTTACAAAATACAGCATTGCTTTCTGTTTCTCTTAGAATTGCAAGGACACTAAACCATCTCTGAAGGGAAGAATTTACAAGGAGCTGATTGTGAAAGTAATCTTAAATTATTTCAGAAATGCTGA
This sequence comes from Cryptoprocta ferox, assembly GCA_028646485.1. Classification (NCBI taxonomy): domain Eukaryota; kingdom Metazoa; phylum Chordata; class Mammalia; order Carnivora; family Eupleridae; genus Cryptoprocta; species Cryptoprocta ferox. The sequence continues at coordinate 37,562,178 of CM053559.1, read as the reverse complement.
GGTGGGGAAATACTGTGCAGTACATGGGTGAGAAAGTTCTAGTGGCTCTGTGGATTGCAAACCATGAAGCCTGTGTACTGCCCTGCACTGTGTGGTTTTTCCCAGATGCCCAAGACGTACAGTATACTTTTAAAGCAGACAATTCAAATGACTAATTAGTTGGCTGCCTCTAATTATCTTCCTCATAAAGGACATTAGAAAGTGCATTTAACCCTTGAAGTTAAAAGAAACATTTATTTCTCATGGAGAGAAGCAATAGGGATTTTTTATTCTTACTTAAAAGACTCTGGAATTTATATAGACAAGTTTGGACTTGCAGGGCTTATTAGTATTTTTCTTCTATATTGATTCTTTTCTTTTGTAATTAAAATTGCCTTCTGGAGCTTTATGTTTTCTGGATTGCATCTTGAACAGCATATCACACAGCAGCAATCATGGTTTTAGATCTCTAATACACCAAAGTATCATTACACAGTAACTGAAAGTTAATGATTTTTAACTATACATGAAAATTATTCAAAACTATGTTTTCTTCCCCATCTTATAGTTGTAGGAGGACAGAGAGATAGTGAATTGGTTAAGAGGTTTTAGAGTCGGGCAAAGCTGATTTCTCACTGAGTCTCTACCATTTACTATCCCCTTTTCCACATTTGTTGCCTAGAGATACTATTCCTACTTCACAGAGTTATTGTAAGGATGGAACTAAGAAAGATAACGTGCTTTGCACAGCCTGAGGATATGGCCTACAATCAACAATGGGTGGGCATCTTTCTTATGAATGATAAACAAGTTGTAAACACTGGATATATAATACCAGCAATTAGGAATATGACTTTTCTCTTCCTTTTATTGACCATTCAACTAAAGCAGAGTTTGGGGCTTTTAAACATTTTATAACCTCTACTCATTGTCCAAGTGTAAAACACTTAATTTAAAACTGTTAAAGAGTACTTAGTGTTAGGAAAAATCTGCTTACATTTTATAACCTTGAGACCAAACCCATGATGGTCCTCTTTATGGACAATGTCCCATCTTTAAATAACATCTGTTTTGTAAGTTTATTTTTATTTGTTTTCAAAGAGAGAGAGAGCAAGGAGGGGAGGGGCAGAGAGAGAGAGAGAGAGAGAGAGAGAATCCCAAGCACAGAGCCCCATGTGGGGCTTAATCTCACGAACCTTTAGATCGTGACCTGAGCTGAAGTCAGGAGTCAGATGCTTACCCAACTGAGCCACCCAGGCTCCCCAACATCTTTAAATAACATCTTAATGTCTGCAAGAAGCAAGGCAGAGCAATTACTCCTTATTTTGCTGATTCAGCAAAGGATAAATAAGAAAACTATCAAATGCCTCAGAGATGTCACTGAGTGTTGCATCATTCCCTTTACTTTGTCACCTAAGGCCCCTGACTCCCAGGAACTACTGCTGATGAGTGCTACTTGGCCTACTTCAGGGAAGCAGCATGAAATATTGTGGCAGACAAACCCCAGTGTGGTCAACTCTGGACTCTTTACAATGACCCATATTAACCACAGCGAAAATGTGTCCATACTTTAATCTCCTCTAATGGATTATAAATTCCTTGAGCAGCTTGCTCTAAAAAAGTAATTGTGCCTGTCTTCAAACAGTTACAGTTACATAGTACTCAGTTGGGACCCAGTAAAATTCTACGAACTTCAGGCACAGTCATTAAAACTACACTGTGATGTTTTCTGTATTTAATGCCTGAGCATTGAAGACTGTTTGGAAAATAAGAAAAACAAAAGAAAAGTTGTAAACTATCCAGTTTCTCACTTCCAGACATAGCCACTGCAAACATTCTGGTGAATTTCCTGTAGGCATCGTTTTGTGGATTTTAAAAAATTTATTTTATCATAAGCATGTTAGTTTGATTATGTTACCTTCACACATATTTGAAATACGGATAAACTGTCAACTGGCTCTACCAGTTTACTTAGGTATTCCCTGTAGCTTGATGTTGAAATGGTTACCAATTACTATTATAAAGAAACCTGCAATATTAATCATATTTTATAAAGCTGTCCTTGATTTTAGGATTATTTCCTTCAGATAGATTCTAAGAAGTGAGATTAATGAGTCAAAGAGTCTATACTCATGAACAATATATGAGTGAGTACCCATTTTCAAATATATTTAACAGCTCCAGATATTAACTTTTAAAAAAATATTGCTTCTGATAGGCAGATTGTTTTAAATTGCATTTATTATATTGACTGAAATCCATTCTAGAGCTTTGCCAAGATTTACATAAGTAAAATTAAATTACTTTGGTTTATGGGGCGCCTGGGTGGCCCAGTCAGTTGAGCATCTGACTCTTGATTTCAGCTCAGGTCATGATCCCAGATCATGGGATTGAGCCCCACGCTGGGCTCCACACTGACCATGGAGCCTGCTTGGAATTCTCCCTCTCTCTCTTTCTCTTTCTCTCTCTCTCTCTCTCTCTCCCTCCCTTTCCCTCCATTCCTCCCTCCCTCCCTCTACCTCCCCCATGTGCTCACTCACACTGTCTCACTCTCTCTCTAATTAAAAAAATTTAAAAAATCCTTGAATTATTTTTGGTGTACGGTCTGAAATAAAGAGCTTAATTCTTCCTTAACACATCATGTTTTTAATCATCTGATTCCCATGTCTGTCTTTCAGTTTCACCGGAGATTCTAAACTTGCCTCAAGTATGCGCTATGTGGAAACACAATCAATGCAGATAGGAGCATCCTACATGATTCAGTTCAGTTTGGTGATGGGCTGTGGCCAGACATACACTCCACACATGGATAACCAGGTGAAACTGGAGTACTCAACGAATCATGGCCTCACCTGGCACCTGGTCCAAGAGGTAAGTCTGTTTTCTCTAACACTCGTGATAAGTAGCCTTCTTCTTTTTACATAGGAAGCAGAGGATTACAGTTCTAAAAGTTTAGGTTTGGTTGAAAAGGAACAGTGTTATCTATAACTTAGAATTGACACAAAGTCAGCAATAAGGATTCCACATTCTGCACCGACAGATACCAAAGGGTAATTGAAAATAAAAAAGAAATGGGAATAACTTCAGGACTATATACTCTAGGATGATGATGTTTTGAATGTTATTTTCTCTAACCCTCTTCCTCCATAAATAGGTCTCTTTCTTTTCTTTCCCTGTAGCATGTCTTCATCTGTTCTTTTCTAAGTCTCTTTTCCTATAGGAAGACCATATTAAGAGTATGACATGTCTTACCCTAAAAAAAAAAAATACATAGATCCAGTTTCTTAGGGTAAAGTGTACTTCTTGATATATACACACGGATATCTGACATTGCAATAAAGCATAAATAGCACAGCAAATAGAATAATTTTACCAAACGTCAGTGTTATGATAACAGGTCACAAAAACGGATCCTAATCCATTTCCATTTTTATATGTGAGAATTAAAAGACATTTAATTTCATTGTGGCACTTGTTTCCATTATTTCCCAAATATTTTAGCTTCACAGAAGTGTAATCATGGACTGCATCCATATTGCAAATGGTTAAGATTATGACATTAGATTTCTCTAAGGCCGCTTCCACTTAGGGTGGGTGAGTAAACATATGGTCCCTGGAGGGAACAGAAGTTGAGCTTAATTTTTGCCTTCCTCTCTTTTAGGAATGCCTTCCAAGTATGCCGAGTTGTCAGGAATTCACATCATCAAGTATTTACCACGCTAGTGAATTCATGCGGTGGAGGAGAGTCATAGTGCTTCTTCCCCAGAAAACTTGGTGAGAGGTGACATCTTTGCATATGGTTGTTACTTTAACTTTTGCTGTCTCTATTAGCATGACTTGAGTGTGAAGAAGAGTTAAGCAGAACGCAAGATGCATTTTCATTGTCATCAAAACACCAGATGTTTCTTTTACACTGAGGATATTTGAAAAAATAGAGCTAATGAAAAATTGATTTGCAAACAGTCTGATTTACCTTAAATTTAATATGGTTGACACACAATGTTAAATTCATTTTTGGTGTACAACTTAGTGATTTTTTAAAAATGTTTTTATGTATTTATTTTGAAAGGCAGAGAGAGAGAGAAAGAAAGAGAGAGAGAGAGAGCAAGAATAGAGGGGAGGGGTAGAGAGAGGGGGAGAAAGAGAATCCCAGGCTGGCTCCACACTATCTATCAGCACAGAGCCCAGTGCGGGGTTTGATCTCACAAACCATGAGATCATGACCTGACCTGAAATCAAGAGTTGGATGCTTGACTGACTGAGCCACTCAGGTGCCCCCACAACTTAGTGATTTGACAATTCTATACATTATGCGATGCTTACCACAAGTGTAGCAACTGTGTGGCCATACAGCACTGTTACAATACCATTGACCGTATTTCCTATGCTGTGCCTCTTATTCCCATGATTTATTCCTTCCATAACTGGAAGCCTGTGTCTCCCACACCCTTTCATTCATTTTGCACATCCCTCCACCCCCACCCCTGTGGCAACCATCAGTTTGTTCTCTGTATTTGTAGGTCTGATTCTACTTTTTGTTTGTTTATTCATTTGTTTTGTATTTTAGATTCCACAGATAAGTGAAATTATATGGTATTTGTCTTTCTCAGTCTGACTTACTTCACTTAGCATAATACCGTCTATGTCCTAGCTTTTTCTGACCTCCCTTTTTGCCCCAACTTTTCTTTTCATGGGAGAACTCAATGAGCTGGTTCATTTAGATGTGACAAAGGATACAAGAATCCAAAAACTCCTATGTCAAGACAACTTGGATTTCAAGGCTGTTTTCTCACTGCAAAGCCCTATTTTATTTCAAAAGCTTAATATACACTCTTTTTCTCTATTCATATTCTTTCGGTAACAATAAAAATCATGCCCCCAAGAAGCTAAAGACTCAGTAACTAGGGGAAAAAAATGAAATAAATGATAATGTTTAAGAGAAAAACACATTTTTTTCTTTCCTAAATATTACATCATTTTGTGTTAGATTGATCACTCTGGGCACCTTGTGAGGAATAGATTGTAGGAGAAAGAGTGAAGACAGGGACTCAAGTTAGGGGGTTCCAGGCATTTGCTGTTTAGGTGGCCTGGAGTATGATTGTGGCAGATATGACAAGAGCTGTCATTTGTGAAATATATTTTAATCAAATAGAGCTTGCTGATGTACTAGAAGGGGGCTGTGGTAGAAAGGGAAGACTCAAAAACAGCTTGCATATCCAAGGCCTAGGGAAATTGTTAGATGGCTATACCGCTGACAGAGGTGGGAAAGCCTAGACAAGGAGTGGATTGGGGACAGGAAACAAAGTGTTCTCTTTTTGTGATAGAAAGTTGAGACACTTATCTATTCCAGCAGAAATGTCAAGAAGCCAACTGGACTTATATATCTAGAGCTCAGAAAAGAGGTTTCTTAGGATAAAATGTACTTTGAGTTGAAGAGTTAAATACCACAAGTACTGTTTGAAGCTCTGGGATAGGATAAGCTCACAGAAAGAAACTTGGACTAGAAATTAGAAGGCCTGAGTTCTCAGTATCCCTCCCAGTGATTAATTGATTACACAATTTTAACCATTCACAACCTCTTCAAGCCTGATTTCTTCTGTGTATAATGAAGAAGTTTAATTAGATGATCTTGAAAGTCCCTCACAGTTCTTAAATTCCAAGATTCTGTGATATATGTAGTAAAAAAAAAAAAAGACATGTAAGAAGAATTATATTTTTCTGTAGTATCTGCCTTCCAAGAGCCCTTTTATAAAGAGAATATGACTAAATAAACCCTTCTTAGATTATTTTACATAAAAGTTAGGCTCTACACAAAGCAGTGGTTAGATAACAACCCAGAATTATTATTATATGTCCTTTAGTTATATGTCCTTTAGTTGAAGATTGAGTAGTTAGTTATAGAAGAATGTTTCCTTGATTATTTTTAATTATTCATCATGATGTCAGTTGGAATAAAACGCTTGAAATTTGATTTCCACAGATTTCTTTATATCCAACTGTGAGCCATTTCCTGGATACTCGCCTGATGCTTTGTGTAACAAGTTGCTACTTTCTCTAACATCCTACTTCTTTATATCTACTGCTGGGAATACAATCAAGACTTGTATTTAATTTCAACGATATTCCAAGCATACCTATCAAGATTATTAAAAAACAAGAGATCAAACAATTGAAATACTAATCATAAATACTGAGGCTTTTTTTTAAGATTTATGATTTTTTATCATTATTTTTAAATGTTCCTTTTTATTTACTGACATGTGGGGTACAATTTCAAAATTATGATGGTTAGGTAATCTTTATAGCATGTAGTATATTATAGAGATGTCTTATCATCCCCAGAAATGTTATAAACTATTATTCTTAATTAATGTAGTTTAGACAGTATCCAAAAAATATTCTCCTTTATCAAAAAAACAAAACAAAAAAAAACCACACAGAAAAAACAGAAACCCAAAACTTTGCAGGTTATTTTACCTTCGAATTGTATGTTGCAGTATTATTTCCTTGCCTCAAAGATAGTATCACTGAGTTGAAGGTTTTAGTATAGTCAGAAAAGATCAATTCTCATTGATGTTTATTACACACTTGAGAGGAAATCTATTTGACCCTTAAACACTTCACTTCCAACACTGCCTGCCACATGTTGGGTACTCATGACATGTTGGGGAATTAAGTAGAATTTTAATTCAGTGTGCCTCACTATCTGTTAGATTATTCCTGCAACCATTTGCCTTTAAGTACATGTAAGTGAATAATTGAATTCTGCTTTTCCAAATTGTTTTCCTGGGTAAAGAAAGTAAACATATTTTTAAAAAACAAACAACTCAATAAGATATTTTCTTTTAATACTCCCGCTAATACTTAAACTAAACATTATTACTATATTTCAAAAAAAATAGTGTTCAACTGGTTATTATCATTCTTTTTGGATTTATAATGCTTTTTAAAAGCTCTGCTATAGGAATAAAGTTCATTTATTGTCCTTGGTATTTCTGTTCATTTTGTGTATTATATTCATTTCAAACTTTTGCAAATAGCATGTTTTACTCAAGCACTGGGGAGAGAGAGTGCAATTTACTTTGAAACATTTTGCCTTTTGGCAAATCTTCATTCTGCTGCTTCAACTGATGCATATGCAACTATCAATTGAATACACACAGGCAAATGTGGTTCCCATGGTATCAAAGATCTGGTAACTTTGGAAGATATGCTAGATAGGACAGCTTATAGCAGAAATACCGACTATATATACACCTGCTCAGAGAAATGATATTGTATATGAACTGAACATTTGTTACCCAATGAAAATTAATTTTGTTTTTATGAGAGACATTTACATAAGAACAGGGCCTAATGAGACCCAAGCAGCTGTCAGTTGCTGACTTCATAAACAAATCTACGCTTAATGACCGAATGAGTTTCAGAATAATTGGGTAAATGTAATTACAGTAACTCTGAAGGTGGAAAATACAATTTAGTCAGCCTTCATTTACCTTGATTCCTCAGCCTTGATACCTTGATACCTAACTGTCAAGAGATGACTCAGTGATAATTTAGTTTAGAAGTTTATATGAGGAAGGAAAAATCAAATAAAGACAAGACTGTAAAGTTCTGCTACTTTGGGGAATCCATAGAGTTTGGATTTTAAATGCAAGTCGACTTAATTTCATGATGCACACAGCAGGGTTCCCACTTTCAGACCCAACCGGAAGTACACAAGGTGTTCCTTCTAAGAATGCTTAGATTTGAGGCAGAAAGGGTTTGGCAAATTAAATATTTGTATTGAGGGCAATGTTTAGCAGTGATGCAACTGCAAATCAGTGAGATCACACCTTGTGTTCTCATGTGTGACCAGCTGGAGATTGCTCACACAACTAATTTTTTTTTCTCACTAAAAACAAAGCCAATATTCAACCTCTTCTTGCTTCCGTTTCTGTTAATTAACATCACATTAAACTGTGAATTGTAATTTTAAATGGAAGAATCCAATTTGAGCTTTTTATCTTCAGGAGATACTATCTTTTTCAAGAGTTCACAAGATGCACATAAGGATGAATTTACTTAGTCAAAGAATTTAGGATGTGTTTGCATGTGACCGGTCAGAAACATAAATAAACTGGGAAATCTGAGGACAGATTTCTGAAACCTTCCAACCCCATTTTAATGTTTGAAATATCAAAACTTCAATATATGCCGTGGGTTTCATGTAGGCATGTGACTATAAAGAAAAGAAACCATCACCTCAGTCAACAACTACCAAAACAATCACTTAATTTACGAGATAGAAGGGATCTTAGAAATTGGTTTGCCCAACCCCTTTATTTGAGAGGTGAGGAACTTAGAAAGCCTGAAGGCTTAAATTCCTCACTAAAGGTCACACAGCTGATAAATTGCAGAGCTAAGGTCCAAGGGGTCAAGTCCCCAGACTCCTACCAAATTCCTTACTCCATTACCAGGAGGAGTCAGAAACAGGCTGCCCTTTCCTGGCCTGTTTTTCCACTCATTGACTCATTTTTCAGCAGACTTTTTCAGTACACCTACTTTATTCTGCTCCTGTGCAAACTGTTGAGAAAAAAGATGGCCCTGTTTCCAAAAGAGCTCACAATCTGGATACCTGTGGTCTCAGACTTGACTCAGGTTATAATCAGTCCTGAAAGAACTTCCTTGGCATGACACTGATGCATGAAACTTAATTTTCTTCTTTTCTGTAGGGCTCTAGGCTCTAAAACAACGTACCTACTTTTATAATAGGAACTTCTAAAAACAATTTCTTAATGGAACTCTGGAAGTTGTGATGGCTATTAGATTACAAACATAAACTCTTACCCATAGAGGAGGTGCATTCTTGTCATCATGAGGAGCACTGATGTGCAGCAATCGTGTGTCTACTGGAAGCATCTCAGTGAATCCTGGAATTACCCTACTAGGAATGAAAATGCAACATGTTAGCCACAGATCATTGGTAAAATAAACAATAAAGGCTTAGCCTGGATTTTAACAATCTGTTACATACTTAGGGAGTATTTAATGTGTGGGTAATTGATGCAGTAGACATTAAGGGATCATTCAGAGCCATTAAGATCAAGCGTATGTGTAGATAGTGTGCTCTGGGAGGGTTTAATCAATGGAATTGAGTCTGCACATTAATTCTGCAAATCCTTTTTGTTTTCTTTTGTTCTGCACTTTTTTTGGCACCAAAAAGAACTAATCACAATCCCTGAAAATTTCTAAAGGCAAAAAATATGATGTGATTTTAAAAGAATGTTTTGTGACGGTCAGTGAATGACAACTTTCTTGACGTTGCTCTCAAAATATCCTCTTCTTTAGACCTTCTCTCTGGTTTAGATTAATCAAGGTCCCAAGTGTTTCTCTATGTGTAATGGACTGTTTAACTTTTTGTTTCCACTTAACATCAGCTTGTCCATGAAACCAAAGCAAGTTAGTATTTCAGAAATAATAAGCAGAATTTAGCACCCAGATGTTCTTACTTATAGTACACTGTAGCATGCCCCTCAACCCTAAAACAATACCCCCAAACACAACTATTTTCTTATACTGAGAGCTAACTGGAAGTTTTCCAATAACTACTGTTGTGTTTATTGTCAAAAATTGTAGTACTGTAATTTAAACACCTCACATTTTCTTCTGTGAAAGAGATGCTCTTTCATATATACCTTTATTTTTTAATACTCTTTCTTTTTTCCTTTCTTTTCCTAGCATCAAATCTCTGTGTAACAACAACTAAAAAAATCTGATATTCTGTTTTTGTTTAAAATGTCACCAATTAAATTCAAATTGAGGTATATATCCAAACCACAGATTTTCTTTTTAACTTTTCTTCATGATAGAACTGTTGAATTGGATAATAATTGAGCAGACATTAAACTATCAAAGAAAAATGATTGGCAGCAAAATACAAGTTCCAGAAAGTTCCATTATCTGAAAGATTTTGAACTCTGACATTCTTTGTGCTGCCACATGTCACTTAAAACATTGTGTTTATTACCATACCTTGTTTCTAGGTCCAGTGCCACCCGCTTCCGCTGGAGTCAGAGCTATTACACAGCACAAGACGAGTGGGCTTTGGATAACATTTACATTGGGCAGCAGTGCCCAAATATGTGCAGTGGGCATGGCTCATGTGACCACGGCGTGTGTAGGTACGTACACTGCCAAGTGTGATTGTCTGCTTCTCAGGATTTGTGTTTAAATGTTATTTTGGGGTTTTGGGTTTTTTTTGGTTTTTGTGTTTTTTTTTCTTTTTTTGAGAGAGAGCGTGAGTGGTGGAGGGGTAGAGAGAGGAGGACAGAGGATCCCAAGCAGGCTCTGCGCTGACAGCAGCGAGCCCGATGCAGGTCTCGAACTCACGAACCATGAGATCATGACCTGAGCTGAAGTCGGATGCTTAACCGACTGAGCCACCCAGGCGCCTCAGAATTTGTGTTTAGAGGGATACCACAGCAGTTGTCCTCAGAGTTGTATGGACAGGCTGTTAAATAATGAAATAGCCAAAATAAAACGATCCTCCTTTCTGTTCTTACTTCAGACATAAAAGATATTGTTACATTTTTTAAAACTTTTTTTTAATGTTTATTTATTTTTGAGAGAGAGACAGACCATGAGGCAGGGAGGGGTAGATAGAGAAGGAGACACAGAATCTGAAGCAGGCCCCAGGCTCTGAGCTGTCAGCAGAGCCTGACATGGGGCTCGAACCCAGGAACAGCTAGATCATGACCTGGCCTGAAGTCAGATGCTCAACCAACTGAGCCACTCAGGTGCCCCAAGATGTTGTTACATTTAAGTAAAACCTGAGCCATATATTCTAAACTTTAAGACCAGGCCTCCTGGGTGTAAATTTCAGAGTTTATTAATTAACCCCAAAGTCCTCTTTGGTGGTTAAAAGAGCCTTGCTATTGTTTCCATTCCTTCCCCTGACACTCTAAAGCACCTGTCAGACGCTGCTATGCGCCGTCCTACATCACTTCGCCAGAAACTCAAGGTTGTGAGCAGGGGGCGATGGTGATTATCTAATGAGGATGAGATAGGAACACACTTGAATACTCAAAAACCCTAAAAGAGATATAATTTAATCAGAAAAAGGAGCTATAAAATGTGGCCAGAGCTACATGTTGGATGAACAGACAAATATTTATATGTGACTCAAGACTACAGGAAAATCCCACTCTTCTCCCTAGCCGACACACACACACACACACACACACACACACACACACATCCTTCTTCATTATTGCTTGATGCCTCAGTTCTGCTTTTACAGCACCATTTCTTTTAAGAAAGAATTCTGTCCTTTTATTCTTGTTCAGTGTCAAATCCTGAAGGTTGTTACTACTGCATACACAGATTGACACTGTAGAGAAATCCCTAGTGTGAGTGCTAAGGTCTGAGCAAAAGTGAGACATAGCAAATGCTGCAGGTACATGGCCTTGGCATTCACAGAGGAGACGGTGACTTGTTTGCTTGGCCTTCCTTTCTCATAGGTGTGACCAAGGGTACCAAGGCACCGAATGCCACCCGGAAGCGGCTCTTCCTTCCACGATTATGTCAGATTTTGAGAACCAGAATGGTTGGGAGTCTGACTGGCAAGAAGTTATTGGGGGAGAAATTGTAAAACCAGAGCAAGGGTGTGGGGTCATCTCTTCTGGATCATCTCTGTATTTCAGCAAGGTAAGAGCTGGGGACAAAGGTATGACTAAGGTCTGGGGATGTGTGATCAAGGCAATATGTGATTTATGGAGCAGTCTGAACTCAGAAGGTACAAACAGGAGATAGTTTTATTTTCCCTCACATTACTTGCTTTTAAATTCCTACACCTTAACTACATTTGGCAAACTCCTGTAGTTTTATGATTGTTTTTGGTTACTACAAATCCAGCTTAGGTCAGTTTAAAATTCCTGTCCTTCTTGTACCTGATTTAAATCCAGTCGCCTTCCTTTCCTGCTGTGCCAGCCGGGCTTATGGCTTGAGTGTCTTAGAGTGGGGCAGGGACTTGGTATCCCCTTGCCCCAGCATTGGAGGATGTGTGAGCATGCAGCCCATGGACGAGGGGTGAGTGGTGGTGGAGAAGGTGAGGCCTAGAGATTAAGAACAGCCACCGCCTGCTGCAAGCGGATTCTGCCACTTCGCAGCTGTGTGACTTTGAGCAAATCCCGTCACCTCTGTATGACTCGGCTTCCTCATTTGTACAGTGGAGCTCATAAGAGTATCCTACCTTCTTAGGGTCATCATGCAGGGTAAGTGAGTCAGCACTTGTAAGTCATGTAGAACAGTGCCCGACACAGAGCACTTCTACAGGTGTTTATGAAATTTGTCAATCCGTTAATCTCAAGCATATGATTGGAGGAAGGAGGGACGATGGTGAGGTTTGGGGACATGCATAGCTGTTCCCTGGGACTGACCGGCCTTGAGTTCAGTGACTGCCGGTGGTATCTGCTAATACAGGACTGTCTTAGACAACTCAGACTACTATAATAAAAAGTACCATAGATCGGGTGGCTTAAGTAGGAAACTTTTTTTTCCTCACAGGTTTGTGAAGTCCCAGATTAAGGCACCAGCAGATTCCATGTCTGATGAGGGCCTGCTTCCTGGTTTATAGATGGCCATCTTCTCACTGTATCCTCACATGGTGGAGAGAGCACAAAGAGAAAAAACAGGCTGTCTTGTGTCTCTTCTTATAAGGACACTAATGCCATCATGAGGGCTCCACCCTCGCAATCTATTAACCCGACAAAGGCCCCACCATCCCTTAAGATGTTAGGCTTTCAACATACGGATTTGGAGGACACAAACATGAAGTCTACAACAGACACTGTGTAGAAATTTTTCTTTTTTCGACTGCTTTTTTTTTCTTTTGAGAAAGAGAGAGAGAGAGAGTGTGTGTATGTGCACAAACAGGGTAGGGGCCAAGATGGGGGTGGGGGACAGAGGATCTGAAGCAGGCTCTGCACTAATAGCAGAGAGCCCAGTTTGGGGGTCGAACTCATGAACTGCAAAATCATGACCTGAACTGAAGTCAGATGCTCAACCAGCTGAGCCACCCAGTTGCCCCAAAAGTTCTTCTTGCAGTGTTTACCTTCACTAGTGACAGAACCAGGTTGGACAGAGAGGCCAGCAGACACCAACTAGGGACGAAGGTGCCCTCAGAGCTCTAAGACTGATTCTCTTGGAACATCCCCAACCCATGTTGCTTGGTTAGCAATGAGGAAGGGGGAGCCACCTTCCTCTCCTTCCTTGCTACTGTCCAGGCAGGACATTATTTTCTTTCTCCCTCCTCCAATTTGTCTCTTTAAAAGGACTGGAGAGGGAGCAGGTCCAGTTCTCCAATCCGACCTATATGTCTAACTCTACTAATTAGCAGCTCTCTTTAGAATGTGAGGTGCTTAAAACCACTTCTTTCCAACAAGGACTATAGCCACCAATTCTAGGACAATTGTAAATGTCCCAGTCTACATCACATAACAAATACACAGGTGTGGGTTATATATTGTAGGGCTGATATGTTGTGGAATCTGGGAAGAAATCCAAAATAAGTCTATTTATGCAAATGCAAAAATAGGTACAGGTTTTGTTTTGATGCAGGTGCAGAACAAAGGATCAGCAAGCAAACAAGGTAGAGAATGATAGAAAATCAGGGATGGATTCCATTTAATGAAATTTCCTATCCATTGACATTGAACATCCACTTGGTATTATTATTAGAGATAATAGTCCACAAGCGACCAGTATACATTGCATAGATCTGGATACACTGTATAATTGCTCAGAAGTGTGAAGATTGTGCCTCCCATAAGCAACAATTTTAAAATAAGATTATGAATCCTTAACCAATATGTACCAAACATCCCTGTAAACACATGTGCATACAGACAGATATTTTAAACACAGAAAGATTATATATCAATAGGTATGTACTTAATTCAAGTTAATCTCAATTGTCAGACTACCTGGATCTGTACCTAGGCTCCAAAACTCATTAGCTCATTCATCTTGCAGACTTCTGCATCTTTCTGTACCTTATTTTTCTCTATTGTAGAGTGGGATGTTGGGATGGTCAGGCGGTTAATGAAGGTAAAGAATAAAGAATCATGTGGGGCACACAGAAATCACTCAGTAAGTGTTAGCTATCACAATTACATTTCATGAGACCATATTTAAAATTGGTATCATTAGGGGCACCTGGGTGGCTCAGTCAGTTGAGTGTCTGACTTCAGTTCAGGTAATGATCTCACGGTTCATGGGTTCGAGCCCCGTAGAGGGCTCTGTGCTGACAGCTCAGAGCCTGGATCCTGTTGCAGATTCTGTGTTTCCCTCTCTCTTTTCCCCTCCCCTGCTTGCTCTCTGTCTCTCAAAAATAATAAATGAACATTAAAAAAAGTTACGAAAATTAAAATTTGATATCATTAGATATTTCTATGTATATGCCTTGCTACTAACTTATAACCAGCCTTTCAAAAGTAAAATCATTCTCTTCCCTTCCCAATCTGGCTTTTTCCCTAAATTTTTGTCAGAATATCTGAAGAGCATTTGTTTTCTTTTTTCTCTTGCATCAGTAGATCTGTTTTGAATTCTAAGTGAGAGAAACTAGCTTAAGCAAAAAAGGAGGAAATTTGGTTCATGTAATCAGAACACTGGGAGGCCTTAGACAAAACTGGCCTCAGAGATATCTGGAACCAGAAACTCAAATGCCCACAGAACTCTCTCCTCTGTATTCAGGTCAGCTGTCATTATGAGAGTGGTACCAGGGCCACAGACCTTTCTGAGCAGCTTCTTAGAAAAATCTAGGGAAGGTTTCTGATTGGCCAATCACAGTGTCCGGAGGAATGGCATACTCTGATTGGCAGAGAGAGAGTCATGTGCTCACTGCTTTAGCAGAGAGGTGGGATACACAGTTTGTCAGCCCCCACCATCCGGGGCAGTAACCCAAAGGAAAAGCTCCTTAGCCCTATTGCAAACCACCCTAAACCTAAAATGTGCTTCTATCCTGTCCTTCTTCGATCATAAATTTTCAGGATGCTCTCCAGTATTGTTGCCCTAACTATACAACTTATTTTCTTTTTTGAAACATCAGACTTCTGCTCCAAACAGAAATCTCTCCTCCCAATCCTGGGTTTTGACAATTTCCTTGTCTTTGCTTAATCTCTACTGCCTACCATCATGCCTTCTACTGTCTCTGTATCCCTATAAACCTTGTAGCTCCCTGCTCAAATCCTGCTTCTCCACGGAGCTTTGTGGCACGATGACTACACTGCTCTCTCCTTTCTTTGAATTCCTCCTTCACTTGTGTTCTATTCATGCAGAGATCATAGTTTTTATTTTCGTAGTACCCAATAAGATGCTGAGTCCTACTGACTGAGCTGAACTCTAGATAAGGTGTTCAACTCAGAAGAAATGCATGCCATGAGCTAGGCATTTACAAATCAATAAGTGCCTTGAGATTGAATAGATTGTAGAATTGATAGATCATCATGTGACCAAATGAGACTCAACAAGGAAAAGAATTTGGTCTGCCATCCTAATTATCATTATTGTCACTGCACATATTTGTGAACTCTCCTTTCAAGTTTGTTTTCCTAACACATGGTAGTGTGTCTCGTGTAATTGGCACCCAATAATTCTTATTGATGAAAAGAAGGAAGGAAGGAAGGAGAGAGGAAGAGAGAAAGAAGGAAAATTGGAAAACAGGAGCTTTTAAAGAAATGGTTATTTTCAGGGCACCTGGGTGGCTCAGTTGATTAAGCATCCCGTTCTTGATTTTGGCTCAGGTCATGATCTCACAATTGTGAGATCGAGCCCCATGTCAGGCTCAGTGCGGAGCAACTCCCTCTCTCTGCCCCTCTTCTGCTCATGCTCTCCTTCTCTCTCTCAAAATAAATAAATAAAATTTAAGAAAAAAAGAAATGGTTATTTTCAAATAAATATAGTAGAATCATTTTTCTAGTAGCATTTTGATTAAAGAAGATTTTAATAGGAGGCAAAAGGTAAAGTTTCATGAAATGTTTTAGAGGTTGTGTTATAAAGTCTCTAGATTCTGAAGACATTACCTTTAAAATATATTTTATTTTATCTAAACCTTTAAAACAGTGAGCCATTTTAACCTGGAATGTTGGAAGGAATTTGGAGGGTATTTTTTACATTCCAAAAATGAGGAGATCCATAACCTATTTATTACTCTAACACGTGCATGCACACATTAGATGTGTATACATGTCTACCCTTAAATACACATAAATACATTGATAATAGTAGAAGAGAAAAACTGCAAAGCATGTTGTTACATCAAATTCTAAATTCTGACAAAAAGTTTGCCCTAAGCCATTTCCTTTTTCTTTTTTATCTCCCTTTAAAACAATGCTCAGCATTTCAGGTCACTGAACAAAAGAGAATGATCTGCGCTATTCTCAGGAAAAAAACATCTTCAGTGCCAAACTAAGCATTTGTATGATATTTTCCACCATTTACAAAAATCTCACAAAACACTTTTAAAACCTTTGTCGACCAACACCATAGTCTCCTGGAAAAACAACACTGCTCTGCGAATTTCACAATAGACCAATCATTCCAACCAGCTAATTGCGATAATTGGATTTTTATAATTCTCCTCACCTTAGATCTTTATCTTTCTGGCTCATTTCCACATGCCAAATTTTTTATAGAAGTTTGCTGTATTGGAATTAACTAGCTAGGTTCTATAGTTTTTCTTCTTAAAATCATTCTTCCTGTAATGATCCTGAGCCATGAAAATTCTAGGCCAGATTATAAATTATTCTGAGGTGTTTCTCGCTTATAATATCTCGAATCAACAACAAAAAAAATTAAAAGCACATATATCACATTGAAAATGCATATTACTTTTAGGATTTTCTTAAATATGTATTTAAAATTGAGAATTCCAAAGAATAAGTTCTTGTCTGAGGATTAACTTCAGTTCTCATTTTGCTGCTCCCTCATTTATTTTGGAATCTCTTAATTGGCTTTAGATTTATTAGGAACAGTGTAGTGTTTTAATTAATCCCAAGTATTTCCCCTGTGACTTCTAATAACTGAAACTCTTTCTTAATTAACTTAGTGGATTAGAGTCGGGTTTAAATTATAAGTGTGAGGGATGTTTTTCTCTATACTATGTATCCTATCTCAATTTTACTTTCTGGCTTTTAATTGAACTCCTTGGGAGCTCTCTAAGACCAAGTCAGTGCAGTCTATGGATTAGCTTTGGCTGTACCTCTGGGTGGAAGAGTCTCACGGGCAAACCTGTTTTCAGTCCCATTAGTGCGAACCCATTTACACAAAACAGGAATGATGACAGACCTTATCAATTTGAATCTAGTACTTCATCACATGACTGTGACAGGTAGGGGACACATGGAGCCAAAGAAGCAAGTTGAGGAAATTTCTAACATTTTTAAGACACAAAGAGACCATTTCATGGTCACAAAAACTTATTGAAATGGTCCCTCCCACCTCTCTGTTTCCAAGAAAGAGACAGAGAGAGAGACCTGACTAGGAGCCTCAAGAGACTTGAATACTCTTTCTTTTTGTCAAGAAGTTATTATTTTGCCTATTTCACTTTAATTCCCAGCGAGGAGGGAGGTCAGGGCGTATCTCTGGAGAGGATGTTCCCTCAGCAAGGCATGCCATGTGCTAGGCAAATTACATGCAACATCTATTTCATCTAATTGTCACAGCACCCTATACGGAAGGTATTATTACCCATATTGTTCCTTTGAGGAAAAGAAAAGCTCAGAAAGGTCACACAGCTAGTGAACAGCATGAATAATGGGCTGAAATTCCAACCCAATTCCAACTGATTTCAAAGTATATGGTCTTTCTTCTCCACTACTCTGCCTGGAGGAGATTTACAAAGCAAATATAGGGAGTGTTTTAATTAAAATTAATTTTACTTTATTTTTAAAGACTTTCGAATACTCTTCGGTATAATTAGCAGTTCCCTAGGGTCTCATAACCAAGTCTGGGAATCAATGATGCAGAGACTAATCAAATGAATTCAGGAACAGTTACCATAACCAGAGCAGAGAACTAAATGGCACAACTTGCTCCTCTCAACAGTATAATGGGAACAAAATCATCTCCACCTGATGCTAGGATGTTTGTGTAATCTTGAAACTGAAACAACAGAATGCCAAAGAGCCCCCAGATGATTGAATATGTGGTTCTATCTTTTGGAAAGGCTGGGAAGAGGCAGCTGGTGAGCTGGGATCTGGACACCTCTTGGGTGGACTTTGTCCAGTTCTACATCCAGATTGGGGGAGAGAGCGCTGTGTGCAACAAGCCCGACAGCAGAGAGGAGGGCGTCCTCCTTCAGTATAGCAACAACGGGGGCATCCAGTGGCACCTGCTGGCAGAAATGTACTTCTCAGACTTCAGCAAACCCAGGTAACCAACCCCTGATGGCCTTCCAGTGGTTTCCAGGAACGGTAAAGAGTACGGTTTTGCTGAGCTGTTTCTCGAATGTTAACTATTGCAAACGTAGACAAACTCATACATATCTGACATAAAGGATAGCCCAGTATATAAAATTTCATTTCATTTGTTTCTGGACAAAAAGCACTCATGTTCATATTTGAATTTTTAAAGAACTTAGGAAAAATTGTGACTAGAGGAAAAGTAAGACAATTGACCAGTTTCCCCAAAGAAACTCCAGGATATAGGGATGTTCCAAGCTCCCTTTTCCTATCTGTGGGTTTCTTGAATGCACACACTATGTATATATAAAGAAACATACATCTATATATTAACATCTGGATATGGATGTTCATTGGCTAGATTTAGCAGCAAGATGGATTTTATTAAAAGTTTTCAGGGGCACCTGGGTGGCTCATTTGGTTAGGTTCTGACTTTGGCTTAGGTCACAATCTCTTGGTTTGTGGGTTTGAGCCCCCCATGGGGCTCTGTGCTGACAGCTCAGAGCCTGGAGCCTGCTTCGGATTCTGTGTCTCCCTCTCTCTCTGCCCCTCCTCCACTCACACTCTGTCTCTCTCTCATAATAAACATTAAAAAAATTTTTTTAAGTTTTCATATTTGCACCAGAGCTAGTCCTAAACAAAATATGAATGAATCTGTGGGGCTCAGATTTTCTAAAATTTTTTACTGACCCATCCCTGTCTATATATTCATGCATGGAGAAAATATGTAATAAAATGTCTTAGATAATGACTATTAAGGAGTTTGGGAAAATGACTCATGTTTAATACTAATCCCTATACCAGGCAATCAATGTGTTTTTCTATATTTAAATTTAGTTATTTTACAATTATGTACCATTTTTAAAATCTATATTTATACTTCATATTTTATGTGTCATTAAAATCTATTCAAGTATATCATTTTTAGAGTATTCCTCTTATAATCTTAGTATTTGTACTTTAATGAAGAGGCAGAATTTTCTGTCTGTGTTGACCACCAACTCGTCTTAAGTTTTAGCATCCTATTTGGCATTTTACAACTGAACCATGTTTATTGAAGAAAAATACTGTTGAAGACTCTATAGGTTCAGTTCCTACAAATTAAATATATTTTAAACATACTATATAACATAGAACTATTTTGTAGCTTGAAGGTTTAGAAGTTTGTTGTTTTAAAATATTGAGTCACTTAAAGGTGACATAACTTTCTATAATATAACACAAGTAGCCATCCAGATAGACCAACCAAAAGCACTTCTTCTGAGAGACACTGAGAGAGGCTAAAACCAGAGAAGAGCCAGGGCGCCTGGGTGGCTCAGTTGGTAAAGCATCCAACTTCAGCTCAGGTCATGACCTCAGGGTTCATGGGTTCAAGCCCCATATCAGGCTCTGTGCTGACAGCTCAGTGCCTGGAGCCTGCTTCGCATTCTGTGTCTCCCTCTCTCTCTGACCCTCCCCCGCTTGTACATGCATGTTCTCTCTCTCTCTCGCTCTCTCTCTCTCACTCCCTTTGTCTCTCTCTCTCAAAAATGAATAAACATTAAAAAATAAAAAATAAATAAAACTAGATAAGAGCCAACTTGGGTTAAATGAGAGACGTAACATCCAGGGAGAATGTCAGGAATGGTGTATGGGAGACCTGGTGAGATTTTCTCCAGTACAAGGAAAAGGGAATTCATAATGGTGCCAAACTAGTTGAAACAACAATTTAAAATAATTCAAATTACTTTTTCCAAACAATATCATTGGCAACCTGGAAATTATTCAGCATTCAATCAAGTGACTAGAGTACTATATAGACAAACAGAAAGAAGTTCAATAGCTTTTTCAAATTTCAGAAATATTCAGTTTTGATTTATGGGAATTTTTCTTTATAGCCAGACTATTTCACCACATTCTAAAAGAGTTCTATGACGCTGAAAATGGTTGGGAAATTTTGAGTTGTAAGAAACCAGAAAAAGATCCCATTCATGGTGACAAATAATACATAAATATAAGGACTAATTTTAACAAACAATACTGAGCATCTGTTTAAAGAAGACTACAAAATTTCTTTCAGAGATATAAAAGAAAACAAATAAGTGAAAATAATATAACATTTCTGGATAGGAAAACTAAATATTATGATATGAAGATACCTCCTAATTTATGTTTCATGCAATTCCAATCAAAATCTTAGTGGAATTTGGGGGAGGGATGACTTTACATCTAGTAATATAAACTGGCAAAAATAGCTTAAGCTTTTGGGAAAAAAAGAGAGGAATGCTCCACATGATATTAAAACACACTGTATAACCTAAATATTAAATGGTGCATGGAAAGATAGAAACAACGAAGCCAAACAGATGACCCAGAAATGGGCTCAGATACGTGTAAAAATATTATGTTAAAAAAAAGGCACATCAACTATCAATGAGAAATAAATGGTTATTCAATCAAGCAGTATTAGAAAAAAAATGGGTAGGCTCTTGGGGGACATTATCTATTAGATCATTACCCTACCCCACGAAAAACTGTTAAAGACTGGTTAAAGATTTAAACATTTAAGTTACTGTCTGATCTTAGAAAGAGACTTAAACTTCCTAAACACAAATTCAGTGGCAGAATTAACAGAGGAAATGGCTACTTATGTAGGAAAACACTACATGCAAATGTAAAACTGCATACACATGTAACACATACCTGTCAAAGATAACGAAGAAGTGAAAGAGAAAACAGACTGAGAAAATATTTGCAACCAATATGAGAAACAGAGGGTTGATGTTCCTGTAAAGAACTTATACAGATTATCGAGAACACCAATAGGATCCCAGTTTTTTAAAAAATGGGTAAAAGAAATGAGTAGATGTTACAAAAGAGAAAACACAGAAGTTTAATGAAATATAAATAATAGCCAACGTCTGTTGCAATAAAAAAGATATCATTTTTCATTAGTCCGGTGGTCATTTTTTAATAACACCAGTGTTGTTTCCACATGGGAACAGCAAGACAGGTCATTCTGCAAACCATATGACTCTTCCAGGAAGAAATTTGGAAAAAGCAGGAGCCTTCAACATGACTAGTTTATTGAACCTGGTCTAGGAATTATTTCTAAATCTTTCTAAATTATTTCTAAAGAAATAAGCCGAGGCATAGCTTTACACATAAAGGTTTTCAACACAGAATTATTAATAACAGGAAAAAGTAAAATGAACAATAGTATGTCTGTGTCAGGAAAATATATAGACAGTAAAGTAATCCTAAGAAATAATTATGCTGGCAGGAGGATGTGCATATGACATAATATGAAATTTTAAACTGTAGGATGCTGAATTATACATATATTTCACCTATAGGAAAGATTACATGCTTTAATGATATACATCAAAATGTTAACAGAAGTCAACCCCATGAAGAAGATTGGGGGTGATTTTCTGTTTCATTTGTTTTTATTAACAATTATTTTTTCTTAATGTTTATTCATTTTTGAAAGAGAGAGCACGCACAAGTAGGAGAGGGGCAGAGAAAGAGGAAAACACAGAATCTGAAGCAGGCTCCAGGCTCCAAACTGCCAGCACAGACCCCAGTGTGGGGCTCAAATCCATGAACCGTGAGATCATGACCTGAGCTGAAGTCCAACACTTAACCAACTGAGCTACCTAGGCACCCCATCATTTTTAATGCATAGTAAAATGAAATGTTTTGGAAAAAAATTTTAATGCTATTTTAATGTAATAATATACAAAGGAACAGTTTTTTGAGATATTTCTTAAAAATGTTATGCCATTGTCATGGTAATCAAAATACTGTTCAGTAAATCAGACTTAGCAGAAATAATCTGCCTCAAAAAGTTACAATTCAAATGGATTAAACATGTCTAGGACTAAATGCACTTACAACTTTAAACCTCTTGATCTGATCTGTCTAAACTTAGAAACTTTTCAAAAACATCAAGAGATCAGGGGCGCCTGGGTGGCTTAGTCTGTTAAGCATTGGACTTCAGCTCAAATCATGATCTCATGGTTTGTGGGTTCGAGCCCCATGTTGGGCTCTGTGCTGACAGCTGAGAGCCTGGAGCCTGTTTCGGATTCTATGTCTCCCTCTTTCTCTGCCCCTCCCCTGCTCATGCTTTGTCTCTCTCTGTCTCTCAAAAAAAAAAAAAAAAAAAAAAATATATATATATATATATATCACAAGAGATCAAACAAAACTAAACTTTCTCTTGTTGCTACCCTTGTTATTTAAACAGCTGCTAAGAAAAACAGTTTTCCCTTTCCCATCCATAAATGATTTCCTTTTATGCAGGTTCGTCTACCTGGAGCTTCCAGCTGCTGCTAAGACCTCTTGCACAAGGTTCCGCTGGTGGCAGCCTGTGTTCTCAGGGGAAGGCTATGACCAGTGGGCAGTTGATGACATCATCATTCTGTCAGAGAAGCAAAAGCAGGTCATCCCCATTGTGAACCCGACTTTACCCCAGGTATCCTTCCTATGTCTGAACTCCAAGAAGACAGGATTGTAAAAATAGATGGGATTACAGAATTTCTCACTTCCTCCAAAGATTGAGTCCTTGACCCTGGAATATAAGCTTTATAAGTAACATAAGTTTTCTATGTTTATACTTACTTTTCTGGTTTATACTTAATTGTTTTGTCATCTCTCTATGCTGCTAGTTTACAGATTATTTAGATATTAAAAAAAATGACTAGGAAGTCTGGCCAAGACATTATTAATGTGTTTATAAAATTAGATACACAGTGGCAAAATATTTTCAGTGGGTCAATCCTCAGGAAAAGGTATTTATGGCAATAAAAAGAGTAATTTAGAGATTCTGCTGTATTTTCCAAGCAATACAAATCATACATGGCCCTGCATGTCATGAGCTGAAAATTCCTTTCTTGTTTTCAAAGCTATCGAATTGCCTTTCTGTGTTGTCTGTATTGTGTCTATTAGAACTTTTATGAGAAGCCAGCTTTTGATTACCCTATGAATCAGATGAGTGTGTGGTTGATGTTGGCCAATGAAGGAATGGTTAAAAATGAAACTTTCTGCTCTGCCACACCATCTGCCATGGTATTTGGAAAATCAGATGGGGATCGCTTTGCAGTCACACGAGATTTGACTCTGAAACCTGGATATATTCTACAGTTTAAGGTATTTATGCACAGATTTCTTCCCAGGGCCAGGAAAAGAGCAAACCATCTCCCACACTTATAAGTGACATCAAAAGAACACATATTTTTCAAACTCTCTTGAAGAAGGGACTCACGTGAACAAAGGTTCAATGTTCTTAGAATGGCAACACTCTTTATTTAGCTCTACCCACAATGAAAAAAACTGGTCAGGTTGAAAATTGACTTTTAGATTTTCTATCTGATTATGACTTAATGAATCCCATGCTTCTGAATGGTAAGAGAGAAGTTCTCTTTTTCAGTTTACTAGGGCTTTTGGGACTTACGAGTTACTTTGTGTTTTTACTACAGGATTTTGAAACAATTTCCCATCCTTTGAGTAAATTTATACCTTAACAAACACTGTTTTCTTAAAAGCTTGCCATTTTTAAACACTGTGATAACATGTCTACATGTATAGGGGCACCTGGGTGGCTCAGTCAATTAGGCATCCAACTCTTGGTTTTGGCTCAGGTCATGGTCTCCCAGTTTGTGAGATCAAGCCCCATGTCTGGCTCTGCACTGACAGCGTGGAGCCTGCTTGGGATTCTCTCTGTATACTCTCTCTGCTTCTCCCTGACTAGTGCTCTCTCTCTCTCTCTCTCTCTCTCTCTCTCTATCTCTCAAAATAAATAAATAAACATTAAAAAAAACACAAGAACATGTCAACATGTATAGCAAGTATTTACTTTGACAAGCTCTTTTTTCAGAAGCCTAATCAAAATTTCATTTTGTTTATAATAAAATCCCACTGGTGAATTCTGGGGTCGAAAGTAATGCAGTTTTTATGAGCTAGCACAACTACATGGTCCTTACGTAACAGCAGGATGCAGATGGTAAATAATTTACAAATGGAATTATTCAAGAGATCAGATGTTTATAGGCAGCTCTTCAAATACAATTTCCACAGGTCTGTAAACAAGGAAGTTAGTCATAAATAAAATGATAAGTGAAATGTTATTCTTCTCTGTTTAGAGTTTGATGCTAAACTACAATGGAAAAACCATTAATAGCAATTATGACTCTGTATTAATTTGTTGGCACTGCCTAAAAATGGTAACAAAATAATAGCAGTAGCAAATACATTGCAGGAACACTATGCTCTTTCTCACTTGACACCTTCTCGATTTCACTAGTCACAAAATCATGATAGTGTAGGTGTTAAAATCTGCAAGATGGCACTCTAGTGTTTAAAAATTATAAATCAGGGGGCACCTGGGTGGCTCAGTCAGTTAAGTGTTTGACTTCGGTTCAGGTCATGATCTTGTGGTTGGTGGGTTCGAGCCCTGCATTGGGGTCTGTGCTGACAGCTCAGAGCCTGGAGCCTGCTTCAGATTCTGTGTATCCCTCTCTCTCTGCCCCTCCCCTGCTTGCTCTCTCTCTCTCTCTCTCTCAAAAATAAACATTTAAAAAAATTAAAAATAAAATAAAAAATCTACATCAAGAAAACATTATTAAATGTTTCAAGTACTTAAACAACCAGCAAGAATGCACAATGCCTAAGATAATCTCAATTCTCAAATGACACCAGCAGAAGACTTTTGGCTGTGGCTGTTAGTTGATAATAGATATGTAATATGGGTCATTTGGGGATTGATGATTAATGTATATTTGGAATCTGTGACAAGAACTTGGTGTCATCTGTACACAGTGCTGGTACATTTTTGTAATGCATGCCATTTGTCAAACACTACTTATTAGGAATATAGACATGAAAAATATGGCCCTGGCCCTCAAGGAACTCAGAAATTAGCAAGTGAGCCAGAAAATAGAACAATCATTCTCACAAGAGTATTATAGTAGAAATAGGCTCTGGATGGTATGAGAGTACCTAGCATAGTGCCTGGCGTGTGGCAGATGCCCCCAAAACATCTGTTAGTTGGAAGGATGGATGGACAGATGGATGGACAGACAGATGGATAAGTTGAAATGAAATGTCTCTGGAAATACAGACTTAGCCAGATGAACAATGGGAGGGGAAGAGTTCCAGTTAGAGGGAACAGAATGTGCAAATATATGAAAATAAATGAAAGTGCAAATGAGAATGGAAAATTTAGAAACTCTTAGGAGTTTGGAATATGTGTCACAAAGGTGAGAGAGAAAGTCGATCCTCATTAGCTTTATGATATGCTAAGCCACTTGGACATTAACCCAAGAGTAGTGAGTCATGGAAGATTTTTAATCCATTAAGCATAAGAATCAGACCTGTTTTCAAGAGATCCTGCCAGCAGCAGTATGGGTGTTGACTTAACAAGAGGAGGAACTATAATCAGCAAGTGCATTTATTCATTTATTCAACAAATATTTGTAAAGCCTCTACTATATACCAGGCTCTGTTGCAGGCTATGAACATAAAGAGGGATAGAGAGTGTGGGCTGGGTGGTTCAGGGTAGTTATTATTTTATAAAGGATTGTCAGGTTCCCTCACTAATGAAATGACTTTTAAGCGGAGACGTATAAAAGTTAAAAGGGTGAGTTGTGCAGCTATCTGGGAAAGAGCATCCCGGCACAAGGTAGAAAGAGTACAAAGTCCTGGAATCAGGAGTGTGCTTGGAAGAGTTCAGAAAATCACCAGGACGCCATTGTGCCTGGAGCAAAGAGAGCGAGAATGGGGAGACACGTAGAAAGAAGGAGATCAGACTTGGACTTCTGCTCTGAATAAAATGGCTAGTAGGAGAGTGGCATACTCTGACTCAGGCTTTTAAAGAATCTGGTGACTGTGCCGGGAGTACAGTGGCAGAGGCAAAGGCAGAGACAGAAAGACCGGATGGGCTGCTATTGCAATAATCCAGGTAAAAGATGAGGACTGTTGGGGGGGAGGCGCGCGGCGAGATCTACTCAGATTGTACATCTGAGTAGAGAAAGGATGCTAGAACAGTCATCAAAGTAAGAAATGAGGAGGCCAGATTTAGGCATTTCATGAGATTATAAAAATAAGTAGATGGATCTGCGAGATGTAAAAGGGGAATAGTCAACAGATTTTGGGGACCTGTTGGATGATAGAATGGATTTTACAATGACTCTCACATTTCTGGCTCCAGTCTTTGAACCTGGAGATACAGGAAGAGGAGGATTTGTTTTAGGGTGTGGATGATGAGAGCAAACCTGGGCCTGTGGAAATAAGGATGCCTGTGGACTGCTGTCATGGAAATACATGGGAAGCAGTTATGGACCTTTCCAGAGAACTGGAGAGAGGCCCAATCTGGGAGTTGTAGGTATTCAGAAGGGATTTGAAATTATGACTTGATTATGATTGACATTAAGGAGCATGTAGAGAGTACAAAGATAAGTAAGCCAAGAATTGAATGCTAGAAAACATTAACAGCTAAGAAGCAGACTAAATGGTCAATTTAAAAAGTCACAGACTTGTCAGGGAACTGAAAGTGCCACCAACTTTCCTACTTTAGAAACAGTGGCGGCCATAATGAAAAGCTAACTGTGTGTGCCCTTTATAATTACTATCAACACATACCAACCAAAAGCTAATGCTTACTAATGCGCAATGAAAGGAATTTGTGCTGAAAGAGTTTAATCATACACCTGAAATTGTCACGTCTTTGTTGATATTGTTGACATTGAATTATATAAGCTAGGATAAATGTATCACAATAAAATTCCTACTAGCCCAATTATAAAGTCTTCTGAGAGATGCTTTCTAGCTGTGGGTATGGGAATAAAGAAAATAATAGAATCTTCTTTTGAAAGACTGGACCCAACTACCAATAGTCACAAGTATGAACTGGTTGACCTCTTGATCTCTGGGCCAGTACTATGCCTGTGACCCTACCTTCCTTCATCCTTTATTCTTTAGTCATGATCATGTTCCTTTGAGTGCTTGCTTCAGTTTTTCTATACAATTTGACTATTCTTATCTCTAGTCTTATACATTAAAGCGCTATGGTGGCTCCCACCAACAACTGAAATAAGATATGAATAGATCATTCATATAAGATGGAATGTAATTAAATAGGGGTCCCTGGGTGGCTCAGTTGGGTAAGCATATTACTCTTGATTTCGGCTCAGGTCATGATTTCATGGTTTGTGAGTTTTGAGCCCCACATTGGGAGTCTCTCTCTGCCCCTCCCCCACTCTCACTCTCTCTCCTTCTCTCTCTCTCTCTCAAAATAAATAAATAAAATTAAAAAAAAAAAAAAGATGGAAGGGACACCTGGGTGACTCAGTCAGTTCAGCATCTGACTTCAGCTCAGGTCATGATCTCGCGGTTTGTGGGTTCAAGCCCTGCATCGAGCTCTGTGCTGACAGCTCGGAGCTTGGAGCCTGCTTCAGATTCTGTGTCTCCCTCTCTCTCCACCCCTCCCCTGCTTGTGCTCTATCTCTCTCTGTCTCTCAAAAATAAATAAATGTTAAAAAAAATTTTAATAAAAAAATTAAAAATTAAAACAAATGAAAAAAGATGGCATATAATCAAATAAATATCAGAAAAGAGCTTGAATTTTCCAAAAAATAAAACTAAAACAGTAGTAAAAATATTTGTACATTTACTAATTTAGAAAGAAACTGTTTTAAACCTAAATAACCTAAAAGTTATGGTAAAACTGATTGATTTGAACCCAACTGATTAAAAGTGAATACATACAAATAAAAAATTTAAAGTGTTTCTGCATTTTGATTCAGTAATACTATTTCTAGGAATTTATCTGGTGATAACAGATCAACTAAGGAAAAAATATATATTCTTTGCAATGCTGCATATAACAATAAAATAATATGTTAAATAGAAAGTAGAAGGAATGTTTTATTATTTATTTATTTATTTATTTAATGTTTATTTTTGAGAGACAGTCAAACAGAGCACGAGTGGGGGAGGAGCAGAGAGAAAGGTAGACACAGAATCTGAAGCAGGTTCCAGGCACCGAGCTATCAGCACAGAGCCCAACATGAGGCTCGAACTCACAAACCACGAGATCATGACCTGAGCCAAAGTTGGATGCTTAACTAACAGAGCCACGCAGGCGCCCCACAGAAGGAAAGTTTAGGAAGTGTAATAAGTTCAACAATAACCAAAATGTATGCCTCTTTATAAAGATTAGAAGAGAAAACAGAAAAAAAAATACTTGTGTTAGGGCATTGGGGTTTAAGTTGCTTTATTTCTTCTTTTCATTTTTTTAAATGTCATTAATCCTATGATGACATTCCTCTACATGGGTGCACTGGACAATAATAGTTTTATTTCTGGATTATTTTGCTTATTTGATTCAGTGGCAAAAACTTAGCTCTTTCATCTAAGTTATCAATGATTTCTTACTGAGCTTTGGCAAGAAAATAGAGTAAAGATGTTTGTTCCACTGAAAGCCAGAAGGATAGCACTCACTTCAGGTAACCTTCATGTCCTGAGGAGGATAGCTCTTCACCTTCTGCTTCCCTCTGTTTATAGACCTGGGATCAGAGAAGAAAACCATTTTTCGGCTTCTTTGATTTTTTTCCATGGCTTCAACCTCAGAGGAACCATACTTCTGTTTTCCCTCCTATAATCCCAAGAAATCCACAAAATGGCAACTGGTCCAGCTTTTCTTAAAAATCACCTATTGCTCACCTAAAGATTCTAGAACCTACGGAAGAGTCTTGTTTGGAATTGACCTGCATGTCTTATCATTGTCAATAAAAGACAGACTCAGTAGAAAGGGCCCTGGCTGCTGTAGCACCTACTGTATTAAATGATAACTTGAAATCAAAACCTTTTATAATTCTGTCTTTCCTTTGGACAGCTGAACATAGGATGTGCCAATCAATTCAGCAGTGCTGCCCCAGTTCTTCTTCAGTATTCTCATGATGCTGGAATGTCCTGGTTTCTGGTGAAAGAAGGCTGTTTCCCAGCTTCTGCAGGCAAAGGATGCGAAGGAAACTCTCGAGAACTAAGTGAGCCCACCGTGTATCACACAGGGGACTTTGAGGAATGGACGAGAATCACCATTGTTATTCCAAGGTCTCTTGCATCCAGGTACAGTGAGACCATTCTTATTTGTGCCCTAGGCGTTATTTCTTGGAGGCATATATTTATCTCAGCATCATATTTTCAGTAACCTATAATAATTCATACCGTCTAGGTATATCTATTCACAAAATAGGGAAAAGAGCCCTGGGGCAAAGTTCCCAAAGCCCGGGTGTGTGTGGAGGTGCACATGCACCCGTGCATGCTTGTGAAACAAATTTACTCACTCATTCATTCAGCCAACAAATATTTATTGAGCACCATTCTGGGCACTGGGACAGCAGTGAACAAAAGATGTTTGAAGTCTCAGAGAGCCATAATGCATTATTATATCAGACTTTGACTTTATATAGATTTTTGATAATTTAATACTTCTCTGTGTGGGCAATTTGAGATATCTTGTAACATAAAAGACCCCTTTAGGGGCTCCTGGGTGGTGGCTCAGTCAGTTAAGCATCCGACTTCAGCTCAAGTCATGATCTCATGGTTCATGAGTTCGAGCCCCACATCAGGCTGTGTCCTGACAGCTTGGAGCCTGGAGCCTGCTTCAGATTCTGTGTCTCCCTCTCTCTCTGCATCTTCCCCCACTCACGCTCTGTCTCTCTCTCTCTCTCTCTCTCTCTCTCTCTCTCACACACACACACACAAAAATAAATAAATATTAAAAAAAATTTTAAGTCCCTTTAAATGACTGTAAGAATAATAGAAAGATTAAACATCAATTGACAGAGAAATGAGATACATTGATTTAAAAAACTTGAAGTAAATTAGTTTCACTAATAGGGCAATAAATTTAACTCTTAGTTTTCTATCAGCTAGGACAAAGGGGGAAAATACAGGGTCATTTAGTTCTCATGTTTGGGTAAAAAAAATGTATTCTGATTTTTATGAAAAGATAATATTTTTTCCATGCTTTGTATTCTAGAATAAATTTACAGCATGTGTATGTATCCTTATGCCAGGTAAAGTAGATATCAGCATTTTTAAATCTATCATTTTATGAAAGATAAAGAAACATTCCTCAAGTGGACACTTCTTAGTTGAATCCCGGGATGTAGCATTAAATAGTGACTAAGTCAAGTCATTTTTCTGCAGAGCTGAGATGCTATACATCAATATACTCGTATAGCTTTCTGGTTATGACTTCATATATGCTTGGAATATTCATTAGTGCCATTCAGCAATATTTCCAGCTAGCTTGCTTCCTTCCTAGAATATGGTAGGATTATATTTCCCCCACACCTTTTGAAGTTTGACGTGGTCTAATAAAATGTGAATGGAAATCAAATGTGTGGTTTTTAAGAGCCCATGTGGATTTTGCCATGTTCTCTGCTTTATGAAAGCATGTTTTGAGATGCAGTTTACATCAGTCTGGGTCCCTGAGTATCTACAACAAGCAGACTTCCTTACCAGCCTACACTGGGCATACAGCAGAAGCAAGAAATAACTTTTGTTGAGTTAAACCACTGAGATTGGGGATTGTTTGTCACCACAGCATAACTTACCTCCTCCTGACTGATAACAGTGGTAAAAGCATAGCAGTCTATAGGAGTGGTCTATTCATAAATTTCTTGGAGACCATCTGTCTGTGACAACTTTCACCTAATTGATCACCAAACTTACTGTTCATCATCTAGCTACATAAGCTGGTTATGTTCTCTGCCTCCCTCACTACTTAGATGTGCATCTCAAAAAATTATACCACACACTTTGGTAGACAAACTTCTCAGGTAGAGAAAGAATTTTAGTCAAGGATGTACAGGTTTCTGGGTTAATCTCCTAAACTTTGAAGCATAATCTTTAAATAGCGAATATTCCAAGATAAAGTTTGTCAGTCAGTGGATCTAAGTTCAACTCATAAGTAATTATTTGTCTTTATATGCCAGTGTTCTTTGTAGTATATTAAAGAGAGATGATTTGATATATAGGTAACAAAGTTGATGAGTCAGCCTTCGTCGGCAAAATTTAAGAATTTGACTTACATTCTGTTTTAGGTAGGATACAGGCTCGGCTACTATAACAGAAAAACAAATACAAATGCTTTACAAAGCTTAAGCAAGATAGAAGTCTATTCTTTCTCATATTACAGTCCAAAGGCGACCAGTTCAAAGCTAACCAGGATGGTTCTGCCATTCTGAGCACAGCACTTTCATCTCCATATCTAAGACAGATCTTCCAGATCTTGTCATTTCTTAACCAGTAGAAGGAAAAAGGAAAAAGGAGTCAAGGACACATAGATACATTACTTTTTTAAAAAATCATCCTACTCCTTGTTTATATTCCTGAGTATAGCCTAAGATAATAATTGTGCAGTTATCTATCACTATGCAACCTCTCTCTCCAAAACTTAGTAGCTTAAAGAAACAATGATTTACTTCTTCATGGTTTTGTGGGGTTATCAGGATAGTTCTGCTGCTCTCTCTGGGCTCCATCATGTAGCTGCATTTAATTGATGGGTTGGTTAGTGTTTGGGCTCAGCAAGATCTTTCTCTCTATGTCGTCTTCATCCCAGTATTTTTCGGTTATGTGGTTCCAAAGTTCTAAGAGAACAAAAGTAAAAGCTGCAAGACTTTTTCTTATTTGCCACATCCAATTGATCAACGCAAGTCACAAGGCCAGCCTAGACTCAGAATGTGGGAAAACAGACTCCCCTTTCTGATAGCAAATGCAGAAAAGTCATTTCATAGAGGAACATGTACACAAGGAAGTGTGATTCATTGGGGGCCATTATTGTTAACAATCTACCATAGTTTGTTCCTAGCCCCAGTGATTCATATCTCTTCCAACAGCCAAACGTATTCACTCTCCTCCCAAGACCCCCCAAATGTCATTCCCATCACAGGATCAGGCACTAGTTGCTGATCTTGTGATCTCTTATCAGGTCAGGGTATGGCCATGGCTCCCTGTAAATGGCTCCTCTTGATCTAGAGACCTATGAACTAAAAAGACAGTTATCTGTATCCAACATATAATGGTGAGACACTGACAGGATCACTACAATAGACACTTCCACTCAAAAAAATAATAATAATCATAAGGAAGGAATGGGAATCACATAGCAGCCACTGGCCAATAGGAATTCTGAAAGCCAGCAAGATACTTGTTATTAGGACTCCCTCCTCCATAAGCAATGTCCAGGACAAGAAGGTGGCCTCGATTCAGTTCTGCTCCTTAGGAGTCATTCCTTAATTTATTGTTCTTCTCAGCTGTTGGTTCTACTCTGTAGGCTTCACCCTCTGAGGTATCTTTCCTTTGCCATGAGAATTTGTCTGTGTGTGTACCTTCACAGCCATTTCATCCTGCTTTCTGCCCATCAAAAGTTGGGCATGTAACAGTGTAGCCCTGTAGTCCTCACCACCACCTGCCTGCCCACCCCCAACCATGCTTTTCTGAAACGTTGGCCTGACCACACCTCTTCCAAGTATATAGTGCAGCAGGCTTCGAAGTATATAGTGAAACTGGGGAGCATTGAGTGGTGTATATTTGCCACAGTGACTTTCATATCAAAGTGCTATAAGACATTGCTATGAAAGCAGTCATAAAGCCACATATAAGAAATAAAAGAAGGTTGTCCTCAATATCACAAAATGAGCCAATATTTTGAAGCTCCCAGCATATCAATATTTTATTGGACCTCAACTCTTGGAAGAAATATTCTTCGTTAGAGCCCAGCTTCCTGGCTAATTTGAATCCCATCCAGCTTGTTAGTTGATGGCGTGTTGGTGACAAAGAGCTCTCTATTGAAGAATAGTAAATATGTTTCCACTTTAAGAGCTGTTGTTTCTTCTGCAATATGTTAAACTCTGCTATCTCCAAATGCAGTGTTGGGAAGCTGAGAATTCGAAGTGTGAAAATTGTTAAAATCGGGAGCTATTCTGCCACAAGGCAACATGCCTATAATAGTTACTAGAACGTTGCTCTTTCACAAATCATTCTAAGCTGATTTTCTCAAAGGAGCATTTTGTCCTCATATTCCTTCTCTTGGTTCTTGCCTACAAGGGAGACATACTGGTGATGGTAGATACACGCCGGTGTATCCCTGACGTCCACGCAGGTTGTCATGTCATGCAGCCTTCTGTAGGTTCCCTATGCAGACTGCAAAATGTTACTATTTCTGGGGGTGGGGGTGGGGGTAATATGCCAGAAACACAGTTGCTTACTCTTCTGCAGAATGTCTCCTCCACTGCCACCATCACCTGTGAACCTCTGCACACAACCAGCAGATGCACAGGAATCTTGGTAACCCTTCTCTGAAACGTGGTGGCGGAAGAGGGTGGTATAGAAATCGATTCTCCTGGTCACTCAGGCATCCTCTGAACAAAAGTAATTGGGAAAGGAGACAGAGATAGAGTCTTATCTTCTACTTTTTCCTTATCTTGGAAAGCAAAACCTCTGGAAGGTTTTGTTCAAGATTATTAATGGTCAAGCCACACTATGGTTCTATTTCTAGTAAAATGACATAAAACTAAACTGTCTTTTCCTCAGTCGTCATGTCCTCCAATCCTTCTCAGACCTTCCTGACTATCAGATCAAAGATGCTCTTCTAGCTCTATGTCTTTGTCAATAATAGTAGTAATCAGAGTTGCACATTTACATTTCCTTATTCAGGGCTTGATTAATGTATTTCCTCGCTTGACTATGGGCTACAACAAGGCAGGAACCTTGTTGGGTTTTTGCTTCCCATTGTATACCTAGCCCAAGCACTATGCCTGGCATATTGGAGGCACTTGGTAAATGCTAGTTGAATGAATGAATATTGAATGAGGAATAAGGACCAACAGTAGGTGATTAGCTATAATGAAGATGCCTCCCTTTTTAAAATATGTTTTCCAAAATAAATTCCATGCTGTTCAGCAGAAAAATCACTGTTCTGCATTCTACTGTGTCTTCCTGAAAAGGCACAGATAGCCCATGCCCACATGTGCACACATATTCATAGCATGAATAATTTCAATTTTCTACTTTAGAAAAGATAAGCCATGTGGAATCTAGACATGCTTATTAGCTTAACTTTGGCCTACTTCTTTTTGTTGTTGTCATTGTTGTGATAGCTTAAAACTATAATTTATTTCATGTTTAAGAAGAGTAAATAAAAGTAAGATACACTCAAGGCCTGGTTCTGCACACAAGAATGGATAACAGGCTCATTCTGGTTCCTGCAGTAGATTCAGCTGGAGGTTTATTCTGTAGGTGGACAGCATAATACTTTGCTGGTCTTTGACTAACCTTCTCCGTTGTTCCACCATAATATTTATGTTAGGAGTATCAGTACCCGGAGAAGAACTAGTCCAAGGATAAAAGTTATCCAGTCTTCAGTTGACAGAGCCATTCCAATAGTGAGCAGCGAATATCTTAATGTAGAGAGAAGAATGAATTCATGGCGCCGCATCAAGAAATTCCTGGGGCACCTGAATGGCTCATTTGGATAAGCAGCTGGCTCTTAATTTCAGCTCAGGTCATGATCTCACAGTCCATGAGTTCAAGCCCCTCATCGGCCTCCACACTGATAGCAGAAAGCCTGCTTGGGATTCTCTCTCCCTCTCTCTCTCTGCCCCTCCCCAGCTCTGTCTAAATAAACAAACAAACAAACTTAAAAAAAATTTTTCTGCAGCCAAATCTCTTGTAACATGGTGTTTAAATTAGGATCATGTGGGATCCCAGGTATGGTGGATTTTTGCTGATATAAAAAGAGGTTTCAAGCAAAGATTCAGAAACAGTTTGATAAACAAGTATCCTATTATAAAAAAACAGCTCTTAGGTAAAGAATTAGAAGGCTTTTCAAGAAACAAGCAAGATAACTTTTAACTGCCAGAAACCACCTATTTCTTTAGAGAAGAAACGAAACACCCACCTCACTTTGGCCTATTTCTTTCTTTCTTTCCTTCTTCTGATGGTCTCTCCATGACGACAATTTTTTAGTGAATTTTGCAGTAGTTCTTCCTTTTATTCCAGCAACCCTGAGGTTGCTAAATTACTTGTGCTCAGTTCCAAGACTGTGCAATGGAGAATAGGACAGAGCGGTAGTAGGCATTGGGAACCAGGCACGACTTGGAAAAAATTAAAATGAAGCAAAACTTGGCTTATGTCATGAGTGGTGAGAACTTTCTTGCTTTGATTTACACCTGCCAACTAAAAACCATCTAGCAAAGATTAAGAGAAAGAAGGCAAGGTACAATCTCTTGCCCTGTTTCTTTGAAATATGAACTCCCAGCTTGGACTCTCAGCTATGATTCATCATATCCTGGACTCACCCTATTAACCAAATAATTCATCATTTTGTTTTGTTTTGTTTTGTTTTGCTTTGTTTTTCTTTATTTAAATATGGATTCCTTAATTCTGAGCTCCTAAGCTCTGTACCTTCTCAAATATCTAACAGTGCACTCTGCTTCTTAGGTCTATAGGAGTCGTAGACCTAGAGGTACCTCCTCTCTCTGGCCAGACCAGACCCTGGTTCTCTTACTGTTATGAAAATTATAGAGACCCCCCTCCCCAACCAACAGAGATGGGTCAAAAGGTTTCAGTTGCCCTTCATTCATTATCAGATTACCAAAGCCTCTAGATCTACCTAACGGTGGGATTCTACAACCTTGTAAATGCTTCTGGGCCTCAACCTGAGCCTGCTCCTTCCATGAAGTAGGGCAGTTGATAGAGGTGCCCAGATCTTGCCCAGATGGGAGGACTTCAAATAAAGTTGTTCCTACCTCATTCTTACTTTCCATGGGACAGAAATTGTACCTCTATGTTTCTCTGTATTATAGAAACACAAAAAGAAGAGGTAAGAATGACTTGTAATTGAAGAGGACTTATATCGGAGAATTGGCATGTGTTCCTTTTTTATCAAAAGATACACCTGTCTTTTCAGAGGGATACAGAAGCCTTGCCATTTTCCTTAAAAGCAGTGATTGACCAAAGCTGCTGATCATTAATTCCATTTACTTCCTTTGAGAGGAAAAACATCTGCACAACCTAAATAACATTACAACCCCAGTGGGAAGATTTTTCCCCAGGTCCATGACACTTCCACTGTATTTTCTTTATTCTCTTTCTTTCTCTGTTTTTCTTCTTCTTTTTGCTTTTCTTTGTCTTTTGTCTTAAAAAATAAAAACCAATATGTTTTGAATTAGCTTCAAAGGAAATAAAAGATGTTTACCTTCCTCTTAACACACTGCAGAATGTGTGCTAAGACTTGCACTAATAGGTGATTAATATATGAACACTTACCTAGTAAACAACATTGTTGGTTACATTTTTCAGATTTGCCAAGAGTAGGTAACTTAAAATAATGAAGAAAAAAATCCAGGTTGTTGGTTCTGTGTTGCCAAATAATAAAAGCTATGAACAGCTAGAAAGATATGGATTCTGACACTGCTGTGTTATTGCCACAATAATGGAGAGGAGAAGGAACCAACTTTGCCTATAGTTATCCTTGACAATCTTCATTAATCTTTAAGATTCTTTACCGTTGTTTACTAAGAAACTGGATTCACAAACAAGTCTATAAATATTGGCAGCAAAATTAATTGGACTCCAGATAACCTAATCCATCTTCCTTCCTTGATGTCAGTAGAACTGAGAAGGAAGAGGTGTTTTCCTGGTGTGATATTATAGATGTGGATGGGTTTCCTTATATTCGAAAAGAAAGAGATGTCCTAAAAGGATTGCAAAGGCTAGGAAGCAACTGGGAAAAGTGTTCATTTGGCAGCGTCCAGACTGTTGTGGGGGAGGAAGCACTGGGCAGCAGCCCAGCCCACTGGTGTTCCAGGGTTTTGGAGACCTGGAACCAGGTCTCTCTTTTGTTCATTGGCAGAAACCAGTGTTCATTGGCAGCCCAGCTGGTTGCTAAGAGTCCAGAGAATGAGTGTCTTAGAGATTGAAGTTGAGAGGTGAAGAGGGAGCCAACAGGTAGGAATAGCATTGTCAGTACAAACTTAACTCTTTCCTGCCAGAATCACATTAGTGGCAAATAGCTAGAGTCCCCCTTATATGTCCTAACAAAGAGCATTCTATTTGATGGTCTCAAATATTCCTAAATATCCTCTTCTGAAAACACCCATAAAATTAGTGCAATGGAAGGGTAAAATATAAATTAAGTGAAAAGAATACCTTTCTGGTTTCTGTTACTAAAAGAGTAAAGAGAAAATATACAAGTAAAAACCTACATTACATTTCTGGCCATCAGAAATCTTCTGTACCTGATAATCTTCTTGGTATTGAAACATTTAGGCTGAAGAAGAAATCAACAAGGTTTGAGAAAGCTCTAAGTGAGAGACACCTTATTATGAAGGTCAAGTGTCCAATCAAGGGGAAATGACTTTCAAATAAACATTAATCTTTTTTTAATTTTTCAGAACCATTCTATATTTCAGTGCTTTCTCATGCAGTGTTGGTACAAGAAACACATGTGTTTGTTTTTCCCCAACAGTAAAACCAGATTCCGATGGATTCAGGAGAGTAGCTCACAGAAGAACGTGCCTCCCTTTGGTTTGGATGGAGTGTACATATCCGAGCCTTGTCCCAGCTACTGCAGTGGCCACGGGGACTGTGTTTCAGGGGTGTGTTTCTGTGACCTGGGCTACACCGGTAAGGCCACAGATGTGTGTCTGATGGTTGGTTTGTAAAATATTCACCTCTGGTTACTGTATGTCATGTTACTTCTTCCAAGGAAATAGATTCTGAGATTATTCTTCTTTAAACCCTAATTT
The DNA here is from genome assembly GCA_028646485.1 of Cryptoprocta ferox. Classification (NCBI taxonomy): domain Eukaryota; kingdom Metazoa; phylum Chordata; class Mammalia; order Carnivora; family Eupleridae; genus Cryptoprocta; species Cryptoprocta ferox. The sequence continues at coordinate 37,523,960 of CM053559.1, read as the reverse complement.
TAGGAATTTGCTACCCAGGCACTTGAAGTGCTAAGATATTCTGTAGTTTTGAGCTGCCTAAGGAAAGAAACCATGGTAACACCAATTTCACTCTCTAAAGGAGATTTATTTATTGGTAAAGTGATAGTAATTAACACTGCTTTAGGCTCTGCTTTATGAGGCACTATAGTAAGTGTTTTTTATTTCATCTCACTGAATTCCAACAAAAACCTATGCCATAGTACATACTTTTATTGTCCTTGTTTATATTTGAGGAAACTGAGAAACAGAGAGGCTAAGTAACTCTCCTGAGATCACACAGCTGGGAGTTGCTGAAGCTAGGCTTCAAACTCCAGCAAGTCATTCTCTAAAACTTGAACCCAAGCTCTTCCTTGATCACTTGGCTGCAAGGGGCTCTCTGTGCTGTTTACATTGCTTTTTATAAAGCATGTAATTTTATACATGCAAAGTAAAAAATCAGTGTAAGAAATGATAAATCCAGGACTGCCAAAAGAGAACTTTACAAGAGAAATATTTTCTGACCATGGTCACTGTTGGCTGTTGCTACAAGCAAAAATAAAAAAGGAGCTGAGATTAAAGAGTAAAATTGGAGAAAGTGTTATAAGCTTCAAAAATCTTTTTGTAGAGTTTCTCTTGGAGGCAACTTCAAAAGGATCCCTCCCAGATTTTCAGCGCTCTGCCTTCTTCTGGCACGTGACCAAAAACGAACATATGTTGTTGCAGACCTTCTGTGGAGTGTCCGACCACTCCTGGTTTCAAGGGTAATTTTTTAAAAACCTGAGATCAACTCTCCTTATTGATCCTCTGATAAAAGGACAGCAAAGCAACACATTTTATTGTAGACAAAATCTTATTTGTCAGTTTGCACAAATCCTCTGAATCGCAAGAACCATGGAAATGTGTCGTTCCCAGTGTCTCTCTATTAAAGAATAAAAAATGATAGAGGTGGAATAGTGTTTTGTAATGATGGTAGTGACAGCTGTACTTCAGACAGACAATTGTGAGATACAGATTTCCATGCAATTTCTTTCCCCTGACACCTGTGGAAATGCTTCTGCAGCCTGGGCTCTGAAGGTAACTTCTCATGTTTCATGATTTCAACAAAGCTTCTCTCCTGTGTATTTCTTTTCTCGGAAGCCGCACAAGGAACCTGTGTGTCTAATGTCCCTAATCACAGTGAGATGTTCGATAGGTTTGAGGGGAAGCTCAGCCCTCTGTGGTACAAGATAACTGGAGGCCAGGTTGGAACTGGCTGTGGAACACTGAATGACGGCAAATCTCTCTATTTCAATGGCCCCGGGAAGAGGGAAGCAAGGACTGTCCCTCTGGACACCAGGAATATCAGGTGAATAGTTTATTGGTACACTTCTCTGTAAAGATTTACCACGCCTTGTGGTCTAACCTAAAACACTCTGTTCTGCTAGTGAGGAATTACATAATAAGATTTCTCTATATGTATTTTGATATTTAAAAATGAAGTATAACTTCAATTCCATAATAAAATAGTTTCTGCAAAACATATACCACAATTCACTAATCAGCCTACAGACATCACCAGAGTCCACGTGTCTAATGTATGTCAACTTGGTTGTCTAAAGTTCATTGTCACTATGAAGGCTATTTGGGTATTATTTTCATATATGCCAGGTGAAACAAGGATTTTTTTCGACTTTAAATTCTGTCTGAAAATGATATATTCCGTTTATCGAAGTTTATTTATATTCACTTATGAAGAACTGCTTCAGGGACGCCTGGCTGGCTCAGTCGGTAGAGCACCCAACTCTTTATCTCAGGTTTGTGAGAACAAGCCCCACATTGGGTGTGGAGCTTACTAAAAGAAATAATCATAATAAAAACAAAAACTGCTCCAGAAATTTAAAATACCTACACTGACACCTACTGGTTAAATAAAGAACTGCTTGGTTTTAAGGTCAAATGAAATAGTAGCACACCTAAAATAAAACTGTGCTTTTTGCATTATTATCAATTAAATTATTTGAGAATTGGAAGAAGGGAAATACTTGAAATATTTGAAACTTATAGGCCTTGTCCTCACTAAAATCTAGGGTTCTGTGTCACGTTTTTTTTCTGTCTTCAGTCTCATTCCCCTTCCTTCTAAGTTCTTGTCACAGAGGGTGCCTGTCATGTAGGCCTTCTTTTTTGGTTTACTGTGGACAGAGGCCTAATTTGCATCACACTGAGTGAGTGTCAGCTGTGAAAAATAAAACCATCCAAGTCTAAATCAGTAATATAGATAATTTTATGGCCCTAAACTAATGCAGCATTTAGCTTCTTAATGTTAGATTTTTCCTCATCCTGAATTTCCAAGAATAGTATGATCTCGATTTAAGGAATGACCATTTCAGTGATTTCACTAAATTCTGCCAGACTGTCACAATGTAGTAAAGTTCAGCTGTTTCATTTTGTTTAAATCATTATTACAGAATAAAACTAATGGTTGTTAGGTAACTTTTTTAAATGGTTATAGAATTAGCATCCTATATAATCTATGCAGTTTCTGATTTTAATATGCCCTTTGTGTTTAAAAGTAATATTTTAGAATTACAGAATTTTTTTAATATGTCAAAACACGGAAGGTAAATCTCTTCTGAACTTACCTATTTGTAAATAAACTGAAGTTTGGGTTTTTGGATTTTTTTCCCCAGGCTTGTTCAGTTTTATATACAAATTGGAAGCAAAACTTCAGGGATTACCTGCATCAAACCAAGAGCTAGAAATGAAGGTAAGTTGCTGTATTTCCATAGAAATTATCGTTACTTTTGGCAACTTAGTGCTTTTTCTTCCCAAAGTTTGTCCAGGATTTTGCAACCTGAGACGCTACCCTCAATCATTCTTTCTCTTCTCTTCTCCATCATTAAATAGCTAGCTGCATGGAGCCATGATGTCTTAGTTTTCTCATCTAGATCCTTACACCTGAAAGCTTATTGATCATGTCAGAGTATATTTGTTTTGATCAGAATATATTTGTTTATGGTCAGAGTATATTTGTTTTAAGGAACGCTATTCCTTTATAACTTTCAATAGGGAGAAAAAATAGCAGAGATTTTTACATTTAGTGTGGGGCTAGAAGTTTTGGCATAGGGCATTACTGAATGCAGACTAGATCCTGGCCATAAACGTTCTGGGGGTACTAGCATCCTTTGGTAGAAGGAGCAGTTCTTGGTAATGATAAACAGTAACTTTTACTGAACACCCGATAATATGCAAGGCACTGTTCCAAGTGTTTTATCTGTTAATTCATTTAATCTCCATCATACCTCTTTGCCATAAGTACTATTGGTCCTATTTTACAGATATAGAAACTGAGACACAGGCAGGTCAAGTAACTTACCCAAGATCATGCAGTCCGTAAGTGAATGAGCAGGGATTCAAAGCACTGATGCACATTCCAGAATGGATGCCTTAACCTCCCGCATAATGCTTCTCTCCTTGCCCAGAACTCCACTTTCTCTAGGCATCCGTACCATCTCTTGCCTCCATGGTTCAGTTCTGAAAAAAATGCAAAAGGCTTGTAGCGTACATAAGTGGCCTCCAGGAGCTCTGCAGGTAGGATGGATCCTTAAGGAACCCAAATATGAGTTTCCCTAGCACAAAAATCTGTGGGCTGCTCAGATGGGTCCTCCTCCAAACCTTGATCTCATGAAAGCCACATGAAGAGTTTTGTAGTCTGTAACTTTATTATCTCAGGCATGACTGTGTAAAACATACTGGCTTAAATTGTACCTGTGAGTCCGTAGAGCTAGTGATAGCTCTAATGGTCAATCCTAAATGTCCTTGGCCATGTCATCACTAACTGAGACGTTTCATGACTTTTTCTGAGTATCTCAGTACTTTTAATACAGATCGTCCATTTCCTGAAACATCTGTAGATGTTTCTGTAAAAGTTTCTGTTAAAGTCTAGAAACTTTACAGACCATTTTCTGTTCCCTAATCTCTTCAACAAAGATTTATTCAAGAATCTGCTCTAAGCCACACTCGTTCTAGGCCATGGATACAGTGTCACCAATCACGTGACATGTCAGTCATGATGAGCTAGGTTATGGTGGAATTATGAACAACCCTCTAAATCTCAGTGGGATAAAACAGAAAAGATTTCTCCTTCATGCTACATTTTCATTGAGACTCATCTGAGGTCCTCCTTGCAGCACCCAGGACAGTAAAGCCGCTGCTGGGTAGATTCTGGGTGTTGCCAGCCATGTGGCAAAGAGAAAGAGAGAGTGTGGTGAAGGGGACAAGAAGTCCAAACCACCACCTGCCAGAGGCAGAAGAAGCAGGGTAGCAGTCATGACCAGAGCAGACAAAAGCCCTGTCTGTAAGGGACTTCATTTTAGTGAGAGGAATCAGAAAATAAACAATAAAGAAAAGAAATAGGCAAGGTGTTAAATTGATGGGCTGAACAGAAATAAATCAGCTGAAGAAATGGCAAGTTGTTAATGGGGAGATTTGACTTAGATAGTGGTCTGGGAGGGGGCTCACTGAGTAAGTGACATTTAAACTGAAATCTAAAGGATGAAAAGGAGCCAGCACATGATGAGCTCAGGGAGAGTTTTATAGTCATAAGAAACAGCAAAGGCCACAAAGTGGAAAAGAATTCTGATGTTGGAGAACAAAAAGAAGGCTAGTGTGGGGGCAGCTGGGTGGCTCAGTCAGTTGAGCATCCAACTTTGGCTCAGGTCATAATCTCGTGGTTCACAAGTTGGAGCCCTGCACAGGGCCCACTGCTGTCAGCACAGAGCTGGCTTCAGATCCTCTGTCCCCCTCTCTTCCCCTCCTCCACTTGTGCTCTCTCTCTCTCTCTCTCTCTCTCAAAAATAAATAAAGAAAACATTTTAAAAGTGGTTTAAGAGAAGGAAGTAAAGAAGGAAAGGGAAGGAAGGAAGAAAAGAAAAGAAAAAAGGAAAGAAGGGAAGGAAGGAAAGAAGGGAATGAAAGGAAGGAAGATGAAAGAAAAGGAAAGAAAGAAGGAAGGAAGGAAAGAAGTTTGAGAGAAGGAAAGAAAAAGAGAAACAGGAGGAAAGAAAAAGAAAGGAAGGAAAGAAGGGAAGGAAAAAAGGGAAGGAAAGGAACGGAGAAAAAAGAAAAAGAAAGAAGGAAAGAAAGAAGGAAGGAAAGGAAAGAAAAAGAAAGAAAGAAAAGAAAGAAAGAAAGAAAGAAAGAAAGAGAAAGAAAGAAAAAAGAGAAAGAGAAAAGAGAGAAAAAGAAAAGAAAAAAGGAAGGAAGGAGGCTAGTGTGGCTTGGAGATAAGCAGCAGGAGCCCCAGTGTGCAGAGCCTTGCTAGCCATGGTAAGGAGATAAGGTCTGAATCCATGTGTCATGTACATCAACTGAAGGCTTTTAGCCCAGGCAGCAATATAATCTGATGTAAATTTTTACGAGATTGCCCTACAGAAATAATAAGTAGTTCAAAACACATGACTAGTTATGGAATACGTTCTCTGCCCTGAGGCAGAGGCAGGAGCTTTAAGGGGTACAGAAGAAGACAGGGTCCTGTCTCAAGACCTTATTTCCTAATTGGAGAGGTAGAGTTTTTTAACATTTCTTTAACCCTGGTAATAAAATTACTGTAAAATACTTGGTGGTTGGAACAGTGTAGCAACTGTGTACAGAACTCTTCTGAAAAATCACAGATGTCTACCCTAAGTATATATGAACTTTACAAAAAAGAACTGACCAGAGTATACTGGGAAGCATCCACTTGTCATTGACATGAAAGTTCTGCTCTACACTTAGCCTCTGACCACGAGTGCTGTTGGCTGCCCTGCAGGGCAAATTCACTTAAGAACCATTTAGGATCAAGCAACTTTTCTCTACTTGCTCCTGAGCCATTTTCTTAAACTCATTCATTGCCAGCCTTGTAATTCACATCCCACAGGCATTTCTAGGCCTTGTCTTGAAAACGGGTTGTTAAAATGTAAATCTGCCTAAATCCTTGAATAAATCTCTTCCAGTTGATGAAAGTAAAGATTTTTTACTTACTCAAGCTGAAGAATTAATTTACATATTTGGAATTAAAATCAAAATTAGGCTATTTTCAGTAAGACTGGGCAGAACGCAGATGGAGTTGTAATTTAAAAAGAGCAATGTTGTACATGCCCAAAACACTCAGTAGATTTGGTGTTTTTTCAGATGTGCAATGTGTCAGATGACACAGCTAATGGGGCTCAGCAATTTACATAAAGTATAGATACTGCTTGTTCCCTTTCTTGCATTCCTACATTCTTTGAGAGTTCTCTGGAAGGCACTCCTTTATTGTCCTTTGGGATTGGGCCCTAATCCCTGTAGACTGTTTTGTGACCCTCCTAAAAAACCAAATGAGGAGAAGGATTGTAAGCAGAAACCAAATGGACTATGGACCCCTTGAGTCATGTTTGCCATTGACACCTGAATCCTCCAGGAAGGTTCAAAGTGCAGGTTCTAATTCAGCAGGCCTGGGGTGGTATGCTGCCTAATAAATTTCTCCAAGACTGAGTGGCTTAGAGCAACAAGCATTAGTTATCATCTGGTTTCTGTGAGTTGGGAATTCAGGATCAGCTTAGCTGGGTGGCTTTGGCTCAGGATCTTCCATAAGGTTGGATATAAGATAAAAGCCAGGAGAGGGGCAGTCATCTAAAGACCCAACCAGGGCTGGAGGATCTATTTCCAAGATGCTCACTTAACATGGCTGTTTGGCAAGAGGCCTCAGTTTCTCACTGTGTGAACCTGTCCCTAGACTGTTTGAGTGTCCCTTATTACCCATCAGCTGGCTTTCCTCAGCAAGAGATCCATGAGAGAGAGCAAGGAAGAAAGCGCAATGCTTTTTATGGCATAGTGTCAAAAGTCACACACTGTCATTCCTACCATATTCTGATTATTACGTGTAAGTTACTAAGCCCAGTGGCACAAAAAAAAAAAAAAAAAAAAAAAAAAAGAATTAAGCTAAGGCCAGTTCTCAGCTGATACAGGTACTGGTCCTGGGACCATACTTTGAGTTAGAAGGTACTAGAAAGGACCAGCCAGTGAGATTTTATTCTCATGATGCTTCCTTTCTGGTACTGTAATCAACCTTCTGAATAGGTTACCCCCCAGACAGATGACTATCTAAATTATTCTCTCTCTCTCTCCCTCTCTCATCTTATTAAATGTAAACCCTGTCAACACAAATTAATAACCACAAGAAAAACTAAATTTTGAAGTGTTCACTCTTTCAGTCACCCAAAATCACATTAAAAGCCAATAGAGGACATATTTTGAGCAGACATCAAGGGTTAGAGGCTGGAGTTTTGTCAGCTGTTCCTCAACTTAACTAGAAGAAAGACCAGAAACAGACTACCTTCTATTTTCTTCATGAACTGTAGTTGACTCTCTTCCTCTGATACATGTGTCTACAGCCACCCACTGAAGCTCTGACTGCCAATCTCTACACCTGTATACATCATGCTCTCTCCCCAAAGGTTTCCTATTCTTTGAGCTATTTTTATAGTCTCATTAAAAATGATGATTTCTATTTTAAATACAGTAAGATTAATTCTCCTGAGATTTGTTTTTTTGCATATTAGTCATTGTTGTTCCTGGCATCATCCCTTGTCAGATGTGGTGACAATAATTCCATGTGCTATCAATTAGCCTTAAAAGGCTTTCTTCTGATTCTATATTTTATCCTAATTGTTCCTGAAACTTAGTTTTAGTAAACTCTTTGTTGTCCAGCATGATAAAGGGATTAAGATATTCCCATCAGTCAATAATGTGGAAATTAAAAAGTTATTGTATGTACCATTAATGATTTAAAATTTTCCAGGGCATCTGGGTGGCTCAGTCCATTGGATTCTCTCTCTCCCTCTCTCTCTGCCCCTCCCCCACTCATGCACATGTGCATGTGTGCTCTCTAAATAAATAAACTTTAAAATTTTCCAAAAAGATTAAGGTATTATAAAATTAGTATAACAGATACAACCGTACTGATCATAATTTCTATGAATACTCAGAAAGTACTTCAGTACCCCCCTTCATAATTATACGTATGCAGTGCCAGTCTTAGGAACAGTTATGGAATAGACAATTAGACAGATGCAGGAAAGCTACCTGCCCTTCCCATCAATAATGATAGATAGATAGATAGATAGATATCCTGTTGATTCCTGCCATTTCATCATTAGCAATTTTTTTTTTTTTTTGCATCCAAACTTACCCTCTTCCCCTGTCCTCTTTTAAATAAAAAAGTTTCCAGAAGAGGTGGCAGGGGCAGTATGTGTGGTCTGTAACTTTAATGAGCAGGTCCCTAAATCGTGTCACTCTGGTAACAGGTGGAAGGGTGTTGGGTAGAAGGGGTGAGTGAGGAGGAGAATGGTGACCCAGAAAGGAAGATAAGAACTAACATTGTAGGGGAATGAATTTTCTGTTTCTGCTTTGCTGTTTAGTAAATGACTTCATTTCGGCTTTAGTAACTAGTCTGACAAAGTATGAAGTGCTAGTAAAAGGATCCTTCTGTTGAATAGAATTTCAGATTGGGCCATGCTTACTGTCTGGTGCTTCGGCAGAAAAAAACACTACTTGATTTTGCGCCAGGGAGATTGAGATATTTCTTCTGACTGTATAATAATGATGAGACTTGGTAATGTTCAGGACAGAATCTAAAATTCAAATACATGATCTGGAGTGGATTTTTACAACCCCTTTACCAACCTACTCATCATTCATACAGAGCTGAGTAGTCTTTAAATGAGCTTATGGTTTTGTTGTTGTTTTTTTCTTCCTCCATTTCCTGGGAGTTGGTGCATTAGAAACTGTCAAGGAATTGATGAGCCTTCAGGTCTACTAATTCATTCCTTGGAAGTTAGATGAATGTGCCCTCCTTCTATGAGATGCAATTTGAAGTTTCTGCTGCAGTCTTGCCATTTAAGAAATACTGTTCCTTGCCTTTTTCACCTCTGGGAAAGCTGTCCAAGTAACTGGATTTATGTCTTTTAACTCAGGGCTTGTTGTTCAGTATTCAAATGACAACGGCATACTCTGGCATTTGCTTCGAGAGTTGGACTTCATGTCATTTCTGGAACCACAGATCATTTCCATTGACCTGCCACGGGAGGCAAAGACCTCCGCTACAGCTTTTCGATGGTGGCAACCCCAACACGGCAAGTTACCGCCCTTCCTGGTAGCATTGAGAGCAAGCAGTTAAAGCCACATTGTACTATATGCTTATTAATTTGCTTTCAGTTTCTAGACAATATGATTTAAGATCACAGTCATAAAGGTATTCATATTGCTCTGTAATAAACCTGCTCTAACTGCCTTTATTCATCTGATTGCAGGGAAGCATTCAGCCCAGTGGGCCTTGGATGATGTCCTTATAGGAATGAATGACAGCTCTCAAACTGGGTTTCAAGACAAATTTGATGGCTCCATAGATTTGCAAGCCAGCTGGTATCGAATACAAGGAGGTCAAGTCGGCATTGACTGTCTCTCTATGGATACTGCTCTGATATTCACTGAAAACATAGGTATATACTTTCACCAGATAAGGGAAGAATATTTAATTAACTAGAGGACTAAATGAACTAAAACCCAAGAGGAGCCTCTCTAATGCAAAACTGTGTACATAACTGTCTGTAATGGGGGAGACTCTTGGGGAAAAAAGGAGTTGGGTTGACCTCTACTAAAGCTCAGTGCATTCAGTGGCATTAGAACTGCCCTTCACATGTGATCTAAGATTTCTTAAAAGCAGAGCAAAACATCTCTATCTGAAGACACTCCCATGTTTCATAATTTACAGAATTGCAGGTGTAAGACTCTTCAAGGTGGTAATGCTTTTCACATTAGCAGCCTTCCATATGTCCAAGTCTAGGCTAACCCAAATAACAACAGTTAATTGGGAGATGAAAAGTCACTTCAGATAAGACATGGTTTTCGTTTGCTATTAAAAGTGTTCATTATAAGCACAGATGCCAAATAAGCAAAGAGAGAACAATTGTGTGCTACCATTAAACTCTCCCTTTTTTGTAGGGAAACCTCGTTATGCTGAGACCTGGGACTTCCATGTGTCAGCATCGACCTTCTTGCAGTTTGAAATGAGCATGGGGTGTAGCAAGCCCTTCAGCGATGCCCACAGTGTGCAGCTCCAGTATTCTCTAAACAACGGCAGGGACTGGCATCTCGTCACTGAAGAGTGTGTGCCTCCAACCATCGGCTGTCTGCACTACACAGAAAGTTCCGTTTACACCTCAGAAAGATTCCAGAATTGGAAGCGGATCACTGTCTACCTTCCCCTCGCCTCCATGTGAGAATTGTCATTTGGCTTCATGTCAGAACTTTAGGTTCCTGTCACCTAATTTGAAAATAATTGCAATTCCACTTGGCAATTCTGTTACTCTCCCACGATAATTATGCATGGGGTAAGCCAGGGGAGGAAAAACAGGAAAAAGTACAAGGTGCTTTGGGTTGCAATTTTTTTTTAATGTGGTGAATGAGTTCCTAAGGTTTTATGGGTCTCAACTTTTCTGTTCTTTGGCAACATGAAGCCTGCCCACCTGATTGACTTGTAAAAATGGGTTCTGTCCTGGTGTAAAAATAAGTATCTACCCAGTAGCCAGTACCCAAGTAACACTTGTTCACATCAAGCAGTATGTGAAATCATCACATATGGAGGAGTGCCCTTAGTTTCTTTCTTTTTATTCTCAGTACCACAGTAAGATAAAAAAAAAAATCAGTTCCTTCAGAACGCTCCTATTGTTTTATGTCTTTCTTCCCCTCCCCGGTATATTTCAGATCACATTCAGGAGTTGTAGGAGGGCTTACGGCAGCCTCCCACTTTGGGGGTATAGGCATTTGGGTATTTTGGGGATCTTTCTAGGAACCAGTGTGTACTGTGGTGGCTGGTTAGAGATTGTGCCATCCTGGGACTGCTTCCCTCGGATTCCTGCCTCTCCCCGCCAATGCTCTGCTCTGAATGACAGGCAAGTTGGCCTCTGCAGGCTGTGTTTGCCATTCTCTTGCATCTGCTGGCTTCCTGATCGATGTAGTGGCAGACACTGGCAGGATAATCAGAGCAGAGAGATAAACCAGGGCATTCCTCCCCTTCCCTTTATGTGTCAAGTGCATCTTGGCCACCTTCAGTGACTCCAGCTCCCTGGAGATAGCCCTCCATGTGACTCTGGCCTCTGGGCACCAGCAACCACGTCTTCTCCCTGTGCCCCTCCAGCTTGGACTTGTAGTGGCCTCCTGACTTTGCTCAACTCTGGTTTCCTCACCCGCTCCTGCTGGCTTCTTAGCTCTGGCACTAACTATGCCTCCAGTTCCCTGTGTTAAATCCTCTCTATATCAGATACTTACAGTGGTTTCCATTTTGCTGATTCAGTTCTGATTCAGAAATGCACAAGCAAGTGGAAGGGAAAAAAAATGCAGCATTTCATTGTTTAACCTAAAATGGTTTCCTGTGGGTCCCCAGAGCTTTAACAAGTGCTTACCTATAGCTCATTTATTCACTTTATTTTTATTCCACAAACATTTATTGAATATCTGTTATGTTTTAGAACTCTGATACAGAATGAATAAGCCAATGCCAGGATCCAAATATATTATTTAGGATAACGGATACCTAAGCAGTTGTTTATGATATAAAATGGTGACAATGATATTAGGGATAATCAGGGATATTATTGAAACACAGGGAAGTACTACCTAAGTGAGTTTGGGGATCTGAGGGAAATTCCTGGAAGAGTCAGTATGTGAACTGAATAAGCAAGTAGAGCTTGTCCAGGCGAAGAGGGTTCATGGAAGGGCATTTATGCTTTGTAAGCCAAAACAAGATCCCAAAGACCAGAAAAAGCTTGAGCTGATGGGGAAATTCAAGGATTGAATGTTGCTGGAGTCTAATTATGAGGCAAGAAACAGGAAAAGATAAGGGAAGAGGTCAGATGATGAAGGCTGCATATCTTTCTAGATAAGGTGATCTTCTGACAGTCTATTCCAAGTTGCAGATTGCAAATATAATAGAAAATATGGGAGTGCCTCACATCATTCTCGTCCTCACCTTTAGGGAGCTAGAACTCCAGGCACCAAAACGGAGGCAGAATGTCCACAGGGCTTCCATTTTAGTGTCTCAGAAACCATTTAGGGATAGTAGAACAAGGACCTCAAGGCAAGAACTTCGTGAGATTCCAGCTTTTCCTCATGTGTATCATCCGCCATCTCTTTCCCCATCCTGAACGGCAGTAAACACCTGAAAGCAAAAACCAAAATTGAGCACGTCATTCGAACACAGAATAAATCGGTAATTCAAAATAACTTTCCCATCCCAGGGGCATTTGGAGACATTTCCATGGAAGAAAGGGTGAAATATTTAAAAAGCATGTTTTCTTCTCTCTTGTTGGGGGGTTCAACAGGCAAAGGCATCCAGTACTTGGTATGATCTCAAATTAAGGAGAATTGGAATGGGCGGGGGGAGGGCTCTTCAGAGCGAAAGGAGAGGTAAAATAAGTGTTCTCTTACTGTAAAGGTTGCTTGTCGAACAAGTGTGTTTTCTTTGGTTAGATCTCCCAGGACCCGGTTCAGATGGATTCAGTCCAACTACACCATGGGGGCAGACTCCTGGGCTATTGATAATGTTGTGCTGGCTTCAGGGTGCCCCTGGATGTGCTCTGGACGAGGGATTTGCGATGCTGGACGCTGTGTGTAAGTCAATAAAACTGGCTGTTTCTTTCTTTGCCCTGCAAAATGAAAAATGGCTTTTGAACTCATGACAAAGAATGCCTTTCCACCACTCCTGTTTTTTTCTTAGGTGTGACCGGGGCTTTGGGGGAGCCTACTGTGTGCCCATGATTCCCCTGCCCTCGATTCTTAAGGATGATTTCAATGGAAACCTACATCCCGACCTTTGGCCTGAAGTGTATGGTGCAGAGAGGGGGAACCTGAATGGCGAAACCATCAAATCCGGAACATCGCTCATCTTTAAAGGGGTCAGATAATATTCTGCTCCTCTACACTGCTACTGGAATTCCTTTTTTCACACACTGCACACAAATGCGTTCCTGAATCTTCTCAGATGATGCATAAATTTATACCTAGCTATTGTCTTCTAGCCCAGACCATGTTTCCTCCTCTGTTCAGCACAGTCATTCTTTAGGATTACTTAGGCGTAAAATCTTTCCTCTGCTTTGATAATCAGACCTCCGTTACTTTCTGTTGAAATTACACACACACACACACACACACACACACGCAAATTATGCTTATGCAGTTTCTCGAGTCTTGACTTCTAGAATGTAGCAGTTTATGTGGTATTGAATATATAACTTGCAGAATTGTAAAGCTGATTTTATAAAAGGTCTTTGCTGTGTCCTTTCTTTTCCCCCCCTTTTCCTCCTGCCAGTAGAACCCTTTCATGACTTTAAGAAAGCCAAACTCGTGAGTCAAGTGACTTAGCATTCTCAGACATTGTTAGTATGTTTTTGTATTTCAACCTAGATGTCTGGTGAGAGAAATATTAAGCAATTTTGTGAAGCACTGTACCAGTTGGCTCATCTTCCTGTGTGAATACATGTTATATTGCATCTCCCAGCATGGGGAAATCAGCTGATCTACATGTGCAAATGAAATCTTTGACAATAATCTGCATGGGTTTCTATACAGCCTGAATGATGAACACCTAACACTTAGAAAATTGGACACTCTGGAACTTTGTCAATTATAGCTGATAGATACTGCTTATCACCCTTGTTTGAATCCCGAATTCTTCTCAAACTTGTATGAGAGAGAAAAAACACATAGGGGTCTGTGAGATTTACAAGTCCCCAAGAGCTATGAGAGGCCAAAGAAATGGAGGTAGGACCCTTCAGGATGGAAACTACAAGTTTTTCTGTGTGTGTGTGTGTGTGTGTGTGTGTGTGCACGCACACGTGCACGCGTGTGTGTATGCTTTCAGCCTTGTCCGAGACATTAGCTCTTATGACCACTAGCTCATTTCCCATCTGTTTACAGTATGGACAAGACCAAAAGAGCAGAAGCCCTGTGACTTTTCATGATTTAAATATCTTTACCTGATAAATTTTTAAGCAATGGAAGTAACCTGGTCCCTAGATCCTATAAAGGAGGAAGACACATGGTGTTTTCTATTTTCCCTTTAGCCATCCAAATGCAAGAGCAGCCAAGCATTACATGTGTTAGATATACTATCTATCAGCCTTGCAAGATGTAGAGAGGGCTCAGCTTGTGCCCTTCAGTAGGCTGCAGTTTGACCTAGAAAGGCATTCTTTCGTTAAAAAGGAAATGATAGTCTCTCTTTAATGTTTATAGATTCCAGAGTACTATCAGCTATTCAAAAAGCTTTTTGGATGCCAAAGAACTCCCACATTTAGCCCAAATAGATTAATGAACCCAGAAAAAGGATGAGAAAAGAAACTTCTCTATGGGAGTTAGAATATACACAGGAGTGGGGCTTATGAGTTCCACCATGTAATTAATATCAAGTGCCAAACTATAAGCAGACATGAAAGATGCTTTCATATAGGTCATGCCCACCTTCTACACAGTTGTTCCTACGAGATGCAGTGTGAAATGGTCCTTTTATGGCTGATCTGTGTTTGCCCACAGGAACTACTTTATCCTTAAATTCCATAATCAAGGGGGCAGAGTCATCATATTCCTTTAACTTGATGTTAGTAAGGGATATTTAATTGCTGGATCTATCCACTACCCACCTCAGAGCTTTTACACTGCAACTTGAAGAAGTCACTTTTCCTCATAACTTCCACCTTCACATTGTGTCAAGCTGTGAGACCCTTTAAGGCTTTGTGCTTATCAGGGTATGAGTGAGAGAGGAGAGACAGTGAGACATGAAGAACAGGCATTGATTAGATGCCACGGACTGAGCAGGACAGTGAGTTATTAGGATAAAAGAAAAACAAAGATTGGAAATAGAAGGATTTTCAAGTGCAACCTTCCTTCCATCCCGGAAGCTTGAATCTATGTGTTGTAAAGTTCAGGGATACGTATAAATGCGGTTACTTTTTCATTACAGTGTTAAATCATTCTCAGACTCTAAATTTAACATTAACTGGATTTCTTCTCCCCAAACCCAAAGATGATTTAATAAACAAAACACTGGTGTCCCATAAAGGATGGAAGATAAGTTTCTCAGTCTGACATATCTGGGTTCGAATTCTACCATCACTGCTTTTAAACTGTACAATCTTGAGCAAGTCACTTTCTCCGAGTTCCAGTTTCCTTCTCTGCATCAGAAAGATAATAATTTCTTGCCCTTACAAGTGCTGTGTGCTTTAAAGAAGTGTCTGTTTTAGAACCCAGCATGTTATAGGTATTCAATAATATGGTTGCCATGACAAAATTAGTTCTATTTAAAATTTTTCATTGAGCATTGTGCTGCCGAGTAAATATTAAGAAAAAGAGGAAGAGTTTACTTTCCCCAGCTAAAACTACATTTGGCGTTTGTTAGTTGATAATTAAGAAATCCAGTGTCCATTCAGTACCACACAGCCCTATACCACCGAAGAGTCACTTCATTCAGAGGTTATAGCTAAGAAACTAAAAGGCCTATTTGTACCTTAGGACGTTTGCATAGAGAAATTCCATTTTACTGGCTGTCACAGCAATGCTGTAAACACCCGGAGAAAACAAGCTATGGAGCTGTCAATCCCAGGCAACCAGAAATAGTTAATTAGCAGAAAAAATTACCAAAGCTAATGTGATCGCTTTCTTTCTTCCTTGGCTTCTCTGCATGAACAGTTACAGGCGAAGCATGGGGACTTGCTTAGTTATGCCTTATTTAACTTGACCAACCGGAGGGTGTTGTGTAAGCCTGAATGAGAGCCTCCTACGGCTGTCAGAGTGCACAAAGGAGTAGTAAGTTCCTGAGACTCCTCGGAACACTGTAAACGTTACCTATTAATTCCCAACTTCCAGCAGGCACACTTGGCAGAGAATTTCCATCTGATTCCTCGTTACTCCTCTCATGGCGTGCTGTGGTCAAAGGAGGCAACTTTTTTAAAAAGGCCTGTACATACGTCATGCTATCATTTTTGCACTGCTTTTCATAAAAGTCACAGCAAAGCGTGATTCAGAGCTGAGACAATGAAATTGTGTTATGCAGTCATAGGACTTGAAAGCCTCAAGAAAGGGGAAATCATCAATTGTTCCTTTTGAACTGGACCAAACATTACTTCTTGATCATTACTTGTATTTGTGTCTATTACTTAGTTAAACGCAATTTAGTTGTACAAAAGTCAAAGGAAAATAATTTTGCCAATGAAGTAAAGTTGCTTAACGTATGTGTTTTTGTTTTCAGGAAGGACTGAGGATGTTTATTTCAAGAGATCTCGACTGTACCAATACTATGTATGTCCAGTTTTCACTTAGATTTATAGCAAAAGGTAAGTCATTACTATGGGTAGAATTCATTATTTCCCTTCAGAAGAACTCCCCCTTACCTTGTACCATTATTCTCCCACAAAGAAATAATGGATTTGAGGCCCATAGATTCTTTTACATGGAAGAACTAACATAAATTTGAGTAAATAAATGTCCACAAATGTACTTCTGTAATCTAAGTTCATTTTTATATAAGGGTAAGATAACTACTGATTTTGCAATAATTTCATAAAGCCGTAGTAAGTAATCATATTAGTTCTATGGTAAATTTGTCATCATGTCCCTGAGACTCTTTTCCACCACTGCTTCCTAGGTGTAAAAATTTTATGTTTTAAAAATTTAACTCACAGAAATTTTGGATTTTCTTTGACAGATGTGAACCCAAAAGGGACAGCTCTTTGCTGTTCATATTACCTAAATCATTTTCTCGAAAAATAATGCCATTTGGATAGAATAAACTTTTAAGTTGATTTTTGTTTGTATCCTGAGATTTAAATGTTTGATCTTTTGTGAAATTGTGATGCCTGTAGAATAAAAATTTTCTGATGCAGTATTTCCCAACTGAAATATAGAAAGGTAAATGTTCATATCTGAGAAAGAGAGAAAGAGATACTGCCGTGTGAAAATCCAAGATCTGGTGTGCATTTTGAGACACATTCATCCAGAAAGCCCCACCTGTTATTGCTTTAAGCTGCCTCCCAAGCATTTGGTCTATAAACCCTCTATGCAAATACAAGTCAGCTTATGCTCAATGCCCAAAGAATAGTCTCTTAGAACATACCACTTCCCCATTTTTATCACAATACGTTTTATGCCTGTGGTATCTTCTTTTTAGGTACCCCAGAGAGGTCTCACTCTATTCTATTACAATTCTCCATCAATGGGGGAATCACCTGGCTCCTAATGGATGAATTTTACTTCCCTCAAACAACCAACATACTTTTCATTAATGTCCCCTTGCCATATACTGCCCAAACCAATGCTACAAGATTCAGACTCTGGCAGCCTTATAATAATGGTAAGAATGCACATGTTCTCCTGTGATCATAACTGACTGTGACCTTTTTAACGTGTTTGTTTCTAAGATGTGGAGCGAGTGTTTGTCAACTGAGTGGTTTCGTTGTCCATACCACACATTTTGCATGCTTCCCTTTTGAGGAAGTGAATTTGTCATCAGATTTCATTGAGGAGTCTCAATAGATATTTATATATCTTTATCACCTCTTAATACTTGACTCCTAAGTTCTCTTGATAATGTAAATATAGCTAATGCCTCTTACAGAGCTAAGGTTTTTAAAAAATAATTCAGCATTATCATTAGTCACTCATCAACTATAACTACCTTCTTCCTGAATTCATTTAGGAATACATAGTTCTTCTGAATGTGGCATTTCAGTAGTGAGATAGAACAACATTGTAGCAAAATACCATGACAAAGTGAGAGGGACTTACACCAAGCAGGTAACACCAAGCGGGTAGTGGCTTAGATAAAATATTCTTATCACATACACTCACTTCAGTGATAACTTAAAGCGAATGTATAATTTAATAGCATTTTCAAATGGTTACAGAAAATGATTTTACAAATTTGTAATGTTTTATTGCTTCCAATATTTCTATTAACTGCTGATTATAAAGGACCAGACTCTACCAAATCATGCATTTAATGGCCCAAGTAAGCATGGATATAGCACATTAAACAGATTCTTTGCAGAGGTAACACAGAAATGAATAAGAAAACTGTACTTCTGTCTCTAAAATGTAATATGAATATTTACTTTATAACTCATAAGCCAAAAAAATTTTTAACTTATTATGAACAGTAAAAATAATCTTTTAAAATCACCAAATAAAAGTATAAATAAATAATAAATAAATAAATGTGGAGTTTCACAATCCAGAGGATCATTGTCTTCATGGTATGATTAGAATGCTTACCTGATTGTTGTTTTTATTTTTTAAATTTATTTTCAAGTTAGTTAACATACAGTGTACTCTTGGCTTCAGGAATAGAACTCAGTGATTCATCTCTTATGTGTGATACCCAGTGCTCATCCCGAAAAGTGCCCTCCTTAATGCCTGTCACTCTTTTAAGCCACCCCCCACCTTCTCCCTCCAGCAAGCCTCAGTTTGTTCTCTGTATTTAAGTCTCTTATTTTCTGATTTTTCTTTACTGTTTTCACCAAATGCTTCCAAAACAAGAGAAGACTACTTGAATTAGAACAGTGATAGAGACAGTCGCATGTGACTTCATTTAAAACTACAGGCTCCTATTTCTACCTTCTTTTCTTGGAGATGTTTTTTAAATGTTTTCTTTATTTTTGAGAGACAGAGGGAGACAGAGCATGAGCTGGGGTGGGGCAGAGAGAGAGGGAGACACAGAATCCAAAGCAAGCTCTAGGCTCTGAGCTGTCAGCACAGAGACCGACACAGGGCTCAAACTCACCAACTATGAGATCGTGACCGAACCAAAGTCAGACGCTTAACCGACTGAGCCACCCGGGTGGCCCTCTAGATTTTTTTCTATTTTTAAGAATTGCAGTAAAAGTAGAAATCAGTGAAAAAGCAACCTTGAGGAATCTTGATGTTTCTGCTTGGCATGGTCTTATCTCCTTGTTTCCTTCAGTCCAAACAGTACTTTGCAAAGGCAGCGTGGGTTTACCCTTCTTATCTACTCAGTAGTATCTTTAAACACCCAGCCTATGCTGCTGAATCAAATTCTATGATAGCCTAAGCAGTGATTTTACTGGTTTTCTGTACATCCCCATGTAGCTTCAAATAAACACAAAAATTTTCAATAGCGTTAAGAAAAAACTGTATGTAACACAGGGTATTTTGTTCTTTGTAGTTTTCTTTTTTTTTAAGTTTTATTTGAGAGAGAGCGAGCACGCACAAGCACTAGGGAGGAGCAGAGTGAGAGAGAGAATATCAAGCAGGCTGTATGCTCAGCGCAGAGCCCAACATGAATCTCAATCCCACAACTCTGGGATCATAACCTGAGCCAAAATCAAGAGGTGGACATTCAACCAACTGAGCCACCTAGGGGCCCCTCTTCTGTGTAGTTTTTAACAATTAAATAAAATTATGCATTTAGGCCTGTGTTTTAGTAACCACAGTCATTTGGCCTGACCAAAGCATGATGCTAAGTCCTGGGTTGACTCTAAAAGGCCATGAGTTGAGGCACCTGGGTGGCTCAGTCAGTTGAGCGACCAACTGTGGCTCAGGTCATGATGTCACAGTTTGTGAGTTCGAGCCCCACATCGGGCTCACTATTGGCACTCTCTATCTCAAAAATAAACAAACATTTAAAAAATAAATAAATAAAAGGTTATGAGTTGCTGGTTGAATAGACTAGTGTACCTCAGTTCAAAAGCCACAGGTTGATCGCCTATCTTCACAGATTCAGATGTCTTACAGATTGCACTAAACTGTGAAAAGATAACTCAAATCCAGTCTTGGGGGGGGGGTCTGTAGCACCACTGTGCACACTTTCACAAACTGTGTCTCAGCTTCCTGAAATCCGTGAGGCTGTTCCATGCTATGTCAATTTAATATGATTGAAAACTTAATGTTTTCCTACTTGAACCACTATAGATACACTGTTATATAGTTTCTGTTTCTTTGTCTGGAAGGCATATATCTAACCTGTCGTCACTGATTCCCTTCTGTCCTTTACTTTCTTTCCGTGAGCAAAAATATGTCTCTGATTTGTGCCATTGGAAAACCTTTTTTTTTAATCCAAAAATGCCTTAGGTAAAAAAGAAGAAATCTGGATTGTTGATGACTTCATTATTGATGGCAATAATCTAAACAACCCTCTGATGCTTCTGGATACATTTGACTTTGGACCCAGAGAAGACAATTGGTTTTTCTATCCCGGTGGTAACATTGGTCTTTATTGCCCATATTCTTCAAAAGGAGCACCGTAAGTCTTTAATTGACATGCTAAAAATAAAACCACTGCTCTACACAAATCACGGTGAACTTTTGCCTAAATGGATTTCTGGTTGTTTTCTTATATAACAGTGAGGAAGATTCAGCTATGGTATTTGTTTCAAATGAAGTTGGTGAGCATTCCATTACCACTCGTGACCTGGATGTGAATGAGAACACCATCATCCAGTTTGAGGTACTTGACTCTGTTCTATCAGAAATGCTTTCAATTTTATCTTGAACAAAAGCCAGGAAAGCAAAGGAAAATCTCAGATAATTTCATGCATTATGACTTTCCATTTTTGTGCAAGGACAAAAAAAGTTTTACATCATAATTCATTTTTATTAGCAGAACCAATATTCCTACTAAGGCTTACTTCTGAATTTTTGTCCTTTATTTATTACATAATCTCCCACCTACTACAATGGAAAGTTGTTGAAATAAATTACTTTAAACGTTATAAAATGAAAAGAGCCATACTAATCTTGTGTTTTTGTTTTCACAATTTTTATGCGTTACTTAAGACCCAGTCAACATAACGACCATTATACCATGCCGGCACATTTCTGTAATATCTATCATGGTACCATGAATTCCACAGATAAAGTAACACCATGCTATTGTTATAATTTTTGTGTATTTCATTAATATTCATGGAACTCCTTACAGTTTTTAAGAGAGCAAATTAATAATGTATACAAGAAAACTTTTATGTGTTTTGAAAACTTAGATAAAATCAGCAGAACCAAGGGTGCATTGTGCCGGAATTCAATATTACTAACTTTCAGAGATGCTTGTTACATAGCTGAGGTCTATATCAACCTTCAGGAAGGCATAAAATAGTGCCTAATTGCATCAAAAGAATTTTGAATATTTGTTTTAGATTAACTGTCTGTAGCCTCTAAATTAGACTTCTCTTTTGCCTCTCAAAAGTCAGAGACCAAATGATGCCTTCACGGAGAAATTACTCTGTCTCTATTTTAAACGTTGCTCTATTTTCTAAATTAATTTTAAGTTACTTAAATAAGTCTCTGTTATATATTCTAAATTGATGCTTAAATGTTAATGAAAAGTAGTGCCTGTGGCCCTGTTCTGTTATCAAAAGGATCTAGGTAGAAACAAATGCCTATAGTTGAAAAGTTTATCAAATGTTGATAGGTTACTCATGAAAAGGCGCAAGGAGTAAGTTCAACAACAAATCATAAATATATCCAGTTGCTACAATAGCAAGAAAATATGAATCTCAGTTGCAAGAGGGGAAAATTGCCTAGAAAGAATTACATGCATTTATTTAATTTTTAGTTTATTTACTTGAAAGCACGGAAAAAGAGATGAAGTGGTTATTTCCCTAATGATTAAGAAGATCTTTCTGAGAACTCTCTTCCTGTGCCAGGGAAATGGTGACAATAATTGTATTTTGTTTTGTTTTAATATTGAATACATATTAAAGTTTCTTCACATGCAGAACTTGAGGGGTTATTTGGAAGGTGTCACAAGAAGGAAAACAGGTCTTCCTATCTAGCAGACTGAAAAAAAAAAAAAAAAAAAACCAGCCAACAGTTAGAAATAAGGAAACAGTCTTTTCATTACAGCTTGCTTGGCTTGGCTATGAAAGTAGGCCAGAGGTAAAATTTAGAATCCTTGCCAGCCTCTGCCTTCCCCACTTCCTAGCTTTTTATAAAATGAAGGAAAATAAAAATTTTATGAGGTCCTTTGAGGTTCTTTATGAAAAAATTATTATTTGAAGGTAATATATGATATTACTCAGTTAGGCAAAACAGAATTTTAGAGTATTAAATATTTCAGCAAGACAGTTCCCAGGAAAATGGACTCTCGAGAAAATAATGAAGTGGTGAATCATTTCAAGCCTTGTTGCTCCGAAGTAATTTGTATCGGTTTTTTTTTTTTTTTTTTTTTTTTTCTTCTTCCCCAAGATCAACGTTGGCTGCTCCACGGATAGCTCATCTACCGATCCGGTCAGACTGGAATTTTCAAGGGACTTTGGTGCGACCTGGCACCTGCTGCTCCCCCTGTGCTACCACAGCAGCGGCCACGTTAGCTCCTTGTGCTCCACCGAACACCACCCGAGCAGCACCTACTACGCGGGGACCACCCAGGGCTGGAGGAGGGAGGTCGTGCACTTTGGGAAGCTGC
Source organism: Cryptoprocta ferox (assembly GCA_028646485.1). Lineage (NCBI taxonomy): Eukaryota > Metazoa > Chordata > Mammalia > Carnivora > Eupleridae > Cryptoprocta > Cryptoprocta ferox. The sequence continues at coordinate 37,501,498 of CM053559.1, read as the reverse complement.
ACCTTTGCGGGTGAGGACACCGCCCTCTTCTCATTGGATGGTTTTCTCGCTGACGTCATCCTTGACTTGCCACTTCCTCAGGGGCATCTTCTACCATGCATTTCCTCATTCTCCACTTCAGCAGATCACTGGATGCTCAAAACATAGGACCCTGAGCTGACACTACTCACTTATAGTTTGAAGATAGATTTAAAAGAATGCTCCGTGGACTACACCCTGTAGTGGTTTGTATCCCCATGGGTCTTTATTAGATCACTTAGGAAGCAACAGAAATAGGATTCTCTCCTAATGTTGTAATTCTCCCTGCTCCTGCCTCCACCTCCCAATATAAATGCAGTTAGAATTTTATGACTTTATGGGGAGACTGGGTGGCTCAGTTGGTTAAGCATCCGACTTCAGCTCAGATCATGATCTCAGGGTTTGTGGGTTTGAGCCGCATGTTGGCCTCTGTGCTGACAGCTGAGAGCCTGGAGCCTGCTTCAGATTCTGTGTCTCCCTCTCTCTCTGTCCCTCCCCTTCTCTCTCTCTTCTCTCTCTCTCTCTCTCTCTCTCTCAAATATGAACAAACATTAAAAAATAAAAGAATTTTATGACTTTCAGACCTCTACCTATGTATCCTTGTGTAGGGAGAGAGCACAGCTGGAGGATGGAACCCCACAGAATATTCTAAATGTCTCATAAAAAAAAATTGCTCTACTCTCTCCCCCGCCCCAGGCATTTCTGCTTTTCAACCTCTCTCAGCATTCTTGTTACATATATTTGACTCTTCTGTTGAAAGCTATTTGGAGATAAAGAACTTCAATTCTAACAGAAATGAAATGAAAAGTATAGTTGAAAATATAAAACTAGTAATACAAGTGAACAAAGAGAGGAAGTCAACAAAGCAGCCTGCCTCAGAATTTGTCTTTTTCTTTCAGAAGAAAGAACTCATTCTTTCAAGGGATGTCAAGAAAAGAAGAAAGTACTAATATACTTTCAAGATGGAAATAGATTTACATTTCCAATGTGAAACTCAGCATAATTAGAAGTCTTGGGTCTTCAAGGAAAACTACTAATACCTAGTACTTTTCCAAAAGGGTGAAAGTGAATTTCACAAGTCTGCATTCTCTTTGAACATAAATCCATTTGCTTCTCATCATATCATCAGCATAATTTTTATAATTTGACTGCTAAGGACTTGAATATTGTGTGCTGTCAAGTATGTCATTTGTTAATTCTTGCTATTACACCAGGATATCATCCCAATGGAGAACCCAACTGTTAAAAAAAAAAAAAAAAGCGTTACTAAGCAGAATGTCTTCAAGAAGATACAGCTGACAGTTTGGCCAGCACAACCAGAAAGCTGCCATTGTGGACAGTGGAGAGGATTGTCTGTAGAAGAATAGGGCAGGGAGAAATAGCTCAGGAAAACCTTTTCAGCCAAAATCAGTTGTATTATTTAAGCTTATATGTCGCAGGAAATATAGAGAGGCTCACCAAAAAGTGGAGGAGCTTACTGGGAGCATACTGGGGAAGTTGCATGGACCCGACCCAGGAAGTGTGAGGACCTCAGCAAAAGGAGTGTGTGACTCTCATTTTTATCAGGCTGAGTTTACTATCACTCAGCAAATCCTAGCTCTCATGTGTTGGAGCTCTTAATTCCACATTTCTGGAAAAGAAAATATAATCAATCAGCTATAGCTAGAAAGCTAAGCTATGCAACAGACGCCTCACTGTCAAAAATCCATGTAGTGTAGGCAGGGAAGAGGCCTTCTGGCCAATCACACAGGCACCTATGACCAAGACCTTGACCATTATGGTATTGTTGAAAAGCTCCAGGCTTTCTCGCTCTCTTTTTTGTTTTAAGTTTATTTATTTTAAGAGAGAGAGCAAGAGCATGGGGGAGGGGCAGAGAGAGAGGGAAGAGAGAATATCTCAACAGAATCGCCTCACTGACCACGTGGAGCCCTTTGCAGGGCTTGAATTTACAAACTGTGAGATCATGACTTGAGCTGAAATCAAGAGTTGGACGCTTAACCAACTGAGCACCAGGCACCCCACCAGCTTTCTCTTTAATGGACCTCTAATTTCCTCCTATTGCTCAGCTAAGAATTGGATTAACTAGGAAACAAACCTAAAGATAAGTTGTGAGTTAACTAGGAAACAAACCTAAAGATAAGTTGTGATTTAAATTGTTTCAACAACTGAGACTTGTTTTGGCAAGTTCCCACATGGAAATAATCCTATTTAAAGAAGGAGGCAATAAAGTCTTTGGACAGTTCTCCAGGGTCATGGAAACCACCAAACTTAGCATTAGTAATGTCCATTGGGCTGTGCTGATGCATAGGGAAATACAATTTGGAAATTTGAGCAAGAGAAATTATAAGGCAATATAACTTGAATGAGAGAAATGCATATAGTTTCACCTATTGGTTTGGGGTGTCAGTTTAAAATATACCTCCTCCAATTTTAAAGGTACAGAACTTAGACCATCATGTTATTTGTATTCCATGTCATTTTTATTTCCATTAGAAAAAAGAAAATCTGTTGAAGAGGCATGCCCACTCTAAGAATGGTTTAAACCTACCTTTCAAATTGCCTTCAACCATTTCTGCAGAGAGAAGATTTTGCCTTAATAGTGTTGTCTAGTCCGTGTTTCAGTAAAAGAATTCGCACTCTTCTTAAAACCCACACAGGCATGAATTGCTGGAAGGCAAAAGTTAAATTTTCTCCAACTCAGTGAACCATTCCTTGTTTTGTATTCAACATGGTACACAGTGACAGCACAAGCTAGATGCTGGAAAATATATATATAACCCATATTTAAATGACCCCTTTCTGTGCACTTACTGGGCACCAAGTACCCAAAAAGTATATGAAATGTTTTCAGGTGCAGAAATGACCATTTTTGCCTCCACATATAGTCCATTCACATTTGAAGCATGAAGTATTGAACTCCTGTTGAGGTTTATTCACATCACCTTTGTGTCCTTTCCATCTAGTCTTTTTGTGGTTAAAACTTCCTAATTGCTTGTGCTTTACACAATTTCATAACAAGTCAACCAAAACCCCTGTTTAATGAAAGCAACTGTTGTGTGCTTGCAATTTTAAGTTTACGTTTAAAAAACAGGTCCTTTTGAGTACCACTGGCTTGGGAGAACAGACGCTGACATTCACCAGGGAGGGTGGCAGTGAGAAATTTTCAAAATAAGATTTCAGCAGAAGGGACCCACGATGGAACCAGACCTGTCAGCCCATTTATCATCGTGCTTGCAGTTTCCGTGTCAAGGCAGGTGAACAATAATAAATATCCAACCAAGGTGGTTCATTTGTATTCAGAACATTTGAATAAATAAGAAGTTCAAAAAAATCCATGTAGGCTTTTGTTCAAAGGAAAACTCTAGCCGTTTCCCTCAGCTCAGCAGTCTGAAAGTTCAAAGGGTAGAAAGTGCTTCTTGCCAAGACTAAACTCTGACAAGTATTTGAAAATAAAATGTAATTATGAACTGGCATTTTGGGAGCAGCTCCATAGAGTGGGAGTCTTGATATAAACAATGAAATTAGGGTTAAAATTATATGTGGGAACTTGACTCCATCTGCTTTACTATCTACTAAACTTTAGAAGCCTAATAAGGACTTCTAAAATTGACTTCTAATTTCTGTTTCTCATTTTTTAATTCTGAATTTGGTTTCTACGATAAATGAAAATGGGACAAATTCACAGCATACAAAAATGAGTGCATATGCCATCTTTATATCCATCCCCTCAAAAATAAATCCATCTTCAGCGTGCCTGGGTGGCTCAGTCAGTTAAGTGTTCGACTTCGGCTCAGGTCATGATCTCTCAGTTTGTGGGTTTGAGCCCCACATCGGGTCTGTGCTGACAGCTCAGAACCTGGAGCCTGCTTTGGATTCTGTGTTTCCCTCTCTCTCTGCCCCTCCCATGCTCGTGCTCTGCCTCTCTCTGTCTCTCAAAAATAAACAAACATTTAAAAAAAATTTTTTTAAAACCCATCTTCTTTGAACTGAGTCTTGTGTATAATAAAATACTAAACTATTTCTTGACTGCTACCTAAATGTATAGATTATTTCCAAGAAGCTAACTTATCATCAACAATGTGATAGGACAATTTACTTGCAAATAAAAAGGGAAATTATACTTGATTTAAAGAGAAATTAAGATGGGGTGCCTGGTGGCTCAGTTGGTTAAGGGTCTGACTTCAGTGAAGGTCATGATCTCACAGTTCGTGAGTTCAAGCCCCACATCGGGCTCTCTGCGGTCAGCACAGAGCCCACTTCGAATCCTCTGTCCCTCTCTCTCTGCCCCACCCCTGCTCATTCTCGCTCTCTCATTGCTCCTCTGCTCACTCAAAAATAAATAAACATTTAAAAAACTAAAAAATAAAAATTTTTAAAAAGAAATTAAGAAATAGGCATCTAACTAAAAACAAATTTGATTTTGTCACTCCTCTCTTTAAAAATAATCTTGTGCAGGGCACCTGGGTGGCTCAGTCAGTTAAGCATCCGACTACAGCTCAGGTCATGATACAGCTCAGGTCATGATCTCGTAGTTGGTGAGTTCAAGCCTCACACTGGGCTCTGTGCTGACAGCTCACAGCCTGGAGCCTGCTTCAGATTCTGTGTCTCCATCTCTCTCTGCCCCTCCCCTGCTCTCTCTCTGTCTCTCTCTCTCTCTCAAAAATAAATAAACATTTAAAAATTAAAAATTAAATTAAAAATAAAATAATCTTGTGCGGCTCTCTGTTGCCAATAGGATAAAATCCAAAAAACCTCAGTCTGGCTCTTAAGGCTCTTCACAACAAATGACAAACAACAAACATTTATTGAGCATCTAGTGTATATGAAACACTGTACTAGGCACCATGAAAGGGTCAAAGAAGAAAGAGGCATAAGTATTGGCTTCTAGGAGCTCAAAACCAATAGGGGAAATAGGTACACTTTTGAATATCTCCAGCTCAGATAACTATAATAACAGAAATTCCATCAAAAATATAGCAGAGAGAGAAAGTAAAGGGCTAGTTATTTCCCACATGGCCCAGCAATTCTACTATTATTCTACCCAAAAGAATTGAAAACAGGTATTCAAGCAAATGCTTGTACATGAATGTTCATAGAGACACAGTTCACCATAGCCAAAAAGTAGAAACAAGCAAATGTCCATCAACTGAGGAATGGACAAAGAAAGTTGGTATACCCATACAATGGAATATTATTCAGCCATAAAAAGGAATGAAATTCTGATACTTGCTACAACCTGGGTGAACTTCAGAAATGTTATGCTGTAAGAACAAAGCCAGACACTAGAAGTCACGTATTGTATGAATTCATTCATGTGAAATATCTAGTATAGGTAAATCCATATGAAGAAAAAGCAGATTAACGGTTGTCAGGAGCTGAGAGTAAGGTGGTATGAACTATGAACAGTGACTACCTAATAGGCATAGGGTTTCCTTTTGGGGTGATGAAAATGTCTTGGAACTTGATAGAGGTAGTGGTTAGCTCACACTGTGAATGTGCTAACTGCCACCAGACTGTACGCTTTAAATGGTTGATGGTGACTTTTATGGTATGTGAATTTTACTTCAATTTATTAAGAAAAAAATTAGGTATGCAGAGTGTAGATAGATAGTCAGGATGGAGAAAGCTTCACCAAAGAAGTCAGTACTGGAAAAGGTGGAAGGTCAGATGGAATTTGACAAAGTGATAGGATTGGGAAAGGCTTACAGTAGGAAAGAAGAACAGAATTGGCAAAATCCTGGAGATTGAGGAATGGAGTTTGTGTTCGTGAAATGTCAACTCGTTTTTTCTATTTCTTGAGTGTGGTGCAGAGGTGGTAACTGCCCACTATTTATTGATCAGATGTGCTTACTTTCAAAGTATATTGTGGTGTTCATTCGATTTTAAAAGACTTTTACCTCTTTTCCAGATCTGTGCGTTTCAGATGGTACCAAGGATTTTACTCTGCTGGCTCTCAGCCCGTGACATGGGCCATTGACAATGTCTATATTGGTCCCCAATGTGAAGAGATGTGTAACGGACATGGGAGTTGTATCAATGGAACCAAGTGTATATGTGATCCTGGCTACTCCGGTCCAACCTGTAAAATAAGCACCAAAAATCCTGATTTTCTCAAAGATGATTTTGAAGGTAATCTTTTAAAATAAGTTCTATGTAGCTTTGTAAAAGAACTTACATATTAAATGCAAGTAATTAAAAGAAGTGATTATTGAGGTACCTGGGTGGCTCAGTGGTTTAGGCATCCAACTCTTGATCTCATGGTTGTGAGTTCAAGCCCTGCACTGGGCCCCACACTGGGAATGAAGCCTACTTAAAAAAAAAAAAAGTAATCATTAAATTCCACTTTAATATCTCATTACTTATACTTACAATTGGGACCACTCATGCCTTTAGTTAGTTCTGAATTGTATAGAGTTCTATTTTTGAAACAATGGTCAGTGAGAATGAACAAGACTATGACTGAGAAAGCTAAAACTATTTTCACCACTTTTTCTATCATGTATAATTTATGATTAATGATAATTTTAGAAAATGTTTCCCCACTGGGTGTTGTATGTAAGCGATGAACCACAGGAAATCTACCCCAAAAATCAAGAGCACACTTTACACACTGTATGTTAGCCAATTTGACAGTAAGTTATATTTAAAAAAGAAAAAGAAAATATCTCTAGAGAGTTAATCTTGGGTAGAGGGAACAAGTTTCCAGAAATATAAATTCCTGTCATTGTTTGTCATCAATAAGCAGCCTCTCATTGCTTTCTGTACCTCAGTTTTATATGTAGAATCTAACGACATTATGTAGGATGGTAATGTTATAACATAGAAAAAAAAAGGATATAACATGATGATAACATTATAACATAGTTATATAATGATTGAAATTATTCGCAATTAATTATATATCCATTGGAGATGGACTCTGATCAAACAATGGAAAAATATTCTAAGAGAAAGCGTTTTTAAATTTTTTAAATGTTTATTTATTTTTGAGAGACAGAGAGAGACAGTGTCATCAGGGGAGGGACAGAGAAAGAGGGAGACACAGAATCCGAAGCAGGCTCCAGGCTCTGAGCTGTCAGCACACAGCCCAGCGCGGGGCTTGAACCCATGAACCGTGAGATCATGACCTGAGCCAAAGTCGGACCCTTACCTGACTAAGCCACCCAGGTGCCCCGAGAAAGTCTTAAACTAATGTAATAGCTATGGGTGTTAGTAGAGTGGGATTAAAAGCTTTTTTTTCTTTTTCCCAAGTTGCCTATGAAATTGTTACAATTTTGGTTTTAAAGAACATTTTAATATTAGATTTAGATATATCAATACAATGAAGTATGATGCAGCCATAAAAAGGAATGAAACACTGATGGATGCTACGACACGGATGAACCTTGAAAACATTAGGCCAAGTGAAAGAAGTCAGACCACAAAAGGCCACAAATCATATGTCTTCATTTATGTGAAGCCTCCAGGATAGTCAAATCCGTAGAGACAGAAGGCAGATTAGAGACAGAAGGAGAAGTGGGGAATGACTGCTTAATGGGAATAAGGTTTTCTTTATGGGTGATGAAGTTCTGGAACTAGGTGGTGGTGATGGTTGCACAACACGAACGTGAACGTACTAAATGCCACTGAGTTGTTCGCTTTTAAAATGTTGGAGCAGAACCTAGGTGTCTCAGTGGGTTAAGTGTCCTACTTCGACTCAGGTCATGATCTCACGGTTTGTGGCTTTGAAACCCCCACATCAGGCTCTGTGCTGACAGCTCAGAACCTGGAGCCTACTTCGGATTCTGTGCCTCCCTCTTTCTCTGCCCCTCCCCCACTCATGCTCTGTCTTTCTCTCTCTCTCTCTCTTTCTCAAAAATAAACAAACATTAAAAATAATAATAATAAGGGGATCTGGAAGGCTCAATCAGTTAAGGTCATGATTTCGTGGTCTGTGAGTTAGAGCCCTGCATCGGGCTCTGTGCTGACAGCTCAGAGCCTGGAGCCTATTTCAGATTCTGTGTCTCTCTGCCCCTCCCCCACTCATGCTTTGTCTCTCTCTAAAAAAACACAAAGAAAACATTAAAAATTTTAAAATAATAATTATAAGAAAATGTTGGAAATGATGAATTTTGTGTTGTGTGCATTTTACCGCAATCAAAAAAATCCCTAGATCTAAGGTAAGTATCTGAAGAGATTTGTGAGCCGGTTTTGAAGGACAGTATTTAGAAAATATTAAATTACTCTGTAATTTCTCCCATTAAAACTGTGTCTTTTAAAAATATTTTATAACACCTGCCTGATACTGTCCTTAGAGTAGCAAAGATACAATGAAGAAGCCAGTGGAAAAGCTACATTATGCTCTCTTACTTTTGGCCGGAATCACTCTGACCAGCCAGTGTCATTTTCTGCAGTATAGAAGAGCAGAAAGGAAGGACCCATCTGACTGGAACATACATACTCAGGAAAAGCCTCCTGCCCCCTTCTATCATGTGGACCCTTAAATTATCCAGCCAAGTTTAAACAATTCGCACAAGCTAAACTGTCGAAGAGACCTCTTATCCCAAAATCTAGGACTTCGATATTTCAAAACTACATAAGGCCCTTGTCCTTTAAAAAAGAATATGCCTATATTTGGGGTCCTAGGTAAATCACGTTTACTGCTTTTTTTTTTTTTTCAGGTCAGCTAGAATCTGATAGATTTTTATTAATGAGTGGTGGAAAGCCATCTCGGAAATGTGGAATTCTTTCCAGTGGAAACAACCTCTTTTTTAATGAAGATGGCTTGCGCATGTTGACAACACGAGATCTGGATTTATCACATGCTAGGTAAACATTTTGAGATGCTGTTGAGAAACCACATTGTGATGGACAGTAACAGAACATAAGCACATCAGAAAGAAGCAGACATGTCCAGGATAAGGCTATCCATTGGCCATAATGGCCTGCTGTCTTATCTAAGACTCCATTAAGACACAATGTACATTATTTCCATTCTAAAACAGCTTTGCAAAATAAACTAGATCAGAAATGAAACATAACTAAACAGACAAAAGTTAATATCCAGATGGTGATAATTATAAGATGGTAACTAGGAAATGACATCGTTTAACTCCTTTTAACTTCCAGAAAATAACGTTGCATCTTTTTTATCTACCTTCTAGAGAATACTTATCATGAGCATTTGGACTGTGTGGAAAATTATCTACACTACGCTTACTAAAAAGCTTAATTGAAATACCATACATCCTCCAATTACTCACAATTGATTTTATAGCCATTAGCAATTTAACCTAAGAATATTTGAAGTGTATCCTTATTCTTTATAAGCCTTTCTTTCCAATGATTTGCTCATGCTTTCTAGGTACTCATTTTCTGACTTGAGCACAGCCACTGAGAAACAAACATTTTAAACTGGCTCAGAGGATTATGTCCTGTCAAGATGTGTATCCCTTGATCACTTGACGAGCCAAAAACTTAGTCAGGAAAATAAAGAAGACAACTTAACATGTGTAAAATGGAACCCTGACCTATTTTTGCAAGTGAACAATGAAGTCGTGTTTTTGTTTTTCAAGACATTTCAGAGAATCTTAAAATGTATCTTAATATTTTTATCCTTCTCTTTCACCTAAATCTTTTATTGTATTGAATTATAAATTTGAGCATGCCTCATAAAAATATAATTCTGTGAGATGATTTTACCGTTATAGAAAACAAGATTTTATTTATCGTCATCCTGTTTTAATGCATATGGTTTAATTTGATGCTTTTTATTTCAAATTTATCATTAGCAGCCGAGTTCTCTAATTTAGAAATTATTCGGTTTTTCCAAAATAATTCTGACATGGACGTGTCCATAACTAAATTAATATAAACATTTCCCAATATGTAGACAATAGGCTAAAAGGCTTTTTTCTGTAAATGGTTATTGTTTTTATAGATCTAAACGTCACTAGGCACTATGTATTTTTTTTTCATTAATCCAGTGTTAAAAAGCTCCATTATTTATCTCATCTCAGTAGCATGCTGTGTGGGATTTGCATATATTGACCTCGAAATGCTCCATGTAAAATCCCAATTTTCTCGGGGTTATGGGATAAATGAGTGCCCAGTTGATGGAGGTGGGGGAGGGGAGGAACCCATGATGAATGCATGGTTTTATATATAGAACTGATAACCTTCATTAGAAGCCCCAATATGCTGCCTATGTTTGACATGCATACGTAATTGGGTGTATGTGTTGGGTTACACATGAAATTTATTCTGCATTACTAGCTAGCACAGTGGCCAGACAAGGCACCAGCCGCTTGCCTGCCAAAGATAACATGTGAGCTAGTTTTCCTTGGCACCCCAGCTGGTTGCTGCCCCTCTGTCCACCTCCCTGACAGCCGGGAAGGCTGCCACTGGCTGGCCGCCATGATTCTCGATGGCCAGTGTCATCCATCCCAGACCCAGCAATAGTCAGAGGCTGGCACAGCCCACCATTACCACCACCCCACACTTTATGCCTCCCGGCTCCTGGCACAAAAGACAGAAAAGAGGCCCAGGCTTGACACACCTCTTCCAAAAGATGCCTGCTCTTTCACAAAGAGGTGCTACAACTGCTGAATTTAAATGTGTCTCCCCAAAACCAATAATATGAGATCTAAAAAACTGGTAAGACCTGAAAATGGATGATTTTGCCAATTAATGGCATTAACTACATTCATAACATTCTTCTAGTTTCAGATACTAAGGACAGATTTTTCTTAAATAGATAACAATACACATTCCTGAACTTGGAGAGTCTTTGGACCCCTCCCATCTTCTTATAGAGTAGCCAGAGGGTTGGGGAATGCTCCGTTCCCTCAGGCTCTCCTCTGCAGAAGGGTACAAAATATAAATTTGGGTACAGAATTGCCTTTTTTCATTTTATTAACCCCCTGACACTCACAAGGAAAATTGGGCTTTGAAATGATTGCTTTGGACACTCATTAAATCATTGTATTCATTAAAACCATGCATTTCCCCCATATTACCCTGCATGCTTGTCTTGTGTTATTAGTGTGCATTTCTCATTGAAGTAAAGAAGTCTATAGTAAAGTTTATTCATGTCAGATTTGTGCAGTTCTTCATGAGGCTGGGATGTGGTAAAGGTGTTCCTGACCCCAGAAGCCAACCCGTGCTTCTACAGTATTCGCTCAATGGCGGCCTCTCATGGAGCCTCCTTCAAGAGTTCCTTTTCAGCAATTCCAGCAACGTGGGCAGGTACATTGCCCTGGAGATACCCTTGAAAGCCCGTTCCACTTCTACTCGCCTCCGCTGGTGGCAACCATCTGAAAACGGGCACTTCTACAGTCCCTGGGTTATCGACCAGGTCAGTCCACTAAGGATTAACTATTGTAATGTTTGGCACTTGAGCTGCATGTGGCCTATATAGCATCCAGTCCGACCCCCTCGCTCAGTAGAGGAAGCCCAGGACCAACAATTGAATGACTTGCCCAAGGGCATACAGCTAGATTAGATATGGCATTTAGCTTCCTTTCATTCTCTTTTCCTTCAATTGCCTGAGCCTACAAAAACAAACAACACAACAGAAGGCCTGGGTCCCACTAGTAGAGAATTCTGCCATATGGATAGAGGGACTTTATCAAGTGTGATACGAGGCTATAATTCTCTGAGAAGGAAAATATGGAAATTAGCATTGGTACCACATGCAGTAGTTTCCAAATCCTCTGTCCTAGCCTTTGAAGAAGAAATAAGTAAATCTTCCTAACAGCCTCATGGGCAGTTCTAAAGGATCTTCATACATAATAAAATATGTATCAAATAGAACTCAAAGAACCTGTTAACAAATGGTAGAATCCATGCAAAGAATTGGAACTGAAATGCCTTAGGATACAACTGTCCTTAAATAGAAATTTCACATGGAAAATAATCACATGTAAGCCAACTTTTGTGTTCCCAGCTTGGGTGCATCTAGTTTCCAAAGGCACAATTTGGCCCATGAAGGCTGTGAATGGTTTTGTCAATACTTCGATTTGTTTTCTGTAGCTTCTTGCCAGATGGGCAAGCAGACCACATAAACAAAAGCATTCTGAAAGGCCCTGAACAGTGTGCTTGCTGTACTATGCCAGTTTTGAGCAATCTGACAGATAAAAACAAACAAAAAGACTGAACTCTTCTCGTATCTTGAAACCATACTGAAAATTTGTCTTCTTGAAAATATGTTTCAGATTCTTATTGGTGGAAATATTTCTGGGAATACAGTCTTGGAGGATGATTTCACAAGTCTGGATAGTAGGAAATGGCTGCTCCACCCAGGAGGCACCAAGATGCCTGTGTGTGGCTCTACTGGAGATGCCCTGGTCTTCATTGAAAAGGCCAGCACCCGCTATGTGGTCACCACAGACATTGCTGTGAATGAGGATTCATTCCTGCAGATAGATTTCGCCGCCTCCTGCTCAGTTACAGACTCCTGTTATGGTAAAAATTCCATTTCCGGGTAGAGGGACAGACATGTGTAAGTGGGCATCTGTGGCACTTCTGACAAGTCTATAAGTAAACAAAAGTGCACTTGAGTCAAACCATAATTGCATTCTTGAAAATGTATGTACATTGAATTTTAGGAGTCTGATTTTTAAAGCATCAGAATGTGAGCTTATTTTTAAGCATACATACATGAAGATTTTTTTTAATTTATTTAAATTCAAGTTAGTTAATATACAATGTAGCATTGGTTTCAGGAGTAGAACCCAGTGATTCATCACTTACATGTGAGGTATATATATATATATATATATATATATCATATATATATTATATATATCATATTACATATATAATAACCCCTAATTTATCTCTTTTTGGAAAATCTAGAATTTTCTTATACTATCAGATTTGCAGAATTAGGGAGTCTTATCACATACAAAATGCCAGAAAAAGCAATAGGATTTACACATAAGTTTGTATTTGCATAGGCTTTAATTCATAGGACTTTAGATTAGTCTGGTCAGTCTTCTTTCCAACTCCCCAGGAATCATGACATTTTGTTGTTCCCATTTTGCATTATGCTTTTTGCCATTCTGGGTCATAACATATTCTAGGCCACCCTCATTGTGACCAATTTGCAGCCTCAAGGTTGTATACACACACTCCTACTCACAGATGCCTTGCACACACACACATACATGCACACACCTATCTTAGGAGATATAAAAACTGACATCACTGGAATGCAAACCTGTTGGGATTCTGGTAGTCTTCTGGCCTTTTACCACCCCTTAACATTCTTCCTCCAAGATATACAAACTAGAATGTTCACAAGAACGTTGTTCTGTTTTAGATTCCGGGGGGCCAACATCTGACAAATTTGGTTATTTCCGAGCTCTTACAAAAATCCATATTTTTCATATTTCTGTTAGTTTGAACTTGATGGATGTATCTTAGGGGGACTCCCAGAAGTGCACTTTCTACCTCAGTTTCGATTAGTCAGCACTAACCTAGTCAGCAGAAGTAGAACTTGGAAAAAAGTATAAGGTACCCATCTGTCTTCGAAAGGTCTAGTTGAGGGGATACTTCAAAAAGTTAGAGTCCAATAAATGACTAAATCAAGTACTCTGTGGATTGGTGCTGCTGCAAAATGTGATGAGAGCTCAAAGGAGAGTGAGATGACCAATGGATGGCCAATCCAAGGAGTTTGGGAAGATTTCACAAAGCTAAGTCTCAAGTGGGCATTGATAGTTGCAGTGGATTTGAAGAGTGAATGGAGAAGAAAGGACACCCCATGCTAGGCTGGCAGCATAAACAAAAAAAACGGAGGTGGGAGGTCCTCCTAGTCCCTGTGGAAAGCCATGAGCAGACCAGCCTGAACAGACAATGTTTGCATCTAGTGGAGGAGAGGAGAGTGCTGATTTTGAAAATGCAAAAGGGCTGTAAGGTCCTAGATGCCTGCTCCCTCAGTAACACAGGAAGCCAATGGGGACCTAGGGAGGTAAACTGTGACACAATAGGCCTGCACTAGCACCAGGACTGACACTCTACCCTCATTTGCCCAGTCCTGTGTAGTTTCTACTATAGGCTGGCACAGCCTCTTGAGAAAGGTTGAACTGAATGATAAAATCAAAGAGGAAAGCAGAGATGGATAAGCAGAGTTGCCAGCTAAGAAGAGCCTTACGGGGCACATACAAGAATTTGTACTTGACAAGGGCATGAATAAAAGGACTCAAGTGCAGAGAAGCAACATGGTGTGTTTTCGGGAGATTAGCCCAAAAGCTGATAAAGTGGGTAGGGAAGAATCCCAGTAAGGAAGCCTCAGTGGTAATCTCTAGAGGAGGTGGCAGGCAGACATGCACTGTGTGGCATGAAGAGAAATACAATGGATAAAATTGATATGCGACAATGCAAACAAAAAGAAAAGGTGCAGCAGAAAATCTCAAGACCAGATGACAGTTTGAACACAGAGGGTAAAGAAGAGAGAAGAGTAAAATTTCTAAAATAATTTATAAATTTTGAACCTAGAAAACTAGTGCAAAAGTATTGCCATTGATAGACTTTAGTAATTAAGAGGGGTGCCTGAGTGGCTCAGTGGGTTAAACATCCAACTCTTAATTTTGGCTCAGGTCATGATCTCAGAGTTATGGGATCTCCACTGATAGTGCAGAGCCTGCTTGGGATTCTCTCTCTCTCTCTCTCTCTCTCTCTCTTTGTCCCTCTCCCTCTCCCTCTCTCTGCCCCTCCCCTGCTTGTTCTCTCTCTCTCTCTCTCTCTCTCTCTCTCTCTTTTTCTCTCTCTCTCAAAATAAATAAATAAACATTTAAAAAAAGAATTTAGTAGTTAAGAAGGGATGTTTATTTATGAGGGGAAATGGTGAGTTTTTCTTTAGTTGGGGTGAAAGTAGTTTTATTTTCTTTTTTTTTTGTTTCAAGTTTTTATTTACATTCTAGTTAGTTACCATATAGTGTAATATTGGGTTTCAGGAGTAGAATTTAGTGATTCATCACTTACATATAACACCCAGTGCTCATCACAACAAGTGCCGGAAGTAGTTTTAAGTGGCCATCCCATGAGTCAGGAGGAGTTACAATATGGAAAGCAGGAACTTTTTCTATACTGTGCACCCACAATAGGCCAGCATCCAGTGCAATACCAGGCTGAACAAACATTTATTGAATTAATGAAATTTCTTGGAGACATAAAACTGGAAAATCTGGGCACACAGATCATAGTTGAAGCGCAAGGAGTATACACATAGAACAGAAGACCAGAAATGGAGTCTGGAAGAATGCCCATAGCTGGGCTATTTAGCACAGGAGTCAGAGGAAAGTAAGACAGGAGATTCAGAATAATGTCCTCCAAAAGAAAAGAACGTTTGAAGAATCAAGGAATAATCAATAACATCCAACGCTGTAGGAAGGACAAGAACAATGAAGACTGAGATGGACCACTGTATTTAACTAGAAAGGGTTGCTAGGAACCTTCCTGCAGTGAGTGGTCCCACACTGGCTGCGCATGACAATCACCTGGGGAGCTTTAAATCTCCTGACACCTTGGCTGTGCCCCAGAAGAGTGAAATCACAATCCCTGGGAGTGGGACCCTGGCATTAGTGGTTTCTAACGGTACCCAGGTGATTTCAGTGTGCAGCCAAGATTGAGAATCACGGCCTTAGAGAAAGCAATTTCAATAGGGAGGTAGGGGCTGAAGCAATTTCTAAAGACTTATGCAGGAAATAAAGAGAAATACAACACAAAGAACATAAGTTGAATTTTTCAGAAGAAAAAGAAAAATGTCTTTCCATAGACTCACAGCCTGACTGCATGCTTTGGCACAAATAACATGGCCTTCAGTTCCCTCCTTATACTTCTCTGATTTCCCAGTATATTCCGTAACACAGCAGAGCAGGACACAGGAGCAAAAGAGATTTTGCAACTTCTAAGAAGTTTCACCTGTATCAGGTGCAAAACTGGCATTGTTGTTCAGGATCCCTATAGAATGGTCAAATTTAGGGAAAGTTGCTCCGTTTTTTAAAACTTTTAGAAAGTAATCATTAAAATATGTGGTTACTATGTTTGTATTTGTATGTTAACTATTAAATAGATACCATATAGTTACGGTACATCAAATTATATCTAATTTGTATAATTTTATAATATATTGTAACTATTAGATTAAACAAATATATATAACTACCGTTACTCTTGCTTTAACTGCATATAAACAATGGTTTTGTTATGCTTGTTCTGAAAGTTTCTCACTATAAGGATTCAGGAAAATTTATGTTTCACTTGATCCAACCTCCTTAAAAGAAAAATTATTTCAATCTGGAAAGTGAAAAATAATAACTAGCATTGTATAGAAGGAAAAATCAAACCAGGAAACATTTCAAAATAGGAAACATAAATATGGAGGAAAATCAAATTGATATCTGAGTGAAATTAAAACATCAGGGAGCATAAGAAATTACAGTTCCTGGGTCTACATACGTGTATTTCTATTCAGAATGGTCTCTCCTATTTCAGCTATTGAACTGGAATACTCAGTAGACCTTGGATTATCATGGCACCCATTGGTGAGGGACTGTCTACCTACCAATGTTGAATGCAGTCGCTATCACCTGCAGCGGGTCCTGGTGTCAGACACTTTCAACAAATGGACCAGAATCACTCTGCCTCTCCCTCCCTATGCCAGGTATGGATGTGTCTGCATGTAGTGAACACAAATATGATACAATTTGGCATATCAGATTTTAGGACAGCAGGTTTAAATGAGGTGCATGCAATTTTGTTACTTATCGATGGTATTGCCAGCTATGAATTAACAAGATGATCTTAGGAAGCTAAAGAAGGGCACCCGGCTGGCTTAGTCAGTAGAACATGTGATTCTTGATCTCAGGGTCTGAGATCAAGTCTGAGCCCCACATGAGGCACTGAGCTTACTTTTAAAAAATAAGCAAAATAGGGGGCACCCAGCTGGCTCAGTCAGTGGAGCATGCAACTCTTGATCTTGGGGTCTTGTGTTCAAACCCCATGCTGGGTATAGAGCTTACTTTAAAAAAAAAGAGAAATAAAAAGTAATAAGCAAAAGAGAAGCCAGTTTTTGTTGTGACATTGTTCTGTGTTTTCCCAAAAGCCAGGCCTGTGCTGACTTTTACTTAACTCTAATATTTTTAAAGAATGGCATATGCAAGAATACAGTGGGTGGATCAGTGAGAGTCTCCAACTTGATTCATTTAAATTTAGAACAGGCACATTGCATACAGAATAGGTTTAAATGGAGTCTGTTGTCAGACTACTATAGATGTATCAGTGAGTGGTGTCATATCAATAGATATAGAAGATAAATGTGTATTAAAATTATTGTCTGCTTTTGAAATTTTATTTTAAACAGCATCTCGAGAATTACCACCTGGAGCATTCTTTTAGATAAAAAACAGTTATGAATGTGTCATTCATTGAGTCTATAAGAAATGGTGGTGGCTTAATAATATTGCCTGGAAAGTGCTTTATTTGAGTTACACAGAGAATTCACCTTGCTTACTGGATAGTGTTCCCTGACCCTCTCTCTTCACTATCCAAAGAGGTGTTAATCATAGGAAAGCTTTAAAATCTTGATAGGAATCCCTGTTCCCTCCAAAAAAAAAAAAAAAATGTTAATCAGTTGTTACCGTTAAGAAAGAAGCAAAGCAACCAGTGCAATTATGTGGAACAGGAGTTACAGTTTGGGCTCATTATTGGTCTCTTGCCTCCCCACAAATGAAGAATGAATAAATCTTCCTAGCAAATGATCATAAAATTCAACTATTCATCTAGGACATAACTTTTCTTGGGATTATCATAAATGAGATGGTTTCAGTTACTAACAGCCTAGGGCCCCTCTACAATTGCTGGCTCAGAGGTACGAGACTATATTAACTGTCAGTAGAGTTGCCAAGTTTAAATGAGATACGTGAGATTTTGTTGCTCGTTAAAGGTATTGCCATGCATGAATTATTAAGGTGATCTTAATAAGTAAAATAGAAAAAAAAACTCCATTAAGGCAGTAGTCTTTTAAGGCTTTATGAATTCTGTGAATTATTACCCAGCTACTTGGTAGCATTTTGCAAATAAAAGACATTGTAAGATTTACTCCAGCTAGTGATTATACCCTTGACTCTTCTACTCAAGAAAGGTAATTATTCCTCCTCTTTTAATCTATCTTTTAATTGTCTTTTGCACCTACCCATAAGAATTTGGCCCTTTCAAATGATAAGTTGAAAAATCTGATGAGCATCTATTTCCTCTTGTTATCATATTGAAATTACGCACTTTGCTTATTGGACTACCCTCAAAGTGGTCTTAAAGGTAACACTGCCTTATATAAGGCCTTTTGGGTAATTCAGAAAGAAATGCACATGGATGGAGCCCAGGCAAGACCCACTTCTTATTGTGCTCTGCCCTATGCCGGAGATCATGAGAACAATGTGCCAGGCTCAGAACACTTTGTCTCAAACACAACTTAGCATATCTATACTCTACCTGCTCTTACATCCAACTACTTTTTAAATGTGATATTTCCTTGTTTTGAGTTCAAGCTACTGCCTCAATATTTGCAATGTATTGAGATACCTATGTTTACTTTGTTCACTAGGATAGAATTGAGAATTTCAGCTTGCAGCTCTTCACTGTAAACAAACATGATACTGGTAACTTAACCCATGTGCTCAGTAGGGGTGAGGAGTGACAATATGCCGATGGTAGATTTGTCCACCTGTTCACTTATAAGACCACAAGGCTAGGATCCCAGTATTGTTGGCACAGTGGTAGTTAACAGTCAACTGAGGTTGGTTATCCACATATTGACATCAAACATTACCCAACTAAAATAGCCAGTAGTCATCAGTAGCAATTATTCATTCACTTAGTCATTCATTAAACAAATATTTTTTGAAGTGTTTCATTGGATGCCAGGTCTGTGTGAGGAAGGCGAACTTATCCCTGCCTCAACAAATTTTCAGTCCACTGGGAGAGAGAAGTATTAACCAGAAAACAGCAGTAATCACAGAGGTAAATAAAAAATTCAACTGTGGTAACTGATGGAGGGCAGTTAGTTGCATGATGCCGAGAGATGATATGTCCTAGGGAGATTTGCCTTTATCAGGAAAGTCAAGGAACACTTTCTGGAGGAAAGCATAATCGAAATAAGAGATGAAGCATAGATAGGAATTAGCTAGGGGAACAATAGGGGGAGATGTTCCAGGAAAACAGCCTGTGATAGGAGGAAGCAGGCATATGTGAGACACTGAAAGAATGGATCAGATGTAGAGAGAGAGTAGAGGGAGATGAAGTCAGACCATAAAGAGCATTGCAGGTCGTACTGAAGATCTGGGGATAGTTACGTAGGTGCTTAAAATCCTGCTGAAGTGCTCCAGGAATAGGGGGACATGCTCAGATTTGCATCAGAAGAGCTTATTCTAACTGGAGAACAAATTGGGGAGGATATGAGTAGCTGTAAGGAAACTCTTATAGAGGCAGTAAGTGCTGGAAGCTTGGAGTAAGGTGCAGGAGATATGAAGGCAAGTGGAGAAATTCAAGAGAAATAGAAGCAAAAAAATTAAGTTTAATGATGAAGTGGACGTGAGAAGGTGAGAGAAGGGGCAACGTTGAAGATGACTCTGGTTTCTGAGTTGAACTGAATGGATGCTGGTACATTTCACTGGGAAGGGGACACTGAGACTAAACACAAGAGACATCGCGCTCTGCTCCAGACATTTCTATGTTAAAACCTAAATAAGCTGCAACAGATAGAATCATAGAATCATAGTTTCTGTTACTCCCATGTACACTGCTTAAGGTAGAGCTTACTGGAAAGAAAAAACGAGTGGAAAGCATTGTGTTTTAGTGGAGAGTTCCAGCTTTTCAGCCCGTGAGCTTGTAAGGTAGTCATTCCATGTCCCAAAGTTGCAGGTCTTCATGTGAAACATGAGACTCTTTGCCATATAAAAATCTAATAAAGGGGGGTGCCACCCTGTCTCAGTGGTTAAGCATCTGATTCTTGATTTTGGCTCAGGTCACAGTTTGTGGAATCGAGCCCCATGTCAGGCTGTGTACTGACAGCACAGAGCCTGCTTGGGGTTCTCTCTGTCCCTCTCTCTCTCTCTCTCTGCCCCTTCCTTGCTCTCTCACTCTCTCAAAATAAATAAATAAACTTTGTAAAAATCTAATCAATTCGCATGGATGAGTTTGGGATATCGTAAACATTTATAAAACGTAAATCATTTTTACACCTATGAGTTAACAACATAATCACACGTGTTAACCATAGCACAAGTTTATTATCAGACTTTACCTTCAGGCAGACTCAGAAGTCTTCCTAAGCTCGCTTAACATGAGCAAACCCATGGTAATGGTAGGACACTGTCTTAAGCTCCTGCCCTGGAGTGGGGGTTATCATCTCATTGGAGAAAAATAAACAGGGGCGCCTGGGTGGCTCAGTCGGTTAAGCGTCCAACTTCGGCTCAGGTCATGATATCACAGTCCATGGGTTCAAGCCCTGCGTCGGGCTCTGTGCTGACAGCTCAGAGCCTGGAGCCTGCTTCGGATTCTGTGTCTCCCTCTCTCTCTGCCCTTCCCCCACTCACTCTCTGTCTCTGTCTCTCAAAATAAAATAATAAAGACATAAAAAATTTTAAAAAAAAAGAAAAACAAACAACTTAAAAATAAAACATGCTGTATATAGCTGAGAGCTTCAATGGGGAATGGGCTAGAAATGGGAGACAGTGTTGAATACTGGAGTTAGAGAGGTTTTTGTGGAAGAGATGGGGCATGTTCTAAAGGATGGCTAGGAATTAGGTGGGTAAGGAGAAGGACATGTCTAAATTAGGGAAACAATGTGAACAGGGCACATGAGCCTGGCAAGAGCCCAGGAGTTGCTGATGAAGACAGCGGGCTCGTATCTAGATACTATGGAAAGTCGTTTGTTAGTGGAGTCGGCTTAACTGCCACAGGCACTGAAGCAAGGCAGAGGAGTTTAGACTTGTCAGAAAAATGAACTATGGTGGGTTTCAAGCTGAGAATATTCTTCCAAGAAAAAAACAGCTGGGAGAACAGGGAGGCTCAAGTAAGGGAAAACAGCAAAGGCATTGTGATAATGACTTACATGAAGTCACAAGGGTCTGGGCTATGGCTAACAAGCAGGGGATGAGAAGGATATTACAGGACCTTTCAAAGAAATAATTGATAAAACTCACTAGATTTTTCTCCCTTGCACACATCAGGAGATGACTGTAAAGTTTGAAGCCCTAGAGAGTGTTGAGAAGCAGGGAGAAAATGAAAGTTGATCCCAGGAGGGACAATGTGGCAAATTTAAACCAATGATGCTGAATTCAATGTGATGACTAGAAATACAAATGGAAACATCCATTTGACAGAAATATGAAGTTCAGAGCCCAGAGGAAGATAATAAACTTTGGAGGCATGAGCACAGAGGTGATGGGCAAAGCTGTAAGACTGAAGCAGCTCTCCATGGGAGAGCATTCAAAAGGGACAGAAAAGGATCCTTAAATTTAATAGCAGATTGAGTGGAAATGGTTCTTAAAGGAACCGTGAGGATATAGTCAGGGGAGTAGAAGAAGAATCAGAAGAACATGGTATCCAAGAGCAAGTGAGAATAGAATATCAAGTAGGAAGAGATGGCCATCAATGACACACACTACAGAGTAATGAAAAAAGAAAATTTCACAATAAATTTGCTAGATTTTTCCGTAAGGGGATAGTGACCTTCAAAAGAATAGTTTCAGTAAGATACTGGAAATAAATACCGCTTGTCTGGCCCCAGAGCCCATGGGCTTAACCGCTATATTAGTTCTACATTTTTATTGCTTGCCTAAGAGATACAGTTCTAGAAGAAATAGGAAGAGGGAATTCAGGAGTTCTTGAGAGAGGCTGAAAAAGAAGGGAAGATGCCCAAATCAATTTCCTAGCCCCTAATTTGAATCTGCCTCCTCCTATTTACTAACCCCAGATCTAAAAATAACAGGTGGCTCAAGTAGCATGCATTCTTGAAATGTCACCTGAGAACCAGGGTGAGTCAACGGAAGGGCAGGTAACTCAAATCCACTGAGAAAAGCGGGGGGTGGGGGGTGGGGGGGTGCTGCTGCCACTGGAAGGCTAAGGTGTGACTTTGCTATTTTAAGTCACAGTATGAATATGATCCATTCCCTCCTACCAGCCCTAATGACCTAGCGATACCACTGTCTTTAAAGATTAACTGCAACACTTTGGAAGCCAGGTAGTTTTAGCCACAGCATGGACACTACTTAATGTCTGCGGGAAGTTTACAGGAAACGCGATAAGCACAAGAAAGGGCAAAAAGATTGTGGAAGGATTGGGATAATGGAATGGGGTTAGAGGAGTCTCTACCTTTTTGCAGGTGAACAGATTTAAGGAGGGAGGATATTTTTCAATGATAATCCCAACTATAACTGCAAAGAAAAGATCTTATTCTAAGACAACCAAATAACTAAAGATAGTATTTGAGGGGTTTGTCATGGAGAAATGAATTCAAGAGAATTATAAGTTCATTTTTTTAAAGGAGAGATTTTTTTTAACTTGCCTTGGTATTATTTATCTCCATTGTTACTTCCAGTTTTTCAGTATCTTCTGAAAGACTTTTTACAAACATTTGTTTTACTGAATATCTTGCTAAAAATTTTCAATCCGGTCAAGGAAGGCTTGGACTTACGTAAACATTTTCTCATGCATAATTTTGATACTTTGAACATCATTGCTGTTACTTTACCAAATTTATGTTGGTCTTTCAGGACAACAGAACATAAAATAATTTTGTCTGGGGCACCTGGGTAGCTTAGTTTGTTGACTGTCTGACTTCAGCTTAGGTCATGATCTCAGTTTGTGGGTTCAAGCCCCGCGTTCAGCTCTGTGCTGACAGCTCAGAGCCTGGAGCCTGCTTCGGATTCTGTTTCTGTCTCTTTGCCCCTACCCCACTGCGCTCTTTCTCTCTCAAAAATAAATAAATAAACATTTAAAACAATAATTTTGTCAGGTGTAAACTGTGGTACTATTGATTTTCACATACTGAATTATTAATATTTTCACATTAAGACAAATTAAATCTACTTCCATTTCCACTACAACAGAGAATAAAACTACTTACAGGAATTCCCCATTTCTCTGTTGTCAACCTTGTTGCCAAAGTTTTATTAGAGAATTTGAGGTTTGGCTGTACTTCACCCATATTACTATGTATGGTTTCTTAAGGTTGCTTTAACAATTAAATAGAAGTCATTCTTCTTTGAGAAGGTATTTTAAAAATTATAGGAAATTCCTTTTATTTGAAGGATGGCCCAAAGTCTTTGATGTTCTCAGTAGGCCTACTCAGAACACTGTAGTTGTTATTATCATTACTAATTATGATTCTCAGCAAAAATAATAAATCCTTATTTTACCAAAAAATAGGGTAACCATTTTCTTTTCTTTGTAATCCTCAAGTCAAAATTTTACTGTAAGTTTGAAGGGACCACAGATTATTTTTGGCTCACATTTATCTATTTAAAACATACAAAATTTAAGAAAATAGCAAACTATACTTCAACAGAATCATCACCCAGCCTCAACTATTATTCAACTGTTGTTGACTTACGAGCAACCTTATTTTTTCAATGGCACTCACTCCTGCCCCTCAATTCCGAAGCAATTCCCAGACATATCATTTCAACTGTAAATATTTTAGTATGTATCTCTAAAAGAGAACTTCAAAAAATATAACTATGATATCATTATCACACCTAAAAATCAATGACATCTTCTTATTCAATATTTACTTAGTACTCAGTATTCAAATCCCTGTTTGTCTCATGAAACATATTATCATTTTTTTTCAAATTAGGATACAAATCAATATAATTGGCTGACATCTCTCTTAAGTATTCTTTAACCTTGAAGTCTTTCTGGTTACCTTCTAAGATGAGGACTAAGACACAGAAAAGTTATACGATTTCCCCCACAGACACTCAGTGGCTGAACTAGAATTGTACCAAAGTTCTCCATTTGTTCTCTGTCAAGGAAGAAAGAAAGGCCATGTCGGGTGGCTTGTTGAAATTCTTCTATTACTAACTCTGTAATGTGCTTTCCACCCTAGTTCCAGAGCGGTATCATGAAGGATCTAGGTCACCTTATAAGGATACCTTACCTTTATCACATTTGTTTGGGGTCATAACCTGTGATCTAAATACTTTATCCTCTCATTCAGAACCCAGTGTATTATAAGAAACTTAGAAGAAAAGAATATTGAATGACAGCATACATTCTTTCATGGACAACTTAATGCTACCTAAAAATCCCAAAATGTTATAGTCATTTAGCATCCTAATTCCTAGTGTTAATTTTAATTACCAAGGGAATTTTCTACTAAAAGATCTGGGATGCCTAAATGAAGTGCCCCCAGCTAGCTGCCAAATCAGTGGTCTTCCACCCTTTAGTGCCATTCAAGACAACCAGGGTTCTTGGTAACACATCAGCTCCAGCAGGAGATGATGGTTCTAGACCCAGTTCTAAACACAGTCCTTACACCTATGAGATGAGTCCGTTGTACGAAACAGTTTTTAAGAATCACCCTCTCAGTTCCACCCCCAAAATTCAGTTTCCTTCTTTTGGTCATAGTTCAGCATCTTCTTCATGAGGATCCCCCCCAGAGCGGGGTCTTCATGTCCCCTGGCAGATGGCCCACCCCTTGAGAGCCCCTCACCATAAGTAACTCATTCACATTCCTGTTACCTAAGTTCAGACCTCCTTTCTAGAACCTTCTTTGTCTCTAACTCTTACCTGTAGGTCATGGGCTGTGACCCATGGGTCCACTGTGTTCAGTTGAGCTGATCTATGCTTCCTCCCAGGTATATACCTACAAGTGGAATTGCTAGGTCATATGGTGACTCCAAATGTCCAAGTTCGACATTTTGAGAAATGGACAACCTGTTTTCCACAAAAGCCACACACCATTTTGCATTCCCACCGGCAGTGTATGAAGGTTCAGATTTCTCCACATCCTTGCCAACACTTGTTATTGCTGTCTTTTTTTTTTTTTTTTATCATAGCTATCTTCAGGGGTATGAAGTTGTATTTCATTTTGGTTTTAATTTGCATTTCTCTAGTGACTAATGATGTAAAACATCTTTTCATACACCTCTCAGCCATTTATGTATTTCCCCTGGAATAGTCTCTGCTTTTATCTAACACAGAAAAATAAGCTAATAGAGGAAATTTTTTTCCAACTTTGAAAGACATGGGGCATTGCAAAGATTTTAACTAAACACAGAGGACCAGGGGCTTCAGCTATGATATTAACTTGCAAAAGTCAAGATAAATAGGCTTATGTGTACATACAAGCAACAATACACACAGCCTTCCATAGCTAAACAACTCTCCATATTTAGGGGTAATGGTAGGGATAGGATTATTTTGTATAGGCTGAGATGGTTTTGAAGGGTTTCCTCTTTGAGAATACATTGTAATAGTGAACCAAGAGATTTTTGCCCTCTCTCAGTTTTTTGAGTGCATCAGAGTCACCTTGTATGCCAGGCTTTGACTTCTTCATTGGTAGGATAAGAGGGCTGGCTATATTTACTTGTCCTAAATATTTTATGTATCTCTGAGAGTTAAGGAAACATTAAGCGAGAGTGAAAACGTTTGTTAAAAAATTCTCTATGGTTCATATCAAAGGGTTTTTTTCTCCTGATGATGATGATGATGATGATGATGACAATGAGAATGTCATAGGTAGACAGAGTAGTCTTAAGCAAACGAGCAGATAGAGAGACTCTGAAATGTGTATAGAAACCTGTTAAAAGGTGTGGAGACAGTGTGGGGAAAGGTTCCTGGGGAAAGCAGTGATGGAAACCATACAATTGACAGTAACATTTTTTAACTTCATAGCAGTGGATGTTCAATTATTAAACAACACTTATGGAGCACTTACTCTGTGCTGTAGATGGAGAGAAAATGATATAAATTCAGAAAAGAAGCAAGGGGAGACATTTCAAGGGTATGGAAAAGGAGAAATATGCTCTGGGGCCATTTCCCCCCAACTCCAATAAGTAGCAGCTGGTGGTGGCCGTCATTGTAAGGAAACTTCAGGAAAATGATGATGCCTGCTGAGGGACTTCACCAAGACACTCACAGGTCTTGGTAAACATGAGCTAATTAATTTTCACAACACCCTTGTGAGGTGGGAAGTAGCATTTTCCTAGTTTTACAGATGGGGAAGTGTCAGCACATAAACATAAATGATTTGGCCCCTTTACATAGTGAAGTTGTGACAGGGCTGGGAATAAGAAGTCCTGGAAATTCAACTTACAGACCTTCATTTTTAACTTCTATTCCAACTCATCCCCTTAGTGAAACTGTTTCCTTTTCCTATAAAATAATATTGGATAATGTATTGACCCCAGCTTTATGGATACATAATTACTAAGTGTAGTTATTCCCAAGAATATAAAATCATCACATTTGAGACAGGGCCTTAGAAGTCCTCTAAGTTAACCTCCTCATTATGTATGTTAAGTTGTTCACCATGGACATAGGATTTACTAGTACCAGAGTACAGATTAGTACCCTCCAATATCTTTACTCTTTGTGGCCAACTTCAGTTTTAGTACATTCTACACTTGGTCTCCCACTGTTTCCTTTTCTGTGGAATGCCACAGAGTTGTACAAACTGAACATGTCGTGGTTGGAGGTCTCCATAAAGGCTATCAACCCCAACAATGCATTTGCCTCCTAAATCTTCTGTACTGTCTCTCTGTTAAGTGGCTGCCCAGACTGTGATTAAACACAACCAACATTCAGAAAGCCACCACCCACTAGGCAGCTCACGCCACCTCTCAACTCCTGGAGAGTTCCCATCCCTCTTTGACAGCCATCAAATCACTGCCCCTTCCACAGCTGACCCCCAGTCCTTCCCTACCCACCCTACAAGACGTCTCTTATTTGATTCTTCCTGGCCATCTTGATTGCTTTCAACTTACTATTCTTTCAGTAAACATTTATGAAGCCCCATCGATAGGCGTCACCAACCATAAAAAGATAAATAAGGAGAATAATCCAACAGAGGAAACTACATAAATAAACCCTCTTTTTAAAACTTTTTAATGTTTATTTATTTTTGAAAGAAAGAGACAGAGGGCTAGTGGGGGAGGGACAGAGAGAGAGAGGGAGACACAAAATCTAAAGCAGGCTCCGAACTGTCAGCACAAAGCCCAATGCGGGACTTGAACTCATGAGGCATGAGATCATGACCTGAGCTGAAATCGAACAGTTAACTGACTGAGCCACCCAGGTACTCCCATAAACAAGCACTCTTAATAAAAAGTGATAAAGGCTTTGATGGAGCATTATAAGACATTAGCAGAACAAAGATAACTTGCCTAACCTCTATAAGCACTAGTGATGCAAAACAATATTCCCTAAAGAATAGAGATATTTCCTGCCCCTCAGAAGTTTATAGTCTGAAAGAAAGGATAAGAATGTAAGTGTTGACTTGTTATTAGAATCCAAGTAATGATGGGGTGCCTGGGTGGCTCAGTCCATTAAGCATCTGACTCTTGATTTCAGCTCAGGTCATAGTCTCACAGTTTGTGAGTTCAAGCCCAATGTCGGGCTCTGCTCTGGCAGTGCGAAACCTGCTTGGGATTCTGTCTCTCCCTCTCTCTCTGCCCCTCCCCTGTTTGTGTGTGCTCGCTCTCGCTCGTGCGCACTCTCTCTCTCTCTCCCCTTCTCTCAAAAATAAATAAATCAACTTGAAAAGAAATGTTTTAAAAGAATCCAAGCAATGATGTGCTATGTAAATGTGATAATCCACTGCGCTATTTGTAAGATGTTGCTGCATGTAGAACAGGCCTAACCGTTAGTAAATTTCATCATTAACCATTAACTAAACAGCACAGCCACTGACGTGCACAACCCCAGGGGGGCATCTTCCCACTGCTTCTGTGAGAATGGTGGCCCCTAGATACCAACTCTCTGCACCTATAGAGTACCTACTAAGTGCTAGGCACTGTGCACTGAGGGGATAACATTGAAAAAAAGGGAATAATGCTGCTCCCTGGTAACTTACACTTTTGAGGAGGAGACAAGACATTCAAGAAATACATATGCAAATAAATATAAATATGTGACTACAATTGTGATAACAAATATGATAAAAGGAAAAGAACAGCTTGCTTCAGAATAAACATGATTTTTAAAGGGATCCAAAAGAAAATTTCTCTGTGAGAACCTGACACTGCATCCAAGACCTGAAGGACACATAAAGGGGAACCAGGCAGAGAGAGGAAGAACATGCAGGCAGAAGGTGGGACAAAGTGTCATGAGCTCTGGGAACTAAGAGAAGGAAGAGCGCTCCAGAATGAGTAGGCAGGATGCAGGGCTGGAATATGGGGCCCAGTTCAGACAGCACCTCAAGGACCAAGGCAGAGTTTGGGGTTGAAGTTAAATGCCATAGGAAGTGATAGGAGGTTGTTAGGTAGTCTGCTGGGAGCTGAGGAACAAGAAATGTATGTTCTGTAAGCAAATATCAAACCGAACTATGCATTTTCAG
Organism: Cryptoprocta ferox; assembly: GCA_028646485.1. Lineage (NCBI taxonomy): Eukaryota > Metazoa > Chordata > Mammalia > Carnivora > Eupleridae > Cryptoprocta > Cryptoprocta ferox. The sequence continues at coordinate 37,472,937 of CM053559.1, read as the reverse complement.
AATGGAGATTTTAGTACTGGTCTGTGTCTTCTCTATTTTCTCAACTTAATGCATATGTTTTCAATTAGAAAATACACAGTCCTTGCTGGTATTTGGTCTTTTGTCCTGCTCGAAACAAATAGCTCTCAGTCAAGTGATTAACAGTCTCTTACTAACAAAAGTGTATGAATCCATAAAATAAAACTTGCTTTGGCAAGTGTTTTCGTCTCTGCGTCTCCGAATGTTCAGTCCCTTGAGCTTTAGGCACTGTTTGGATTTACTGCCATCTAGTGTCTCTGAAAACATACGTTTATTTGTGCTTCTGAACAAGACACTCCCCAAAACCATGCAAATGAGCAAATGTATTTCTGCTTTTGATTTTATTTATATTGCATTTGAATGAATATAAAATAAGTCTGTCCTTCTTACCCTGTCTCTTTTCTCTATCTAGTTATCTAGGGCTTCATTGGTCTCTCTGATTTATGCTCTTACTGTCTTCTTAAGACTCTCATTGTTGAGAATTCCTCACGAATGCTGTATGGGGTGGACCAGTAGACCCAGTGCACAATAGTGTCTCGTCTTAGGGAACACATAGGAGTTGAAGTCGAGCCCATATGCTGCTTTCCAATTGATATGCTGAGGGGTAGGGGCTGCTCAAGGACAGGCATCTTTCCCTGATTTGCAAATATAACTTAGCAACAGCCCTGGTATTACTCCACAGTGGTTTCTACACAAAATTCAGGGCTTGCTGTTCCCCCTGAGGCTACTGGTTAGGATTAGTTTTAGTTTCTGTTTTAGTCTGTTTTTACAAGGCTCAGAAAGATCCTCAGACCAAAATATACTCTCAAGCTATTACAGTTCGGTTTGGTCTCCTGTTGTTAATCAGAGTTTTGCGGAGACTATTGCAATAATGAACACTTTTTCTGAGAACACGAGTTAAGGGTGTACCTGTGTTTTTGTTACACCCTGCCATACACTTGCTCAAATACGCCAGGACACATTTTCTTTTCCACCACATCCTTCATTATAATTCTCTTTTTCTTCAAAGGTCTCAAGCCACTCGTTTCCGTTGGCATCAACCAGCTCCTTTTGATAAGCAGCAGACATGGGCAATAGATAATGTCTATATTGGGGACGGCTGCATAGATATGTGCAGTGGCCATGGAAGGTGCATCCAAGGAAACTGTGTGTAAGTAGGCTTTTTTTTTTTTTCTTCCTTCCATAGGAAGTTCCTGACTCACATTCCAGCCAGGAGATTTTTCTGAAACTGGATTTTTAATCACTCCAAAGCTACTTCAGTTACACATTTTTCTTGAAATCTGATACTGAGCTATGAGTTTGTGGACATGGTATCTTCATTCTTGCTTAGAGATTAGGAACTGAACAATAGATACCTTGTCCAGAGAAAGGTGAATTATAATTGACTATATTTTATTTCCCTCTGTGTTCCTGTGGCACACCTGAGACCTGAAAAGAACAGAAGAGTTTCAGGAACTCAGTATATTCTGACTGAAAATCATATATCATAAGTATTTTTCTCACGTAGGTCTGAGTATATGTAATGATGTGCATGACTTGTGGTTGAATTGGTATTCCCATAAGAAAGTTTTTAAATGCCTGCTCAATCTACCAGGTGTGTTTGATGGGGAAGCCTAGTATTTTACTCTTGGAGAGCCTTAGCATCCTTGGAAGGAGCTAAATACAGTGTGTGTGTGTGTGTGTGTGTGTGTAAGAGAGAGAGAGAGAGAGAGAGTGTGTGTGTGTGTGTGTGTGTGTGTGTGTTTTATGTACTATATGTTTGGTTTTCAAGGATTTTGCTATTTGATGGGGTAGTAGGAATGAAGATGCTAGTAGAGAATTTATACTCCGTTATCCATTAATCCGCATGCCTGGGAGATCTTTCCATTGATTTATGATTCCCCAGAGCCTCCAGTCCTATATTCATATTGCTCCCACATTGAACAGGAAGGTCAGTCATTTGGACAGAGATGACAGATGCTACTCAGAGTATCCTCTGCTGTTTGGAACACTGCATCTTGGATTCCTAATTGACCTAAAGCCTCTTTACAAAGACCAATTTCATAAGGAGTTAGGACCTACCAGTTCAGTTTGGCAGCCACAATTATTTATCAGCTTTTTTAGAGCTGTGTTGTGTAGAGACAGAGGTTTAGTAAATTCTTTGAAGTTGCTTCTTTCCCTGTAAACCCAAGTCATTACTTTAGGTATGCCTAGAGGCAGTTACTTGACAGAGTATTTCTAACCTAATGTACTGTTCAAGAGAGCAGGTGAATTCTGGAAAGTTCTGTGAAGATAAGTAAGCTTTCATCATCCTGCACTAGGAATAGCTGTCGGCTTCACTAATTTGAGAACTCAGTTGTGGAGGTTTTGTTTCATGTTGACTTTTCCTTTCTCTTTGTCCACACCCAGCTGTGACGAGCAGTGGGGTGGCCTGTACTGTGATGAGCCGGAGTCCTCCCTTCCAACCCAGCTCAAAGACAACTTCAATCGAGCTCCTTCCACCCAGAACTGGTTGACTGTGAATGGAGGGAAACTAAGTACCGTGTGTGGCGCTGTGGCTTCGGGAATGGCTCTCCATTTCAGCGGGGTGAGCATTTGGCTCCTGGTTATTCATTTCTGCATCCTCTGAATTTTCCCCCCAAAAACTGAGTCTCTTTTTAAAGTTTAATTGGCAAATCAAGATCCAGCATTAGACCCTCTCAATGCACAACCCTGATGTGAACTTGCAACTTTATACAAATCAGAAAATACTATTTCCAACATTTTCCTCTCACAAATCAGCGGAGACCACTTAATTATGCAGGGTAGTTTCAGCACAAGACATATTTAAGTACGCATTCAAAAAAGACTTCAGTGAATTTTCATCCTGGGAGAGAGTGCTTGCACAATATCTGAGGTCCTTCCATCTGGATGATGCTCTAATTGAAAACTCCTCAGCTTGAAACAGATTTGGGATTTAAGGAGCCAAAAGTCAAGAAAATGAACTTCAGCATTTCCTGAATTTATTAACAACAATTAATTCTTTCAATTAGCCAAGAAAGAATAATTGTCAGTAATGACTACACATTTTTATTTATAGCAGATTATTTTGTGAATGACAACAGCAATGTTAGAAAATTTCTTTGAGAAATTTTATAGTCATTCTCCCTTGCTGCCAGAGATGACTTGTATAAAAATAGAATTTCTTTAATACAATAATTAAAAACACTTCGAAAGCAATTTAATTTTTAAAACTTACAAATTCACTGTCAGGTCTTTATTTCCCTACATTTCCTTACTTAGAATTTGTATTTGTGCCAATAAAGTATATTATTTATATTCCGTGTTGTTGGTTTTTTAAAAATTTTTTTAATGTTTATTTTTGAGAGAGAGACAGAGCACAAGCAGAGGAGGGGCAGAGAGAGACAGAGACACAGAATCCAAAGCAGGCTTCAGGCTCTGAGTGGTTAGCACAGAGCCTGATGTGGGGCTTGAACCCACAAACCATGAGATCATGACCTGAGCCGAAGTCAGATGCTTAACCAACTGAGCTCCTATATTCCGTGTCTTAGCCAAGAGTAACAATATAGGATCTCTCTGATCCTCAATACTGACTAAGAATGCAGTGTTGACAACACTCTTCTTGACTTAAATAGAACTCCAAGAGGCCTAGTTTTCCTCATGTTCAACTAAGAGACATCTACCTGTCCACATGAATGAATTAATGTAGATGACACTAAAATCAGCCAGAAAGGTTTAATAAAAATCATTGCAACTATTAACTCTAATTATAATTAAATTATATGAAATTCTTAGATGTAGTCATTGTTAAATTTCATATTAAAATAATCAATGTTATTTTACTGGGGGGCTAGGGGACTCAGTTGGTTAAGTGTCCAACTCTTGATTTCAGCTCAGGTCATGATCTCACAGTTCGCAGAACACTGCACCAAGTGCAGAGCCTGCTTGGGATTCTCTCTCTCTCTCTCTTTCTCTCTCAATAAATAAATAAACATTTTTAAATGCTAATTTATTAATAGGTGCTACCTAAAAATGCCTATGAATACCTGGAAATAGTTTAATAAAGGCAGAATAGTTACTTTAATTTCACCTCTCATTTTGCGTATGAGAAAATATCCTTTGTAAGTAAGTTCTAATCCTGAAGTTTCAAAGTTTAGCAAGTAGTATCTGAGTACCGACTGTGTGCTAGAGACCATGCTGGGAGCTAGGGTAATAGGAGAGATGATAACAAAAACTAGTATTACAATGCCACGTGACTTGTATTACAAAAGAAATTAAAAAGGATGGAAGCCAGAGAAAACCTTAAGCTACAGTTACGATTCTTTATTATTGTTGGATTCTGCTTTTTTCCTTAGGGTTGTAGTCGACTGTTAGTCACCGTGGATCTAAACCTCACTAACGCTGAGTTTATCCAGTTTTACTTCATGTACGGATGCCTCATTACACCAAATAACCGTAACCAAGGTGTTCTTCTGGAATATTCTGTCAATGGAGGCATTACCTGGAACCTACTAATGGAGATTTTCTATGACCAATACAGTAAACCTGGGTTTGTATTCTATTTTATCTTTAATAACTAGTATATCGAGCAATGATGCTTGTTAGGCCTGCGAACAGTCAGTCAGCAGGGGCTGCAGGGTATCTGAACCGTACCCACTGGTAGAAGATGCTTCTGTGAGGTGCCTGGGTGGCTCAGTTGGTTAAGTGTCTGACTCTTGGTTTCAGCTCAGGTCATGATCTCATCGTTCATGGGTTTGAGCCCTGCATCAGGCTCTATACTGACAGCACGGAGCCTGCTTGGGATTCTCTTTCTCACCCTCTCTCTCTGCCCCTTCCCTGCTCACATACTCTCTCTCTCTCAAAATAAATAAATTAATTAATTTTAAAAATTAAAATAAAAAAAGATGCTTTGAAACTGATATGAAGATAAGGTTTCTGAGCTGCATAAATAGCTGTTTGGGTTTTTATTTTAAGAACAACTAGTTTTGGGGGCACCTAGGTGGCTCAGTTAGTTAAGTGTCTGACTTCGGCTCAGGTCATGATCTCACGGCTTGTGAGTTCGAGCCCTGCATGGGGCTCTGTGCTGACAGCTCAAATTCTGTGTCTCCCTCTCTCTTTGCCCCTCCCATACTCATGCTTTCTCTCTCTATCTCTCTCTCTATCTCTCTTTTTCTCTCTCTCTCCCTCTCTCTCTCTCTCTCTCAAAGCTATAAACATTAAAAAAATAATAATAATAAAGAAATAAAATAAAATAAAACCCTCACAATGGGTTTGATAAACACAATGTAGGAGTCATTTAAAAGATACATATTCTGGAAAGGCAAAAGGCAATTGATGCAACCAATGAGAAAAGTCAAAAGGGTTTTTAAAAGTAAAAGAACATATCTATTAAGGTTGAAAGGGGAGAAGAGAGAGAGACAGAAGGTTGGAGTAGAGGAGAGAGCAGAATCGAGGTCGAGGGAGAAAAGAGGAAAGGAAAAATGAATACAACCCAACCCAGAAACATAGAATAATTAAAAGCACCAAAAAAGAAAGACAAAACATAGATAATCTCAGTGTATGGCAAACCAGGTATAGGCTAAAAATTAGGTGAAATAAAAACAATTAAAGAATCCTATAAATGATCATTTAAATTCAATGTATCCATTAACAATAGGTTCCACTGTGAATGACAGAAAACCCCAAGTAACTTAAAAGGTTTTTTTCTCTCTCTCTCATATAAATTAGATCTAGAAGAAAATAACTGAGGGCTGCTACAGTGGTTCCACAAGCACCAGAGACCCAGGTTCCTTCTATCTTATATTTTTGCCACACTCAACATACGACCTCCATCTTGTGGTCCAAAATGGCCACCCCAGCTCCTTCACCTTCCCCCCAGCAGGAGGGAGGATGGGCAAGAAGGGTGTGCTGTCTCTCTTGAAGGACACTTCCTAACAGTTGCCCATACTTCCATTCACATTCCAGTAGCCAGAACTTAGTCACAGAAACACACCCAGATGCAAGGAGTCTGGACATACTTTTTTCTGGACAGTTATTCACCTGGCTATAAAGGTGGGCTCCTGTTATGAAGGAATTAAGGGGAAAATGGCAATTGAGGAAATGCCAGCCACAAGCAAAAGTTTTAAATCCTGCACTTACATTAAAGATGGATAGCAGTACAGGAATTCAAATAGAAGCTAGAGGAACACAATGTAATAGCACAAAAAAATGTGCTCGTCTATTAGTTAGGAGATAAAAGATAAGCCAAGTAAACTATTTGCTTAGTCTTTTTGGAGAAAGTCATAAAGACTCTCAGGTATGAGTTCCTAAACATTTAGCATAATATGCAGAGAAAATGAAGTTAAGTTAAAGCTTAACTGTCTGATCTACTTTAGTTCTCTGAAGGAGAAGCAAATTGACCTAAGTAGTAACAATGGTCATAATTTATTTAAACTTTCAACAGCCTTAGATAAATTTCCACTCCACGGGTTTTTAAAATGTGGTCAAGGATTTATCAGAGAAAGGAAACTACATTAGAAATAGGAAAGAAAAAAAAAAGGAAAGACCATTGCTCTAGGTAAATAAGTATGATTGTATGTTCCTTCAGGAACAGATAGATTTATGATATTAAATAAACTATTTATTTTTATTTATTTAAGATGATATTAACTTTAAAATGTTAAAACATACCGGGGCGCCTGGGTGGCTCAGTCGGTTAAGCATCCGACTTTGGCTCAGGTCATGATCTTACAGTTTGTGGGTTCGAGCCCCGCATCGGGTTCTGTGCTGACAGCTCAGAGCCTAGAGCCTGCTTCAGATTCTGTGTTTCCCTCTCTCTCTGCCCCTTCCCCACTCCTACTCTGTTTCTCTTTGTCTCAATAATCAATAAAAACCTTAAAAAATTTTTTTAAATAAAATAAAATAAAATGTTAAACATACCAAATCAAAGCAGGTAAGTTATAGAAAGATCATACAAGGTGAGGATACAAAAAGAGGGCAAGGAGAGGTACAGATGAGCTTTGAAAGTTAGATGCATGAGGAAATAAACTTTGGAAAAGATTATCTGCCTGAGCACAGATGGTCTCCAAACCGCCAGTTTGGAGCAAGGATCTAGGATTTATAGTCTACACTTCCCTTCCCTAAGACCAAGATCCATTAAACTGTCTTGTCCCAAAAGGTATGCAAAATGACAGACATAGTCAAAAAAAAATATTTAAAATTCAAGTACTAAAAATCCAACCAAAAGGACCCTCGCATTGAATGGATCTTGATGGGTCCCCATCTGGAATACTGCCTACTATTCTGGTCCTGATCTCTCAAGAAAGACATGAAAGAGAAAAGAGGAAGAAAAATAAAATCAACAAGGAGGTACTATATAAATGTAATTAAAACAGTGAACCTCTTCACTGTGAAAGATGAAAACTAAAGGGGCCACCATGAAAGTCCTCAACTTAAGGGTTCTTCACAGGTTGGATTTGTGCTTATTGGCCTGCCTTGCTTGGAACACTAACACTAAGAGGCAGCCCTTAAATATAAAGCGAGGTAGATTAGTATGGATAGAAACATGGGAATTTATGCAGAGGAAAGTAAACCTCTGGAAATTATTTTCCCTCACAGACTTTATGATTGTGAGTGTAAGGTCAAAGGGGTTTGATATATTCTTGGGCTTTAAATGCATAATTGTGATCAAGGGGTATTTTAGACCTCGTGTCTAGCTGGTATGGTTCATATTGGAGCATGGAGTCATATTTGTCCATGTCTTTTCTTGGTGACTGAGTTGGGGACAGCATGCTGGGCTTGTTACCTCATGGTTCCTACTCAGCATTTCTTAGTATAACGTTTTCAATAAAACATAAAGACAAAGTCAATGTCAAACCACATAATTACATACAACCTGGTACCCTCAGGCTGAGAGCCCAAATGTCCTGCCACAATCCAATGTCTGAATTCTAAGCAAATTGCTGATACTCACTGGAGTAGAATGAAATCACTGTGCCAGGAGAAGGAAACATATGAAACCAACCTCTAGGAGACAGGAAAAAAAAGTTAGTATTGGCTTATGTCTACCAACGTGCATATCTCTAGGCTTACAGATCCAGAGAGGCCCCTAAGCTCCAGGCCCCAAGCAGAAAATTCTAAAGGGACTTTATAGCCTGCCCAGGGACAGTTAGAATAAGTAGATAATTCCAGAATCCTTGAATTTGTTCACATTCTGCTTCCCCAATTTAGGGACTCCTGAACCTTCATAAACTCAAACCACTTTATCATGGTTTATAAAAATTTCATTTTTAAAATTATTTTTAAAAATCCAAATAAATTTTGGGACTCCTGGGTGCCTCAGCTAGTTAAACGTCCAACTTTGGCTCAGACTGTGATCTCACCATTCATAGGTTGGAGCCCCGCATTGGGCTCTGTGCCGACAGCTCAGAGCCTGGAGCCTGCTTTGGATTCTATCTCCCTCTCTCTCTGGCCCTCCCCTGATCTCTCACTCTCCCTCTTTCTCTCTCATTCTCTATCAAAAATAAGTAAACATTAAAAAAATTAAAATAAACTTTTAAATCAACTATTTGAATTAAATTTTTAAATTTTTCTGATGGCTTCCCCTCACCACCATGTGACTTGTAATGTCTTACCTCTTGTTGTAAATCTTTTACTCGCATGAGACATTTGACAAGTTTGTTCCTCCCTCCCCACCACCACCACCATCATTTTCGTACAGGTTCGTGAATATCCTTCTCCCTCCTGATGCTAAAGAGATTGCCACTCGCTTCCGCTGGTGGCAGCCAAGACATGATGGCCTGGATCAGAATGACTGGGCCATCGACAACGTCCTCATCTCGGGCTCTGCCGACCAGAGGACAGTCATGCTGGACACCTTCAGCAGTGCCCCTGTGCCCCAGCATGAGCGCTCCCCCGCAGACGCCGGCCCCATCGGGAGAATTGCTTTTGACATGTTTATGGAGGATAAAACTGCAGGTACGTTTGTCACTAATGCTAAATACAAATCCAGCAGAAACGTAGCTTGGATTCGGGTCTTTTCAAAAAAGTAGAATGTGGAGCTCTTACAGATTCTCAAATGGTATAGAATCAGTGAAAATGGTTTCACCTTTTTGTTTCTCTCAAACTTCCTGGTCTACATTGGTACTATGTCTTTTCTTTCATTCAGCAAGTATGTTTTAATAAATAGCATCCAGTAATGATACCTTTTTTTAAGAAATTGTTTCTGTTTCATGTTTTCTCCTTTGGGTAGAAACCCAACATTTCATGGTCATTTATTTTAATATCCAAAGACAAGTGTCTTGTTTTCTACATGTTGGATGCATTTGTGATGACATTTCATGTTATAGTGTCTCAGGTCTTGCTTGTTACTATTTATTCTTAATAGTAGTAGAGCAGTGATCCTAGTGACCTAGAAAAGATCTCTCTATGCTCTGCTCATTTTTAATGTCTTGTTTTTTTTCATTTCATGAAACTATTCTGGTCATCTTTTTATTTTTTGAAAGAGAGAGGGTACAAGTGAGCAAGAGGCAGAGAAACAGAGAGAATCTCACTAGGGGCAGAGAGAGAGGGAGACTTCATCTGAAGTGGGGCTCCCACTCACCCCAAGCGGGTCTCAAGCTCACCCCATGTGGGACTCGAACTCACAAACTGTGTGATTATGACCTGAACCAAACAAAGTCAGATGCTTAACCACTGAGCCCCCTAGGTGCCCTATTCTGGTCATCTTTTTTAAAAATGGTGACTTCTATCAAGTTTGTGGTTTGTCATGCCACATCCTTGGTAATACTACATAAAACATGGTATCTTCAGGTTAACTAGTGATGTTAAATTTTATGGCTCATACCAACACTGCAAGTGTTATCTGAACAGTGAAAATAATTCTCTAAAGAAGGTTATTGAGAAGATTTACTTACACAGATCTGGTTCAGAACCTTGCTAAATTATTCATTTTTTCCCTGAGTAATGATTTACATAAGTGAGTTTATGGTCCGAAAATAATTTAAGCACTGCTTCTGTATGAATAAAAGCAAATACATCTTATTTTTTTCAAGTACCTAAAATACCAGTTTTCACTTTAGGCCTGATTGGTGATGTACAATTGAAGAATTACAAAAATAGTTTACTAGAAACTATAATATCTACTTACGGAAGTAGCTTCTGATATCTCAGAAGAGATTGATGAGGTAGTTGATAAATGTAAAAACCTACTTTCATCAGGATTGCAGAGTTCTAGCATAAAATAAACTATGTGCCCCAGAATAAACTGGAGCTCACACTTTTTGGCACTTTGACTCTGGAGTACTAGATGCAGGATTAAATGTAGCTCCAAAATCCCATGAATTGGGATGGAATTTGGAATAAAAATTCACAGGTCATGGCATTATGGTAGCCTTTTGAATCCCAGACATAAAATGCTTGTTCTATAGACATACATTAATGCTCAGACAAACTCAAAGGGACACAACATAGGTGAAGGCTGATTTCCAATTTGTTTGGTCTCTCCTCTGACTCCTCTGTGGCCATCCAGTTCTGTGACTTGCACAGTGGCCCCAAGCCTATAATTGTACCCATTCATCTCCAATGTAAATGCTGGAACTAACCAGGAAACTTTCAGAGAAAAGCTGGACCTATAAAATAAAAGTGTATCATGAATTAAATGCAATTTACAGATATGTTCCATTCTTAAACTTTCTGGAATAAAATCATAGTGTTAAAAAATACCTCATTCAGGGGCATATGGGTGGCTCAGTCAGTTGGGTATCCAATTCTTGGTTTTGACTCAGGTCATGATCTCACAGCTGGGGGGTTTGAGCCTGCATCTGGCTCCACCTTGACAATGCAGAGCCTGCTTGGGAATACTACATAAAACATGGTATCTTAAGGTTAACTAGTAATGTTAAATTTTATAATTTCATTTATAACACAATATACTTTTTTTCTAAATGTAGACTTACCAGTATTGGACAGTAGGTATATCTCAACCTCCTAGGATCCATGTTCCTAAAATGATATGCTTACATTAGTGTTTTGCCTGTGGATTGTATGTAATATAAGAGAGTTTTCTACTGAAAATAATACAAGATCTTGCTTAAAGTGTAAATTTGCTTAATTTGTCATAAATTTGTCATAAATTTTTATTTTTTTAAGTGAATGAGCATTGGCTGTTCCATGATGATTGCACAGTAGAAAGATTCTGTGATTCCCCTGATGGTGTCATGATTTGTGGTAGCCATGATGGAAGAGAGGTGTATGCAGTGACTCATGATCTGACTCCCACTGAAGGCTGGATCATGCAATTCAAGGTGAAAATGTTATGGTCTTGATTACATAAATAACTATACACTAGCAATATAGAAATAAAAAAAAAAAACTTGAGAGAAAGATCATACAACATTTCATTGACACTTTGAAAAATGAAATGTAACGTTTATGTAATATACATCTCAACTATATATAACCTAATGATTAAAAGTGATTAAAATGATTTTACTTCTGAACTATGCAACATAAAACTTTCATAAGAGTAAATGTATTTCTGCCCACGATTAAATACTGATAGAGCAAAATATTGATAATAAAAATGTAGGACACTGAGTTCAATTATCATATTTTAAATCATTATATGACTTTGCCAACTTCTTCCCTTAAGAGAAGATTAAAGCTATTATGGTTATAACTAGCTTTTTTGTCTGTTTTTACAAGACTATTTTATTTTTTCTGGAGAAAGAAAATTCTAGAAAACAAAGGCATGATTAGCATTAATGCCAACATCGATTTTGACCAAGATGTTATGTCAGCCAGTTTATTTTATGTCATCCAATTTATTGTCTACCTCACTCCCACTGTATTAGCAACAAATGTTGCAGTATGCCTGTGTGGGGCAACAAAAGGTGCTATGCTTTATTAAAAGTACCTTCTGTTATCACTTCATTGCATCTTACTTGTAGTTGAAAGTGATTTATGGAGAGTCATAAATTGTACAACAAAACAGTAAACTTGGAAAAGCTGTTAGCAATCCTTCTTGGTCGAGCGTTCTGCCAAATAGAAGTGCCAGACCATTAGCACAATAAACAACAATTTGTAAGAGTGGGCCCAGGCCTTCCAAGGCAATCAGCCAGCCATGGCAGAGCACGGCTTTCAGCTTCTCTCCAAACTCCCTGCACAATATATTTGGCACTTTCTATAATTTGTCACCTTGGGCAACCACGTCAACTACCCTGTCCGTCAGCAGAATAAATAATGAATCTGAAAATCCAGGGTGGATGCGATGTGGCACCTATCAAGTGATCAGCAACTTTCTTGCTGCCAAGTCCTTAGAGCAGATCTGGTTTTAATATTTTTCCAATCTTTCTTTTCTGTTTATTAGATCTCTGTTGGATGTAAAGTGTCTGAAAAAGTTGCCCAGAATCAAATTCATGTGCAGTATTCTACCGACTTTGGTGTGAGCTGGAATTATCTGGTCCCTCAGTGCTTACCTGCAGACCCAAAATGCTCTGGAAGTGTTTCCCAGCCGTCTGTATTTTTTCCAACCAAAGGGTGGAAAAGGATCACCTACCAACTTCCTGAAAGCTTAGTGGGGAAGTAAGTAGAAAATTCAAATAAAGCCTGATTCCAAGCATCCAGAAATGCATTAGGGACACTTGTCGAGCCTGAAATTATGTGTAATTGTAGGTAAAATGCTCTCTTACCCCCTAACTCTAAATGTTCTCTAGTTGATGACCTCCATGATGAGCCGACTTGAGGAGACCTCAAGTTTTAATCCTCAGGCTGCTCAAGAAAGGCCTTGGCAGGCCCTTCCATTTTTCATACCTTAATCTCTGAACATGGGGACAGAGCAATAGCAATAGCCTTGGAGCCAGATGAAAAGGTATATGCTACCTATGGCTCTTGTAGACTATGGTCCACCATGCATCATGTGCTTTCCATATTACTGCCTTGTCAATCCATAGTTGAAGATACAAGCAAATCCTAAGTGGTCATGCTATTTGTACAAAACCTAATTCTTCATGCTGTCTGTACAAGTGTGGTTTATAGATTTCATTTTTCTGTTACGTTCTGCACCTGCAGTGAAAAGTAATTAGCCTGGAGCAGTGGTGAGCCAAGATGATTAAGCTATTCCCTGAACAGTCTGTAGATAAGTTAATTTAAGCAATTTTAAAAGCTTTTCCTTTGACTGTAAAATTAGGAAAAAAGATACATTGAAGAAAATGACAGGTGTACCTCCACCATATGAATCATAGAGACTGGTTAAATGAAAAGCCTTCTCATGAAACAGAATTATGATATTATGTCCAGAACATTTAGAGCCTTTGAATTAGATGCTTGCACTCGGCTTTTCCAGTGTCCCATAAATGTTATCTACTACATGATCACTCACTGTTTCCTGGAACAAATATAAAGGGTTTAGTCCATTAATGTGCTAGGAAATTAGATCAGGATACCTTCAGCTACAGGTAACAAAAAACCCAATTCAAATGGACTCAATTAAAACTGACATGTATTATATCTGTAATGAAACAATCCAAAGGTAAGTGGACTCTAGGATTGGTTGATCCACAAGCTCAAAAATGTCTTCAAGGACATTATTACTTCTTACTCTTTTACTCTGACTCTTTACTCCACCATTCACACATTGGTGTAATACTCAGGCCTCATGAACTAGATGGCTTCCAGAAAACTGGAACAGAATGCATATGTACCTATATCCATTGGAAGAAAAACAGAGTCGCTTTTCTTTCAGAGCCAGAACAACTACCTTCTTGCATCCCGTTGCACAAATCAGCTCAAGAATGCCCATTCCTGACTCAGTCAATAGCCAGGGGAGTTCTGTTACTCCTGTGACTCACCACGGGCAAAATGGGTGCTGGCGAGACCCATGTTATCATTGGCTCATTATACCCCTTCATTGCTCTCTCTTTTTTTTTAATAACGATGTAAAACTTACATCATGAGTTCTTACCAATGTGTAGCCTGTGGAACCACCCCTTAAAACAAGATGCAGAACATTTGCATCACCCCACAGAGTTTCCTCCTGTATTTTGAACTTTTTACACCAAAATAGTACAGCATATTTTGGTATAAGGTTAATTGTGAGGCTTGTATTTTCCCCCAGAAGACAGAGAAGAGCAATGATGAAATCAAAATCTTGAAGAAATTGCCCTTTCCTGTAACCCTTTCAAAATTGTTCTCTAATTAGCACAGTTGTTCTGAGAATATCAATTACCTTTGGGGATTCAGAAGTTACTGTTTCCTGACCACCTGAGGGCTGTGTGTATGGTGACAAGTCTCTGTGACAGGATTCATTCACCTTCTGTACAGTTTCAGAAATGCAATTAATGGGTCTAAATTGCGACACAACCGCTGGACTCCAGTTTCATAAGCAACCTCATTTGTGATAGTTACAGATTTGTATTTTAAAATGTTACTATTTCTTGAAACAGAGATTCCACTGCATTTTCATTTTGTTGTACGAGTTTGCTCACATACTATAAATTTAAATGAAACTGGCTTTAAGTTTCCATTACTAGAAATAGATAATGGTGGTCAAAAAACATTTTTTATTAACCCTTTTCATCCTGCCAGAGTGACTTAAATGTTTTTTTTCCTCTTTTGTACTGAATGTACACATAGGAAAGTGGACCTGAATAAAGCTAACTTTTGTTCTCACTCTTTTGCTTCTGTGTTGTCAATAGTCCAGTAAGACTGAGGTTCTATCAGAAGTACTCAGATATGCAGTGGGCAATCGATAATTTCTACCTGGGCCCTGGATGCTTGGACAACTGCAGGGGCCACGGAGATTGCTTAAAGGAACAGTGCATCTGTGATCCGGGATACTCTGGGCCCAACTGCTACTTGACTCACACTCTGAAGGTAATGTTAACACCCTGGAAGGAAGCATTTACTCACACTACAGGTTGTGCCATAAGAGCCATTGTAAGTGTGAGTCTAATAAGTTATAACAGAGGTTGTTGGGTGCCCCAGTAAATAAATCTTTTGGCTGGCAACCAAACAATATCTCTTAGGCTTCTTAGGAATATCAAGACCAAGTTCTTAGGCTTCTTAGATACAGGAATATCAAGACCAAGTTCTAGTACAATTTACTCAATTTATAAAATAAACCAGACTGTATTGATTAAAGAGCACAAATACTCTGCCTTTAAAAAAAAAAAACAGACTCTTAATTTGAAACCAGCATTAAATCTTCCTTACTTCACTTTTTCAGTAGATGTGCTGTTTGAAGGAAGATATTGATGTTATGAAGCAAATAATACAGTTTCATGATCACAAAGAAACAAATTTTCAAAAATGACTAAACAGTGGCTGAATTTTTTTATTGAATTGTAATTGACATACAATATTATTTTCATTTCAACTGTGCAACATAGTGATTGAACATTTCTGACATGACTCACAATAAACGTGGTCACCATACAGCATTATTTCAGTATTCTCATTACCTGAATTTTTGGTCAGAAAACTCAGTGTTCCGATTTGCTGACTGCTAAAATGTGGTTGTGTATTAAGAATAGAAAGGCCATTCTGGAAACTTTCGTTGTTACATTATTATTTAATATGCAAAGTAAATACAGTTGCCCAACACAGTTGCCATATATGTGTTCTACTTCTGTGAACAAATACAGTGCATTCATCATCACAATAACAGAAAAGTGACTAAACCAAAAAAGCACAAGTGACTGAAATCAAACATGGAAGTGACAAAAAAATGTAAACAAAACCTGTTCTGTCATTTTTTTTCTATAATACACCAACAACTTTGGATTTAATAAATTAAAAAAATAACATTGGAGTAACGCTCACTTGTATCTGAAACTATTGGTCAACAAATGAGATTATAACATGAGGAACCTAGCCATAGGTAATGAATTAAGTTTAAGAAAGTCTAGTTTCTTTCATGAGCATTCAAATTTCATTAGTATTCCTCAGTTGGATAAGAAATTAATAAGTCTATATTATAAAATAATAAGTCTATATTATGAACTCTGATCAAACCTTTCTAATGAGAGTTTACATGGTTAACAGTGCATGTCTTCTAACTCTTGTGTTCTAATGTGTAAACCTCCATTTTTAAAATTGTATTTATTTGCTGACATCAGTGAGGTAAGATAGGACTGACATATCACTACCTGTCTTTAACTGGAGAGATGATTATGTTCTGATTTTTTTTAATGTTTATTCATTTTCAAGACAGAGAGAGACAGAGCATGAGTGGGGGAGGGGCAGAGAGAGGGGGAGACACAGAATCTGTAGTAGGCTCTTGAACTTAAAGAGCTCACAAACTGTGAGATCATGACCTGAGCCGAAGTCGGACACCCAACCGATTGAGCCATTCAGACGCCCCGAGATGATTATGTTCTGAGTCTGAGGAAAAGAGTGTCCATTTAGATCATTTAAGCTACACAGTAAGATACCAACTAGATAGCTCCTCTAAAGAAATGAAAAAGTATAGTTTTTCTGTATACAATTACTGCCATTGCCAATGTAACAAATTGTTTCCATGATATATTTCTATCATGTGAAAAGTGAAAAAACAAAAAACAAGAGAATTGTGCCTCAACCCAGTGCAAAACTATATTATGGACAAAATTAATAGAAAAATCAATATTTTTCATCATAGTTCACTATGATGTGAGAGGATGAAATAATTTTACATACAAATAGCCATAATGAACCCTAATATTTTATTTATCTACTCGTTTTGAAAAATAGACTATTCCTACAAATATCGTATAACGTCACTCTTATGTGGAATTTAAGATACAAAAGAGATGAACATAAGGGAAGGGAAGCAAAAATAACATAAAAATTGGGGGGTACAAACCATAAGAGACTCTTAAATACAGAGAACAAATGGAGGGTTGCTGGAGGGGTTTGGGGTGGGGGGATGGGCTAATGGGCAAGGGGCACTAAGGAGAGCCCTTGTTGTGATGAGCACTGAGTGTTATATGTATACAGGTGATGAATCACTGGATTCAATTCCTGAAAATATTATTGCACTGTATGTTACCTAACTTCGATGTAATTTTTTTAAATAATAAATTAAAAAGAAAAGTAGACTATTACTGGTTGTTGGTCATTCTTAGGAGGATAAACTGGAGACCCAGGGGAAATATTTTGTTCGAGGGTTGGAATACCTCTCATCATCATCCTGAATCTTGACCCCGATAAACATGTAAAAACTGACTTCCAAGGTTGATTTTCTTTTGACCTCATACAAAAAGATTTGGTTTCAAATGTCCCTGCTTAACCACGTAGACATTCCAAGTTCATGCTTTCCTGGAAGCTAAAGGGTCCTGGTTGCTTAAACCAGTCTCCAAAGTGCGGGGCACAGATTCCTGGAGGAAAACAAGACAATCCATTGAAAGATGTTAGGGAGGGGTACCTGGGTGGCTCAGTCAGCTAAGTATCTGACTCTTGATCTCAGCCCAGGGCTTGATGTCAGGGTCTTGAGTTCAAGCCCCACATTGGGCTCTGTGCTGGGCATGAAGCCTACTTAAAGAAAAAAAAAATGTTAGGGAAAAAAATGCTAGAACATATGGTTTATTTTATATTATTCCTTTATTTTTCATTTTTTGTGCATGTTTCATAATATAATAAGAAATTACAATTGTATTTTTATATCCAATATAAAAAAATATACATATTTGGAGAGTATATGCTCAAGTAATTTTACAAATAGGAGTGTTACTATAGTCAAATTGCAATTGTTTTATTTTAAGATTCTTTCTAGACTTAAACTTCCAATGATTAAACATTATTTAAGCACTTTAAATGATCTTAATGTATGATAGAAAAGAACGTTGTAGACATATCTTGTTTTTTTCAAATGCTTCAGGAAAGCATTAGAAATCAGTGTTTTTTTAAAGTCTGAGATGAAATTATATTGTCTAAACTATTCCATAGTTATTGTCCAAAACTGTTGTGTGTAACCACATCCCACTTATTTTTTTTCCAGACTTTCCTGAAGGAACGCTTTGACAGTGAAGAAATCAAGCCTGATTTATGGATGTCCTTAGAAGGTGGAAGTACTTGTACTGAGTGTGGCATTCTTGCTGAGGACACTGCGCTCTATTTTGGGGGCTCCACTGTGAGACAAGCTATTACTCAAGATTTGGATCTCAGAGGGGCAAAGTAAGTCATTTTTTGTTATTTTTATAACAGTATAGCAAATTGGCCCCAAAGTAAGGAACACTGTTATGGAAGAAGTTGTTACCCGGGACTTGAGGAGACTATTTGTTCTAATTAACCATTCTGATGGATAATATGTGCTTGCATTCAGATTCCTGCAATACTGGGGGCGCATCGGTAGTGAGAACAACATGACCTCCTGTCATCGGCCCATCTGCCGGAAGGAAGGCGTGCTGTTGGACTACTCTACCGATGGAGGCACGTTTCAGGGGTGAAAGCCACACCTTGGGGCAGATTCCCAAATTACATCCAGTGCCCCTCAGAACAGTGGCTGCAAAGCTTTGCTGACTTTGCAGTGAAAATAGTGAAAGTCACAAAGAGAAAGCTACAGCTCTTCGTCACATTACACTTTTCAAATATGTGACTTGTGTGTAACACAAAACCTACCCATAAGGGGATAAGAGAGAAATCACATTTAAAATTAAAAAATAAAAATAGATAAAAAATAAAATTAAAAAATAAGCTCCAATCATTATGAATAAAGAAAATTTTCTGTGTTTAACTGAAGCTTGATTATAAATGATACAATTAAGAAATAAATTTTATATAGTTTTCTAAGTAAGATCATTTTTAAAAACATTTTAAACCATTTTTAAAAGCCTCTGTGTGAACAAGCATATAATAAATCTACAAGAAAACTTTACTGTGAAAGATGACAATCTGAATTCATGAGGCTGTCAGAGGATATTTTAATAAAATTCTGTTTCATTATTTTGAAATAGCTGAAACCAGATCAAAAATAACATGAAGTCCTTAGAAAATAAGTTTTAGCAGATAGGTATCATTTTTATAACTAGCAGAGAAATAGATGACCTTAAAGTATTTTAGCATATTCAAAGGTGTTTCCTTAAGTAATTTAAACATCCCACCTACAATCTTATCAATTAATAAGAGGAAAACTTCTTCTCAATCCAACAAAATAAAAATTGCCTAGAATTAAAGTAGCTAAATTAAAATTTTAAATCACTAGGTGTTCCTGTCCAGAAATATGCAAAACATGGATATATCTCATTATTTATGAAAAATAATACACATAGCAATGTACAACAAAATTGTAAGAGCAGAAAATACATCATTTTTACTTCAGCGTTTTTCTTTTTGGCCAAATATTTCTAAATACCCTTCCCCTGATACACAGTCTCATTTGGAAACAGTGATAAACACTTATATTAAAGTCAGTGAAATCAATTCTCATTTCCTGGTTGAAGATTTCTTTGGGAAGCTTATGGTAGCTGTAGTATACTGTCGCTTTGTGGAGGTTTTCCCAGATATGTTACTGCGTTGGTGTATTTGTTACTATAGGAATTACTTGGACTTTGCTCCACGAGATGGATTACCAGAAATACATTTCTGTTAGACACGACTACATACTTCTTCCTGAGGATGCCCTCACCAACACAACTCGACTTCGCTGGTGGCAGCCTTTTGTGATCAGCAATGGACTTGTAGTCTCTGGAGTGGAGCGTGCGCAGTGGGCGCTAGACAACATTCTGATTGGCGGAGCAGAAATCAATCCCAGTCAACTGGTCGACACATTTGATGACGGTAAGAAACCAGACATTCGAAAGTCTTTTTTGTGAGCCTTTTGTCTGCTTGTGTCTTTAGATGAGTGACTCCATGAAAAGCATTCAGAGGAGTACCTAGCACATATTCACTGCTCAACAAATGTTAGCCAGTATTTTACCCAGTGGTTTATGAATCTTCAAGATTAACTGTTTGTTGAAATGTCAACTGATAATTTAATATATTCTGTTAAAGACAAAGTATCTAGCTCTGAATATAATTTGAAATGTCAGTATCCAAAATAATTCTAGTTTCTTTAGGAATTTCTGTACCACAGAGATGCACATTGCCTTGTTTTAAAAGTATACCAAAAATTTTATAATGATACAAGTCAACCAGATTAGTAATTAAATTTTTTTAAGTTGGGTAATCATGCTAGCATTTAATAATATATTCTAAATTTGATTAATCATTTTGGATTTATACATTATATCAATTAAATAAAAATCAATCTTAAAGGGTAAGTGAAAAGGCAGAGTATAGACATTTCAGTAACCTGACAATAAACTGATCAGTTCAAGAGAATAACATGCCATCTTGCTTCCAATTTACCTTAACAGAAGGCACTTCCCATGAAGAAAACTGGAGTTTTTACCCTAATGCAGTAAGGACAGCAGGATTCTGTGGCAACCCATCCTTCCACCTCTACTGGCCGAATAAAAAGAAGGACAAAACTCACAATGCTCTCTCCTCCAGAGAGCTCATTATACAGCCAGGATATATGATGCAGTTTAAAGTAAGGGGAAGTGGCTCTTCAAAACAGAATATGGTGTTACATTTGGGGATGGAGGACGGGAAGAATGCTTATTTGAACAACTACAAGGAAATGATTGATTGCATTCATTAAAAGAGACTCTGTCTTATGAGTAAAGCAAGTGATCTTTAGCAAAGGCCTTTATCAGATAGGATTATTTGAGCATAGGTAAAATCAATTAGTATATTGGGATATAGCAAGAAATATAACTGTATTATATTTCATATATGGAATCTTGAGTTGTTTCCCAGATCTTAGAAATGAAAAGCTCATATACGTGCCTCTGCCTATTTCTCTTTCTCTCTCTCTCCTTCTCCCTTTTCCTCTCCCCACTCTCCCACAGTTTCTGTACCTCTTTTCTCTTACTCTACACTGATTTCATATATCAAGCCACTTTGCTTCTTTATCTATCCTTTTCCATCATGTCTTTCTATTTTCTTTTTGTCTCTGATTTCCAAACACAAACATGTCCTGTAACACAGCTGGAACGGCCCAAATCCTTAAATTTAAAAAGGACTCTCAAATCTTTCACATTGCATATTTTACTCATAAAGAAGGATAGAAGGGAAGTCAGAGGAGATAATTAATAGATAATCAGAGGGAAAGATAAGGTGATATCAATTAATGTCTTTCTCATTACAAAACACATTTTAAAAAAGGGGGGGTGTATTACAGGGGCGCCTCGGTGGCTCAGTTGGTTAAGCATCTGACTTTGACTCAAGTCACGATCTCATGGTTCGTGGGTTTAAGCCCCGCATCAGTCTCTCTTCTGTCAGCATGGAGCCTGCTTCAGATCCTCTATCTCCCTCTCTCTGCCCCTCCCCCACTCATGTGCACTTGCTCTCTCTCTCTCAAAAATAAATAAAATATTTTTTAAAACAGTATTACAGAAATACACTTTGTTACTAGATCATTTTAAAGACAAACATTGGTTGTTTATTTAAAACATTTACTTAAATGTTTTAAAAAGATGTCCTTATTTAAAAAGATGCCCTGCAATGATGGTTAATAGTAAGAATGATTTCTAGCAAAAATAAAAATGTATTCACAGCTGGTAGGAGAGAGAAATGGGGAGTTATTGTTTAATGAGTATAGAGCTTCAGCTTTACAATATTTAAAAGTTCAGATCTGTTGCAGAAAGAGGCAACATACAGATATTTGCTGTGTTCCTCAGTTTTATGTTGAACTTTCCTTAAAAACTGAAGGGTGAGACAGTCTCCCCAAATGCAACCACCCCCTTAGGACTAACCTACCTTAGTGGCATGAAGGATGCTCAAGGCCATATCCAGTGTTACACCGTCCATAATTCCAAGCCACATCCTTTAAGGATGAAGATTTTCCCTCTAGTAGGCCCACACTGGGCCCCTATCAAAGTCATCATGTTTGATTGAGTTGACTGGAGCCTCCTTTTTTGCTGCCTCTGTCGACCGAGAGCTGAAGAGATGGACATTTTCTTCTCTAACCAGATCAATTTGTTTAAGAAAAGAAAAAAGTTTGTCCCCAGAAATGTAATACTTAAAGTATCACTCCTAAAACTGCATTTTTGTAAGTCACCATAGACTTGCTAACCTGCATTCCACAGCTTCACCCATTTCTTCTCTCTCCTTCCCTCTCCTTACCCACCGGACACTGCTGTCCTTGCCCTCCAGCTGCTGCCATGCTCTGTCCCATTGGCTCCCGGTTCTCTGCCAGTTCTTCTCTTACCTCCTTGG
This sequence comes from Cryptoprocta ferox, assembly GCA_028646485.1. Classification (NCBI taxonomy): domain Eukaryota; kingdom Metazoa; phylum Chordata; class Mammalia; order Carnivora; family Eupleridae; genus Cryptoprocta; species Cryptoprocta ferox. The sequence continues at coordinate 37,450,725 of CM053559.1, read as the reverse complement.
TACCTACTTCTGACCCCTTTTTTAGTTCTTCTTCCTTCTGCCCTCTAGATGTCAGCATTTTGTAGCACTTCCTGGCTCTCTTCACTCTTAGATATTCTCACCACTGGGAATTTCATTCATCCTTTGGCTTCTGATATATCTTTAAGACCAGCTCCCACATCTGCATATCCAACGTCGACTGGGTCACCAACAGTTAATTCAGTGCCTTCACATTTCTGTGTACATTTCTACACCTTCGTCTCACCGGCATCCCAGATCAACGTGTCTAACGGTGAATTTCTTATCTTCCCTCTCCCTCCCAGCTCCTCTTTTGGATTCTCCTGTTTCTGTTGATGAGACTACTTTTGACTTATTCATCAGCTTTAAAAGTTGAAGAGGTCTTTGATTTTTTACCTTTCACTTTTCACGTCTAATCATTTACAGCCTTTTGATTCTAATTTCTAGTGTTCCAGGCACCCATCCCATCTTCTCTGTTTGCACTATTACCACCTCCATTCTGGCCCTAATTAGATCAATAGTCCAGTTGATGAGTCTTTCCATCTCTTATTTCTCTCTACTCCCACCTGTCTTGAACAGCACAGACTGATCTTTACAGAGCACAGCTCTGGGCACATCATTCCATTGTTCATAAACCTTTATTGACTCCCCTTGCCTGTCAAATTAAGGTCAAAACCCTTAGCTCAACTGATCTCTCTCACCTTCTCTCCCAGTATTCCATACTCTCTACACTTGGACCAAAACATACCACATGTTCTGCTGTAGACATGCCACAGTGCCTTTCCACCTCTCAGAGTCTTCCCATTCTCCAGAGGTGGCTCACATGCACGCTACCTGATGAATTCTTTTCTGTTTATTTCTTTAATTGAAGTATATTTGACATACAACTTTGTGCAAATTAAAGTTGTGCATGTTGATTTGATACATAGATATAGTACATATACTATACATACATACAAACATCAAATACATACATATATACATCAAATCAATATATACATAGGTGTATTTATATGTGGTGTATATATATATATACTATGTATGTATTATATATATATATGTAGTAATATGATTGCCATTATAGTTATTGTTAGCACCTCTGTCATGTCATCATTTCTTTCTTGTGTTTGGAATAATTCAGATCTTCCACTTCTGATGAATTATTTTTTAATCCACTTAATCAAATATAATCTCTCCTTCCTATGAAGCACCACAGCATTTTAGTTGTATCTTTTATGATTTCCATTTCCATTATTGGAATGTGCTTCTTATTTGCTCTCTGAAGCCAGGGCTGTTTATTCCTGTATGGCCTGAAATTTTTAGCACTCACCTTCCCCAGTATCAGCATTAAAAAGGGACATGTTGATTAAGTAGATGATTAGGACTTAAATTTAAATCACGAAGGTTTTGTAGCACTTATGCATTATTAATGACTCAAACATTTAATTGTATATAATATGGAAATCTTTAATTCATATGGAAATGGAAAAACCCTAAGAATGAATATTAAGTAATTAAAAATTGCTATTTTTAATTATAAATAGAAATTCACTAGTAACATCAGGAAGTTAGAATATCAGTGAAAATGTTTTGAACCAGTGATACTTTGACTTTCTTTCCATTAATTCTCCAAATGTTACTTTACTTTTGGTCAAATTATCTTTCCCAAATTTATGATTAATATGTTGTTATATTAAGTAAATAGAAATAGTACTTTTGTTTCTTTGTTTGTTTTACTACTTAGCCATGGATATCATTCTATTTGCAGCCAGCTCTGATTGGCATGGAATGCCTTTTTCTTTTGGAAAGGCATCTGAGTCAGTCTTACCAAAACTGCCGACTTGGCAGGTAGAAAACCTGGAGAACAGTAGCATAATCCAGAAATATTAACATTAGATAGATATATAGGTAGATAGAAAAAGAAAGAGAGAGAGAGAGAAGAAAAATAGGCCTGGTCATTTCTGTACAAAAACTTTTATGTCTTTGAGAAAAAACTTTTCTCAGAAGTTAAGAGCGTGCTGTTTTGTTTAACTTTTTTAATTTTTATTATTGAAGTATAATTGACATACAATGTTATATTAGTTTCAGGTGTACAACATAAGTGATTTGACATTCTATACATTACTCCATGCTCACCACAATTAGAGTACTCATTATCTATCACCTTAAAATGTTATTACAATATTTTCACCTATTTCATCCATTCCTTCCACGCCTCTGGCAATCACCAGTTCGTTCTGTGTATTTATGAGTCTATTTCTATTTGTTCATTTGTTTGGTTTTTTAGATTTCACAAATACGTGAACTCATATGGTTATTGTCTTTCTCTGTCTGACTTACTTCACTTAGCATAATACCCCTACGTGCATCCACGTTGTCACAAATGGTAAGATCTTATTCTTTTTCATGGATGAGTAATTAATATTCCATTGTGTATACACCCGATATCTTTATCCATTCATCTATTTATGGACACTTGGGTTGCTTCCGTATCTTAGCTATCATAAATAATGCTGCAGTAAACATAGGGGTGCATATATCTTTTTGAGTTAATGTTTCCATTTTCTTTGGTCAATACTTAGCAGTGGAATTACTGAATCATTTGGTATTACTATTGTTAATTTTTTTTGGGAACCTCCATATTGTTTCCCATAGTGGCTGTACCAATTTACATTCCCACCAACTGTGCACAAGGGTTTCTTTTTCCCTACATCCTCACCAACACTTGCTATTTCTTATCTTTTTGATACTAGATATTCTGACTTGTGTGACATGATATCTGTCTCATGGTTTGATCTGTATTTCCCTGATGATTAGCAAATTTGAGCATCATTTCATGTGTCTGTTGGCCATCTGTATGTCTTCTTTGGGAACATGTCTGTTCAGGTCCTCTGCCCATTTTTTAATCAGATTTTTTTTTTTTTTTTTGGTTTTGAGTTGCATAAGTTCTTTATATATCTTGGGTATTAACCCCTTATCGGATATATCATTTGCAAATATCTTCTCCCATTTACTAGATTGCCTTTTTGTGTTGTTGATGGTTTCCTTCATTGTGCAAAAGCTTTTTATTTTACTGTAGTCTCAATAATTTATTTTTACTTTTTCCCTTGCCTGAGGAGACATATCCATTAATATGTTCTTAAGGCTGATGTCAAAGAGATTACTGCCTATGTTTTTTTTAAGGAATCAGTCTCACATTTAGGTCTTTCATCCATTTTGAATTTATTTTTGTATATGGTATAAGAAAGTATACAGTGTCATTCTTTTGCATGTAGCTGTCCAGTTTTCCCAGCACCATTTGTTGGAGACACTGTCTTTTCCCCATTGTGTATTCTTGCCTCCTTTGTCATAGATTAATTGACCGTATTAAGTGTGGGTTTATTTCTGGGCTCTCTGTCCTATTCCATTGATCTGTATGTCTGTTTCTCTGCCAGTACCATACTGTTCTGATTACTACAGCTTTGTAGTATATCGTGAAATCTGGAATTGTGATACCTCCAGCTTTGTGTTTCTTTCTCAAGAGTCTTGGGGTATTTTGTAGTTCCATAGGATTTTTGTTCTAGTTCTGTGAAAAAATTCTATTGGTAGTTTGATACAGATTGCATTGAATCTATAGATTGCATTGAGTGGTATGAACATTTTTAACAATGTTAATTCTTCTAGCCCATGAGCATGGTACATCTTTCCATTTGTTTACTTTATCTTCAGTTTCTTCCATCAGTGTCTTACAGTTTTCAGAGCATAGGTTTTTCACCTTGATTAAATTTATTCCTAGGTATTGTTTTTTGTTGGTACAATTGTAAACGAAATTGCCTCCCTAATTTCTCTTTCTGCTGCTTTACTATTAGTATATAGAAATGCAACACCTTTCTGCATATTAAATTTATACCCTGAAACTTTACTGAATCCATTTATCAGTTCTAATAGTTTTTCAGTGGAATCTTTAGGGTTTCCTATATACAGTATCATGTCAACTGCAAAGAGTGCAGCTTTACTTTTCCTTCCCAACTTGGATGCCTTTTATATTTTATTCTTGTCTGATTGCTACAGCTAGAACCTCCAATACCATGTTGAATAAGCAGTGAGAGAGGATATGCTTGTCTTGTTCCTGATCTTAGAAAAAGAGCTCTCAGTTTTTCACCATTAAGTATGATGTTAGTTGTGAGTTTTTCACATATGGCCTTTATTATGTTGAGGTATGTTCCCTCTAAACCCACTGTCTTGAGAGTTTTTATCATGAACGGATGTTTAATTTTGTCAAATGCTTATTCTGTATCTGTTGAGATGATCATATGGTTTTATCCTTTCTCTCCTTGATGTTATGTATCACATTGAGTTGCAAATATTGAACTATCCTTGTATTTCTGGAATAAATCCCACTTGATCGTGTTGAATGATTCTTTTAGTATATTCCTGAATTGATTTTGCTAATATTTTGTTGAGTATTTCTGCATCTATGTTCTTCCTGGCTGGCTCAGTCAGTGGAGCATGCAATTCTTGATCTCAGGGTTTTGAGTTCAAGTGCCACTTTGAGTGTAGTTTTCTTTTTCTGAATGGCCTTGTAGAATAAAATTGGAAGTTGTCCTTCCTCTTTTATTTTTTGAAATAGTTTGAGAAGAATAGGTATCAATTCTTCTTTAAATATTTGGTATAATTCACCTATAAAGCCATCTGGGGGAACTTTTGTTTGTTGGGAGTTTTTTGATTACTGATTTAATTTTGTTACTAGTAATCAATCTATTCAAATTTCATCTTTCTTCCTGATTCAGTTTTGGAAGATTGTACGTTTCTAGAAATGTATTCATTTCTTCCAAGTTGTCCAATTTTTTGGTATATAATTGTTCATAGTATTCTCTTATAATCTTTGCATTTCTGTCCATTGTTATTTCTCCCCTTTCATTTCTGATTTTATTTATTTGAGTCCTCAACTCTTTTTTTCTTGAGGAGTCTAAGATTTTGTTTATCTTTTCAAACAACTAGCCCTTGGTTAGAAATAGTACTTTTTGGGTGCCTGGGTGGCTCAGTTGTGAAGCTTCTGACCTCGGCTCAGATCATGATCTCACAGTTGGTGAGTCCCACTTTGGGTGAGCACAAGTCCCGCTTTGGGTAAGCATGAGCCCTGGGTGAGCCCTGCCTCTCTCTCTCGCTCTCTCTCTCTCACCCTCCTGGGATTCTGTCTGTCCCTACTCACTTGCTCCCTCTCTCTCTTAGAAAGAAAGAAAGAAAGAAAGAAAGAAAGAAAGAAAGAAAGAAAGAAAGAAAGAAAGAAAAGAGGGAGGGAGGGAGAGAGGGAGGGAAGAAGGGAAGGAAGAATACTTTTTTAAACCTTAATTCTCATCTCCACACAGAGTTGCATGTTTTTAACAGAACCCAAAAAAACATATTGTTGGTGTTCAGTCAGGCTGCTCCATAAAAGCTTCTCTGAGTATTTGTCGATTATTTATTAGAGTTACAATTTAGAGAGAGGGAATTTCTAATTAATCATAGGTATTTATTCTTCCCAGTACATATTTGTTGTGTATGTTTGTTTTAGATTGTGGTGGGTTGTGAAGCTACTTCTTGTGGTGATCTTCATTCTGTGATGTTGGAGTACACTAAGGATGCAAGGTTTGTGAAATACTTTTTTACATTCCTCCAACTTGAATACTTCAAATGGTTGTCTCTTTTTAAAGCAACTACCTACAGAGGAGCAACCTTTTATATTGAAAGTATAGTTCTCAGGGGTGCCTGGGTGGCTCAGTGGGTTAAGCATACGACTTTGACTCAGGTCATGGGCTCCTGATTCGTGGGTTCAAGCCCCATGCTATTAGGGGAGGGCCTGTTTCTAATCCTGTGTCTCCCCCTCTCTGCACCTCCCCCGCTTGGGCTCTTTCTCTCAATATCTCTCTCTCTCACTCTCAAAAAAGAAACATTTTTTAAATATAGTTTATTGTCAAGTTGGTTTTCATATAACACCCAGTGCTAATCCCAACAAGTGCCCTCCTCCATGCCCATCACCCATTTTCCCCTCTCTCCCACCCCAATCAACCCTCAGTTTGTTCTCAGTAAAAAATAAACATTTTTTATGGGACATCTGGGTGGCTCAGTTGGTTAAGCGTCTGACTTCAGCTCAGGTCATGATCTTGCCCTTTGTGAGTTTGAGCCCCGCATCAGGCTCTGTGCTGACAGCACAGAACCTGGAGCCTGCTTTGGATTCTGTATTTCCCTTTCTCTTTACCCCTCCCCCACTCACGGTCTGTCTGTCTCTCTCTCAAAAATAAATAAACATTAAAAAAAATTTTAACAAAAATAAACTTTTTTAAATGAACTAATTATATTCTAAAAAAGAATAGTTTATGTTTATTTCCCATATGTTAATTTCATTTATATAAAATTTACATGTATGTCTTATTTTCAAATTTTTCCTTCAAACCAAGAGGAATCATTTTTCATAATAAGTTGGCTGCAAGCCAACAAATGTTTTTATTTTAAAATAAGTAAGATAATATGTTTGTCCTCAAGTAGAATTCTCTTTTATTCATGTTGCTCATTTTCAACCAACCTTAATGAGAATTCGAAATAAAAGATCTAAGTATGCTTCAGCCAGAATCATGTGTCCTAAAGCACAGTGAAAGTCTGACGCTGTGCAATGGCCTTATTAGGGTGTTGATAACCCTCTCTCACACCACCGCTCTTGAAAATGAATTACGCGGGGTTACGTTTGGGTAGACAGAATTTTGTCAGTCAGCTCCAGGTGTATTTCCGGTAATTTACCAGAAGCCACTAGAATGCAGCACTATGCATGCTATTATTTTATTCTATTATCTGTGAGTATATTCTTGGGCTTGTAAAGAATTAGAATATATCTTATACGAAGTTATTTTCAATTTTTTTCATTGTCTATATAAATATATAAAGGAAGTACAAAACTTGCATAAAAAATATCTCAATTTAGGGGCACCTAGGTGGCTCAGTCAGTTAAGTGTCGGACTCTTGATTTTGGCCCAGGTCATGATCTCACAGTTGGTGGGTTCAAGCCCTGTGCTGGGCTCTGTGCTGACAATGTGGAGGCTGCTTGGGATTCTCTCCATCTCTCTCTTTCTCTCTCTCTCTCTCTGCCTCTCCGCCACTCTCACATACTCTCTCTTTCTCTCTCTCAAAATAAATAAATAAACTTAAAAAAAATACCGCAATTTAACCCAACCCCAAAGTGTTACGTTGACATTAGACAGGTCATACGTTTCTCTTCAGAGTTGTCTAACACAGCTCTGTGGTTTCTGCAGGTCTGATTCCTGGCAGCTCGTGCAGACCCAGTGCCTTCCTTCCTCTTCCAACAGCATTGGATGCTCCCCCTTCCAGTTCCATGAAGCCACCATCTACAATGCTGTCAACAGCTCAAGCTGGAAGAGAATCACCATTCAGCTGCCTGACCACGTCTCCTCCAGGTAAGTTACATCCTAAGGTTAACTTTCTGGAATTATCTGGCAGTGTCTGTAGAGCTCATGCAGTGACCTGAAAACAACTGAGGCCAGAGATCTCATTACAGCTCTAGTAACCCCTCCCTCCTTTCACCAACCCATGTCCCAAAATGGCAGTCACATGCCCCAAGAAGAAATAGGAAGACATAGGATCTTTTTTGTAAATGGTACAGATATCAAATTTTTTTTTTATGAAATACCACAGCACATGCCACACTCAGTCACAGGCCCCAAATCACAGACGCTCAAACAAAGACGTGGAGTTGGCCCCATATCTGTGCCAGTGTTCTGTGATTCCCAGACGCTGCACTGCTCATCCCATATACAGATACCCTCTGGGGTATGGGTTACACAGAGCCACGGGATAAACATAACAGAGTGCCATGTTCCTAGAGGAGCATTCATTTTACTCAAAGATCTGGAACACAGAATAGGAAATTTGTGAACACATAACACTTTCAGGGAAGGTACAGGCTTCCAGATTGGCACTTTGGGGTATATTCCCAGAGTCTGAGGGTTACACGTTCACTCACCTCTACTTGGGTGTTTCAAGGAGAAGTCTGGAGAAGAAATCCTTCTCTCAGAAATAGTCCCAGGGCTGAAGGCTGCACACCGCTAGGGGAAATAACAGCCAACTGATTCCCTTCTGCTTTCTGTGGGACTTTTCAGTGCAACACAGTTCCGCTGGATCCAGAAGGGAGAAGAAACTGAGAAGCAAAGCTGGGCGATCGACCACGTGTACATCGGAGAGGCTTGCCCCAAGCTCTGCAGTGGGCATGGGTACTGCACCACAGGCGCTGTCTGCATATGCGACGAAAGCTTCCAAGGTCTGCATCCCAGGCTGTAGTTTTTAACACGGGAGATCATGAGATTCTCCTCATCTCAACATGTACACAGGGGTCACTAGGAAATCGATGAAAATGCCTGCTGGAGGGATTTGGGATAGGTGACACACTCTTTGATCACAGATTTATTTACTGATTTTTGGAATGAAGTATCAAGGATAATTTTCTGCTGTGTTCCTTGATATTTTTTTTACATTTATTTATTTTTGAAAGACATAGAGAGACAGAGCATGAGCAGGGGAGAGGCAGAGAGAGAGGGAGACACAGAATCCAAAGCAAGTTCCAGGCTCCAAGCTGTCAGCACGGAGCCTGACACAGGGCTCAAACTCACAAACCATGAGATCATGACCCAAGCCAAAGTCGGATGCTTAACTGAGTGAGCCACCGAGGTGCCCCGCTCCCTGAAGTATTTTTTTTAATGCAAAATTCTATAGCACCTCACATTCCCCATCCTCCATATAATTTTCTGCCCCAACCACTACCCCCCAACACTTTATTTCCACTTTGGAGCCTCTCTGCTTCCTGGCCTAGCTGCCCATCCCTGGATACTTTGTCAGTATTCCTTCTTTATCAGTTTTTCCAACAGCATCTGCCACAGTCCTTCCAAGATATAGCTGACGAGTCAAGATATTCTCGTTTCCAGGTCACTCTGTCACACACGTACACACATACACACACACACACACACACACACACACACACACACCCATGACTCAAAAAAATACATTTTTACTGCTTGAGCTTCTAGAAGCTGAATTTACAGTTTGGGACAAAGTATCTACTCAACCCCTAACATCTTAGGAAATTGCCCTCTTGGCCTGATAGAAGGCATACAGCCTGCTTTCCTTTGATGCAATGTTTCCAACAGGTTTCTACTGTTACAAAGCTTGCATAATTGCCATTATATCCTCAGAGCCTAATACTTGGCATATAGCAACCCTCAATAAATCTTTTTTGAATAAATTCTTACGTTGCCTTTAATTTTACTATTTACACAATGCCCACCAATTTAGTTACCGAAATCATTTAGTACTAATGAGATCCCCATAAGTCAGCTATGTTTATATCATTATTCCCACCTTACAGGTAAAGAAACTGAGACTCAGAGAACTTAAGTGACTTGCCTAAGGTGACACAGCTAGTCAGTATCAGAAAGAAGACCATTACTCAGGTTGTTCTTTCCAGTCTCATAATTGAGAGATTTATCCAATGAGGAGCAGGGTAAATGTACAATGTAAAAATCCACAGATCTGACTTCTGAAGTCAAATATGATTTCTTGGTTGATGCTATTTCCTTGCCTCCAAATGAAATGAGTATAATTTATGTAGACTGCTGCACGTCTCTCACGTTAGAAATTACTTGGCAGTCATCTTTTCCTCTATTCTTATTACCGCTGAGACCAGCTGGATCTGCCCATGTATTAGCTGGAGAATTTGAACATTAGTCAAATGAACAAATCAGATGTCTCACAAGGAGTCCTCGATGTCTGGAATTTGCCTGCTCCCCTGATCCAACAGAGCTATGACCTTTTAATTTGGAACTATTGCAGATGTTAAGGAAAGTTGTGCTGTTCAAATCAAGGGCAAATGGAAGCACATGCACATTTGCTAATGTACTGTTTTAAATGCCGGTATTTCAGCTCGGTGGTCTCATACTTCCAATCTATTCGTTATTCATTCATTTATCTCATCTTGTTATTGCATATCTTATATGTGCTAAGTCTTGTGTTAGGTGCTAGAATCTAACAATGAATAAAATGCAGACTCTGCTCTCAAGAATCAAGTATAGATCTGGAAGAAGAACATGAATATGACTTGTCTTATTTTGTGCTCCGGGGTTATGCTAGGGAGAAAGAAATAGTGTTGGCCTCTCATGCCAGGGTGAGAGCTCCTTACCAAGACCCATCCTTGGTAAACACGCAGGCACGGCCAGATGCTGTTGGCATTTAAACAATAGATCTACATAAACAATAAGTACATAAGCACCTACATAATTTACTAAACATTGACTCAAAGGTAATGGGATTTTTCAAGAACACAAGCCAATAATTGCTAAAATAAAAAAGAAACATTTATTTCGGGGAGTCTATATCTGTTTAGCATCTTGTCATTCTTACTTGAATGCTTGTTCTTGATCTTTAATGATTCTGTTTTTCATACCTAATGTTTGCAATTATTCCCTTCCCTCTAGGCGACGACTGCTCTGTTTTCAGTCATGATCTTCCCAGTTATATTAAAGATAATTTCGAGTCAGCAAGAGTCACTGAGGCAAACTGGGAAACCATTCAAGGTGGAGGGATCGGAAGTGGCTGTGGGCAGCTGGCACCCTACGCGCATGGGGACTCACTCTATTTTAACGGCTGTCAGATAAGGCAGGCTGCCACCAAGCCTCTGGACCTCACTCGAGCAAGGTAACAAAACTCCTTTGTTGTGCTTCAGACATAATTGGTCACAAGGCTGGTCACTCTCCACTGCCTATTACATAGAATCATGAACTTCACAGCACGGGTGTCACAAAGTGGTGAACACCGAAATGTTATTTGCATTTGGGATGAGGAAGCATTATGTGTTTCTACAACTCAGAATTCAGCTTTGCTTAAGTTTATTGCAGAATTACCTTGTCTTTCTTCACATGCACTGGCTGAGTGGTGGTGACATAGGCACAAGCCAGGAGAAATAGCCAAATATAAAAAATTGATAAGGGGGTGCCTGGGTGGCTCAGTAGGTTAATCGTCTGACATCAGCTCAGGTCATAATCTTGCAGTTCACGAATTCAAGCCCCACATCGGGCTCTGTGCTGATGGCTCAGAGCCTGGAGCCTGCTTCAGATCCTGTGTCTCCCTCTCTCTCTGCCCTCCCCGCTCATACACACACTCTCTCTCTCTCTCTCTCAAAAATAAATAAACATTAAAAATTTGATAAGTATATCAAATCAACATGTCATATGCCTTAAACCTACACAACAGTCAATGTCAGTTATATCTCAATAAAGTTGAAAAAATAACTTAAAAATGTTAAATTGGCTGAAGACATTCTACATAGATAAATTAATGTTGACTGTTTGAAGTATGTAAATATAAATGTGTGTATGAAGTAGATTTGTAGTCAGGCAAACACATACCTGTATTTAGCATATGTAAGTTACAATAAATAGAAGTAGAGGCTCGATGGATGGATCATGGGAACTTTAAATATTCACCTGCTTGAGGAGCTGCTTATTAATGCAAAATAGCATGGTCAGAGACTGTGCAAATTGACCAGGAAAGTGACAGAGAAAAAGAGACCCCAGGAAGGTTGGATTTCCTTCCCCCCGCCCCGGCCTCCCCGGCTCTGTCACTTCAGCTGGTGCAAACATGGCTTTTTGTCTGTGTGATTCAAAAAAAAAAAAAAAAGATTCCGAGGCTTTACGAAGATTGCAGAGTATTGGACCAGAGTATTCACAGAATGCTGGAAAGTGGTCAGTAGATATAAGTATATTGGAGAACAAGGTGTTTAGTTATTAACCAAATGTAGATGTTTACTTAAGGCTTTTCACTTTGCAAAATATTAGTAATGTTTTTTCAGAGACAGAAAGGCAAGTTTAGGATCTTTCACTATGATAAACAATGAGAATATAATTGAGTCCTGCATGGTAATCTTGGAGATGCCAAAATTTTGTTCACCCAACTGTTCTTTCCTATCAAAAAGATGTAGTTAATCTGGGGACAACCCAATGTTTCCTTGACCCCATATACAGCTACAACTAGCTGCTTAATTAACAATTGCACACCATGTTGTTCAAGCAAGTTTGATTTATAAGTTTTGAGTCCACTGCTTTATTTCACCAGCTCCTCTAACTGGGGACTACTCTATTAATTGCCAGGACTCTTATTAGGATAGATTTCCTCTGTAGTTAAAAACTGTTACCTTCTAAGGACAAGGATGTCTGTGAAAAGCAAAAGGATACTTGAAACAGAATAGCAGACATGGTCCAGAGCCGTGGACCAGGTCTAACTCAGTTTTCCCTCCACTCTGATCTCCAAACATCCTGTCCTAAAATAGACATGGTGATTTATCTTTGTGCAGATGCTATTCAGCTTGGAGCTATTTGTAACAACAACAAAAAAGTATAAATATTGTGGTTTTATTCCTTGTCCTCTCTGTATCCTCATGCCTATTTGGCCCATATTACCTTTCAGAGAATAGAAGATATTTCAGGTGAAATGCTCTAACAGGATGAGAGGAGCACAGAGCTTTGAAAGTCAAAATTGTTTTCTCTGTATTAGAACACCAGCCTTCTGAGAGTATTTCCCATATGTGTGATGTAAAATATAATATTAATAAATTTTATTATTAGTATGATTCAGTCATAAGACTGGATCCTTCTCTTTCTACTCTGTGACCTCAGGAATTATGGACCTTAGGATCAAGAAAGGTAAAAAAGAAAATTAGAAAATATAACTCTTTCAATACCACCTGACGCTCGTTTCCCTGTGTTTTCAGCAAAATCATGTTTGTTTTGCAAATTGGGAGCACGTCACAGACAGACAGCTGCAACAGCGACCTGAGTGGCCCCCACGCCGTGGACAAGGCTGTGCTGCTGCAGTACAGTGTCAACAACGGGGTCACCTGGCACGTCATCGCACAGCACCAACCCAAGGACTTCACACAGGCACAGAGAGTGTCTTACAATGTCCCCCTGTAAGTGGCCTGAATGGAAAGGCATAGTCTCATGCAGGATCCTTGAGAATCACAGGGTCTGAGCTAGAAGTTTGGTGAAGTGACTGAAACAACCGCACAGAAGTAGGTGGTAGCAGAGCCAAGACTAACCCAGACCCCCTAAAGTTGTGTCACTGTTTTCTGTCAGCAAGGAACCAGGTGCAACAGGGAATAGAGAATAACAACTAAATGCAAAGGCCCTTTTTTGCGTATTTCCCTTTGAAATTTTTCTGAAGGCAGACAACTATGTCACTTTTGCTTAGCATTGTGCCCGCAGCCTCTAGCACAGTGCCTGTCACAGAAGCCATGTCATGTTCGTTGGCCGAAAACAGGTACCAGCAGGGCAAGGGGAAGCAGGGATGGAGATGTCAAAGTATTACAAGTCCTTGAGGAACCAGTAAAATACTGCTGCTTACGCAAATCCTAGGACCTAAGCAAATGTGAATTCCATACCCTAAATTTTGTCGATTTAGGATAGCCTGTTCTAGTTGAAGTCTGCAAGTCACATACCAAGAAAGTTTAGTTTTCTAGCATCTAACCTCTCTGTCCTTCTGTGACCCAGGGAGGCCCGGATGAAGGGAGTTTTATTACGCTGGTGGCAACCACGCCACAATGGAACAGGTCATGATCAGTGGGCTTTGGACCATGTGGAGGTCGTCCTGTGAGTATCTGATGCATAGCATCCCATGTCCCTTGCAGGAAGCTTTGAAATTCCTTTGATGTGGCATGCTCCTTAATTCAGTAACAACTGCTCCTGATGAGAAGCCCCCACAAGACTTTGGCCTACACTCTTCGGCAACTGCAATCTGTAGCTTAAGTCAATCTGAAAAAGCAAAGTCCCAAATGTGATTGAATGTCCCTTAGAAAACTTCAGTAAGCAAAAGACTTAACGTGTGCATTTGACAACATTCGTTAAATCAGATGAAATGAAAGCCTCGGGCTAAATGGGGAACAGCGTCTCTGCCACATCTGAGTTGTCTTATAAAATGGCATGATGTCCCGCAGAAGAGAAGGGATCTGTACTGGTCGATGTGCAGACTATTTCTAGCGAACGTGCCCAATTACAAACACCTGTCTGAGCCACCGATGCCCGAGGCAGCCTTCCGTTTAATGACGTGGTTGCAATTAGAGCAAGGAGTTTGTGGTTTCAGATTCCTCCCGACCAATCCCAGCCCCTAGCAAGCTGAGGGTGTCCCCTGTGGTTTGTCCCGTAGAATAAAGTTGGCACCACTCTCCCCTTAGGCGGGTTGACTGTTCCACAGAGAGATGACTTGCTTTTTCTTTAACGATCTAGTTCCTGTAGAACTGGAAAGCTTATGTCTCGACGTGTTCGGACTGATGGCTCCGAGTGGTTGGCAAGGAGAGGCGAATCTTCTCGGTAGATAGGTTCAAATGTTCATTCTGTTTACCGGACCAAAAATGAAATCAGTCCTTTGGCTGATTTCAGTCATTTTGAAAGCAAACTTAAATGATTAATTGGTAGGAAAACTACCAGATTTGTTTTCTTTCAATCATAGCCATGAGCTGAATTTTTCAGTCTTGACTTAGCCCTCGTCTTAGTTTTCACCGAGGCACCTGCTTGCATGGCATCCATATCAACCCCCAAATCCAAGAGCAACCCAGTCCCCACACAAGCCCCCACTGTGCGCTCTGCTGCTTTGGACAACTTGCTGGGCTCTGCCTCCACAAGACAAAGTTCAAGTTTAAAATCACAATCCACATTCATTTGGATTTATATATGAGGCTGATGTTTTACTTAGATATTGATTTCCTCAGACGACAGTATTCCAGGAGAATAGAACAAATCCTGGGCTCTAAAATGAACACATACATATGGTAAGGCCAGAGACAGATGTCCAAATAGACCAAGAACCAATCCTAGAGCCTTTCTGCCCTAAATACTCTCCTTTTGGAGCAGCGTTTCTCAATCTGATTGAACATTAGAATCACTCAGGAGCTTTTGGAAGAAAGCATCCCTCCAGATGATTTGATTGAAATTGATCTGCAGTGGGACTTGAGCATCAGTCTTTTTAAAAAGTACCCTGAGCAATTCTAGTAAACTGGTAGAGAATCCAATTTAGAGTCAATAAACACTTTGTATCTTTCAAGTCTCTTGCCAAGACAGTTTACATTAATGGGCCTTCCTGGAAACTTCAAAACTGGACAGTCCTCTAAAGAAGGCAGCTAATACTGCCTGGGGTAGAACGACAGTCTTTAACATGTCATGTGTGTGAGTAGATATTAGAGATTTCTTCTCCTGCCACCCAGCCAAGCAATTTCAGTTATCAGTTTTGGATTTCCAAGGCAGATCATCACCATAATACCCTCCATTGAACAAAATTAAAGAGCGGGTGGAGTCAGCTGTGCAAACATACTCCAGTGGTAGGAAACAGCCCCTTTGCAACTTTGAAGCAAACTCTTCTTCCGTCCCTGTTGACCTGCTGCCTCGGAGTCTCTGAGGGCATCAGCAGAAAGCCTCACCACATAGCTCCCAAGGGACCCTCTTGAATACCTGATGTTGGTGTTAATTTTTATAAGCGGCCACCAGCATCATGCTGTTACCACAAGAATCAAGTTCAGATTACAGGAAATCTATCATATCAATCCTTTTTCTAGAGAAAGAATCTATTTGTAAAGACTTCACTTTTATTCCATCTCCAGAATTTCAGTCCTCTGAAGAATTTATCACTTACCAGGCACCTGTCTGCTCTCACTCTGCATTATTCTTGTAGACTTTCTAGGCACCAAAACGTTTTAAATGAGAAAAGAGCATTGCCACACATGCACAGTGTGCATGATTTGGATTTCATTCGGTGTCTTCTTTCAGTGACTGATTTAAAAATTATAACTCACACACATTACCACATAATTTTTTTGTATTACACAGATAATTTTAAAAGAAAATGCTAGCTCTTTAATGACATGACATTCCAAAATTTTGTTAAAATTAAAGGAGTTACTTTGTTTTCTTTTGTTTCCTTTTTTGGAGAAAGAAACAGAGAAATTATATTTTCAGAATCATCTTTTTGATCTTTTGTTCTTGTCTTAGGATTTAACATTTCTATACCACTGTCCCTTTCCATAGCACTTCTTTTCAGAAGAGTCAAAAGTTTTAAGGCATTCACTAAATAATATTCCCTTGATAGCTCTACAAAATAATCACTTTAAGTCAGTCATTTGATAAGCTTAAAATAAAAAAGAAAGTTCCAGAGAATTCAGAAAAATAAAACAGAATAATTTTCCAAAGGGTCTTTCAACCAAATGAAGCACAAAAAAAGCCAAGATTCGTTTCATGATTCACAAATATTACTAATCATAATTTTGCTACAGCAGGTATATACTTAGAGAGGTAGAATACTCCCATAAACCCCTATTAATCAGAAATATCCTTGAATCCACTATACTTTCATATGATAACATTTAGTAATATAAACTAGCATTGCTAACCCCTCAAGTGTGGAAGAGAGAGGAAACTGGGGTGCAAATCTAAAGAGATACACACCCTACATAACTGATGACTCCAAATATGGCTGCTAATATGTTTTTGCAACTAATGGTTGGAAAACCATTACATTTTTAGAACGTATTTTCTTTTCTGAGTGAAGACTGGCCTTAACCTAGCTTTATTACCATAGTTTTGCTTCTGTGCATGTGCACTAAGGACACATGCTAAAAATCCCTAGAAAGAAAAATTAACAGTCACGCATGGTATCTTGAAAATAACCTCAGTACTGCCCATATTAACTAAGAAGACACATAAATGACTTTGATGAGAACAAATTCAGCACTTTGGAAAATACTTCAAGGTTTAGGAATGCATCCTAAATTGACAACGTACATAACAAATGTTTAACTTAATGGTTTAATTCTACAATACTCCATGTGGAAGGATTTGTGTTTCATAAATATGGATGTACAGAATGACAAGCCCCACATCATAAAGAGTAAAAGCACCATTTAGCACTTAACAAGCAAAGTCACTTGTGCTTTATGCTTGTTTGAGACTGAAATCTTTCCATTCTGGTGATGTTTTTCAATAAAACCTGCCCATGAAAAGCGCTTCATGACAATTGGCTATTCTGGCATAAAACAGATGTACTGAATTGACAGATGACTTTTTCCAGCCTCACTAGCTACCAAAAGGCCTTATTCTGTAAAGTCTGAACGATATAGCAGAACAGAGTCACTGACAATTATGTCAGAAACGTAACGTCTCTGAATTCACTTGCTAGTAGAGAACGTTAGTTTTGCAGTAAATGTTTGTGAACACACTTGGGCAGACCCCTCACAAGATCCATGCTGGTGGGGTTCTTCTTAGGATAAAAGAGAATTTTTGGTCTTAATCGTTTTTGTTGGACACCCATCCTTCTATCCTAAGAATCTCCCTCACCCAACTCTGCATTTCATTCACACATCACATTTTTTTGTGTACGTGTCTAAGTCACAACCTGTCATGTGTATAATGAAGTGGGCCAATTTTTGCATGTGTACCTTGAAAGCAAATGGCTCGGTAAAGAGCCTTTGTGAATTGATTTACTAAGAAAGTGAATTATTACCACATTTACTGGGAATGAAAACCAATATGTTGCTAACTATGGTCTTAAACGCATTTATCAGATTTTAATAATATGACTACCATCATGACCATCCCCTCATGCTATTCATTATCAAAATACTATCACTTTTTTGGCACAAATGATTTATGGAGATGAGCATAGTACATTTGTTGCAAAGCATATTTATCCTTTACTAATTTGACTGCATTATCTGATGTAGAGGACTTCTGTAATTTTTAAAGCCCATTCCTTAATATATTCAGGAATAAGTATTTTCTAAAATGTAAATAACTGAAAAAGCAGATGATAAATTAAGGTTAGTTATTAACTACTACTTTCCTATTTATACTTTATACACAACATTTATGCCAAATGTAGTACTAAGCTACATGTACCTTGACATATGGTTATGAGCAAATATTGCATGTTGCATTACATTAAAAAGTTAAATATATGTATATATCAGGTCTAGGAGAATAAGAAATAACTTGTTTAATTTTTATTTTCAAAAGAGATGAAAAATCCTATATTGCATCTAAACCTGATCAGACTTTTATGACTAATCACAGTGCTGCATGCATTGAAAGGCATTTTTTAACTTGTGTTATATTTCATTATTTGCTGTCATTGGTTTTCCACTAGAGTAAGGTAAGTCCTCTTACTAATTCTGGGTAACTGTTGCCTAATAGCCTCATCAGTGTTACCTAGGTTAACAGAAGTGTTGTAGAAGACCTTTGCAATTAAAAAAGATCTGTGAAAACAAAATTATGTATGATATTGAGATACACTGGGACATTTGAAACCTAGATCATGTAAAGTCAGAGTTCAGCAAAATTGTGGTAATTATTGTACGGGCAATATTGAGCACAACAATAGAGAGCTAATCAGCATTGCTTTATTGGGTAACAAATTTGACTCTGTGCCTGGGACTATATTAGGTGCTTTTGAAATGCTCACAGTTTATAAACTTATTGTGAGAGGAAATTAAAACTAGAGATCAGTGCCAAAGGCCTAGGTGCTCTGATTAAATGTAATGTCTTTCAAAAGATCCATTGTGCTGGAGATGCATACAGATACCTTGACTTTTTAATTCTATTTTAAATTAATAAGCGAATTGGCAGGGGCGCCTGGGTGGCTCAGTCAGTTGAGTGTCTGACTCCTGATTTGAGCTCAGGTCATGATCTCATGATTCACGAGTTTGAGCCCCATGTCGGACTCCACACTAGCAGTGAAAAGCTTGCTTGGGATTCTCTCTCTCAACCCCTGCTCTCTCTCTCTCTCTCTCTCTCTCTCTCTCTCTCTCTCTCTCTCTCTTTCTCTCCCTCTCTCTCTCTCAAAATAAATTAATAAACTTTAAAAAATATTTCAAAAAAATAAGTGAATTGGTAGAAGGTAGTGGACCTATTCATAATATTTGTGAGTTCTAGATCCTATTCTTAGGTAAGATTTGCCTTCTTTTAAGGCATTTGTCCTCCAATGGAGATATTTTAAAACTTGGGAAAGAAGTTAAAATGGTTATATCATTTATTAATCATCTGCATATTATGCTAGAGGTTTTCACTTAATCCTTACAACTCCCTGAGGTACACATTACTAGATATTATTCTCCTTCCCTCTTAGCAGAGAAAATAAGTATGAAATCTTCAACATTTGTGAGATATCTGAGCCTACACTTATTTATATGTAGCCTTCCTGAAAATGCATGGTCTTGAAAATAAAATGTCCAGCATCCTCTATGCAGGGGAGTTTCATTGATTAGTTTGAACAGCGGCTTCTCATCTTATACTTACCAATATTTCTCTAAAAGATGTGACAGTCCACTGGATTCTTATTTCTGCATTCATACAAGGTGTTAATTATTGTATCATATGTTTTGATAATAAATCAGTTACTGATCAGTAAAAAAGCCTACATTTCTAGGAGCTCAAATTACTTCTATCAAGGCTCTACTTTCCCCATTTCTATTAGAAAATCCATTAAAAAGCAATTGAATTTTTTTCATAATAACTAAAGATCTAACATAGTGGCTTCAGGGAAGAGTAATGGTTCAAAATAGAAAAGAGTCTTTCTTGAAAGTTCTTGCAGGATCCATACTTCCTATGCAGAAACAGAGAAGTGTCTTACATTTCCATCAAAGTCTCTAAACTCACTCAGCGATAGTGGAAATTTAAGTTAGCATTTCCAAGATGCCACTGATGTTCATTCTCCCTTCTTTCAATGACCTACAAAGGAGAATTTAAAACTGAACCAACTTCTATGCACAGCCAAAGCAAATCAATATGTCAGGTAGCCTAGTTGATATGCCTTGGGATGAATAACCTGCTTTCATTGGACTTAAATTTTTTAAAAATTACTTTCCCCTGTAATTGCAGGGGAAAAATAAATCTTTAAAATTCCATCACACCAATAATTATTTTGGTAATAAGGTTATCTATAGCTATATATCTACATGTATTAGAAACAAAACTAGGTGGTGCCTGGGTGGCTTTGGTCAGTCAAGCATTGGACTCTTGATTTCACCTCAGGTCATGATCGCAGCAGGTTGGTGAGGTCAAGCCCCACATCAGGCCCTGCACTGACAGCATGGATCTTGCTTGGGATTCTCTCTCTCCCTCTCTCTCTCTCTCTCTCTGTCCCTTCCCCACTCTCTCTCTCTACCCCTACTCTGTTATATAGAAAAGTTGCTTTAAAACCATTAAACATGCACATCCACTTTTGTTAAAAATTAAATGTTCCTTTGTTCCCACATATTGAGGGTCACTTTCATGTCAATCTAGGTTGCATTGAGATAACTAAGTATCTTGAGTGTTCTGAGTTTTTCTTTTCCTATGTAAAATATAAAATATCTTAACTATTTTAAATTCTCTTTGAGTACCGTATACCTTGAAACGTGTTTACAACAGAGTAATTTTCATTGCTTTAACTTTACAATTATTCTTTATCGTTAAAGAGTAATGATTTACAACAGGAATCCAATCAGTAAGTCACCAAAAGTTCAACAAACATGCCTTGACCACTCACGGGTGAGGCAGGAGGCTCAGGGCTGGGGTGTGGGGGTGGGAGGGAATGGGGGACAGGCCACGACACTAACAGAACACAGTTAATCTCCATTCAAAGCAGAAAATGAGCACGATGGGGTTCAAAGTAGCAATAAATAAATGTGAGCAATAGATAAAATGTGATACTTGGGAAAAAATGTAGAAATTTAAGAAGGGATGTAGGGGACGGGTCAGTGAGGCAGATGGAAGAGGTTCAGTGTGAGTTTGAATAGAGCAGTCTGTATGGGAATGTAGTGGAAGAAAGGACTTAAAAAACAATATGATTAAACATGCAGAGGACTTGAAGTATAAGGCTAGGTTGGCTTAGATGTGGCTCTTGTAGACAAGATTGTAAATGGCTTGTTAACAAGGTAGAGTCAGTATTTGGAGGAAAGTTTACTGAACCTAGTGTGCAAAATCCACTGTATATATGTGGAAAGATACACACATACATACATACCACTTCGCGTTCAATGATACTTTCTCAGGATCTCGCAGTTTCTTTTCAGTGGTGTTTTTTCCATAAAGGGAGAGAGTGAGAAGATTAGTTTAGGGGGCCACCATGATAGCCCAGTGAAAAACAAGATGACCTACCGTCCGGGGAGGAAGATGACTGGTATTGGTCCTGGTATTTTGTGACTAAAGAGGCAACAGATTTTTTCTCCTGACAGTTGATTAGTTCAAGACATTAACTCATTGTCCTTTTTTTGTAACTGGACTTTACATAGGCAGCAATTAGTACTTACAGCAGATAATAAATAATAAACTTAATAATATTTAATTGTTATGAAATTATTATAAAACATAATAATATGTAATAATAAATTCACCATCATTCTGTCACCCAGAGTAGAAAGTTATTAGCACCTCAATACAAAACATATATATCAATGTGATGTCAATCTTTTTATCAGGTTTTCGGCACAGGTGTTATTGCTTTTTGATTAAACATATCTGATGACATTGACTTTATGTATTTTCCTTTGAGACATTTTACTATAAATTTTCTTTTCTAATGATCAAACAACTCTAAAATCATCATTTTAAAGGTTTCTGTATGTTACAAATGTTAGTATAATATACTTAATTATAGTATCTAGTATAATATACTAGGTAAAAAAGTATCATTTTACACCCTGCCTGGTATAGTGATCATTAATAACCCAGAACATGTCACCCAGTGCAAAATTACCCCTTTCCTTCTCTTTACCCTAACTCAAGTTCATGTCATGTTAACCTTCATGGTGGAATCATATCACATGACATTATCCCACTCCAGATACATTTTATGTTTCCCTGAAATTAAGGAGGAGAAAACTTGGTGTCCAGATAGTTTTTCAGAGACTCAGTAAATTTGAAAAATATCGATAGGCTCACATTTAAAAACCACATTTTGGGGGTTCCTGAGTAGCTCAGTCAGTTAAGCATTGGACTTCAGCTCAGGTCATCATCTCATGGTTAGTGGATTCAGGCTCCGCGTCGGACTCTGTGCTGACAGCTCCGAGCCTGGAGCCTGCCTCAGATTCTGTGTCTCCCTCTTTCTGCCCCTCCCCCTCTCGCACTCTGTCTCTCCCTCAAAAATAAACAAACATTAAAAAAAAAATTTTAAAGCCACATTTTGATGCCACATATAGATATGTTGTCACTCAGATCAGTATTTGAAAGAGGTATGATTCTTTTCAGTGATGTTATAGATGACGATCCTTTTTAAAGCATACTTTCCATACCAAAACCTTTAACTGCTACCTCTACTAATATTGCACAATTTCCTACCAACTCTTAAAATTCATCTTCAGTACTTTTAGCAGCTCCACATATAATATGTATGTATGCATATGTGTACATACATACATGGAGAAAATATATAACCCGTACACAATTATACATTTAATTACACCTTCTTGGTATTTTATGATCTTTTTTCCAGTCAAGTGTCTTTCTTTTCCATAAGACCATGTTTATAGAGCCTAGATGCTTCTTGTTTGCAGAAGGCTGTGAAACCCAACTTCCTGAGAAAAACTTACTTTCTTTTGCCCCTGAGTCTAATCAAATAGGAAAGTCAAGCTGATTCAGCTAACAACTTTGTTTTTCCTTTGTTTTTGTTTTTAAAGCTTTAAATGAGAATGTTCGCTAAAGGAATCAAATTTTGTTTCCTACTTGTTAAAGATGTGTTTAAATAATGTAATGGGTACAGCACACAATTCCTCTCAAATGAAATCCACCCAAGTAGACGGTTTCAGAAAAAAAGTCCGAGAATGAAATTCAAAAGCCAGAACAGTTTCATTCCACTTTCACTGTGAATCAAGAGAATTTACCGTATTTTCTGGTTTGGAGCTCACTAGTGAACAGAAGGGGATTTCTTCAAGGCCAAAGACAGTGAATACAGGCGTCAACCTTTAGTTTATTCTGTCTTGGGGGAATAATGTCAGCATGACCTATTAACCATGAACATTTTCAAATAAATATCAGGCTAACGTAGAACACAGACAAGATTCTTCTTTCAGTGATGGGACTTACATGCTCTTTCTCCTTTCCCTCTCTGCCTCTATCCTTTCTGATGTTAACAGCACTCGCAAACAAAATTACATGATGAATTTTTCACGACAACATGGGCTCAGGCACTTCTACAACAGAAGACGAAGGTCACTTAGACGATACCCATGAAGAATCAAAAAGTTTATTTTCCTTCCAACATGTGACGTGTTGCTTCCCATTCTTTTAAAATCTCGCACTGCATCTGATATCAGGAAAATTCTGTGAAGGACTTGGTGATTAACGGAAAGACCGAGTGTACACCACTTCCCCACACTGTGAACTAATGACAAGTGACTTATTTTCTCATAAGTAAATGTCTTCATGTTGCTGTGTCCGTGAAAATTGTGATCTGTTGTAATATCAGTTACAGTGGCAGTATTGAAAATAAGAAATAGTTTAACAGGAAAAAAAAGTTTAAGCACAAAAATTTAAGAGATTTTATGTTTAAAATGGCATTTAGTACAGAATTTAACATTCTTGGTCACAAAGCTATTTAAGTGGACTGTATTTCAGCTATGTATCATGTTTTATATGATTAAATTATCATTGTGTGTTCTTTTATGTATTATCTTCTACAGTATAACACATTGACACTGTATTTACTTGTTATGTTGCAATATTTTGCTGCTGAATTTCAGGCTACTTATATTCTGCAGAAAATTCATTGAAATACCTACTCAAGAAGATAGTTGTAAAGATATTGTATCTCCTTTAATATACTCCTTAAAATGTCTGTTGGTTTAGCGTTGTTTTGTGGATAAGAAAAATGCTTGACCTTGAAATATTTTCTACTTAAAAATTGTGGATGAAAAACCCTATCTCCCACAAAGTTCCCAGCTCCTTGTCTAATGATTTTTTAAACATGTTCTGTGGCTGATTTACTAACAGTAACTGCCATTTTGTGTCTGTGGTAACAAGAGTGATTTGTAAAACAGTGGATGTTTTCATTGTGTTCTCTTTGTGGATTGTTTTTCCTGCGGGTCATTCTCATACCTTCTGATGAAGTTGTACCAACACCAGCAACATTGTAATGGCCCTGTAGCCCTGAACTCTCTATTAACCTAACTGAAAGGTTGTACTCTAGGGTGAACCAAGCTAAAAAGCCCATGCTTAAATAAAAATTATGTCCATAAGCCATTTGAGGCTCATTTGTCTTTATTCATGTTTTAATTAAATTTTGTGTCAGATTTGGAAGTCTGATCGATTTTGGAAAAAACAATGTCAGATATATTTACTGGTGTTTTGTTTCATCACTGTTAATAACAATTATGAAGCCTCATTTTGAATTGAGCCATGTTTCTCTTATTCAGCTTTTTCTATTAATCACTCTGTAATTACACTAAGAAAATTCAATAGAGAATTCTGAAAAATTTTTTGTTTCTAAATTCCCCATGTGATAGTAATCATATATTTGTCTTTCTCTGATTGAGTTATTTCTGCTTAGCATAATACACTCTAATTCCATCCGCGTGTTGCAAATGGCAAGATTTCATTCTTTTTGATGCCCAACTAATATTCCACTGTGTATATATACCACATCTTCTTTATCCAGTCATCAGTCAGTGGACATTTGGGCTCTTTCTATAATTTGGCTGTTGTTGATAGCACTGCTATAAACATTGGGGTGCATATGGAATTTAAGAAACAAAACAGAGAAACATAGGGGAAGGGATGGAAAAATAAAATAAAAACAGAGGGAGGCAAACCGTAAGTGACTCAAATACAGAGAACAAACTAAGGGTTGCTGGAGGGGAGATGGGTGGGGAGATGGGCTAAATGGGTGATGGGCGTTAAGGAGGGCACTTGTTGGGATGAGCACCGGGCGTTACATATAAGTGATGAATCACTAAATGGTACTCCTGAAACCAACACTATACTATATGTTAACTAACTTGAATTTAAAATAAATTTTTAAAAAAGAAAAAATACAAATCTCTGTAGAGAGCAGTGTAATATCAGTAACATTGAATATGTTTACAATATCAGGAAGGTTGAATATGTACATATAGCAGGACCCAACTACTTATCGGTATTTATCATAGAGAAACATCTCCCATATGTGTACACGGAGAGATGGATGCAAGACTGTTCACAGCCGCATTGCTTATAATTGCAAATAATCAGAAACAGTCCAAGTGTCCATCAACAAGAAAATGGATAAATGGTGGTTTATTTGTTTGGAAAATATGTTGTTAAAATGAACACAACATGCCCATTAACAATAACAACAAAAAAAGTTGCTAAATTATATACCATGATGCCATTTAATCAGATTTTAAATCTTGCAAACAAATGTAGTTGACTCTTGAACATGGGTTTGAACTGCATGGGTCCACTTAAATATGGATTATTTTTGGATAAATACATTATGGTACTATAAGTGTATTTTGCCTTCCTTATGATTTTCTTGCTTTTTTTTTTTAAGAGAGAGAGCAAAGGAGAGGGGCAGAAGGGAGGGAGAGAATCTTAAGCAGGCTCCGTGCTCAGTGCAGAGCCCAACGTGGGGCTCCATCCCATGACCTTGGGATCGTGACCTGAGCAGAAACCCCGAGTTGAGCTCTGTGCTGACAGCTCAATGCCTGGAGCCTGCTTTGAATTCTGTGTCTCCCTCTCTCTCTGCCCCTCCCCCACTCACACTCTGTCTCTCTCTTTGTCTCTCTCTGTCTCTCTCTCTCTCTCTCAAAAATAAACATTAAAAAAAGTCAAAATAAGACACAGTAAAATATTCAGGTTTGAATGAGTTATGTGTATACAAAAGTGCTTTGTTGGGGCGCCCGGGTGGCTCAGTCGGTTATGCGTCTGACTTCGGCCCAGGTCATGATCTCACACTTGTGGGTTCAAGCCCTGCATCAGGCTCTGTGCTGACAGCTGGGAGACTGGAGCCTGCTTCAGATTCTGTGTCTCCCTGTCTCCCTGCTCCTCCCCAACACACACACACTCTCTCTTTCTCTCTCTCTCTCTTTCTCTCTCTCTCTCAAAAATAAATGTAATTTTTTTTTAAAAAGTGCTATGTTATTATTTACTATTTTCATGTGAAGATCTAAATGTTCTAGCAAGAAAAGAGAAGAATAAACAGGATTTCTCAGGCAGATTCAGTGGGGAGACATATTCAAGGAATGAGAAATAATGTGTAAAAACACAAAGGCAGGAACAAGCCTAGCTCCTTGGGGGAGGGGGGTCTCAGATCTTTTTAATTCAACGAGGGGTTCACAGGGAGCAGCCTAGAGAGATGCAGGAGGGCTAGTCAGGAGGGAGGGAGGGGAGGCAATTTCTCACACCGACAAAATTCAACTTTAACTAGGAGGCACTGGGAAGCTGATAAAGGGTTTGAAGCAGATGACCTTGGATCAATCCCCTCTGACCAAGAGACGGGGAGTGGTTGGAGTCCATTGAGGAAAGAAGTTGGGACACTGGAACGAATGGGTAGACCCAGGACAACAGCTGAAGTATAATTTTAAATTGTCTGAAAAGAATTATACTAAAGACTCAGACTTCTCCAGAGTACCTACAAACTGCTACACACACAAAATATAGTAGTGGATACAAAAAGCAACTACGCATTTATTTATTGTGCAGAAAAAAAAAATCAGCCGTTATTAAAAGAATGCCAGTTGGAGGTGAGAGGGTTTTGTCATTCGTACTGCATCTCCCGTTCAGTCCTCTGGGTGCTTATTAGAAATGAATTTTTACAGTTTGTTTTTAACCCAACATGATGGAAATTCATGCTCTCTTTATAGACATGGGAGACCACGTAGTGATGGTAGAAACGTCTGCCACTCTCCAGTGGTCTTATTACTTGATTTCAGTGTTCGGACCTACTGTCTAGAAATCATGCCAGTACAGCAGAGAAAGAGAAGTTCAGTCGGAAAACAACTTTTTACGGAGAGAGTACTGGTAGAATAATATATGGATATGTATGTGAATAACAAAAAGGCACAGAACTGTGCATAAGAAATATTGCTTCAATAAATCTGGAGACAGTAAACTTCCACCAAAGGTGGAATCCTTAATGTTACCAACCATCCATGGATAATAGACATACTGTGATAAGTTAGACACTTTTAAATACCTCTGCACCTTAATAGAATCTAAACAAATTCTGTTAAGAATCCTTTTAACAGAAACTGTGGTGCCTGGGTGGCTCAGTTGGTTAAGCATCCTGCTTCAGCTCAGGTCATGATCTCACAGTTCGTGGGTTAAAGCGCCACGTTGGGCTCTGGGCTGACAGCTCAGAGCCTGGAGTCTGCTTCGGATTCTGTGTGTGTCTCTCTCTGCCCCTCCCCCACTCACACTCTGTCTCCATCTCTCTCTCTCAAAAAGTAAATAAACATTAAAAAAGAAAAGAAAAGAAACATTTTAACAGAAACTAAACAACGGCCTTAAAGACTAAAGAGGAAACCCAATCACTCCTAATTCTAATATAGTTTCCCTCGCATTCATATTTTAGGTGACTTGAAGTTGATTCTTTGGTCTGCCCCTAAAATTTCTGACTGCAACATTTATATTCTAGCACATTCCATGTTTGGAGTTTGGCAAAACAGCGAAGGAGGTCAGCTGTCTTTGGCCTCTCTCCCTAAGACACACCCCACACAACCAGAACCTGACCAGATGCCTGCAACATAGAAAACCATCTTGGGTCCTAGTCCTACAGATGTTAACCAATTCTCACATGGGACAGCCAGAAAGAGCAACTCAACTTTACTAACCGTCAGACACTGTAGTAGGCTTTGGTCTATCCATCTCTCAAAAATTGTTAATATAAACTTTAACTTTCCCCAACAGATTTGTATTTTATTTATTTTTTAATTTTTACTTATTTTTGAGAGAGAGACAGACCATGAGCAGAAGAGGAGCAGAGAGAGAGGGAGACACAGAATCTGAAGCAGGCTTCAGGCTCTAAGCGGTCAGCAGAAAGCCCGACGCGAGGTTCAAACTCAGGAATCATGAGATCATGACCGGAGCCAAAGTCAGACGCTTAACTGACTGAGCCACCCAGGAGCCCTGGGATTTATATTTTAATAAGTAGTGTTAAACTTCCAGAAATGCTTCAAAATCCAAAAAAATGAGTGTTTTAATGGTGAGATTTCACCATTTGCTTAGATGATTGAGGTAGATATTTTAGCAAAAATGCCATTAAAGTCATCCACTTCGATGGGTCAGACAGCCTGTAAGACTGGACCTACAGATTAGTCTGCTGGACCTGTTTCAAACCCTTAGTTCACACAGATGCTCAGTATTTGATATTTTAAGTACCTACAGTAGCATATCTTCCCAGCCTTGCCTTTTACTGCTATGGTAAGTAGCCTTTCTAATCAAGAAAATAGACCTGATTCTCAGTTGAATGAGACAGGCACTGTCTAAGCCAGAAATAAACAGTTGCATTGATATATTATGCCCATTCTCTGGATGGCACTTTCTTCTCAAGGCCTTATTGCCTCCATGCTGTTTGTGATCCAACCAAGGCCAGGTTTTATGGGCCTGAGTCTCACAGGATTTGGTGGACTCGTTTTAAGAAAAAGAACTCAAAATTCAAAATGCAAAATTAGGTACCAATGTGAATATTTATTTAGAAAAGGAAAATAAATCACAACACGTTACAAACGTATAGATTTTTAAAAGCCGAGAAATATCACAAACATGATCTAGAACTGCCAGACTTCGTCAAGAAAAGACAGATAAGAAACACCAAGCTGTCATCTCACACCTGAAGACACATAAACCGGGCAACTTTATCCAGAGATGAACTCTCTATCGATATTAAGAACTAATAACTAAAACTGTTCCAAATTTGATGAAATCTATAAAGCCATAGATCCAAAAGGCTCAGCAAACTTCAAGCAGCATAAACACAGAGAAAACCACTCCACTGCACATTATAACTAAGTGGATAAAAACTGCTGATAAAGAGAAAAATCTCAATCATTCTTCCCTTCTCTAACAGCTGCACGCTGCTCTGAGTTCAATTTCTTCTTGCCTCAGCCGAAAACTCATTGGCAGGAACAATGAAGAGCCTGAGACTTTACCCTGCTCGTCGCTAGCTCCCCGGTGAGCCTGCCACTGTTTCACAGATGCTGCTAGAACACACAAGACCCAGGAGAGGCAATAATCTCTCTAATTCTTATAAAATCTAGTGATGGTCTTGCGCTTTCCGTCTTCTGGTTTTCCTCTTACTGTGCCTTTGGTGTTGTCAGAGGCTCCTTCACAGACTCCGCCTCTTCTACTTGGGTTACTACAGCAGCCCGGCTCTGGTTCTCCTCCGCATCCTTTCTGGTCCTTCGCAATCCGTTCTTCAAGCTGCGACCCGAATGATGTTTTCAACATGCAGGTATGTTCACGACATCTCCTGCTCACAACTCCTCAAAGAGTTCACATGACTCTTGGAATACAAACCGAAATTCATAATATGACCCACCAGGGCTTCTGTGATCTGGCCCCGCCTTTCCCTCCAGCTTCATTTTATGCCTCCGAATTCCATGTGCCCCACAGACACAGCCACCTCCATGCTCCCTTCTGAGCCCCCACGTGCCTTGCTGCTTCACCCACAGGGCTGTTGCTCATACAGGCTCCTCCCCAGTCACCTCCGCCTCTTTTTGTTGACACTCCACTCCATCCTGATCTGTCTGGATTGTTTTTTTTATTTAATTAAATGTGTTTATACATCTGGATTTTGTTGTGTTTGCCTTGAGAGCATTTATCCAAGTTTGCAGTTATACTGTCATGAATGCGATTATCTAACCAAACTGTCTCCCCCCCCTCATTAGCCTAGAGCACGTTACCATTGCATTCTCATTATCTGGCACAGAGTGTTTAAAAAACTGACCATTGTTGGGGCATCTGGCTGGCTCAGTCGGTTAAGCATCCGACCTCAGGTCGTGATCTCGTGGCTCGTGAGTCCAAGCCGGGTGATGGGCTGTGTGCTGACAGCTCAGGGCCTGGAGCCTCCCTCTGATTCTGTCCCCATGTCTCTCTTTCTCTGCCCTCCCCTGCTCGCACTCTCTCTCTCTCTCTCTCAAATATAAATAAACATTTGAAAAATTATTTTTAAAAAACTGACCATTGTTAAAATAAGTGAGTATATAAGTACTTCTAAGTATATTAAACTCTTTATTAGCCTTTTGTCTTTGGGCAAGTCACTTAATATTAGTCTGTTCATCTGTGATATG
Organism: Cryptoprocta ferox; assembly: GCA_028646485.1. Lineage (NCBI taxonomy): Eukaryota > Metazoa > Chordata > Mammalia > Carnivora > Eupleridae > Cryptoprocta > Cryptoprocta ferox. The sequence continues at coordinate 37,420,436 of CM053559.1, read as the reverse complement.
AGAGAAATAATATCTACTTATGAAACTACTGTGGAAATTAAATACATTTATCATATATATAACATATAATATAATATCTAGCTTTTAAAGTTATCACAGTTCTTCCTATCAACAAACATAATGCTTTCAAGTCAAAATATAAGTGAGAAATTGAGAGAATATATCTGTAACATACATCACAGATAAAGAACTAATATCCCTACTATACAAAGATTTTTTAAAAACGCAGGAGGAAAAAAGGCCAAACGATAGAAAAAAAGTGAGCAAAAGATATGATCATAATGGATAATTCAAGAAAACATTTTAAAATGGCCCTTAAACATACGAAAAGATGTTTAGCTTCATTCATTACAAGAAAAATTGTAATGAAATCTCACTGAGATACCATTTCTCACCCACCGAAATGGCAAAATTTGTTAGTCTGACAATGCAATCTTGGAAAAACTTTGGAACACAGGCTTTCTCATACATTGCCGGTGGGAACGCAAAATGACATAACCCTTAAGGAGAGGACAATGACAATAGTTCAGGAAACCACACCAGCATTTACCTATTTGACCCAGGGAACAATGATCCCACTTCTAAGAATTTACTCTAAAGATAGAGCTGCAAAAATATATATGAAAATATATATGCACAAGGTTATTCATTACAACATCATTTGTGACTGCAAATATTGGAAAGCAATAAATGCCCTGACATAGGTGATTGTTTGAACAGCGTGGTGCATACACACAGTAGACTACTATGTGGCTTTGAAAAAGGATGAAGAATAGCCCTGTGAAGTGATGCAGAATGATTCCCATAAGATATTGTGAAGTGAACAAAGCTAAATATGAAAGAGCATCTACAACTGCCATTTGTGTAAGAAAGAAGGGGAAGCAGGAACACATACATAGATGGGGTCAGTTTTACACGAGAAACATGAAAAGGATAAACCAGAGAAACTGGGTGGAACGGGTGGAACAAAAGAGGGAAGACACTTCTCTGGGTTTACCATTTGTGCGGCTATCGCTTTAGGGGTCGTGTTAACGGTCTGCAAATTCAAAAACTTAAGTGGCGGCTAAGGATGGAAAAGGAGCGTGAGGGAGATAAAACAGAAAGTCAACTCATCTCTAAACTAGAAATGAGCAGTATCTAACTGGCAAAGTTGTTATGACAGGAGGTAATAGCTATAAAGTGCTTAGAAGAGTGCCTAGCATTTATAAACACTGGACAAGCGTTAATCAGTGATTTATTACAACTGTTGTTATGGCAGTTACCTGGTGCTATTTCCACAAGGATATCAGCACCACCTAGGGGCTTATGTCAGCCCCGAGAAAGGTGTATCTCGCCCCATTCCAGACCTACTGAATTAGAGGCTGCATTTTTAAGTCAATCAGAGGAGACAGATATCACATGATTTCACTCATAGGTGGAATTTGGGAAGCTTAACAGAGGATCATAGGGGAAGGGAAGGAAAAATAAGATAAAAACAGAGAGGGAGGCAAACCATAAGAGACTCTTAAATACAGAGAACAAACTGAGGGTTGATGGGGGTGGAGGGTGGGGGCATGGGGATGAGGTAAATGGGTGATGGGCATTAAGGAGGGCACTTGTTGGGATGAGCACTGGGTGTCATATGTAAGAGATGAATCACTGAGTTCTACTCCTGAAGCCAAGACTGCACTGTATGTTAACTAACTTGAGAATAAAAATATTTTAATCTAATTGGTAATACTACTGTAAATGAAATGCGCCAAAACTCTTAACTTAGAAAATAAATACTTTTGAAAGTTGAAAAAAAAAACTATCTGCATTTTTAACAATATCCCCAGGTGACTCGTATCTGCCTTCTAGTTGAACACTGGGCTCGCAGACACGCATGTGACAGGGAATCTCATGCAGTGACAATGGCCAAGTGTCAAATGTTTCACACCAAAAATGCATGTTACGGGAACCCAGTTCCTCCTTAGTATGTCGTTCTGTTAGGATTTATTCAGAGATGTTCAAGGCCTGAAGAAAAGCACAATTGGTTTTCCACATATGCCCAGATATCAGTGATTCCTCAAAGGAGCACAGGACTCAGGTGCCCTTGAAGACAGCGCCCTCACGTGGAGTAGAGAGGACATTTCCAGCTCTTCCCCAGATGCCTGAAGGACCGCATCAGTTCTCCAAGAGGAGTGCCTGGCCTCTGCTCTGGAGGTGGCGTCTGGTTGTCAGACACCAGTGGTGTCCCCAGGCGCACTTTTCATCTTTTAAGACTCGCGGCCAAATAGCTAGCCCATCACATGTGTCACTACACTGTGCACCTGCAGAAATGTACAAAGCAGAAATGACCCTAGGCAACCAACTGTAACCCTTGCTATGACATAAAACCAGAGGCAAGTTTTTATATTGAAGTCATTTCTATCCCTCCCCTTCTAGGATTAGGCACTCGGGCTGTGGCGCTCTCTGGCATCTCAGTTGTTAGAAACTAAACACTTTCCCTCCTTTCTTCCTCCCTCCCTCCCTTCTTTCCTCTTGCATTCCTCTTTCACTCCCTTCCTTGTTTGTATCCATTCTCCGTTTTTCCTCCATGTATATTCCTTTCATCTAAATAGCATGTTTTTGGGGTGCCTGGGTTGGCTCAGTCGGTTAAGTGTGTTAAGTGTCGGACTTCGGCTCAGGTCATGATCTCAGGATTAGTGGGTTCGAGCCCCGTGTCAGGCTCTGTGCTAACAGCTTGGAGCCTGGAGTCTGCTTGGGATTCTGTGTCTCCCTCTCTCTCTGCCTCTTCCCGCCCCCCCCCGCCTCAAAACTAAACATTAAAAAACTTAAATAGCATGTTTTTTGCTTTACTTATTTTTAAAGGTGTTTTGTAAATTTTAACTCGAATTTCTGAGAATCCGTCACGCAGGGCCTTGTTGCACCAGTCAGTATTTGCAAGTGAAGTGTTCATCGAGGGCAGCTCACCAAAGCAGTTGTTTTCTTTTTTTTTTTTTTAATATGGTCATTCTGCATTTCAATGTTCCATGTCAGCCTGAGTCTCCATAATCGCTGTATTTGAGGATATATGTTAGGATGTTTTCATTTAAAAAATAGTAAGCAATGTTTCCTATTTAAATACTATATAGCTTGTCTATTGTGCTTTCTTCAGCCTCGACTCTCGGAATCCGTCTCTTGTCCTACCTCTAAGCTACATGAATCGCCTCTAGATGAGTTCGTGGGCAGTGGGACTGGAAAGTGGGGTGTTAGTTCCGGGGGTGTCAGTTCCGTAACTTTTGTGGGACGGTTGAGCATGGAATTCATCGCCAAAAGCGCCCCAGAAGTTCTAGACGTTTGAGTGAAGACCCGGGACTCTCGGGGTTCCCCCCCCCCCGGGGAGGGCTGCACCGAGCGGGGTGGGGCGGGCTCGGGTTGCGGGAGGTGCGCCGGGCGCTGCGGCCCCACAGCGGGGCGGCGCCTCCCTCCGAGAGCCTCGCGCTGAGGTAGCGGAGCTGCGTGGAGGCTGCAGCGGCTCCGGAGCGCGGCGGGGCGGCGGCTCGGCCCTGGGCAGCGCGGGGCAGCGCCGGCCGGTGAGTGCGCGCCAGCGGGCGCGGAGTCCCGGCGCTCCGGTGCGGGGCCGGCGGGCGCGGGGTCCGAGCAGTGGGTGCGCGGCCGGCAGGAGCAGGGTCGGGGCGCTCCGCTGCGGGGCCGGGAGAGGCGGGCGCGGGGTCCCGGCGCTCGAGGCGCGGGCGCGCGCGGAGCGCTGACGGCAGAGCCACAGGCAGACCCCCGTTGGGGCTCTCGGTGTCGCCGCCCCGCCTGGCGTTGTCTCTGCTGTCTCTCCGGCTTGCCTCTCGGTCACTTTTTGGCTCTCACTGCTTCCTGAAACTAGCAGACACCTAGGCGGTCTCAGCCCTGACAGCATGAAGTCTGAAGAAGCGCTTTCCTTTGCAAACGTCTCCCTAAAATTTCCCCCTCTGCCTCGGCAGCACAGACTCCTTCCTAGATGTTTGCATCCTTTTGGTTGTAGCCCAACCCTTAGCTCTTCACACCTTTACACCAGACACTCTCCGCCCCATCGACCAGCATCAAGACTGCTTCTCGGTTCTAGCCTGTTAGTGTCCTCGTCAGTTTTTAAATCTCAGTATTTCTTTTCGCCTTCTCTCTGGAGACCCGGCGCCGCCTGCGGTGATGCGCGGTGGGGGCCCGCTGCGTTCGGCCGCCCGGGTGCCCAGCGAGCGGACCTGGGGTTCGGGGGGCGGGGGGCGGGCCTCCCCTCTGCACCCGGCAAGGCCTGGCCCATCTCCGCAGCTCTGTTAAAGGAATGAGACCTACTGCTCTAAACTTTTGTAGTGGTGGCCTCCTGCCTAAAACTCCTGCTCGCTCCTAGACACCCGCCGGGGTGGGCGCACTGCAATAATAGCGGGCTTGACATTACGGCCGCTGCAGGCTCCCGCCTTCTGTGTAGGAAAGACCGTTGATCAGGAAATCGGTTCACTGCAAGTGACTGCCTCACGGAGGGCGCTCCCTGGGCCAGGCGGGCGGGGGAAGCGTGCTGGGCATGGTCGGTGGAGGTAAAGCCCGTGAAGGTGGGAAACCTTGCAGGGGTCTGCACGCTGTGAAGGAAGCTGGCAGGATAACTGTGTTATCAGTCTGGGGGTTGGAGTTGTTAAATCACGAATGAAAATTTAAAATGGCAATTTGGTGTGGGCACTGGGGTAAGGGGGACCCGGGGGTTCAGCTTTTTCTTATCCGAGAACTGGGAACAACGCATTAGCTATAAAAAGCGTCATCTAAGGTAAGCTTGGAAATAAAGGGCAAGTTGAAGTACGAAATAGGAAGTGTAAGCCTCTTTGAAATAAAATTTGGAATAAAGTTTTGCTAGGCAACCCTTCTAATGACTGTAGTATTTCTTTGTATCTGAAGAGTTTCAGGTCGGGGACCAGAGTCTGGAGAGAGACAGTCAAACTAATTTGCATGAGAAAAAAGCTTAGCCTGAGGAATTCGTAGGTAAGGTTGCTACGACTGATACCTTAAGTGCCCTGCTGGAAACCATTCTGGTCTATTAGGTAACACCTGAAGCCCCAGTCCTGATACATAGCATTTCTTTTTTTCTCTCTCTCTCTTTAACTACTCTGAAACTATACAGAGTTACAAGTTCCTCATTAATTTATGAGCGATACCAAAGAATTGACTCAATCCAGCAAGTGCCTCCTTCCCTGTAGAAGGCACTTTGCAAAGTCTGCAGAAGAATGGAAGATAGAGGAATTTTCCAATTAAAACCCCGGCAACAACAGTGGACTGACTTGTCAGGTGTAGATGCAGGTGCCTATTCAATTTAAATCAAAACCAGCTGTCTCTTCTAAGGCTGATGTCTAAGAGATGACCACCTGTGTTTTCTTCTAGGCGTTTTATGGTTTCAGGTCTGACTTTTAGGTCTGACCAGTTTTGAGTGTATTGTTGTGTGTGGTACAACAAATGGCCCAGTTTCATTCTTTTGCATGTAGTTGTCCCAACACCATTTGTTGAGGAGACTGTCTTTTCCCCTTTGTATATTCTTGCCTCCTTTGTTGTAGATTGGCCACATAAGTGTAGATTTCTGGGCTCTGTACTCTGTTCCATTGATCTATGTGTCTGTTTTTGTGCCGGTACCATACTGTTTTGATCACTACAGCTTTATAGTATATCTTGCAATCTGGGAAAAATCAGTTGAAGTTTCATCTTATTCTTTTTTTAATTTTTTTAATGTTTATTTATTTTTGAGAGAGAGAGAGAGAGAGAGAGGGAGGGAGGGAAGGAGGGAATGAGTGGGGGAAAGGCAGAGAGAGACTGAGACACAGAATCCGAAGCAGGCTCCAGGCTCCGATCATGACCTGAGCCAAAGTCGGACATTCAACGGACTGAGCCACCCAGGTGCCCCTCATCTTATTCTAAATGCTGCATTTGTCCCCTGATATCCCAATCATTTTGTAGTTTTTCTACCAATGCAGGAAGAAAATAAAAATTAATTTATTGAATAAATGCAGGAAAAAATAAATTTATTAATTTCAAATAAAATGTTTTCTGGGAAATATAAATAAGAAGATGTGTCCATTTTTCCCTAGTGTTTGCATTATCATTGGTTAATAAACTCAAAATCAACAACAGAAATGAGATGATGATTTTCCTTTCCTTTGGTTTCAAACTAGTGAAATGGGGTACAAAAGAAGATGAAATCAGTATGGATAAATGTAGTTCTCCGGTGCTTCCTAAACTATATTTTACTTTAAATTCATCCTTTAGGAGGATATATCCAATTTCATGAAATCCTTCAATTCTTCTTTTTGAAAGACAGTTCCAGAGGCCAATGTCATAAAATCTTTCATTGTAGACACCAGCAATCATCAACTACATCATCTTTTCTTTAACTTCACCCTTGTAAAAAACTGTATTCTCGGGAGGACTTTGGGGAGGAGACAGGTCTTTTTTAAAATCTGGCCAAAACTAAGGACTCTAGGCCAGAAAAAACACACCATTCAAAACGTTGCATGTATTTATTTCAGAGGAATAAGACCTCACTTTAGGGGCACTGAATTAGAGGTTAGGCAGAAGGGAATGAAAGTGAAGCAAGAATAGGGGTCAATCCATCAACCGAGTGGTTATAATTTAATTTACTTTGGAATGGAATAAATGCCTGACCTTTTGAGTAAGCGTTCTGTAAATAGGAAGTAATAATTGTATTATTTATAAAAGACTAAAGACAGAGTAGTCCTGTTAAGTTTTTGGTTGATCAACATCAGCTTTTATCTTTTTTCTTTAATTTTTTTTTAAAAATGTTTTATTTATGTTTGAGAGAGAGAGAGAGAGAGAGAGAAACGGCATGAGTGGAGGAGGGGCTGAGACACAGAATCTGAAGCAGGCTCCAGGTTCTGAGCTGTCAGCACAGAGCCCGACACGGGGCTGAAACTCACAGACCTGCAAGAACATGATCTGAGCCAAAGTCAGACGATCAACCAACCGAGCCTCCCAGGCGCCCCAACATTAGCTTTTATCTTGAACGTTATGAATCTCATTTTTAAAATTTTTTCTCATTCTTCTCAAGGAAAGTGCTTCTGAAATTTTTCTCCTGGTCCCAATGCCCCCATTCAAGGAAGATTCTCACATACTAACTTTAGTAATTATGAACTGATCAGGATGGAAATAGTTGAGTTCAAATTTTGAACTTGGTTTCTTGCACACACATACTAGTGTTCCCCTTTGGGAAGGAAGTGTGTGTGTGTGTGTGTGCTCGCGCATTGTATATTTTGCATTACATAATTACCATATTCAGTATAAACCACTGTGATAGCAGGAGTTGTGTCTTGAGAGAGTTGGCTGTATCAGGAATGAATGGACAGCATTAGAAACATTTGGGACATAACTTCTTGCAAAGAACATGCCAGCAACCACTGGATTAACTGTCCTTTCTTCTGCGTAGGGCCGAGGAGCGAGCTCTCCCTTCTCCAGCTCTCAGCCTTCCTAACCAAGGTTTCTCTGAACTGCACCAGACCGGGATTCTGTCCCCTGCCCTTCCTGTTGCACATTGGACTTGGGTAGGTAGAGGCCACCTGGAACTAGTAAAATGGGAAAGTGGGTCATGGGGAGTGTTGGATTTTATGTGGAGCACAGGATTTCTTAACATTTCCAGAGGCCTGAATCGTACACCACTGTTTGGAAGAAAAGGGTAAGGAAGAGAGAAAATGCCAGAACCAACCCTGCTTCCTCTGTCCTTTTAACTTGGATCAGGACCAGCCTAACTGATCCTTAGATATGAAGCACCTTTGACTTACCTTATTCTTTTTCTTTCAATATGTTATTTGGTTTTGAGACAGAGAGAGACAGAGCATGGGGGCGGGGTGAGGCAGAGAGAGAGGGAGACAAAGAATCCGAAGCAGGCTTCAGGCTCTGAGCTGTCAGCACAGAGCCCGACGTGGGGCTCGAACCCACAAACTGCAAGATCATGACCTGAGCCGAAGTCGGACGCTTACCCGACTGAGCCACCCAGGTGCCCCATGACTTACCTTATTCTTGAGTGACGGCTGGGTGATTGGTCACAACCCTAGAATGCCATCAGTAGACCTTACTTGGATGAATGCATTGGTGGAGATCATGGTTTTAATCCAGGGTCTGTTCTTAACTAGGTGTGTCATTTTGGGCAAGTTAATGCCCAAATGAAATTCTTTGCACATTAATTTTTTCTGTGTCATATGGGATCAATGGCTATTCTCAACTGCTAATGTATAATTCTATGCATTTGAATCACAGGGAGAGTTTATACATACACACACAAAAATACTAGATCAGAGATTCTGATTTAATTGGACGGGGGCATGCCCAGATGTCTCTCTTTCTTAAAAATTCCCCCAAACCCCTACCAGGAAACACTAATGTCCAGCCAAAGCTGAGAATCACTGGGTTAAATAACCGCCAAGAAGTGATTCTAAGATTGTGTTGCCTTCAGGTAGAAAACAGTCCCACAAGACCCCTTTCATCCATGGCCTGGCCCCGTATTATATACACTCAGTGGTAACCAAGCCTAAACATGCCTTCCTAAGAAGCAGTCCACACCAGGCCATTTCAGTCTATTCGGGGGGGTGCTGTACCTTCTCACGGGTCAGTATTCCCACAATGCTTTGTGACTCTTTAGCACCCGGTACGTTTTGATGGACTGAACGAGGTGTAACTCTGCCTATCCAAGATGATTAGCTGTGCCTAAAGGTCCCCAGAGACAATTATCTCCCTTCTCTGGGTATCCATGCCAGTGTTCAACAGCTTATTGAAATTTTTTCCTAGAGGTGACTGTGACTGGTAGGGATATGGGAGAAAGTGTCAGCAAGAGGTAAAGATGATGACCTTGATTGTTGCTGAAATGTGAGCTTCTGTGTCCAAACTGAGATAAAAAAAAAAAAAAGTGATCCTCACACCTTCTCAGGTAGTTGTAGACTATCAAGTTACCAGAACTGGGGTCGGAAAAAAAGAGCATGTTGTTTACCTTAAGCATTTGTTGGGACCCAGTCCTGTTGCCATTACATTGTCAATTCTGTAGGTGTTCACACTTTGAAAATTATTCTTAGATTTAAAGATATAACTCAGTAAGTTGTAATCCATAAAATTTCTGTTTATCTTACTCTTTTTTTCCTCCTACTGCCCTTCACATCCCAAAACACCTAAAAGAAGAAAAATACAGTGTGTATGTGTGTCTGTCAGATCAGTGGAAGAGAAACAGACATGAGTTGGCAGAAGATGGAAAGGCATTAAGGAGGAAATGTAGAATAGGGTAAGAAGGCCCATGGATTGCAAGCAACAACACTTAATTTCTTTATTTTCTCTCTGCTATTGGACTTCTAGTGGTTCCAAGTTAATTCTCAAGCTTTCTAAAACTTAGGCAAATCATTGTATTTCACCTGCTATGTGTTGGAAAATATGAGCTTGTGGCACGTGATTCCAGAACGTTTCCTGCCATCCTTTAAACATGATGGATGGAGGGGTGTCTCCAAAGGTGAATTGGCAGCCTGGACGTACCTGGTCTCATCCAGCATTGGCCAATCCAAAGGCCTGAGTTAATTCAAAATAATGTCTTAGTTGGGGAATATATTTTTTTTCTGGAGTGGAAAGCCACTGGCACCAGAGTTCTTTACCTTTGTGTTTTAGAGGAAGTGCCCTTAGCAGGTGTCAAAAATCAAAGGCAGACCTCTAGAACCAGCCCAGCCCCACCTCTCCATCTACCTAGAGCTGCTTGCATCATTAAAAAAAACTTTCAGTATTGGAGTCATTTTTATAAGTTTATCGCTGATCATTATTCTCAAATATTTAGTAACGGGCACATGCTGTTTCATTATTTCATAATTTATTCTTATGAAGTTCTTAAGAAGTTATATACTTATATAACTTAAGATAGGAGTAAATGTGGGAGCGCCTGGGTGGCTCAGTCGGTTATGCATCTGACTCTTGATTTTGGCTCAGGCCATGATATCAGGGTTTGTGAGATCGAGCCCCAGTTTGGGGCTCTGAGCTGATGGCATGGAGCCTGCTTGGGATTCTCTCTCTCCCTCTCTCTCTCTGCCCCTCTCCTGAGCTGTCTCAAATAACATTTAAAAATAAATAAAATAAAATCTTTAAAAAAAAGATGGGAGTAAATGTGCTAGAAAAAGATGGGTTTTGTTCTCATAGCTTTAAGTTAAAACTTTAAATAGAAAACTTAATTATTACTAAACTCAAATGCCCAGTTATGTGTTTAAGCATTTTTCTTCCCACAAGCCTATATTTTTTAAGTTTATTTATTTATCTTGACAGAGAATGAGAAAGAGTAAGCACAAATGGGGGAGGGAGGGAGAGAATCCCAAGCAGGCTCTGCACTGTCAGCATAGAGCTTGACGCAGGGCTCAAACTCATGAACCATGAGATTATGACCTGAGCCCCACACAAACCTGATTTTTGAAGTTAGTAAGTATTGTTAGGGTTGTTCTGGTCCTTCTATTTTTAGCTCTTTAAATCTTTACTCCCTCAAAATAATTAAACGTTGCAAGATAATTAGAAACGATAAAATTTTGTTAACTAGTCCCAGTTTGAACACTTTTAACAACAGTCTCCAAAACTAGCCAGGGTTTTTATTTCTTCCTTCCTTGATTCATTTATTCATTCAACACATGTCCAATGAATTCCCGTTATGTACCTGTCCTCATGTGGCTTTCATTCTTATGAAGTAGACAAAAAATGAAGTAACAGTGTGGGTCAGATGGTGATGAGTGCTGTGGGTAAAAATAAAGCTGGGAAGAAGGCAGTGGAGAAGTTGGTGGGGCAGCTCTAAAAATAGAGTAGTTAGGAGAAAAAGCTTCACCTGAGAAAATGATGTTGCACAGAGACCTGAGGGTGGTGAAGGAGAAAGTTCTGAGCTCCCTGGGACGGGGCATCCTAGCCAACGTCAAGGCGTTGAGGCAGGGGTGTACCTGGCACACAAGGCAGCAGGGAGGTCTGAGTGGCCAGAGCAGAGTGACAAGGTGGGGGTAGAAGGTGATGAAATCAGCACAGCAAGAGGCGGTAGTGGGGCCGGAGCGCGGGAGAAAGCTGAAGATCATATGGGATACTTATGGGGTGATCTGAAGATGAGGGGTTTTTTTTTTTCTACTGTTTAGTGAAAATCACAGCAGCTCTGTGGTCTGTTTCTTCTTTGTTACACCCGCTGCTTTCTCCAGCTTTCCTTTGCTCACCAGATCAGCCCCTACCCATTCCTGCCCTCCTGATTCCTTTCTCCCCAAGGCTGGCTGTGGAGTGGGATCGCTCATGCTTGATGCCCTGCAGGTAAGGCTTCTCCTTCCTTTTTAAAGAACGTCCTACTAGTTGCTGATGAATAAAAACTGCCAGGTAGCAGGTAGTACCAACACAAACAATCATGAGAGAAATCAGTGAATTCATACAAAATATATAGTGGTTTATGCTGTAGCGCAGGCAGAACGTGGTCGCACGGCTGGGAGGCTGAATGTAGGCTGCATGTTTTGTTGGGCGTGCATGCTGTTCTATAAACATTTGTGTTGGCTTTCTCATATTTAAAATTTGGGAAAGCTTTGTTCAAATGTAGTTTAAAGTTCTCTTTAAAATATAAAAAAAATTTATATGAAATTGGAGAATAGGCCAAACTAATATATGGTGATTTCACGGGTATCTCAGGGATTGACTAGGTAGGAGCACGAGGAAAATTTCTGAGTACGAAAAGGTTCTATTCATGGGGCGCCTGGATGGCTCAGTTGGTTAAGTGTCTGATGCTTGGTCTCGGCTCAGGTCTTGAGTTCAAGCCCTGCAGTGCAGAGCCTGCTTGGGTTTCTCTCTCTCTGCCCCTCCCTTGCTTGTGCACTCTCTCTCTCAAAATAAATAAATAAAACTAAATATATATATATTATTGGGGCGCCTGGGTGGCTCAGTCGGTTGAGCGTCTGACTCTTGGTTTTGGCGCACAGCTCATAGGTTTGGGCCCCACATCGGATTCTACGCTGATAGTGTGGAGGCTGCTACGGACTCTCTCTCTCCCCCCCTCTCTCTGCCCCTCCCCTGCATGCGCGCGGGAGCTCTCTCTCTCTCTCTCTCTCTCTCTCTCTCTCTCTCAAAATAAACTTTAAAATATCTATATATTATTTTTTTTAAAAAGCTTCTATTCATATTAGTCTGAAGTGCAACTGATTAAGCCATACACTGATCTGTGCACCTCAAACCGTATGTAATTTGAAACTAAATATAAAGAAAAATTTTAAAGGGAAGCCAGTCTTCAGCAAGAGCCAAGTAAGGGGTGACCACTTTGGGTTGGCACATGCTCTCTAGATTGGCACCGACTCGCCTGGTTCATTTCAGTCACTGTCATTACCTAGTTGGCCCCTTGTGTGTGATTCCCACAGCAGACTCGCGGCAATTTTGGTTTCAGCTATCAATGGGGAGCACCTCCCTAGGGGCACATCTATAGGGGGCCTGGTATGTTTAATTGACAGTGGAGAAAATGGAACGCATGTAATAAAAACAAACCTGATAGCTTACATCAGTCAAGCAACGTATCCACATCCATCACTCAATTAGTGGTATTTTCAAACCTAGGGTTCTTAGGGGTCTCTGAACATGACTATCACTCTTTCTTTAAATGCCACGGGTCTCCTGTGTTTGCAGATGCCTCCTCTGAGAGGAAGAAAGTCCCTTTTATGCCTATTATGAGCACTTAGAACTAGCTTTTATGACATCTGTTACAAAAATAATAGTGTGTCCTATGTGTCTATGCATTTTATGTTAAAATGTAATAGTGTGTACTATGGAAATCCTAGAAGGTACAGATACAAATAAAATTACCCACAATTCCACCATTTAAACATCTCTGTTTACAGTTTTGTGGTAAAAGCTTTCAAATCCTTCTCCATATATCTATGCAGTTTATATTAAAAATGTGTTTGATTGGAGGTGCCTGAGTGGCTCAGTCAGTTAAGCATCCAACTCTTGATTTTAGCTTAGGTCATAATCCCAGGGTTGTGGGATCGAGCCCTGCATTGGGCTCCATGCTGAGAATGCTTAAGATTCTCTCTCTCGCAAAATAAAAAAAAAAAAAGATTGATAAAATTTAACACACATCTGCTCAATTTGCAAAATGAAAAAATAATAGCAAGTGAAAGATTAAAGATGACAGACTACGCACAGGAAGTTGCCTTCTCTGTATCCTGTAGCTCTTTTTAAAAGGCTGTAAAATTATACAAAGAATAGGAAGAACTCTGAAGAGAATGAGATAGACTGATGTTTGGAGGAAGGTGATCAATGAAACAGAACTGAGGATTAGTGCTAGAACCACCATGGGAACAAGAGTGATCATCTAGGAAGGAGCTCTGGGCACGGAGTCAGCAAGGATGGAGCAGGAACGAGCAAGGGCCTTACCACAGAGAGATTAATGGAAATTCTTGTGCATTAACTAAAATGAACCTGTGCTTCTAATAGGAGTTTGGTATCGTAGATATATTCTTTCTCTTCCTAGCCCTTCGAAGGAGGATGGGCCTTAGCCTGCAGGCCAGCTCTTACCTCTTCACCCTAAAGTCAGGTGAGCAGTGAGTGAAGCTGACTGTGGTACACACAGCCTCCTAATCACCATTGCATTCAGGGAAGGGTCCTATGCTACAAACACTTGATACATGATAGTGGAGCAAAACCAGGAAAGCAATGAAGTCTTTAATTTACAAATATAAATATAAAACTAAGAATAATCTGACATACAAAGGAGCATTAAAAACAAAAAACCATAAAGTTATTAATGCCAGAGGTGAGATCATTCATTTAAAAATAGCTTTTTAATAATCTGAGTACCCTCAGAGTGATTCAAAAGATATTGTTTCCATATAACAAAAACAGAATTCTTTTAAGAAGGACCAGTCAGAAAACAGACAAAAAAAGATCTCAAATTTTTTAAATGATTACTATAATAAAAATAACTTATTAGAAGGACTAATAGATAAAGTTTAAGAAATTGAATATTACACTGTATGTTAACTATCCTGGAATTAAAAAGTTTAAGGGGCACCACCCCTTGCCCTGGGTGGCTCAGTTGGTTGATCATCTGACTTCAGCTCAGATCATGTTCTTGCGGTCCGTGAGTTCGAGCCCCATGTTGGGCTCTGTGCTGCCATCTCAGAGCCTGGAGCCTGCTTCGGATTCTGTGTCTTCCTCTCTCTCTTTTCCCCTCCCCTGCTCATGCTCTGTCTCTCTCTCTCTCTCAAAAATAAATAATAAATACTAAAAAAATTTTTTTTAAGAATTTAAGGAATTTCCTGGAATGCACAACCAGATGTCAAAGAAATAGAGAATATAAATGCTAGAAAAGATGAAAAAACAAAAAGGAACAGTCCAGTAAGTACAACATCAATCTATTGGAGCTCTAGAAAGAAAAAAAAATGGAGGGAAAGAAATTGACAAAGAAATACCAGGAAAAAATTCCTGAGTTGAGAAAAAGTATGAGATAAAAAGGATCCATCAAGTGAATGGGGGGGGAAATCCATACAAACATACAATCATAAAATTTCAGAGTCAAGGATATAGAGAGGCTCCTAAACCTTTCTAAAGGAAACATAAAGTCACTTAAGATTGACATAAAGCTTGTCATTAATGAACAGGATACTGAAATGTCATGAAGCAGTGCCTTTAAAATGAGGGAAAATGATTTTGAACTTAAAATTCTCTTGCCAGTGAAATTAACAGTTAAGTATGAGGATGATATGAAGACATTTTCAGACATTCAAAGACTCAGGCTCTTTACTTCCAAGTACACTTTCTGAATCAATTACCTAAGGATGTGCTCCATCAAAATGAGGGTAAAAAGTGAGAAGGAGGAAAATGGGGAATAAGAAAGTTTAACTCCCTAAATGCAATTTGAATAACTCCTAGGCTGACCGGTATGTACCAGGCTTAGAAAGAAATTAATAGAAATGAGGTCAAGTAGTCAGTGAGCTCCAAGAAGAATGACTTTAAAAAGAATTAAGTAATTCCATTTAATAGATAGAACCAGTAGTGAATAATTTTCACATAGTTATAATGGACTTCTAGGAAGATGAAGGATTAAGCTGACTCATATGGACCTGCTTTCAGTACAAACACACAAAAATAAAGGGTAAAACACATTTAAATATTTAAACAGTAAACTTAAAACTACCAGAAGAATGCAGAAAAATATTTTTTTTCATTTTTTAAGTTTATTTAGTTGAGAGAGAGAGAGAGAGCAAGGGGGAGAGGGGGGTTGCAGAGAGAGAGAAAATCCCAAGCAGGCTCCACAGGGAGCCTGATGCAGGGCTCGAACTCACAAACTGAGATCATAACCTGAGCCCAAACCAAGAGTCAGACACTTGGTTTTGACTTAGCCACCCAGCTGCTTCAGAGGAAAATGTTTTAAAACAGCACTAAGTGCAGGTTCATACTTAACACAACCCTCGGGATTTCTCGGAGTTACTCTATGGGATATAGATCCCCAGGTGGAGGCATGGGGTCATACATTCAAGCCTGGAAAGAAGACATGCCCTCAGGCCCAAAGAAGTAGGAAACCACCCCTTTTCCCATTTAATATGAGCTCACTATTTTAAAAACCTTCCAACAACCATAAGGGAGTATCAGCAAACAAAACAAATAGAAGAATGAGATCCCCAAGAATCTAAGATCATGGAAATATATAAACAAGATCATAAGTGTGTTAAAAACTATTAAAGAGATAAAAAGAATACAAAACAAAAGGAAAAATAGCACACTGTGAAAGAACAGCATATTTCAAAAAGAAGATACAGAAATAAAAAATACACTGAGTTTTTTTAAATTAATGTTCTAGCTAAACAACTTATTAAAGCCAAAAGTAGATTAGTAAACTGGAAGCCAAATCTGACAAAACTGCCTGGAATCAGCTCACTGAGATAAAAATATGGGAAATGTCAGAGGTTAAAAGACACAATGATAAATGAGAAATTCCAACAAATGTTCAATAGAATTTCCAGAAAGAGATAGTAGAATGACTTTGCCTAAATATGTTACATAAGGAAACAAAATAGTAATACAATCTAGCACAAATAATGGGAAGTAAGGAGACTTAAATATTCATTTTAAATGGTAAGCATTCACAGATAATGTCTAAATTCAGTAATTTAAAAAATACCATATCATTATATTACTTAGTAGTTCTTGATCTTAGAGGAGATTTGGAAATGTATCCTAGTGGCCGAAGGCCGAAGGGTGCTGCTAGCATTTAGCGTCAGGACAAAGATGCGAGGCGTACACAACGGTTTCACAAAAGTCCTACCCAGAATGCTAAGAGTAGTCTTTTCGAGAAATGCTGATGTAGAGTTCAAAATAAACCCACCAGAAGAATTAAAAACAATGACTTTAAGAAAATAGTTGCTTCTGGGAATAGGCCTAGACTTGGGGAGAACAGAAGTAGAAAACTGTTGCTTTTCGTGACTAGCCCTTCCATAATACTTGCATTTTTATTGTGTCAGTCTTATTTTGACTAAAGTTATCATTTCAGGAAAATTATACCTGGTAAACCAGTAGATTCTTTTTCCATTTTTACTTAAAATTCAGAACTTTTTTTTTTTTTTTTATTAAAATACCTGTGGCTCAAACCTGAGTACCAGTTGGAATTACCAAGCTTTTTACTCCAAAGAAGATTCCGGAAGCGCATGTTGTGAGTATTAAGGATCTTTCAAGTGCCCCAGTTGGAAAATAAATCTTACAATATGTTGATTTATAGAGTCACAGCAAATTAGTGCTAGAAAGGATTTAATTGTTTAATGGAATTGAATCATTTATCTGTGGCAGAGTGGTTTTGACCAGTAGTTCTATATCGAACAAAGTAGGATGGGAATAGAGTTCAGTAACCAGAGGATGCGGAGCCTGGAGCCTGTGCTTTCTGGTCCTATAACACCTGTTCCTGTTAACCTCTCCAGTTTCATCTTCCGTAACCACTCAAAACACAATTTCTATGAACATTTTGATTAAATGTTTACCTTTTACTTCTCTCTGTACAGAATCACATGCCCTTACTTCTGCCCTTGTACCCATAGTCAAGAGCTGCTTCAAATCCAGTCTTCTCTCTGTAGCCTTCCTTGACCCCAACTCTTCCTTCTGATGTGGTTAAAACCACCAGGCTTCATAAGCAGCAAATCAGGACAAGTGGGAATACATGCCTGTAATTAGTTTACTTTAGATAAAATTAGATAAACATTTTGGCATGATTAATCTAACACAGTTAATGAGGCAGCATTGCCTAAGTGCATGGTTTCTGAAATCAGACCTGAATGAATTCTATCCTGGCTCTTCTTAGTCCATTAGAGCCTCAAATACGTCATCTGCAAAACATAGATAATTCTTAACCTCATGGTTGATGCTGTCTTTTTTAATCTCACAGTCTCAGTTAAGTGTTAACTGCGGTAATCATGCCCAACTATTTTTGTGTATAAATAAGCTCACATAAATGTCCACCATTCATATTATTTTAGGTCAACTAGTAGTTTTTATATACTCACTTTGTAAGTTACCCAGTACTTAAAATGAGTATTGACATTGTTCACAGGTGAACTTTTTTTTTATTACCATCACACACAAATTCACACAGATCAAAGACAAAGTCTCACTTGTAATAGCCAAAATTTGGAAGCAGCCAGTGTCTAATAATAAGGAAGGTGATTAACTAAACCATTGTACATATTAGAAAATATATGCAATCATTTGAAATTATGCTTCTCAAGTTTACTGACATGGCAAAATGTTTATGATATGTTAAGTAAAAAATTTTAATGCAAAACTATTAAGACAGTATCCAGCCATGTAAATATACCTTATGTGTGTACAAATATATGCATTTATGGTATACATTCAATATGTATTATTCATGATAAATGGAAAATTTCCCAATTTCCACTGTGCTCCTATATTTTATAATAAGAAGGAAAAAAGCAAGATCTATATATCAAAGTCCTTTGTTCTTATTTCCTAAATGTTGATATTTCCTTGCTGACAATCTCTTGCTCCCATCCCCAGAACTTTCTATGTTCCCCTGTATGCTCTATCATTTCTTATACTTCTACCCACCTGTAAGAAATTCTTAAAAGGCTATAAAATCCTGCAGAGACGTTAGATAACAAGGTTCCTGGGGGCATGTACCATAGCTTATTGATCTCTAAGAGTAGCCAACTTGGATATGACAGCCAAACATGGAGGTAGACTATAGAATTGTACAAATGAATGAATAGATGGAGACCCAAGGCATTGAGAAATGGAGCAGGTAAAAGGAAATAAGTGTGACATTGATTAAAAAGGTAATAATACATTATCTTTTGAATACCTTATTCTAAGTGCTTTATAGTTCTTACATTAATCCTTAGTGCAGCACTGTTAGGATGGGCTGGACAAATGATGCAAGATCCATATAATGACATGTTATGCAGGTGTTCAAATAACAAAATAGAGGGACACCTCGGTGGTTTAGTTGGTTGAGCATCAAACTCTTGATTTCCGCTACGATTGTGATCCCAGGGCTGTGGGATTGAGCCTTGTGTCAGGCTCCACACTCAAGATTCTATCTCTCTTCTGTCTCTCCCTCTGCCTCCTCCCCCACACATGTGCTTATGTTCTCTCTCTAAAATAAAACAGTGAGGAAGCTATTATATACTGATATAGAAAGATCACTAAAAGATGTTAAGTGGAAAAAGCAAGGTGCAAAATAGCGTTAAGCATGCTACCATTCATGAGAAGACTGTTTTTCATGTCTGCCTGTGTAAGATATTTCTGGAAAGACACAGGAAGCTGACAGCATGGTTGCCTCCAAGCCATGGAATGGAAGTGAGACTGTACTTCAATTCTTTTTATACATTAATTTTTGAGCCATGTGAATAGTAATTCAGAAATACAATTAAATAAAAAATAGAGGGAAATCATTATCCCCATTTACAAATAAGCAACCTAAGATTGAAGGAAATTAGGTACCCTGTCCACAGGGTCCTGGGTGGCTCATTTGGTTGAGCGACTGACTCTTGATTTTGACGCAGGTCATGATCCCAAGTCGTGGGATTGATTTGGGCTCTGTGTTGACTATGGAGCCTGCTTAAGATTCTGTCTTCGCCCCTCTGCCCCTACCCTGTGCATACATGCACACGTTCTCTCTGTCTCTCTCTCTGTCTGTGTCAAATAAAATAAAATAAAATAATATTAGTCATACTTATTGAGCACTTACTATATGTCAGGCACCATGATAAGTGCTTTAGAAACATTTTCTAATTTATTCCTCTTAGATCTATATTGAAGTTTCATTCTTTCAGTGTTATAGCTGAAGAATCTGAAGGAAACATAGAATTTATTTTTGAACCCAGGCCACTTTTGGAAGTAATAATTACTCTGGCACAGCAAGCCTAAGCCAGGACTTATGGTCACTCCACTTAGAGAAGTCATATAACATGCTGGATGTCCTATCATAATGGCAGAATCAGAACTGGAACTTGGTCTGTGCGACTCCACAGCCTTTCCTCCTAACTGCCATTTACACATAAGCAAATGAAGGCACAGAAAATGTATGTATCCTCCAAAAAACACACATGGATGGCTAAGTGCCTCCAAGCACAGTCCTTCTGAATCCAAAGCCTACCAGATGCTGCACCTCTAGAGGGATAGAAATCCAATAATCTTTTGGCAGAAGAATTTAAGAGGAGGGGATAAAAATAAAGAGGGAAAGGAGGGGCAGATCCCCAAGCTAAGTACTCTGGCCACTTTGGCCCCCACCACTCAAGTACACCAGGAGAGCAGTCAACAAACATCTGGGACCTGCTGCATGCTGGGATTTGAGAGACAGTGGTCCTGGCCTCACAGAGCTTACAGTCCACATTCAGGACCAGCTTGCATAGATTTTAAAGTCTTTGGCTCTCCTTATGTGTTGGCCACCGCAGTTAGTCTCTGTTAAGGAGGAGAAGCAGATACTCTGTACTGGTTATGCTAAGAGTCTCAGAAGTACAGAGAGAAGGAAGCAGCATTTTCAAATTATTTTCAGGAAAAGACTGATAAAGTCATAAGTGAACATTTTTTTTTCTGGACCGTAAGTCACGAAGCCTTTTTTATATGCTATGTCCATTATAGAAAAGTTTATGCCCTGAGAAGTGTAGAAAATTTTCGTAATATTTATTTTTGTTCTGATGCCCAAATTGAGAAATTATATTGGAAGATATGGTGAGTTTGGGTATGTGCTTGCATACTTGGAATGAAAAGGACAACATAAGTATTAGAACTGATTAGATTAATTATTATGTCATTAATTATATAGAGTTATGTAAGTTGATTACTTTGAATAGATGGATACCCTGAGACTGTCTCTCTCCTGATGCCTCCAGGCCACAATGAAGAATACTCATTCACTTTCATACTCAAAGAAAAGCATTATTGAGCTGGGGTGGGGGAGGGATGGGGTAGAGGTTGTCTTAGTTTCAGACAACTGAATCCATTCTAGCTAAATCCACAGAGATTTAATTGAACAAACTTGCCAAATACGGTTCTTAGAATGTTGTCACTGGAAATATTTAAGAATGAGGACACTAAGACTCAGAGAGGCAAATTGTTTTTCTGTATTCATTCAACAAGCATTTTTGAGCCCTAAGTAGCCATCGCTGAACAGAAATCAACAGTATTGGGTTTCTGCCTACGGTCTAGTTTCCCACCAGGTTCACCAGTCTCCCTCCATGAGCTTGAAACAATACACATTCCAGAATTACTAAATCAGAGTCTCTAAAGGACCTAGAAATCTGTGGCTTCAAGCTCCCTAGGTGATTCAGACACACTTCCAAGTGTGGAAACTCCTAGTCTAGTTGGCCCTGTCACAACAGTATTGAATGGCTCAGATGCTCGAGATACAGAACTAGGGCTGGATCTGACCCTGACCTTCATTTTGGAGCATCTTCCACAAAACAATAGTGAATCTCCATTATCAGCAAGCAACTAATTCTTGCTTTTAGTTTGAAGTGAATAATGTTGCCCCTGTTTTGTTATAGTTTGTATTTATAAACATCTGTGCCTTTTAAATTTGATGAAGACTGAACAGGAAGCAAAGTTTGTGTTCTGAGAATATTTTTGGAGACGTCACCCCCACGTGAGTGTAGATGGGTCTGTTTTCTCACCTAGAAAGGGAAGGAGTTAAATTGGATCATCTTCAAGATTACTTTCAGATCTAGAAATCTATGATGAAAGATGTTCTAAACTATTCTTAAATCCTTTCTTTCATAGTTGTGGAAAACGGGATTCGAACCTCTAGGTCATTTTGCTTTTCTGTCAAAAGTATTGTTGGAGGGCCCGCCAGGTTTGTCCCTTTAGATCATCTTAGAAGTGACTTTTCTCTTGGGAGGATTTGTGTAGTTTTACAGCTTGGTGAAGTATATTTCAATCAGCACACTGAAAGCTTATTATCTGTCAGATAAGGGTCTGGTCATTTGATCGCCTCATGTTGGTTCGTTGGTTTCTTCACCACTCTTCTTCTGATAAGGGGGCTATTGATAGCCTTCACGGCTTTAATTATTTAATCGTTATTGATGAGCATTAAAAGTTCCCCAAAAGGACAGCCTTTCTTTATAACAGCCTCCTCTCCTGTTCTGTCCTTACCCTTCCTAGCACTGCTTTCCTTTCTCGGGTAAGAAAAAACTGCCAAAGAGATATCTCTAGGAGACCTACTCTCTAGCCAGCGTCCTAACACCTCAAAAATATTTGAGAATCCCTCTTGTCTCTGTCTCTTCCTAACCTATAGAATGTTACAGTTGCCACATTTAGCAAAGAAAATATAAGATACCCAGTTAAACTTGAGATAAAGAATAAAAGTATAATATAAGTATGCTCTATGCAATATTTGGAACATACTTAACTAAAAAAATTTGTTGTTTGTCTGACATTGAAATTTAACTAGATATCCTATATTTTATTTGGCAGACCTATCGAGAGTCATACTCTAAATCCAGTTTTGAGATCTAACTTCCATGGAGATTTGCTCCTAATTTAAACCTGAAATGCTTGTAACAAATAAGATTGTATTTGCATGAAGTTTAGCAGGTACTGCACAGCCCACCTACACAAAACTCCCTCTTGTTTTGAGACTAGAAGAATAGAAACAAGACTGCTTAAAAAACCTGTGGGAGATATTTTTCTGTTTTGTAATTTTTTATTGAATCTTTCAAAGACACCCATGAGCAAAGACAGTAATACATTGCCTTGCACACAATTTATGTACACCCTGCTCAGTTTTTGTTTGTTTGGATGTGGGTGTTTATATTGGCATTCCGCAAATTGGTGGTTTGAACTTCAGCTGTGCATTAGGGTCACCTGGAGAGCTTTTTAAGTTCTCAGTCCCTGCCTACCTCCCGGACCAATTAAATCAGAATGCCTGGCAGTAGAGTCAGACATCAGTAACTGTCCAGGTGATTCCAGTGAGCAGCCAGGGCTGAGAACCAATTCCTTAACTGGAAATGGCAAATTCAAGGAAGTATTTTTCCTGCTACATCATGTCCTAATATCTCAAATTCATCTCCAAAATTATTTCATCCACTTTTCAGTAAGTATCTTATATTATACCATGTTATATTATGTTATGTTAGATATTACGGCATAGCATACATTGTATTATAAAGATTACTTCTGAAAACACTTTGTCTGGTTTTAATTACATCACTGATTCATTTTTAATGTCCTAAAAGTGTATAATTGGCTTTTGTTTCCAAATATTTCTTTGTGATCTTCTTATGTCTTTTTCAGATGTATTTATCTGTCTCAGACTTTAAACCAGTGGTTCTTTACTCATTAAAATCATCTTAGGATGCTTTTTTTAAGAAAAAAAAATGTCTCAGTCCCCTTCCTGGAGGCTCTTCTCTAATTGGTCTTATGTAGAGCCCAGGATTCCTTGTCTTTTTTAAAAGCACCTGAAATGATTCTGAGTTTAGGCAGAGTTGAAAGTATTTTTCATATGTCAAATACCTACCTAGCTGATCACCTGAATCTCCTGGGAAGCTTTTAAAACACCCCTGTAATTGCTCTCCTTAATAAAGTAGAAGGAATTTTAAGATTCCAGAAGCAGGAGAAATGGGGCATTGACAAATGGCCTTCAGAATAATGGGTGGAAATGAGGAGTCCTGTCAGGGATAGTAGCCAAAGGACTTTGGAGAATAAGGATAAGAATATCTAATATTTTAGAAATATTTTATTTCCTCTTCTGTATTTCAGTGTAAACCTATTCTGTTACTCTGAAATCTTCAGAGAAGGCCGTCACACATGCCCACACCCACAGATAGTGAACGTCCATTGTCCAGGCCCCATGCATGGAAACCCTAACTCAGGAGGTTCAGAGTGAGGCCCTGACATCAGTACATTCAGCTTTCCCCAGACCCTGTGGTGAGTGGCTCTGTTTGGTCCCACTAACTGTACTGATGCAACAGCCTTAGACACAATCATCACAGTTCATCCCATCGACATCTGAGCAAATTGATTTTGGAAAACAGTAAAATCAATGGTAAAACTGGGTTTCTGCAATAGGAGGAAAGAGCCTGATTCTTATTAGACCTCCCTCGGATCTACCTAGTCTTTTGAGTGGCTTTATGAAGGAAGGTATAATCTTTCTGAAATAGGACAGAAGAAGACCAAAGAGGAGGTATACAGAAAAATTAATAATAATAATACATTTTAGGGCAGCCTTAATCTTCTATAATGTGAAATAACAGAGAGGAAGCATGACCTACATTATCAACAGTCATGAGCATCAATCCAAAGATCTTCATTCATCAAATACTGAGCGCTTGCTAAGAGAGGGACCAAGCTAGACCCTAGACATTCAGGGTGTGGTTTGGCCTCGGGAATTACAATCTAGGAGAGACCAATAATTATCATCAGCGGGAGGAAAGTGGAAAATTACACAAAGTAGTGAGTATTGACCCAGTCTGTGAGGCATCAACAGTTAGGGGGAACTTGAGAGAAGCAGAGGACAAAACAAGGCTTTTGAAAGCTTTGATGATAAAGGCATAGGGAAAATGGGAGGAGAGTGAGGGGGAGAAAACAGCATTTCTTACCAGAGTGACTGGAACTCTGTGCACAGGCACAAAGGCTTAAAGCAGCATGGTGTGGTGTGTGAATTAAAGCTGGTTCTATAACACTGTCATGTCATGTTCTGGAAGAGGTGGGGCAGGTGGAAGGCAGAATAGTTGCACTGATCTAGGTCAGACTCCACTCACACACATCAGCCCAGTCATTCTGGGGTATTATGAGTTCCTAGAGTCGCCATAAAAAGTTAAATGAGAGATGGCCAACCGGCCTTGCTAGCCTAAAGCAAAAAACATATGATCTTTATTTGTCAGTTTCTGCTGCAAAATCCTCTTTCTCCAGACTAATCTCTTCATATCATCCTTACTGGTACTTGCTTACATTTGCTGTTAGGTTTCCTTTTGATTCTAGACTCTGGAATTTTTAACCTCCTTGGACATAGGCATTTGTTTTTGCATGATGTTTTGTGGGTGATCCCATGAGCCTGAGTTCAGTGTGAATCGTAATTTCAGTTTGGTGAGAAACTTTTCATCACATAGGAATTGTATTGACCAACGTTGGTAATTCCCCCCACTTTCCTGTTGTTACCACATGGACACCTGACTGTGAACTCATGCGAACTCCCATCTCCTCTGCTGTTAACTTCCTTCGTTGGGAACATTGGCTTTCATTGTTGTTGTTGTGCACTTAATTTTCCATTATAAGTTGTATAGTTCAATACAAAGAATCATGTAATAAACACCCATTTACTTATTGCAAGGCTTAATCAAATCTAAATGTTTTGCTCAATTTGTACCAATTCTTTTTACAAACGAAAACATTATAGGTACGGTTAGTTAAAGCTCTGTCTCTTCTGAGTCTGACTCAGCTTCTCTCCAAAAGAAACACCGTCCTGATCTTCGTGTTTATCATTGTCATTCATGGTTTTATATACTTACTACATCTATCTGTCCATAAACAACATGTAGTATTGCTTTATACTTTTTAAAATTTTGTTTATATTAGCGCACCCCTGAGATAGCTATCGTGCCTTGCATTTTTATTGAAAATTAAGTTTTTGAGATGTATTGATGAGGACGCAAATAGATTAAGTTCACATTTTAAAACTACTTCATAGCATTCAATATATGACTATACCAAAATTTATTTTTTATTGCGTACTGGTAGACATTTATATTTTTTCCAATTTTTCAGTATCATAAAACTGCAGGGAACATCCTTGTACACATTTCCGTATGCACAGATATATCGGGAAATACACATATTTCAACTATTGTAATTGTCTCACATGTGACAACATAATCACCTTTAAAACAGTATTATAATGGGACGCCTGGGTGGCTCAGTCGGTTGAGTGTCCAACTTCGGCTCAGGTCATGATCTCATGCCTTGTGAGTTTGAGCCCCGTGTCAGGCTCTGTGCTGACAGCTTGGAGCCTGGAGCCTGTTACAGATTCTCTGTCTCCCTTTCTCTCTGCCTCTCGCCCGCTCACACTCTTTCTCTCTCTCTCTCGAAAATAAACAAAAAAAGTAAAAAATTATTGAAAACAGTATTAAAATGTTACACTGATGTTTTCAACTTGTAACTTTTCACAGGAATGTCCCTCATGGAGACATATAACCCTCAATTCTGAACCATAGAATAATTTAAGGCATAGTCAAATGAGAGTACAGAAATGGAGAGGAGGATAATATACCTTCCAGAAACTTGGGTTCAGTTTAAGCACTGATCTTGCCCCTTTTTCCGTTTCCTTGACATGTAAATGGTAGACTCAGCCTGGATCACTATCCTCCTCCTATAGACTGAGAGCCAACTGCAGTATTTGGCCACTGAATTTAACGCGAGCTTTTTTTTTTTTAGAAGTATACACATTACCAGTTATTGCTGTGGGAGGAAAGAGGTCTCCTATGTTTTTGTGATGATTTTAACTTCATTCATATACTAGCGGTTGCTAGGTACTCAGCCCTGTGTTAGGGGCTCTGGGTTGTCCAGAGATGAAGTCCTCAGAAGAACTTACAAACCCACGAGGAAGAGATGATTGGGAACCATCATTGGAAGGATTTTGGCATCTGAAATAGACTATTTTCTCCCTTAGTGACACTCAGGAAATGCTTGTCTCCTGCTGTTGATGAATAATTTTGGAGGACTATGGATCATGCTGAAGAAAATGAAATCCTTGCAGCAAGCCAGAGGTACTATGTGGAAAGGCCTATCTTCAGCCATCTGGTCCTCCAGGAACGACTTCACAAGAAGGACAAGATTTCGGATTCCATCGGGGATAAGCTGAAACAGGCATTCACGTATGTTGTGTTTTAACTTATTTCCTTTATCCCATCATTATGACAGAAGCCAGGTCAAATGTATAAAGAAAATCTGGTGCAATGGAGAAAAAACAGAAGGTGAGCACTCAGGATTTGGAGAACTGTCCACACGGTTCATTCAGGGATAGTATTTGATTGAACCCAGGCTTCCTTATGTATTTCACCCTATTTAGCAAATTCTGATTATGCTTGTATCTGTTTAATGGTTTATTTTAACACCCTAATTTCCCACACTCCAGCACCTTCAACACATCCACGTCTTGCCTTCGACTCTCAGGAATGTTCCAAACTCTCTTTTTTTCTACCCCAACTTCTACTCCATTTGGCAACATCCTGAATCTAAGTCCCAACCTAGGCTGTCAAGGACAGCGTCCTATGACTCTTCATTTTGGAGACCCTTTCACAGCCATGTTGCAGGCCTGGGAACAGTAATACATGTGTGCCTGATCTGTGTGCCTCTCGATAGCTTCCAAGCTTCGAAACCAAACCATTCTGGACCCTTGGGACCACACCTCTGTGCTCTGTGTTCATGTAAGCTTCACAGGGACCCTCCGCTCTAGGTATGACCATCAGGAGAGTTTTAAAATGTATACCCTGGAGTCAGACTGTCCGAGTTTTAATCCTAGTCCCAAACAGCTACCAGCTATGTGCTTCAGTTTCCTGCTCTGTAAAATGGGGATAATATAGGACTTATATCATAGAGTTACTGGGGGTTAAAATATGTTAAGACATGCGAAGTGTAAGGCTCGTGGCAAGCACTACATAAGTGTAGCTATTATTCATGCCTTCATGTTCTAAACAAGCAGCCTGGCATCTAATCTAGTTTGTTTCACTCAAACTCATGACTCTTGCCACAGTTACCCCACATTTGCTTCCAGTATCTTCCTTCACCTGATAATCAGATGCTTCGACCACTAAAGACATTATATAAAGTACCGTGCATGCTGTAAGAGTGCAGTGTCCTTTGAATGGAATAAATTGCTTTCTTGTCACCCAGAGGACTTGGGGCTGCCAGAGTGATTGAACTCCTCTGCCCATGTTCTTATTCAGTGATGTCTTTGATGATTGGCATAGAGTGGGAAGAGGACTGACCATGGCCCAGAACATAGTCTATGTATCAAAATTAATTGAACCACGTAGAGATTAAATGCAAAGCCTTGGTTTTGTCAGTATGATATTCCACCTAATCAAGACAACCAGATGCAGAATCCGCTACTACACTCCAGTGACAAATGGTGTTTTGAGTTTACCTGATCAAAGATCCTAAAGCATTTCGGATAGATATTCATAAAGCTCATAACACTTAATATAAATGTCCTTCATTTTATAAGGAAGGGGGAAACTGACTGGGCCCGCTGGTCAATGGCTCCACCTTCAAAAATTGACTCAAGCAGCGGTGCCTGGGTGGTTCAGTCGGTTAAGTGTCCGACTTTGGCTCAGGTCATGATCTCAGGGTTTGTGAGTTTGAGCTCCGCGTCAGGCTCTGTGCTGACAGCTCGGAGCCTGGAGCCTGCTTCAGATTCTGTGTCTCTCTTTCTGCTGCTCCTCTGCTCATGCTCTATCTCTCTCTGTCTCTGAAAAACAAATAAATGTAAAAAAAAATACACTAAAAAAATTGACGCAGTAAATAATTCCTTTTCTTTGCTTTTACACCAACACAGAAAACTCATTTAGAATGTCATCTATTAAAATAATAGCTTCCAGGGTATCCCCACTGTTTCAAAACTAAGTTTTTCTATTTTTCATGGCACATTGTAGAGTATTACTATGGAGCCAATTCAGATGTTTCCATTTAAAAAAAAAAAAAGAAGAAGAAGCTCTTGCTGTTTCTGATCTCTGCGGAGTGGCAAGATCATTCTTGGCACCAAATGTGAATTTGTCCTTGTTGCTCCAGGGTATGAGGAAGGTAAAACGCCTTGGTGTGAATTCGATGGAAATGTTCCTCATTTTATTTTATTTTTCCTGTCCTCCCAGATGTACTCCTAAGAAGATACGAAATATCATTTATATGTTCCTGCCCATAACTAAGTGGTTGCCCGCGTACAAGTTCAAAGAATATGTGTTGGGTGACTTGGTCTCAGGCATAAGCACAGGGGTACTTCAGCTTCCTCAAGGTCAGTAGGTATATTTATTTCTTTTTGTTGTTTCCCTTGCTGTTTATCTCTTCAAACAATTGTTGACCTGTTTTCTGTTTAATTTCATCATGATTGCAAATTCATGCTTTTATCATATCATCCTAAAGGAATTTTTCAGGGGAGCCTGGGTGGCTCAGTTGGTTGAGTGTCGGGCTTCACCTCAGGTCATGGTCTCACAGTTTGAGTTTGAGCCCCACATATCAGGCTTGCTGCTGTCAGCACAGAGCCCGCTTTGGATCCTCTGCCCCCCTTTCTTGCTGCTCCTCCCCACCACGCATGGTCTCTCTCTCAAAAATGAATAAACATTAAAAATAATAATAATAAAATAAAGGAATTTTTCCGAAATAATGCCCCCTTAAAAAGCCCAGAGATGGTAGTTGTAAAATGTGGTGGTGATACCATTTTGCAAATCAGAACCTTTAAGAACTGGTTGGACATGACCTACTTCTTTCAAGGTTAATCAGTCATTCATTAAACACATTGTTGGGGTTTTCTTTGTTAAGGGTCTTGACTTATAAATCCATATTCTAATTACAAGGGACCAGGATAGACTGAATTCCTCTACGTTTGTTTGATTTTATCTGTGATATAAGAATTTAAGAAAATGCTCATTAATTTATTCACCTATTCACACATTTATCAAGCATCTGCCTAACCCTCCTTGTCCTTATGGAACTAACTATTCAATCAGGCAGAAAGACATGGATCAAACGCACATACAAAATTTTGGAGTGCCTAAGGGGCTCAGTCAGTTGAGTGTCCAACTCTTGATTTCGGCTCAGGTCATGATCCCAGGGTCATGGAATTGAACCCTGCATCAGCCTGGAGCCTGCTTAGGACTTTCTCTCTCTCCCTTTGCCCCTCTCCCTGCTCATGTTCTTTCTCCCTCTAAAATTAAAAAAAAAAAAAAGAAAAGCATATATAATTTTTTAATTACAAATGATGTTAAACACTCTGAAGGAAAATACAGGGTACCAGAAGATAATAATA
This sequence comes from Cryptoprocta ferox, assembly GCA_028646485.1. Taxonomy (NCBI): domain Eukaryota; kingdom Metazoa; phylum Chordata; class Mammalia; order Carnivora; family Eupleridae; genus Cryptoprocta; species Cryptoprocta ferox. The sequence continues at coordinate 37,390,993 of CM053559.1, read as the reverse complement.
GGAGAAACTAACTTGAGTAGCTAAGTCACCAAAAATTCTTTAGGAGAGAGAGATTTGGGCCCTGAAGGATGTGTGGGAGGCAGGTAAAGAATGAGAGGAAGTGCATTTGAGGCAGAAGGAATAGCATGTGTGAAGACACTTAGGAAAATAATTGAGGATTTGAAGACTTAATTTGAAGAATTAACAGAAAAGCAGCTAGCTAGGGGTGTGGGAGGCCAGGGGCCAGTGGCCAGCGAGGTGAGCAGCGGCAGGTCTACACAGCCTTGTTAGCCACTTTTTGGATGTCACTCTGAGTGCACTGAAAGCTATCACCATGCTTTATTTGGGGTTTCTTTCCTTCTAAGAGGTCACTGAGACTGCTTTGGCGGGGGCGGGGAGGGGGGTTGGATTTGGTTGGTGAGAGGGGCATCAGAAGGAAAGTAAGACCAATTAGAGGTTATAGTGACTCATTGTAGCAAAAGGTGATAATGGCTTGAATAGCTTCTAGGTCTGTTGCCAAGAATCTATTCCCTTCTTCAGTTTCACAAAAATTAATTAGCAAATGATCAATTAGTCAAAAATAAAATCACTTCCCCTAATGATCACTCAGCGAATTTTTAATTTTCCAAGTGACTGATTTACCAAATCTTTTAAACAAAACCCTTAAGCCAGGTTTGGGACAGTTTTTCTCATCCATTTTGACCCCAACACCCCAAGGCAGAGGTGGGGGGCAGGGAGGGGAACATTCTGAGGCTCAGCATTTGAAACAGAAAACAAGTGAAACTGACCTTTGGTCAAGTTGGACAGATAAGGCAACAGGAAGTGATGCAGTGAACGTGTGTAAACTAACACTTTGGAGAAATCCTCACGATTGTGTCAGAAATTTATCTTTGACCGCTTAGTCTTCTTTCATCTTGATCTAGGGTGGTGGCTATAAAAATGGAAATAATTATTAAGATATGTGCTATATTTTATGGTAAAATCAGCTAGATGGTCTGTTGGATTGATTTGGGGGAGAATGGGGGAAAAAGGCATGTCAAAAATTAACTTTAAGGTTTCTGGGCTGAAGAGTTGGATGTGGGGACAATGAGGAAGAAGGATGGTCAAGAGTATCTGAGATTTCTGGTTCCAGCAGCTGAAGGCTGGAGGTGCCAATTGTAAACATAATAAAGGCTGTGGGAGGAATGGATTTGAAGGGTAAGTTTGAAGATGTTAAATTTGAAATGTTTGTGAGATAGAGCCATGGACATTGCATGTTTATATAAAATATGATGGATTCAAAAGAGAGGTGTGGGCTAGATATGTCAGTCTGGGGATCTTTGACGTATGGGAGACATTTAAACCATGGCAGTAGACAAGGCCAGGGAGCCAAGATCAAGCTTTGTCCAACATTGAAAAACAAAGAGGAACCAGCAAAAGAGACTGAAAAAGAAGCATCTGGAAAGGGGGAAGAACCAGGAGTCTGTGGTATTACAGAAAGGATGAAATAATTTCAAAACAAGGAGTGATCCAGTAGGTCAAACACTAAGAGGTGTAAGTCATCCCACAAACAAATTTGTGTGGAAAAGATATTTTTCTGCCCATCACTAGTCAATGAAGATGGATAAATATGGGGGGAAATGTAGCACAGATAGACATCCAAGAGACAGTAAGTTAATTTATGGTTGATAAATTATTAGTAAAAAGACTTCATTAATTGAATTGAAGATCTGCTTCTCTAATTCATTTAAAGTCCCTCTGGGGGTGCCTGGATGGCTCAGTCAGTTAAGTATCCAACTCATGAGCTGAACTCAGGTCATGATTTCGTGGTCCCTGAGATCGAGCCTCATGATGAACTCTCTGCTGACAGTTTGTGATTTTGTCTCTCCCTCTCTCTATCAAAATAAACAAACATTAAATAAATAAATAAATAAATTCCTTCTAAAATGATGGTAAAGGAGAGAAATGGTGTAAACTAGCAAGGACAAAGAAAAATGGGGGAGCAGATGCTATGGAGTAGGAAAAAAAAAAGCTAGTGATGGACAAGGGACAACTGAATTATCAGGGGATAAAGCTGGTATTTAGGTGTGTGCCTTGCAGAACATTAGGAAATTGGTGGCTCTGATTATTGCAAAGGTGAGAGGCAGAGGGCTAGAAGTAAGAGAATGGGTTGAAAGTCTGTATAATAAGCAGCACACAGGTAAAGACCGAGGTGCCCACACCAGCACCATGTTGTGGATGGAAGGGTGAACACGATGAAAGATGGCCAGAGGGAATTAAGTCTACACATTGAGCTGTGCACTAATGAAGGCTCTTCCTTGCCCTGTGCATCTCGGAAGAGCCTCCAAGACCTTGCAGCCCAAAGTAAACAGTGAACTGCCCCCAGAGAAAAGAGCTGTAGTGACAACCGGAGATTCCCCAACCAAGATGCTGGCTGTTCACCCAATGGCTGCATGGTAAAGCCCATCCATAAACGAAGGAGGCCAATGCACGTGAGGCTTCAAGGAAAAATACAAACCAAACAGAAAGAAGACCATTGGGTACATAAATGGTGGAGAAGGCAAAATAAAACATATTTGTTCTGTAATATCCTCAGCAAGACGTAAAAGCATATTGAATCCATGAGATGTGATTTTATAAAGGGCCTTTAGAGAACAACAAAGAGCTCATAGAAATTACAAATACGATGGCTACAATAAAATATTCAGTCAAGAGCTGGAAGACAGAAGAAATCTCCTGGAAGTAGAAGAAAATGATGAATGCGTGAACAGTAAGAAAGACAAGAACACTAGAGGATCAGTCCTGGAGTTCCATCATCTACTGGCAGTTCCAGAAAGAAAAGAAGAGACATTAAAGAGCATTTTCAGAATTGAAGTACATGAGTTTTATGACTGAGAGAAACCACCAAGTACCCAGCAGAATAAATAAAAAATAAAATGAGGCACACCATAATAAAATCAGAAGACTGGGATAAATAGAAGGTCTCAAAACTTTTTATAAAGGAAAAAAAGGTCACATAATATTGATATAGCTAAGAGAATGCTGAAAAAACAAAGTCTATAGTTTACATCTGAAACTGATAAATTAGGAATAACATGGGGCACCTGGGTGGCTCAGTCAGTTGAGCGTCCGACTCTTGATTTCGGCTCAGGTCATGATCCCAGGCTTGTGGGATGAAACCCCACCTTGGGCTTCATGCTGAGCGTGGAGCCTGCTTGGGACTCTCTTTCTCTCTCCCTCTTCCCCTCTCCCCCTACCCCCCCTCTTGCTCTTTCTAAAAATAAAACCACAACAATGCCAGTACATGATTTAGAGTAAGGTTTCTCAACCCCCACCCCATACTGGTAGCAGCCCCCACCCTCAGTCAGCCATAATAATAAAAAATGTCTCCTGACATTGCCAGATGTCCCCTGGAGAGCAAAATCCTCTCAGTTGAGAACTGCTGATTTAGAGAAATGAGATAAATGGTAGAAAAACAGCTTGGGGTATCTGGGTGGCTCAGTCGGTTAAGCGTCAGACTTTGGCTCAGCTCATCATCTCCCAGTTCGTGAGTTCAAGCCTCATGTTGGGCTCTGTGCTGACAGCGCAGAGCCTCGAACCTGCTTTGGATTCTGTGTGTGTGTCTCTCTCTCTGCCACTCCATCACTCATGCTCTCTCACTTTCAAAAATAAATGGACATTTAAAAAAAAAAAAGGAAAAAAGAAACAAAACAACTTGAAAGTGAGTACATCTGGGGGGCAGAACCTGGAGGTAGGCAGGAGACCCGGCTTATCTTCAGAGCTACTTAGTACTGCTTGGGTCTTTAAACTATGGACATGTATTCCTTTGAAATAAAAATTTTTTAAATAGAATTTTTTTAAAAAGAATATTAAAATAGCCATAGTGTTCCATGTGGAGGAGGGATGCTTCCCCAGCCCTTCTCTTGCTAAAATTTTTTTCTCCACAACATGACAATGCACAAAGTGAATTTTCTAGTTGTCCAGGATATTTGGCTGAGGCCCCTGAGCTGAGAAGAAAGGGTATTTATTGTCTCCACATTCTGAAGACCAGACCATCTATGCAAAACTGTGAGTGAATGACACCAAACTGTCTCTGTAGTGCATCACTTCACTAGGATATATGAGGCACCAGGTTTTATGATAATCGATTTGGAATGAGAATTTTCTAGACAGAGGTGAAAGCACTATCTGTTTCCCCTCCACTGAAAAGTCCAGGAAGGAGGGACTCCAAGAGAACCACTCAGAGCCCTGGACACATGTCCCCTGTAGTTTTGGGGGATTGTTGCTAATTATTGTAAGAAAAAAAAAAATCTACAGGTGAAAGGGTATAAACTACCCAGGTAGGCAGAATGGAGAGCCCTCCAGTGGGCATAGCCTGCACTTCCAAAGCTTCTTGGGGTAAAGGGGCCAGGCTTTTCCATTGGATAAGTGGGTGCCCTGGAAGGTCACCTGGCTTGGCTCATTCGAAAGGCACCTGCCCGAGAAGACTGCTACAGAGGAACATAAGACAGCAGAGAGGACCTGGAAGAGATATAAGAACTGGAAGTCAGGAGTTCCTTATTGAAAAGGGGTCCCCCCAAAACCCCACAAAAACACCCCATTAGAGAAGCAGCCAGCATTTGGCCATCAACACAGATTACAGCTATACTGGACAAGTAAGACTTTCGGCCCTCATCTAGGTTGGGAAAGAATAAAACAGAAAAGATCCACCCCCTGGCAAAGAGATGACAAGGAAAATTGTCTCAGCCTGGGAAGAGGATTGGGATGGAAGGGTGGACAGGTGAAGACACATCTGCTTAAGTTAACATGGCTTTCACCTCTTCATCCTACAGAACTGGGAGAAAAGTGTCGATAGCCCTCTGATTTCTAATGATCTCCCCATTTCTGTTTGGTTTCAATCCCGCAGGGTTAGCCTTTGCAATGCTGGCTGCCGTGCCTCCGGTGTTTGGCCTGTACTCTTCATTTTACCCTGTTATCATGTATTGTTTTTTTGGAACCTCCAGACACATATCCATAGGTAAGAGCTTAGAGTTGCTATTTTAGTACCATTCCACTTGGATCTCCAAGCTCTGCTGTGTGCCAAAGAAACAGCGTGTTTGATACCAGAACGTCTGCTTAAGAATAACTTTTCGTTACTGATACTGCTGTAGAAGAATACACTCCCCCCAGATTTCTAGAACTAATAGCTTTCTTACAATCCTGGCATAATGACAAAAGACAATTTTCTTGTGTAAAAAGAGCAAATTGTTGACATCTGCGAAATAAGTACTTTAGCTCATAATACAGTTTTTCTTTTTATTTTATTAGTGGCACTGCATGTTCCTAATTACTATGCACATATTGCATTTTCATCCTATTTTAGGCTTTGGATTGTACATGATTTTTCCCAGTGTATTTAGGATAAGATTTATACAGATTCTGTAAGAGTGTTGATGCTGCATGAGGCTGCCACCAGCAAACACATACACAGAGTTTCCAAGGTCTGGTGCTGGGTAACAAATACCCCCCGAATTTAGCAGCTTAAAATACTTGTTTTCATTATCTTACACAGTTCCCATAGGTCAGGATTTAGGAAGCGCTCATCTAGGCAGTTCTGGCTCAGTGTCTGTGGTGCAGTTGAGAGTCCGAGGGGAAGCTTCTCTCCACATGGTCCTAATTGAGCTCTCTCACACTCAGCTCCTCGACACAAGCAACTATTATAGCTGTCAGCTGGAAGCTGTATCACGCTTGTTCCGTAGCCTCAGAGGCCACACAGTATCACTTGGCTGCATTCTTTTGGTGGCTAGCATGTCACAAGTCCATCCAGATTCAAGGAGAGAAGAATTAGACTACCTCTTAATGGGCAAATAAATGTCCAGGTTCTAGAAGAGTACATGGGACGGGAGATGTCATCATGGTCATGTGTAGAGAATACAATCTGTCCATACACAGTGTACACAGAAACCAGGAGCAGAGGCTTAAGGCGGGCAGGGCAGTTTTATGTCAGTGATGAGTTAGTCACCTCACCTGTGTCTTCTCGAGTACCAGAAACAGCCATGTGAGATACACTGAACATGATATCCCCAATGCTTCATCATTTTCAGGTCCATTCGCTGTTATTAGCCTGATGATTGGTGGTGTGGCTGTTCGATTAGTACCAGATGATATAGTTATTCCAGGAGGAGTAAATGCAACCAATGGTACGGAAGCAAGAGATGCCTTGAGAGTGAAAGTCGCCATGTCCGTGACCTTACTTTCAGGAATCATCCAGGTAGTATTCACAGATGGAGAAATGGGCTGTCATTTGTTCATTTAATAGATATCTTTTGAGCCCTCGTGGCTGGCCTGTGTGGTGGGCAAGGTCAGCCAGCCAAGGTCCAGAGCTCAGGGTTCCAAGCATTCAGGACACCAGTCCCCTGCATGCCTTCCTTAAGGTAGTATTTATTAGGAACTAGCAAGTTTCAGTTGCGTCCTTTAGAGATTCCAAAAAGCAAGAAAAGTTTAAAACAGGACTGATTAGTAATTAGTAATCTCATATCTGCTTGGAAGGAACAGGAGATGACCTTGACTAAACATGCCCCCATTTCTGAGGAACAGGGAAATACGAGTGTGTCCTCTGCTCCATGGGGCTCCAAGCCACTGCAAACCTTCCCTTGTTTTCTGCATAACCACTGATGCGTGAACTACTTAACTGCTGCAAATGCAAGATTGTCCTGTTAGAAAGTGGTCGAGAAAGAACTTGTGTATGTTTTCTGTTGGTTTTAACTTCCTGATCTATCATGTAATTTATTTGTTTCTTTGTCATTAAAAAAAAAAAAAAGTTTTGCCTAGGTGTCTGTAGGTTTGGATTTGTGGCCATATATCTCACAGAGCCCCTGGTCCGTGGGTTTACCACCGCGGCTGCTGTGCACGTCTTCACCTCCATGTTAAAATACCTGTTTGGAGTTAAAACAAAGCGGTACAGTGGGATCTTTTCAGTGGTGTATGTAAGTAAACTACTTCCTGACTTACTCCTGCTTCTTTTTCCTTCTGTATTTTCCCCTTCTCTTTTGTATCTCTTTTCCTTTCAAGGCTCACTTTTCTATTTTCCAATGATTAAAATAAAATGGAAAAGATTTCATTATTCTAAGACTTTTCTGAGACCTCTACAAGGGGAATTAAACCTTAAAGTCCCATTTTATTAATATGTGATACCTCACAAGGAATTTTTTATTAGATCTTTATTTGGTGCCTGCCCCTTCACCCTAATTAGTTGAAGAGACAGCTTTTTCTTAGAACCAAATTGTATTTCTCTTTGGGAGCTAACATGATTTAAAGGCATTATATGAGAACACATCTCTCTGAAACTGCTTACTCAAGCAGGCAACAAAAATAAGATTTAACTAACACGATTACCCATTTAGCCTAATAAAATATATGTAGACCCTTGCACCCAACTCTAAGAAAATATAAATTATTTGCAGGCACATAGGGAACAATGGTGAGAACTGATCACGTTGAAACTGATCACAAGCTCTAAAACTTCAATTATTTTTTCACACAGTGCAACATAATTTGCAACCAATAACTAAATATATGTTTAAACCCCATACATTTGGAAACCAAAAATCCTGCTTCTAAATATCACCTGAATAAGGAAGAAATTATGAAATAATTAAAACCAAATGACAGTTAAGGTACTACATATCACAAGTTCCGAGATGCTACTAAAGCTAGTCTTGCCCAAAAGGACCAATGGCCTCTGTCGGTATTTCTGTGCCTGTCACTGTGTTGGTCACAACAGTGGGGGAGCACAGACGGCCCTTGCCCTCTTAGAGCCCACAGTCCAAAGAGAAGACAGATAGCAAACCGTTAATTGCATCAATATGTAATTAATTACAAATTGTCTTGAATGCTATGAAAGTTGAATAGGGAGACATTTAGATTAGGGGTCTAAGAAAGTCGCTTTGAGAAAGTGACATTTAAATTGAGTCCTTGATTGATTAGGAATGGAATCAAGCTGTAGGAACATTCCCTAAATAACTAAATTCTTCGTTTCCCATAGTAGCTGATAACATGCTTCCTACTCTGAGATTTCTCTCAATGCCTTGTCACAAAGGAAATAGAGCAGATGAGCACTGAGTGTGCTCTAGACATTGACAGGTAAGGTGTGGAGCCTGAGCTCGGTGTAACCTACTCTCCCAGAGTCCAGTGAGTACTGAGCATATTTGGGGTGCTGAGGCTGCAGCCCTCAGGTAAAATAAATTGGCTTTCTTTTCTTTTTCTCTGGGCTTCATCCAAACTTCAGCACTCTGTTGCCTTAGAAGTGTACCTGATCCCCCTTTGATCTGCTAACCATGACCTCCTTCTCCCTCTTTCATCTCCAAAAATCCTTTTTTATGTATTTACCTTTGCATTACTTTGCTGATATCAACCCCTAATCCCTTCCCAATACTCAGGACTCAGCTTAAGGGATACTTTACTAAATATGCTAATACTACGTTGAGCCAGAACCAAACCAAAAAAACACCATACGATAAGATTGTTGGAAGGGCACCTGGGTGGCTCAGGCAGTTGAGGCATCTGACTTTTGGTTTTGGCCTGAGTTGTGATCCCAAAGTCATGGGATCAAGCCCTGTTTCAGGCTCTGCACTGAGCATGGAGCCTGCTTAAGATTCTCTCTCTACCTCTGCCCCTCTTCCCCACTCATGCTCTCTCTCTAAAAAATAAAAACTAAATAAGATTGTTGGATAAGAATTGCAACCATAAAGCTGTATGGCTGGGTAAAAATGCGTCCTAATTGGTGAGAGAGATTTCAGTCTGAGAACTTTTAACTAGAAAGGTGCAGTAAGGGCATGGCTGGTGTGAATTTGTGCACTAGTGTCTGTCTATTCAGGGGTCATTGCCTGATGTAAACATCCAGTGTTCGCTGTGTTACAGAGTACAGTTGCTGTGTTGCAGAATGTTAAAAACCTCAACGTGTGTTCCCTAGGCGTCGGGCTGATGGTTTTTGGTTTGCTGTTGGGTGGCAAGGAGTTTAATGAGAGATTTAAGGAGAAATTACCGGCACCCATTCCTTTAGAGTTCTTTGCGGTAAGTCAACTTTGGCCACAGGTACCTAGCCATTTGGGTGAGGAGTTTGGACAGGGGAGGAACAAGGAAGTTCTACCTCTTTTTCCTCCCAATTCTGCCAAGAGAAGGATAGAATTTGTCAAGGGGAACTTTCACAAATACATGGACAACAAAGAAAATCTATTAGAGTGTAGGCAGGGATGATTTTTAAAATATAGATGAAGGCCATCCATAAAAATTTTAATATGAATTACCACTGAGTGATGAGATGATGGAAGATATTTCTTCCTCAAAATTTTTATTGTCTGGTTATTTTATAATGAACACCTATAACTTTAATCACCTGAAAAAATTAAGCTGTCTCCATTTTGAAAAGAGCAAGAGACAAAGGTTCCCAGACTTTCTTGCTTCCTGGCACTCCTAGGCCAAAAGAAATACCTAACAGTTCCATTTATTAAGTAGTTAGGTCTGAACAACTTAATACATATTTACATCTAACAACTTGGAAACTATTGTAAAAATAATGCACGTGCATTGAAATACTGTATATTGTATTACATTCTTAAATGACCACAATTGCTTATTAATAATGTTGCCTTATTATTGGTTCCCTGCATCAGTCACCACTGTGAGGGACTGGCTGCCCTCCCTGGCCAGCCCTAATTCTCAACTGAATGACCCACCCAGAAGGTTCTATAGCAATAGTTTTTCAAGATGAAGAAAATTGCCTTCGCTCCTTCTGTTATTTTTTCCTTGCACTTCAGTAAGCATTGTATTTTACAAACCAACTAAATCTATGCCCTGACCGTCCAAGAGGGCTCACGCACAGTGGCATTGTGACCCTGGCAGTACCTGAGAAGGGAGAAGACCCCTGTGGGGTGCTGGTGGAGGCCTCTAACCACAGTTGGTGCTGCTGATGTGGAAACAGAGTCAGAAGAAGGATTGTGGATCCAAACATCCATTTTATAATGACACCCTGTCAGTAAACTACCCTCACAATATACTTTTCAGCGTCCCTAGTTCATGCCATGTTAGCCAGAAACTCAACTACACAAGGCAAAGCCAGCTTCTGAAAGGTTTTATGGCTCTTTCTGTTCACAGTCAACTAGCGAAACACCTCAGCACATACCAGAGCAAAAGAAAGAGAAAGAGAAAAGAACTCCAGACCACAAGGAAACTGTAGAGTCCATTTTAATTTTGTGGGGAAGAGCCATTAGGAGGAGTTAGAAATGCCGGAAGCTAACTATAATTCTTTTTAAACTGAAAGTTGAAAGGGAGAATAGATTTTGGCTTGGCTGACAAACTGTTTGAAACTCACTTTTGCGACAGTTGAATTTTCGTCTATAAAGGCACCTTTGGATTTGTGTCTGTTTTAGGTGGTGATGGGAACTGGCATTTCAGCTGGGTTTAACTTGCAAGAATCGTACAACGTGGACGTCGTCGGGACGCTTCCTCTGGGGTAGGAGAACAATTTTAAGTGACAGTGTGACTTAAATAGATCGATAGATCTATTATTGTTTCTAACTCCTGCTTTAGTATTCTTACAATCAAAAATCTTTTTTTCTACATACCAAATAGCTGAGGCTTTGGAATTTTTTGCTTTTTAGTGTGCATGTGGTTTTTGTTTTCTGTGTGTGTGTGTGTGTGTGTGTGTGTGTGTGAGATTAAAAAAACACCACATAACAGACAATTTATCATTTTCATCATTTTGAAGTATACAGTTCAGTATGTTAAGTATATTCACATTGTTGTGAAACATCTATCTATATCACATTTTGTTTATTCATTCATCCACCAATAGACGTGGGTGTGCAAATATGTCTTCAAGACCCTGCTTGTTCTTTTGTATAAATACCCAGAGATGGGATTGCTGGATCATATGATAGTTCTATTTTTAACTTTCTGAGGAACTTCCATTCTATTTTCCATAGTGGTTACCCCATTCTACAATCCCACAACAGTGGTATGCAGTGTTTTCTTTTGTTTCCTATTGTTTAGCACTTCCTGGTTTTTAAAATCTCTCCTTAGGTGGCATAGAAACTAAGAGCAAAGAGACCTAAATCTAGCCAGATACTTACTAGCTGTGTGACTTTGGGCAAGTCACATCTCCTCTCAGAGGTTAGCACCGCAGTCAATGCCTATCTTGAGAGTAGCTGTGAAGCTACTGGAGCTAGTGTGCATAAAACACCTGGCACACACCTGGGACCATTTAAGACATGTTAACTGGAAGTTCTGTGGCTCATTATTTCAACAGATTTCCTAGTTTCTAGTTTCTTTTTCAAATTTTTTTAAAAATTTCTAGTTTTAAATGATATATTCTTTCCTTCATTAATTTTCTTTTACCTAACTCTACATTTAAAAATTTTACTCTTCTGAGGGTGCCTGGGTGGCTCAGTAGGTTGAGTGTCCAATCATGGTTTTGGCTCAGGTCATGATCTCGTGGTTCGTGAGATCAAGCCCCATGTTGGGCTCTGTGCTTGACAGTGCAGAGCCTGCTTGTGATTCTGTCTCCCTCTCTCTGCTTCTCCCCTGCTTGCTTGCTCTCTCTCTCCCTCTAAATAAATAAACACTTAATTTTTTTTTTTACTATTCTCTTTATATTTGAAGGAGCTAGAGTAACTATGAGCTTCCCCTCACCTCACTTTGTTCCTCTCTGACATGCTCTGCCTCTCTCTGCATCTCTGTGTGTCTCTGTCTTTCTGTCTTTTGTACTCTTTTCCTTGCCACCTCTCTTTCCAGGTGAGCAGAATCAGATGTTTGCCCAGGTGCTGGGCATTGATGAACCTGGCCTTGCCTCTGGTCCCGCCTAAAAATCTCCTGGGAGGCACAGGGGCAGAAGCTGCTCTTGAAGCCAGAGTTCACCCCCAACACCCAGAGCAAGTGTTGAAGGAGGAAGTACGCAGTCCACTTCAGAACAATGGATTGCTGTCATGACCATACCACTTAAGATTGCCTGTAAAGGTATAGCCCAGCAATACCACTTTTCTGTTTGGACTTATAACTTATAGGGGCGCCTGGGTGGCTCAGTCGGTTGAGCCTCCGACTTTGGCTCAGGTCATGATCTCATGTTCGTGGATTCAAGCCCCGTGTTGGGCTCTGTGCTGAAAGCTCAGAGCCTGGAGCCTGCTTCGGCTTCTGTGTCTCCCTCTCTCTCTGCCTCTCCCCCTCTCATGCTCTGTCTCTCTCTGTCTCAAAAATAAATAAAACATTTTAAAAAAAGTGGACTTATAACTTATAAAATACTTTCATACCCACCACCTCAACTGGTACCTACAATAACACTATTGGCATATATGCCATCCCCACTTTACAAGATAAGAAAGTTCATTGATTTAGCATATGCTTATTGGGTGCTTAGTATGTGCCAGGGACATGGCCGACCATTAAAAACAAAAGTAGCCACACAAGCAAAAAAGTGTCTGCCCTCAAGGAGCTTATATTGTCCAGGGGAATGGGAGAAGGAGAGACAGAAGATAAACAGTGAGAAGTGCTGTGAAGACAGGGAGGCCGGGTAAGGGATGGGAGGGGCTCAGGTGACTGTGTGAGGTAGGCTATCAGAGAAGGCGACATTTGAGAGACACAGATGAGGTTCAGTGACTCACTGGTGAGTCCCAGCCTGGACCCAGAATGCAGTCATCCCATACTCCGTGGTTGGCTGTTTCCATTACCTCACACCTGGGTCTCTAACATAATTAGTTGTGTGATAAACATTAGTCTTCAACTAGATCCAATAGATAATTCTATTCAATAACTAATCACAAATAATTTGATTAAACATGAATTCTTACACTTAGATTTCTCCTTTTAAAAATCTGCATACCACCACAATTTCTACCCAAGACCTTCCTTTCCCTATTGCATTGCACCCAAATATGTTGCTTTTCCTCTATGTGTGAGAACCATAATTTAAAGTAAAAACAGATTGTACCTTTTCTAAAACTTGGCTACCCTTTCTGGAACTTTACCTAAAACCAAACAGGAAACAAAGAATGTTTCCCTAACTACATATCTATATACAATTGTACTGTTTCAGTTATCTGTGAGTCTTAGTGCTGGATTACAAACAGCTCCAAAAACAAAGTCTTTAAAGAACATCTGGTTATTTGCTCACAATTCACAATCTCAGTAGGGCGACTGGGTGGCTCTGCTGGTGCCCTTCGGGGCCTGGCATGCAGCTGCAGATGTCTAAAGGTGTGCCTGGTGCCAGAGACTACATGAGGGCTTCGTTCACGTGTCTATTACCTCACATGGAGGGCTGCAGCAGTGGACGGCTGGCTGTCAGCTTCTCCCCACGTGGTGATTCCAGCAGGGTAGCCAGACTCTTTCATATGGTGGCTCAGGGAAACGAGACCATGGCAACATATCTTGTTTCTTGGTTTACTTTCCTTAATTCATTCCAAAATACATTCTTTTCTCATATTCTTATTGTGCAGTCCCAAATCTGCGAGGGCTTCCCTCTTGGCTAGTGCTTCTGTAGCAAAGCATAAGGGAAAGACAGTAAGTTTTATAGTCAGAACTCCTGGGTTTGACTCACTGCTCCATTTTGGGCAAATTACTTAACATCTGCAAGGATCCATTTCTTTTCACCTATAAATTAGGATAATAATGGCACCTGTCTAACAGGATTGTTGTGAGGACAGATGGCATAGGTCAAGTATATAGCACATAACATAGGCTTAATATGTTTTTTTTCCTTCTCCCCCTCCCTTTCACTTACCCCAGAACCTGAGACACCCCCTTCAGCACTGGGACATGACACAGTAAGAGAAATAGGTGCAGGGAGGCAGGTTCTTCATGGTTTTTGTGGTACTTGGTAGATGAGCCATTTGACCTTGGACAAGTTGCTTAGTTTCACTATGCTTCATTTTCTTCATCTGTAAATGGGGAATAAATATAGTGGTGTCTAGCTCACAGGGCTAGTAGAAATAAATAAGCACAGAACTTGGCAGAGAGGAAGCACCTAAAAAAATTGTTGCTATTGTAAAAAAAAAAAAAAAAAGAATATAGTACATGAATTAATTGTGGTTATTATTTAGACCAATATCTTGAATTGGATCAGGTGCCTCTGAAAACCTCCACCGCCCCTTCCCCCATTCCATTCTAGGGAATCTCTATTCTGTTTCTTTAGGGCAAGGGTTCCAAACTGTAAGAATGGACCATAAAAGCTGTGTTCTCCATTGGTCCCTCTAATTGCCCAGGACTCCTAGGTGAGACCCAAGGGGTATAATCTTCTGTTGTTCTTTCCTTGTGTTAGAGACTCACCTCAAAGGGGCCTGGGAAGCAGAGCCCTTACTTGAAATAATAAGGGGGAGCAGTCTGGACACTAGTTCTCCTCTAAGATGGCCCTTGTTGAGCACCCTCCCTGCCCTCGGACTTGGGTTTGAATGTCTTGTGCCACCTGAGCAGTTCGCTGACCCTCTCCTCTTCCTGTTCTATGTCTTACTTACACCTGCCATACAGGGTGTCATGAGGTATGAGGTTACTCTTTGTCTAAATAAAACGGCATCTGATGTCTGCTGATAACCCATTCAGGTAGAAAGCTGGTACTCTAGGGTTGGGGCCTAAAAAGAACCTCTGTGTGTCCAAGAGGGTGCTCCTTTTTGCCAAACCAGAACAAACAAGTATCCAACCGTTGATCACCTCATTTGTAGATGATACCCTTCTGAAATGCTCCCCTCTAGTTGCATGTTTTTCCCCAGTGGTCACAACGCTCGGGTTAAACTCAGCTCTACCTTTCAGGTTACTACCCCCGGCCAACCCGGACACCAGCCTCTTCCACCTCGTGTACGTGGATGCCATCGCCATAGCCATTGTTGGATTTTCAGTGACCATCTCAATGGCCAAGACGTTGGCAAATAAACATGGCTACCAGGTGGATGGCAATCAGGTAAAAATCATTAATTCCCTGCAGATGTTTCATTGTGGTATAATCATCCTGCTGTGCTCCACAAGGCAGAGGAATTGGATTTTTCTGTCTTGATAGAAAAACTTCTGGTTTGATGATGGAGGGGTTTGAAACATGTATTTATGCAACACTACAATTTTTTTTCATTTTTTATGTGCGTTAGATCATCAGAACACTGAGGTGCAGAGTCCTACCTCAAGTCACGGGTCGGGGTCCTGTTAGGAAGATGAAACCTCTGATTGGAGGCTTTCAGTTTACCACACTCTGACAGATGTTGTCCCTATTTTTAAAGCTCAGCCTGAGAAGCAAATATTCTAGAACCATTTCTACTCTACAGGAAGACTTCTGTTTGTTCATTAAACTTGGAATGTATTATTCATCACTCAAACTCCACATTATATTCTTTGCCACCTCCTTTTATACTACAGACTCACTATCTACAGATAAGGTATTTGAATACCATGAGCCATCATTTCAGTGTGACAATGACTATTTTAACCCACCGTGCATTTCTAAGAGAAGATTAAATGCTCCGCATTCACACAAGACACAATGATCTGCCTAGGAAGACTGGAAGTATCCCTGAGAGCAGGACTCACTCACTGGTCCCAGGAGGACACTGGCATGTGTCGAAGAGCAAGAGATGAAGGCATTTAAAAGATGCCAACAGTTCTATACACCAGTAACTTACTCATAACAAAAATATTTTGTCCCTTTTGCTGCAGTTTTCTTTAAAAAAAAAAAAAACACATTATTTGTGTAGCAAAGTGTGTTAGGGAAAGAGGGGACTAGGTAGTGAGTGCAGCTTGTATCTCTGACAGAACAAGAACTGTTTTTCTCCCACCTTAACTTATTCAATGATCCCTATTTTAAACTCACGCTAAACAAACTTGTGTATCTAGAAAGAGAATGAAGAGACAGCCTCTACTGTTGAAAATGTGTATTAAATGAGCCATCATGCCTCTTTTCCTGAACAATGACTGACCTCTTGTTTGTGTGCTTTGTTTCCCCCTGGAAAAGGAGCTCATTGCCCTGGGCCTGTGCAATTCCATTGGCTCGCTCTTCCAGACTTTCTCAATTTCATGCTCCTTATCGCGAAGCCTTGTTCAGGAGGGAACTGGAGGGAAGACACAGGTGTGTACACAACTGGCCTCTGAGGACGGGTGATTTGGGGTGGTAAACTTTAAAAATTTTTTTACGTTTATTTACTTAGAGATCTAGGGAAGGGTGGGGAGAGGGAAAGAGAGAGAATCCCAAGGAGGCTCCACACTGCTAGCCTGCAGCCTGACACGGGGCGCCGTCCCACGAACCATGAGATCATGACCTGAGCCAAAATCCAGAGTGGGACACTTAATTGACTAAGCCACCTGGGCACCCCTGGGGCAGTAAATTTTAATCCCTTGATTCTGTTCTGAACCCAAACATAGCTGCTCTGTGTGAAGATTGATGCTCTACTGAGCCGTGTAGTAAATCAGAGAAAGGCATGAATGGTTGAAGCAAATCCCAGGAACTGAATCTACAGGAAAGAGCTATATTCTCTAGTTAACTCAAAATTCTCCAACACCACTGCTACCAGTAAACCTCAAAGTTCAGACGTGTTGTCATGAAAGCCTGGGAACTGGGTATGGTCAAGATGCCAGCACCATCCAATAGAACCTTCTGCAGTGACAGGAGTGTCCGCTATTTTACACCACCCAGTATGACAACCACGAGTCACCTGTGTCCCTTGAGCACTTGAAATGTGGTCAATGAAACCAAGATCGGAATTTTTAATTGTATTTAGTTTTTATTTTAAAAATGTAATAGATGAATGTGGTTGGTGGCTACCACATTGGGAAGGAGAGTCTCATTTGACTGTTGTGGGTCTTGGGTCAGCACCATTATCTCCTTTCCCTCACCCCTGGCAAGGGCATTTTGACCAGGGTATTTAATCATTTCAGCTTCTATATAAAAGCTGTAAGAGAGGGGTGCCTGGATGGCTCAGTTGGTTGAGTGTTCGACTCTTGATTTCTGCTCAGGTCATGATCTCAAGGTCATGGGATTAAGCCCTTTGTTGGGTTCCACACTGAGCATGGAGCCTGCTTGGGATTCTCTCTCTCTCTCTCTCTCTCTCTCTCTCTCTCTGTCTGTCTTTCCCCCTCTGTCCCTCTTCCCCACTAACACTCTCTCTCTAAAAAAGATAAAAAATAAAAGCTCTAAGAGAATCGAACCTTCAGAAAGGGAATGAGAAGGAATATTGGTGTATGTAATGGTTTTAATGACTTGTTTGAACCCATATTTTCTTGATCTTCCTACAGTGATTATCAAAACAGTAAGATCACCCTCTGCCCCACCTCTTACTCGTGTCTCCTAAAAGCCCCTTCCGTGTGTCTTCTCTCATTCAGCTTGCAGGTTGTTTGGCCTCGCTAATGATTCTGCTGGTCATATTAGCCACAGGATTTCTCTTCGAATCATTACCCCAGGTGTGTAGCTTAGACTTGGTGTGACATTTTTCCATGTGTAGAGATTTCTCTATTTTATGTGTTGGTATTTTTGTGACTGTCTCGTGGATTTTTACTGTAACCCTAGCAGGGTGGTGTGAGAAAAGGCCAAGGCTGGGGCCAACATCCTGCTCCACAATCTACAGTTCTGCCCCACAATCTGGGACCTTGGGAAAGCCATCTCAATATCTCTGAGTCTCCGTTTCCTTATCTGCAAAGTGGGGGTTTGGACTGATTCATCTCCAAGGTCCCTTCTCTCTTGGATCTTCTGTGACCTTACACTCCATTAAAAATCTGAGATGGCCTTCACTCCTAAGACATTTGTTTGCTGATCTATTTACTCTAGTAGAGATCAGGAACAACACAGAGTGGAGAAAATCATAATCTAGGAAGACCATGGGTGAACTAATTCCTCGAGTACCAAGTTTAATTCTGAACCTCTTGACCACCATGCAGGTTTGCTACTAGGATATAACCTGGTTTTCCAAGGCCCATTTTAGCTAACCAAGTCCTGAAAATCCAGGTGTTCATGGCTCCAAACGTACCATCACTGCTGCGTGGGAAGTGAGTGGGGAGAGGATGTGGGGAGGGCAGCAGGAGGACAGTGAGGAGCCAGCAAAGGGGGCTCTGTGGACGCAAGAAGAGAGGCATGTGTCATGTGCTCTGTTTCAGGCTGTGCTGTCGGCCATTGTGATTGTCAACCTGAAAGGAATGTTCATGCAGTTCTCAGATCTCCCCTTTTTCTGGAGAACGAGCAAAATAGAGCTGGTAAGTGACAGAGATGATTGTTAGGTTAATATGTCCTAGCAACACCTGGATGATGCTGATAAAAATATGAGAAAGCTAAGTTAGTGCAGTTATTTGTTCTATGTAGTATCCAGTTAGGCAAGGTTAGATGTGTGTATGTGAGAGAGGGAGAGACAGAGAGAGAGAGAGAGAGAGAGAGAGAGACCCTTCGGAAATTTTTGGCACGGTTCTACATAAAGCTTTCTGTCTTTTGTTTAGACCATCTGGCTTACCACATTTGTGTCCTCCTTGTTCCTGGGATTGGACTATGGTTTGATTACAGCTGTGATCATAGCTCTGCTGACTGTGATTTACAGAACCCAGAGGTGAGTGTACAAATTGGGATGGATGTGATTGCCCGGCCTGAAATTGCAGTGTTGACTTTAAATATACTGTTTGTCAACTGACGCCATTATACTGTAAGCATCTTGATTGTGGAGGCAACGTTCCCGGAGTCCAGTACGGGGCCTATAGTGTGTATTCTCTGCAAGCTTGTTGAGAGAATCCACCCAGAAAAACAGCTAACATTTGTGTTGTATATTCTGACTCACAAAGCACTTGTGCCTACCTGCTAAGAGGCACCAGGGCATTGTAGCAAGATCATGGAATGTCAAATCAAAGACCTTGAGCCACATTCTGGCTTTGCCGATCCCTCCGATATAGAACAACTCACTCCTCTAGGCCTCAATTTCTCATCCACACAACAGCAGAAATAAGCCTAGGACATTGGATATGATAAGGTAATATGAGGTGCTCAAGAAGTAGTATCTGTCATCACTACAGTATCCAACTTGAGCCAGATTGTCCTATAAAAAGAGGGCTTTCCAAAAATAATGATTAAAATCAACTCAACATGAAGAAAACCTCTAGGCTAATTTGGGATTATTCGTTTTCTCCCCACACCTTCAGCTGACTATCACCCCCATAGGCCAGAGCCTCTTACAGGAAACAAAAAGAAAAGCTCTTCCCCTACTTTTGAATAAGAGTAGGAAGACAGTTCTGTCTACTCGGTGGATGAGAATTTGAGTTGCACATTCCCTGGCATAGCTTGAACTTTTCACAGTTCACTTTTGCCCCCCGTCTTTAAATGCCCGAGTCTTTTATCCTAACCAGATGGGGCGGGTTGGGGGGGGGTGGTGGCAGTGAGGGTGTGTGTACAGTCTGTGTAGTGTGAGGTACATGTGCTGTGTATGTGTGTGTCGTGTACATTCGGAGCAGGGTGTGGGTGCATGCCTGGAATGTCACTAGGATTGTGATGCGTGGGAGCCCTCTGCAAAGGTACCATATAAGGATCGAGTGTCCCTGAGTTCATTAGCAAGTCCATACATGACATGTAAACATGCCAGCCCTCATGTTTAAACCACATACGGGGGCCTCAACACACTGGTATTTTAACACACTGTCTCTCTGTGTTCAGTCCCAGCTACAAAGTCCTTGGACAGCTTCCTGACACTGATGTGTATATTGATATAGATGCATATGAGGAGGTAGGACATTTTTCTGTCATTTTAAATGGTTGAAGCATGTCATGTGATCAGCTGACTAAATATTATTTTTACATGGGACAAAAAGTGGGGCTGGAAAAGAGGGAGGTGTAGTGGTCAGAGCAAAAGCTTGCACTTCAGGGCGCCTATTTGGCTCAGTCTGTTTGGCGTCCGACTCTTGGTTTCGGCTCACGTCATGATCTCATGGGTTCGGGTTCGGGTTCGTGGGACCAAGCCCCCATCAGGTTCTGCACTGACAGCATGGAGCCTACTGGCGATTCTCTCTCTCCCTCTCCTTTTCCCTCTCCCTCCCTCTCCCCTCCTCTCAAAACAAATAACTAAATACTTTTAAATGTTATCAAAGAAATGTGACAATGTGTATTTTCAAGGCTTTCTTCTCGGAACTCCTTTCTCCAGGTGGGATAGAGTGACACAATTTTATCTGAACACTGTAAGGGGCCTTTTGCGACTTCTGTGTTGATTTTCAGATTGGAGGAGGCAGGCAGGTGCAGTTTGACTCTGAAATATTTCCAGGTGTTAAATTCATTCACATTTTGTTTTTCAGGTGAAAGAAATTCCTGGAATAAAAATATTCCAAATCAATGCCCCAATTTATTATGCAAATAGTGACTTGTATAGCAATGCTTTAAAAAGAAAGGTGAGTCACAAGAAGTGGATTATTTTTGAGGGGACCTGCGGATTGACAGGGATGTGAGGGACACTTAAATGTCTTCATATACCTTTTATATTATATCATTCTCTCCCTCTCTCCTGCCCTCTCTCTCTTTATTGTGGTAGAATGCACAGAAAATTTACCATTTTCGGTAAATTTACCATTCAGCAGATGAAATTGAGTACATTCACACTGTTGTGCACCCAACATCACCAGTCATTCTTTTTTATCATATACATATATCATCTTCTCAAAAAAATTTTAAGACAAAAAGTGAAAGAGTAATTTTAGTTTTCTTACTCTTCAGATCGTGTGGGTTCCTCTGGTCATGATTAGAACTTGAACGTACACTGCCCAATATACAGAAAACCTCCCAGTCAACCCACACAGTCTCTTAAATATAAGAATCTGAGAGGGGTGCCTGGGTGGCTGAGTCAGTTAAGCGTCTGACTCGTTCAGGTCATGATCTTACGGTTCCTGGGTTTGAGCCCCGCACCGGGTTCTGTGCTGACAGCTCAGAGCCTAGAGCCTGTTTCAGATTCTGTGTCTCCCTCTCTCTCTGCCCCACCCCCGCTCACACTCTGTCTCTCTCTGTCTCAAAAATAAATAAATATTTTTAAAAATTAAAAAAAAATCTGTAAGTTTGAAAAATGGTACTTTAAACATCCTCTTCAATACTTCAGTGTACTCACCGCGCCATCCTGCTAAATACACACAGGAATAAGGAAAGTTACTCATGTTCCTTTAATGGGAGAGTGACTCAGTTCACAATGTCCGAGGGAAAGTTAGAGGTGGGTGATTACATGGCACAGAAAACAGTCAGATGGGGGAATCTGAAGATTAATTACATTTGGTGGGTTCCTGGGAGCCAAGAAGTGATTCTGCATATATTGCTCTTCTGTAAAGACTGGAGTGAACCCAGCACTCATAATGGGAGCAAGAAGAAAGGCCATGAAGAAGTATGCTAAGGAAGTTGGAAATGCAAATATGGCCAATGCAACCGTTGTCAAAGTGGTGAGTGGTCTCTTCATTGTAATTTTCCCTCCTCTTAATCTGCACCACCCTCCACCTTTATTCATGATGTAAGCCTTAACACTGCAGGAAGCCCGTGATAGGGCTTAGAGGGAAGCTTAGAAACAATCTAAGTAGCCCCTATATTATTAAAGATACAAAATGAAATTAGCCATGTGAACGCTTCTGAAAAAAGTAGGGGTATGAGCCCTGGAAAACATTTGTTTAAATTAAGATCACACAGTACCTTAATAAATTTTTACCATGGTGCTTTGTTGTAGATTCATTCAGCTGACAGTAATTAAAAAAAAAAAAAAAAAAAAAAACCTCAAAGGCTGGATTTTGCTGTTCAAGCTTATGGTAAATCACAGTCATGCTGAAGTTAATGGAACTGTTTTAGAAGTGACGAGAAAATGGCTATGATGACTAAGGAGAATGGATTTCATTGGACAGAAACAAAAGGAGGAAGAGATGAAAAGAAACTAAGCTAACACTGAATGTTATGTACACATTCTTTTTCTGTTGCATCACAAGACTAGGATGCAATCATTTTAGATGAGGTCTGGTAGAGTCAGCAGCTTGATAATATGGGAACTAATTCTTCCCTTATAAATCTTTCTCAGCACCAGAACGTGAACTGTTCATAGACTTCTGCTTTGGTTTAACTGTTAACAGGATGCAGAAGTAGATGGAGAAGATGCCACGAAGCCTGAAGAAGAGGATAATGAAGTAAAATACCCTCCAATTGTCATCAAGAGCACATTTCCTGAAGAGCTGCAAAGGTTTATGCCTCCAGGAGATAACATCCACACCATCATTCTGGATTTTACACAAGTCAATTTTATTGACTCTGTTGGTGTAAAAACTCTGGCTGGGGTAAGCTTCATCTTAAATGAGTCATTTCGTATCTCTGTTGCCATCAGTAAAATGAGAGAGTTGAACTAGGGTCCCTTTTCAACTCTTAAAATTCTTCCATGTCGTTGCTTTTTTCCACTTGTTGATGGTGGAAAACTTCAGAACTATACAAAAGTAAGGAGCGTAGTGTAATGAAGCCCCATGTAACTATCACTCAACTTCAACAGTTCATCAGTTAATGGTCAGTCGTGTTTCATTTAGCCCACACCCGCTTTCCACTTCTCTTACTTTGAAGCACCTCCCAGTCATCAGTCACCTCCCAGTGAATATTTCAGGATATGGTTCTACAAGGAGAGGATTCTTCTAAAAGTCAGTACCATAATATCTTTATTACACCTACATAAAATTTAACAAGAGTTCCTTGAGAGCCCTCATTATCACTGTCTTTATAAAAATTGTATACAAAATTAGTTTTAAATGATTAGCTCAAAAATGCATAATTTTTTTAAATGGATAATTACGGAAGCATGGTAGCTCAGGTGAGTGAACTAGTGTCTTGTATCAGGAAATACATATTGGTAGAAAGAGACTTGCATCTGGCACAGAGTCGAGAGAAACTAAACTTTATTTCAACATTATTACAGATTGTAAAAGAATATGGAGATGTCGGTATTTATGTGTATTTAGCAGGATGCAGCGGTGAGTACACTTCTAGAATGGGGAGAAGCTTTAACACTTTAGTTTTGTTTCTCTTTTTTTTTTATAACGTTTTAAAAGTTTGGAAAGATTTTCCCTTAATTTTTATTTTTGGCGAAAATGAAAATTATTCTGAAAATCAGTCTAAAGCTAGCTTTGAAATTAGCCACTTCCAGGCACGCCTTTACTGGGCCATTGTGGCGGGTCTCCTGACCCGGACTTGGAGGGAAGGAGCTTAAAAACCACTGTTCCTGGCTGGTACATTTAATACTTACTTAGTGGCTGCCTTAAACATAGTTCTATAAAATCATTTAGGTTTTTCCATATGATGCCTATTTTTGCTTTATATTAAATTTTGGTTGAAATGGAGCTTGAAAATGAAATCTACACAAAGCCATTGCTCTTCACCTGCCAGATTGGTGAAAAGGAAAAATGTCCACCAACATGCTCTGTAGGCACCCTGGGGCAGCACATGGTCACAGACACTGCTGGCTGGAGTGCAGAACGGAACAGCCTCTGTGGAGGGCAGGGCGGCATGATCTTTCCCAGCTACAGATGCACTTAACTTTTAACCCAGCCAATCCAGCAATGTGCTGCACGTACTCAAAATGACACATGTACGTGGCCGATCGATCATCTGTAAGCAGTTCTAGAAACTGGTTACTGTCTATAAAACAAAAGACTGGGGAAAACTTAAGCATCAAAGAAAAAGGACCAGTTCAATAAACTAGGGTACATCTACATGATAAAATATCATATAGTGGCAAAAAATCTTTTTAAGTAAAAAATATCCAGAATAATGTATATATAAGTTAAAAAGATACTTTGGGGTAAGAAAAGGGGGAAATTAAGAATATATATATATTTACTTATATCTGCATAAAGAAATACTGAAAGAAAATGCAAGAAAATAGTTTGCTGTAACTGATGTGTGATATCATGGGGACGGGGATTGGAGTGACGCTTTTTACTATATCACTATAGTATTTAAACGACATAAGAGTGTTAACTTTTTTAAAATGTTCAACACTGATCCCCAGAGTGTGGGCTAATTTTCCTTTCTTCTTTTATAGCACAAGTTGTGAATGACCTCACTCAAAATCGATTCTTTGAAAATCCCGCCTTAAAGGAGCTGCTGTTCCACAGCATTCACGATGCGGTTTTAGGCAGCCAGCTTCGGGAAGCGCTTGCCGAACAGGAAGCCTCCGCACCCCCTCCGCAGGAGGACTCAGAGCCCAATGCCACTCCCGAAGCTTAGATGAGGAACCCAGCTGGGATGGGGTACGAGCCTCTGTGAAATTACTCATTTACACATTTTAAGTACTAGACACTAGAGTTTTCCCCCCTAAGGGTAAATACTAGTAGTCAAGGCTTGATTTGGAGGGTGAATGAAGCATAGCAAGATGTATCTTACTTGTGTGTTTTTTTTAATTGAATTATTTCAAAGATAAATTGTCCCCTTGCCTGCACTTATTGTGCAGTGACATTCCTGTTACTCTTTAGTGTTACCTTTATAAGCCGAGCGTTCCCGAAGTTATTTCCTTTAAGTGCTTTACCTACCAATTACATATGCTGTCACCAGATGGGTAGCATCCTTGCTTTGGTACTTGTTGGTGTACAGACTTTCTGTAATCAGAGCTATCTAACAGAATGGGCAAACCCACAATTTTCTAGAAGTTCTTTAAAAATAACCTTTTATTACTAAAGAGGCATTATAAGTGCAATCAAAAAGTAGAAAAAATAAAAGAAAATAAAAACATTACACTGGTACCACTTAAAGATTATCACTCACACCTTAATGCATATCCTTCCAGATCTTTTTCTGTGCATATATACTTACATCTTTTAACCAGAGTAAGATCATATTCTGCATAGTGCTCTGTAAGTCATTTTTTTCAGTCAACCATTCTTACTTCCTCATTCCGGAATACTTTTACATCAGATCATATTCAAATTTCCCCAGTTGTCCTCAAATTTGTAGGATACTGTCCAGACTAGTATCCATTCTGTGACCTAACACTACAACCGGTCATGTCCCTTCAAGTCCCTTAAGTCTATCTTAATCTAGTACAGTCCCTTTTAGGACATTGAGTTGTTTAAGAGAGACTGGGGCAGTTGTCTTATAGAATCCCATCTTATTTTTTTAAGGTGTTATTTCACTTGTCCCTTTATTCCCTGAATTAACCTGTAATCTAAAAGCTTCATGGATTTGAATAAAACTTTTTTTTTTTTTTTTTTTTTTTTTTTTTGCTGGACTATTTCCTAGATGAGACACACGCTTTAAATCTCATCACATCAGAAAACACAAACTAGCTAGGTGACCTACCACTAAATGATGCTAAGGTAGATCACTGGATTAACACAATAGCCTAATCCCCGCTTAGGTTTCCTCTGTTGTGACTTGTGAGTTTTCTCTCTCGTTTTCCTTTGGCATTGAATGATTGCCCAGTTTCCCATTAGCCATTCACCCAGGGGTTTTAATGATGATCCTTGCCTAAATCAATAATTTTATTAAGGTTTGAGATTTTTTTTCCATTTCTCTCATTTCTCCAGCATTTATTAGTTTGTGTTTCTTTGTAAACTACAGCTATCCCTCCTCAACCTGAGCTATTTGGTCATCCTTAAATACATTTCTTACTGGAAAGGCAGGTTAAATGTTACATGTTTTCCATTTAATTATCAACTTCAAAGTAAAGAGTTGGTTTAACAGACAATAACAGATTAGGCTCTTATACATTTTTTTTTTCGGTGTAATCATAGGCTTATGTATTTTTTACAGTTTTAATGTTCGTTAGTCCATTATAATTCTTCTTTTTGGTGCTCATTTGTCACAACTGTGACCAGTAGGCGCCCTTAGAAGTTCTATTGCTGCTAATAATAGTAAAGTAAGCTTAAAGACCATGTATTTAAGAAAGCTAACTCCTAGGTATAATTTAAAATCTTTTTTGAAAGTCCATAATAGTTATCAGTTAATTCTTCATCAAATCCTGGGGTAAGCCTATGAGTGAGTAAAATGCCTATTTCAAGCACTCTTCATAGCTGTTCGACAGGAGTGGGGGAGAACTTGAAGTCAGGTCGTCAGCAAAAGGTCTTGTTCTTATAGTTCTAATGACTACCTTACTCCAAATCAAAGCACAAGTATTAGCCAACCTGCCTAAAGCCTCTTCGGCTGAGATTTCCTGCTAATAGTCAGTTTTTAAAGTATGTTTTCTTACTGACTTCTTTTAATTTTCATGAAGAAAACACTACCAGGAGAAAAGTGGTCGGATCCCAGGAAAGAACTATGTTAGCATGGGTACTCCAACCAAACCCTGTGGTTTGTGTAACTATCAGGTTTTGCAGTGACTTTACTAACTTAATTCAAAGTAGACCCCCTCCTTTCTAATCAGTACTTAATGGAGGTCTAGAGTGAAATTAGATTTTCACCCAGTTACTTCCTTTGCAATCATCACACGCAAGATCAGATACATCTGCATTCTGACACAGACTGCCTTCTGAAGGAGCGCATAGTTGTAGCACCTCAGCTGTAGTGGGCGCTTTCGTAAGAGGGCCTGCACCATTCCTGCCGTTAATGCCCAACTTATAGATTCTAAACAATGTTAGAGAATACTTTATTGCATTTACTTTAGCACCCGTCTTCATCAAATGCTTTACATACAGGAGATATTCACATCCTAGCTGTTGATAGATTGAAAGTAGGGTACAAAAATAGTATTTATCTGTATTTACAGATTTGTATTTAACTTTTCTGTTCCTTAGTTTTCAAACCATTTTGAATAGATTTTTACCATGTACATAAAAAGCACTGAAGTCTTAACGAAGGAAAGTCTGTTTTTGTTTCAGCATGCCTCTGAGGACGTAAGAATGCATTTCAAAATGTTAGGGGCTCCTGGGTGGCTCAGTTATTTAAGCAACTGACTTTGGCTCAGGTCATGATCTCAGAAAATGTTTTATCTGTATGTAAATATGTTGGAATGTCTTACTTAAAATTATTTAATGTAGTAGAAAATTTCCTGACCTTTTTTACTTTGTTTGCCTCTTTGTTCTTCTTCCTGGAACCTAATAACCACTAGCGTGTGCTTCCTATGTGTCTCAGGCCTGCTTCAAATTTAGAGTCTTACTGCCCTGTCAAAGTGGGCATAATCCACAAGGATATAGGGACTTGGCCGGGCTTATTTTATGACAATATGGGAGAGCCCAGTCTTCAGAAAGGTCCCATATAGAGAAGTTCTTTTGTCTAAGATCCTACACAATACGATAGTGGTTGATTTCTGCCTCATGGATGGATGGAATATGTAAACAATTGTGAACCAGGGCCCAGGAAATTAATTCATGTCATAGACATGGTCTCTGTATAATGGCAGCTTATAGTGGGATCTACTTGCCAGTCACATCTGCAGTGGGACTCAGAGAAACAAAGATATGAATCCTCTGCAAGCCCTGGGAGTTCATTTTATAGTTTTCAGGTAACATCTAAAATATCCACTTCGTGTGGTTTGATCCTATATTCTTACCTATTTAACAGATAAAGGAGGTGCCTGCCTCCAAAGGTACATTTTGAGAAAATGAGTCTGCCCTCGTGTGTGCATGGAGTGGGTAACAAACCCAAAGAATCTGCCCTGGAGTGGGTAGGTGTGTTTTTCTGTTTTGGGGGGTGTGGGGGTGGGGTGGTGTATGTCCTTGTGGAGGATGAGGGAGAGGGAAGGGGGTATGTGCTGTGGTAGGGAAGGCTTGATCTGTTATGTCTGTGCCTTTAAAGATAGTAATCAAATTATCAGATCAAACAAAACTTCCTTGATGTGAGCCTGTTGGCCCTTTTCAGTGTAAAAATGTAAAAATGCTGTTGGTCCTTTTTAGTGTACCTTTCAGGAATGCTTTTAGGATTCGGTATGTTTAGATTTGTGATAATATGGTTTGAGTGTAGGTAAAAGTTGGCTTGAGAATTGATAGAAGTACTACCTTAATTCCCCATATAGCCAACCAAAATGCACGCCAGCGTTTTGAAACCCCTCAAATCCCAATAACAGAATGTTCAAGAGCTTAGCACTGTAGCAGGTAACCTGCCTGCTTACGGACTTGGATTTAATCAAGTCTGAACATCTCAAAAATATATCTGCCTTTGAAAAAAAAAAGCTTTTCATTTCACTTTATGGTAACAGATGAACCTGAGCTTTGTGGAAATTAAATTTTTATAAATCCAATCACATTTTTACGTTTTTTAGAAGTATTTTCCAAAGATCACTACAGCATTTTTCTAGAGTCCTCAACTCTGTTTTATCAGCACCCTGATTCATGTATGACATATACGTGTGCCCATACACACGGATATACATATGTATACGTACACACACGTACATATTTTAGGTGGAGGGCATTACCAACGAATGTGTATTTATCTTTTAAAATAGGATACAAAGATGCTCATCTAGGTAGGGTGATGCTATTGGGCATAAACACCCAAATTTTTCAAATAATTGTCGGTTTGATGTGTGACCTGTTGGATTTTCATCATGTAACTGAGATGTCAAGGTTCTCCAGAGCCTAGAATATGTTAGGCCTGAGTGAGCTCAACATATCCAGTGGGAGTCATCTCGAATTGGTGCATATGATACAAGTATGTGGCTATGTGAAAAAAATCTTAAGACTTCAGAGTGTGATCTAAATGCTTACGTTGATCTCGCGGTTCGTGGGTTCGAGCCCCGCGTCGGGCTCTGTGCTGACAGCTAGCTCAGAGCCTGGGACCTATTTCGGATTCTGTGTCTCCCTCTCTCTCTGACCCTCCCCTGCTCATGCTGTCTCTTCTTTCTCTCAAAAATAAAAAAATAAATAAATAAAAATAAAAATAAATGCTTACGTTTATCGAAATATTACAAAAACATACATCTTCATTTACTTAAGTATTTTATTATAAGTGTAACACTTAGAAAGGGTTCACCCTATTTCATACCTCATGAAAGACCAGGGCAGGCTTAGAAAATTTTTTCTGATCAATTTTGCAAAAAAGAAAAATGAAGACAGAAAAGAATGCTGGTTGGATTTTATGAACGAAGGGCTTTCACTTTTCTCTTTGAAAACATTCATATTTGAAATATTTCAACACAACACTCAAGCATTATGTTGCCCACTTTTTCTTTTGTGAATTAATATGTATGCAGCTCTTGCTATTTTGCATTATTTATGAATATCAAACTGCAATAAAAACATTCTTTATTGTGCCTGGGTCTCAGTATTTGGGCAGGGAGGATAATTGTGGCGTTAAGACTGAAGGGGATTTGGTGGTGGCTGCACAAGAAAAGAATTTTAAAGAGATCTGCTGAGGATCCTAATACAATTTTATTTTTAGAAATACCTCACTTCACCAGAAGTCTAACAGGGACTTCACTGAAATTTTAAACCATTAATTTACAAGATGAAAAGAAGTACTTCTCAGTATGAAACCTATTGTGTATATATTTTTCTTTCTGCTTTACTACTTCACTGGCCATTAAAATCACTAATTCTTCTTAATTAACTTGAAATCAACTCAAATGGCAAAGCAAAACCTAAGACATCTGATACTTCTTCCACTTTAAAGAGAGTTTGGCCAAAGTGTTATCATCTGATGTGGTACAGGAAAAAACAGAACATGGAAACACATGTGGTCCTGTGCCTAGATGGGCTATTGTGATGAGGGGCAGAAGGACAGGAAGGTGAGGAACACAGGTGATGGAGCTGACACACCTGGACGTTCGATCCCAGCTCCGAGTCAGTCAGGCAGGAAAGCTTTTGCAGGCCTTACATCACATGCATGAGACCCGCCTCACTGCGCGGATGGGACGATACAGTCGGCACCCATAGGGCCCATAGGCCAGCATATGCCAAGAACATACGTGGTCTAAGCAAGCACTTTGAGGAGATGGGATCCTTAAATGATAGCCGTTCAAAAAAAGGGTCAATAGACATTGTAATAAGCTTTTCGGACAAATGACGTCAGTTATCACCTTTTATTGTGCTACAGAAAAAAGACATCTGAAAACATACAATTTTGAAACACTTCATTTTTGTGTAATGGTTATTAACAAGTCTATTTAATAAGATTAGGATTCCAACAAAAAAATGTTTTCATGAACGTCTTCAGGGCTCAGTTGTATGTCATATAGCGGGGAGTAGCACTGAATTTGGCATAAGACTTAATGACCTTATTTACAGCCTCCAGGAAATCTTTCTCAGTAGCAATTTTTCGCCGTGCTCTGATAGCAAACATACCAGCTTCTGTGCAGACGCTTCTAATCTCAGCACCTTTCAAACAAAAAGAAAACAGTAGGCTTACTAAAGCAGCCAGAACAGACTGGCAAATATAGTAAGCAAGATCTTTTAACTTACCAGTGCTATTTGGACACAGTCGTGCTAACAGTTCAAATCTAATATCCCTTTCGACACTCATTGAGCGAGCATGGATCTTAAAAATATGAGTCCGACCCTAGAAATAGGGGAATTAATAAATATTAAAATGGAAAAACATCATGAGAAGGAAAAATTTCAAGAATCCCTTCTCTAAAACGAAATGATTTTCTTACCTCTAGATCTGGTAAGCTAAATTCAATCTTTCTGTCCAATCTCCCTGGCCTCATGAGTGCTGGATCCAAAGTGTCAGGTCTGTTAGTGGCCATCAGCACTTTAATGTTCCCTCGAGGATCAAAACCGTCCAGTTGATTGATCAGTTCCAGCATCGTTCTCTGCACTTCGTTGTCTCCTCCAGCACCATCATCAAAACGAGCCCCTGAAAGGACGAAAGGAAAAATAAGCTCTTCGCGTCCACTCAGGATAGCACTATGTGTAACCCGGAAGTACTGCAGATCTCCACTCAAATCAGGTACTCCAGCGCAAGTGAATGTCTCACTTTTAAGCACATTCTGTAAGAACAGTCTACTTTACAGAAAACTAAATTAGACAATGAATCTTTCAAGAAGACTCCTCACAGATATATTTAAAAGGGGCTCCTTTAAAGTATTTTTTAAGTCCTCTTTAAGGAATTTTGTTTTTTAAATCACTCAAGAACACCTTCATTTCTAACACCATATACATCTGGACAAGGCACCAGAATCCACATGACCTTTAGTACTCAAATGGTGTCTGATTCCATGTAGAAATTACCACACTCTTCTAAGTTTCTCCAAAAGATCCTGAAAAATACGGCTAAATCCATAATACAGTATAACTGTAACAGCTTACATCACACTGATTTAGATGTGTTAGAGTACTCCAGATTAATGTCAAGCTCTCATTTCAACTAAAATAGCAAAAAAACAACCCTCCAAACATATATTTTCCTTTTTAAGTTGTATAAATACATATTGTTTTATTAATGAATTATGTACACTATATAAAAAAATTAGAAAATTTTTAAATGAGATTAAAAGTATGAAGAAATATTCTAGATTTTCTTCCTGAACACTAATACTATTTGATACACAGTCTACTTTGGAAACTACAGCTTGAGAGAATCCTGACATCATCATAAGGCTTATTCCAAAAATACTACAGAAGTAACTTCAGAGTCACAACACTACATCGATACGCTGTGGTCACACTATGGCTGGCCCTTCAAGACATTAACCACAGAAGCATCCAAACCCAGCAACACCCATCTGTCCAAAAACAAGACTCGAGGTAACCTAGTTGCAGTCCCCAAACAGCATTACAGGGTGCAACTATATGTAAGTCATTTTTGTCACTAAGTTCATTAATTGTCTGAACATATACCACTCCTTCAGCTGTTAAGAATTATTGCTCTCAAAGACTATTACAACAATTCAGGCCTCCACAAGAGTAGCTTTCAAGGTCTATCTCCTTTATTATGGCTTCAAACCTCTCAGAAACCCGTAAAATTGAGAAGGTATGAATTATTATTCCCTTTATAAGGCAAGTGAACAGATGCTCAGAGTAGTTAGAATAATCTATTTAGATCACACAGCTAATACTGTATTTCATCAAATCGATGAAGCCAACAATAACATTATTTTATGTATACTTCACGAAAAACCACCACCAATTAAATTATGCCCCAAAGCTTTCTTTACAGTGAAGTTGCATCCTGCGTTAAGAGTTGTTAAAGTGTGAAAACAAGAGTCATATGAATGAAATTAGGAGAAGTACAAAGATAAAGACTTGGAGAAGTAGCAGTGCTCTATGTTTCTTTTTTCCTAATATCTCTACTGGTTATTAGATCTGTTCTAGAATGCCAGAGCTCATATGAGAGCTAGAATTAAAATTTTGTACAAGATTAACATATCAAGAGAACTCTACACATACTACTCTAGAATGCTCACAAAACCCAATCGTAAAGTAGTTTTCTAAAATATCACTCATACCTCCAATAGCATCAATTTCATCAAAGAAGATAAGGCAGGCTTTTTTTGTTCTGGCCATTTCAAAGAGCTCACGAACCATTCGAGCCCCCTAATGAGAAAAATAATTTAATTCAGAGTTGGTTTTAAAAAAATCTTTAAGTACAGTAAGAAATTATGCTTCAAACCTCTCAATATTCTTAAGTGTTCTCAACTATTATTACCTAAAGCTTTTTCAAAAAAAAAAAATGAAGCTTGTTACCTATTCCATCAAATTAATCTCATTAGCCTCAAAACAGTATTAATTTCATGATTCTGTACCTATTAAATAACCAATAACTTCAAGACTTGAAAAGGCCAAATTAATACCGTTAAATGCACCCTTTCAATTGGTTAAACTTGAGGATATAAAAGAAGGCATCTGATTTATCATTGGCATTTCTGATCACCAACTTTTATTCGTAAGTTTTGATCAAGGAATAGAAGTAACACCTTAACTAATACAGCTCGTTTACTAATTCTTAGTCTAAGTTTACTAGTCGTTAATGTTTCAGATGCAATATATATATAGCCCTAGGCTTCCTCTCTAATGAAAACATATATACACGTGAATACGTGCGTGTGTGTGTGTGTGTGTCACACATATACAGAACTCTGTTCTTTCTCAGTAGAATATGAAACTTTGCCTCTGAAATGAAAGTACACTTTTAAATACACCATTCACCACATTTCTGGGGTCTGCACACCAAATCTGTAGAAAAGGTCCCAGCATAGTGATTAAAAATTTTAGGCAGTTGTTTATTGCCAATGACCACAAGAGAAGGCTGGTGGCTTCCGAACTACTAATTATAAACCATCTATCAAAAACATTTCAAGTCTCAGTCCTTCAATGTGGAATTGATGAGGGAGTACAGGGCAAGCTGAGGGCAAAGTATAGGCTAACAGCACCCCTCCTCCCAGTGGACTATGTGTAATATCCCTCGGACACTCCTGGCTACCCAAGAACAAAGGAAAGGGATTTAAGTGCTTGCCATGGTAATGCTGGAAACTAAGGCAATTGAAAATTTAAATTCCCTTACGGCCTACGGCCCACCGACAAATCCTTGAAACAGGCAGAGTGACCTCCCTCTAGGAGCTCAGCTGCCTGGATGCACTTTGCTAGGGACAAAAGTGAATCTCGGCTTAACATTATCCCAACCTCAAGGATCCTGTAAGTCTACTTCCTTTATCTCAACTACCCCAAAATACATAACGGCAATCATACTCCAAGCTTATGCCCCCCTGCCATATACATTTGAAGGGTCTCATGACTGAGGTTTTATTAAACAGTAATAAATGGTGTTTTCCCTAGCAACAGCTAGCCCCTCATGGTCTTGGAAACCTTGCTTCCAAAATACCTTAGAGACTTACTCTATTCTTGACCACCCCCCCACCCTGAGGGTATATAATGAGTTACCCGTCATG
Source organism: Cryptoprocta ferox (assembly GCA_028646485.1). Lineage (NCBI taxonomy): Eukaryota > Metazoa > Chordata > Mammalia > Carnivora > Eupleridae > Cryptoprocta > Cryptoprocta ferox. Next base: position 37,357,325 of record CM053559.1, on the reverse strand, counting down.
ACCCTAAGTGCAGCTCTTCCTGCCCATGGGTCCTGTCCCCATGCTTTAATAAAATCACCTTTTTGTACCAAAGATACCTTCAAGAATTCTCGACCATTGGCTCCAGACCCTATGAACCACCCCCATCACCCCCAAGCTTCATCAGAACTGCTATTCCACATTACAGATCTTTCACGGGGCTATATATTCTTTGATCAATCTACTTTACCTCACCGACGTACTTCTGTACAAGTTCAGATCCAATAACTCGAATGAAGCAAGCATCAGTCCTGTTAGCAACTGCCCGAGCACAGAGTGTCTTGCCTGTACCCGGTGGGCCAAAGAGCAGCACACCCTTGGGAGGCTCAATGCCAAGGTTAACAAACCTCTCTGGCTGTGATGGGAGACAGGATTTTTACATTTATCACTTAGGTATGATAAAAGCAAAACTGCTCCTGTATCATTATATTTAAACCAAAATTATTGAGTCCACAATCTATATATTTGATCTAAATAAAAATTTTACTTATTCCAAGACATAAGATCTAAACTGGACTAGTATCAATACATAATGCTGAACAGTTTTTAAAGGTGTTTCTCCCATCCAGGCTTAAAACATTTTCCCTCTAATTTAAAAAAAAAAAAAAAAACTTGACTGTTTTAAAAAAACAAAAGTATTATGGTATTTAATATTCTAGTTTTCCATTATCCTCCTCAGCTTAATTTGATTCCATTTAAGCTTATTTCTTCTTGGTATCATTAAAACACATGGTTCCTTCTACAATAACTTATAACATACTTAACATCTTGCTAAAGGTTACAGCTCAAACTCCTGTCGCTTGAAACAGCAGATCATTCTGTTTAGAATACGCCTGACCACGACTCTGAGCCCGATTTGCTTTCTCTCTTCTGGAACATACCAACTCACCACACCTCTATCTTCTACCCCATCAAAAATTTTTCACTAAGGAAAATATAAAATGTTTAAAGCTATCTAATGAGAGGCAATTTTAGTGCACAGACTCAGCCACTTACATGAAGTAATGGGGTTTCAACTACTTCGCGAAGTTTCTCTATCTGTTCTTTACAGCCACCTACATCACTGTATGTGACATCAGGTTTTTCTTCCACCTAAGAGAAGGATGAAAATGTAGAACATAAAGCCACAAGCTTTTGAATACTAGGTCAAATGTTCTATCCAGTAGAGCAGACCCAATACCCTACAAGAAAAATCAGACTCCTAACAAGAATTTAATAAAAATGGAATACATTGCCCAGTGTCCTAGAACCTCTTGCTGTATTACTTGCTATGACACTGAGACAAACCAGTAAAAGAAAGACTGATAAAGACCTTCTCATCTGAAAACTGTTTAAAACATTTTCACAACTCTTCAGTACGTGCCCACATATTGACAGGTTTCTAGTCCAAAGTTCCAAAATTCTTTGAGACGGATGCAACTGTATTCACAGTCATGCCATTCCTTTTCCCTCCCGCATCTTCCTACCTGCATCATGGTAACTGTTGGGTCAATCTTCGGAGGCAGCGGAATGTGAATTTGGTATTTATTTCTGTCCACACTAAGGAGGTAAAAAAGATCCTCACTCAATGCATTCAAAAAATACTAAGTTAATTACATGTATTGTATGTAACTTCCTTAATCCTCCTAACTATCGTAGAGCAAGTGCTTCCTCTCCTTACACCACGTTACCTTCAACAGACCGGCAAACTCACCTCTAAAATCCTGCATTTGCTTTATGTATGACACATAAAGCCATTCACAAAAAGCCCCAGTGGGGGTGGGGGAAAGGAGGTGGGTGGGAGTTCAGGAAGCAGATGCAGAAGAAAGGATGTCCAACTGTGGTACTCTACTACACAGTATCCCTTGTATTCCATGGCACCCAGCCCATCCATTCAAAAGAAAGCCAGGGATATGAATGTGATGTAGTATCTTTAATGAAAGCAGAGTATTTAAAAAAAAAAAAAAAAAGAAGCATTTACTGTAAGTAGACTCTTACCCAACCCTCATCCCTTCTTCAATGTCAGTAGGTGCCACCTGATCACTAAGGTCCACCACAAACTTGGCAAACTGCTTCACGTTGATAATGTACTTTGGGTCCTCCGAATCAGCATTGATGATCTTCGTACACCTAACACAGCAAAAGGCTTGATTAAAGAACCTAAACCACTAATAATGAATTCAAGTAACTAGTAACTAGATTCTGTCCTGTAAACATTAGTAAACTAATGAGCAGGTGTAAACGAGAACTGCAGAAATTAGGCCACTTATTAAAAATCCTTTTCTACAGAGTATGCTCAATCCCAAGCGTCCACTCCACTTTAGCTAAGGTGTAAAATTTTCAAAAGATACCCTCCCCTAGAAAATTAAACCCAAATATTTCATCATTAAGAAGTTCTCTATGGCGCCTGGGTGGCTCAGTCGGTTAAGTGTCCCATTTCGGCTCAGGTCATGATCTCACAGTTGTTGAGTTTGGGCCCCACATTTGACTCTGAGCTGTCAGCTCAGAGCTAGAGCCTGCTTCAGATTCTGTGCTTCTCCCCTGCTCATGCTCTCTTTCTCTCTCTCAAAAATAAATAAACTTTAATTAAAAACAATTTTTAAGGTTCTATAATTTTTTAAAGTTTATTTATTTATTTTGCAAAAGAAAGAGAGTGCAAGTGGGGAAAGGATAGAGAGAGAGGAAGACAGAATCCCAAGCAGGCTCTGCACCTACCTACTGTGGGGCTCGAACTCACAAACCACGAGATCATAACCTGAGCTGAAGTCAGATGCTTAACCAACTGAGCCACCCAGGTGCCCCAAGAAGTTCTCTAATTTCTTGATTTTTCATAATATATTTCTTTGTTTGCGATACTCCTCTATATCTTAAGGTACTTGCCATTTTATTTTCCCTTTAGGAAAACAGTCATTTTGTCTTACATCAAGTTAAGTAATAAATGTTTTCATTCTTTCCTGAGTTTATACTTCAAATCAATTTTTATCTCTGTTCTATTTTTAACTTAAATGTATTTTAATTTAAATTCTTTTTCTGTGTGACATGGTGAAGGCAAATTTGTAATACCACATACACAGTAATAGAAAGTAGTCTAGGGGTACTTGGCTGGCTCAGTCGGTAAGTGTCTGACTCTTGATTTCAGCTCAGGTCATGATCTCAGAGTTGTGAGACTGAGCCCGCTATCAGGCTCTGCACTGCACATGGAGCCTACTTGAGATTCTCTCTCCTTCTCCCCTTGCACGTACAGGCACTCTCTCCCTCTTTCTCAAAAAATTTTTTAAAACAAGGACTCAAAGATAAAGTTAGGAAAATCTCACAAAAGTAGAGCAAAAAGACAAAAACAAACAAATAAACAAAAAACATAGGAGAGAAAGATTAGCATATCAGTGGAGATATCCAGGAGGCCCAATTTTGAAAGAACAGAAGCCTGAAGTCTGGAACAGAGGACCAAGAACATGGGAAATTAGTAACCAGTAATTCCAAGAAAAATTGCCAAAGTGAAGGCCAGGAGAGCCAGCACCGTGGATGAAATGGACCAGTACTGAAGCACGTCCTCATGAAAGTTCAGAACCTCGAGAACAAGGAGACCTCACCCCTTTCAGATGAAACAGGTCCCATGTCCGGGACTGGGAAGCAAACGGCTTCAGACCAACAAGACCAGGAGCTGAAGGACAATGGAATGCTGCCTTCAAAATTCTGAAGAAGGAACTTTATACCAGCCAAGACATTTTCAGACATATGTCGTCTCCAAATATTACCTCCCAGCTGACCTCTTTCAGGAAGCTACCAGAGAATAGAGCCCACCTACTGCGGGTGTAAGTAAACCAAAAAGACAAACTCATGGTACACAAACAACAGGAGAGAGGTCACAGGATGCTTGCAATTCAGCAGGTGTCAAGGGCCACCAGCGCACTGAAGCAGGCCGGCAAGCGCTGGGAAAGACTTCTTCAGGAAAATGAACCAGAGAGACGCACCTGTGGTATGTGTGAGAAAAAACCTGATGGACTTAACACATCTGAAGAGCAACTTAGTTTAATTTTTATTTATACAGAAAACCAGGCAAATGAGAAAACAAGACAGTTATGACAAGAAAAGCAAAAAGTGGTACAAGAAAGAAAAAAGTTTGTTTACTACTTGCCTCTTTATGAATAGCACTACTTAGCCACAGTTATGAAAATAATGAATACCGATCTAACCAAAACTTTAATGTAATGAGGAAGATGTAGGGATAGGAAAAGTATGTCTTTGGGATGAAGGCAGAGGAAACAAAAAGAAATCCTCAAGCCAAGAGATGATATCTAAAGCTAAAAAAACACCAAGAAGATGCAGTCTACAATACAGAGAACTTTGCGTTGTCCATAAGAATCAGGAAGGTAGAAAGCAAAATAACCAGCTAAAATTTTTGAAAATAGGTGTCTCCAGGGAAGAGGAGCTGGGAAAGACAGCTATTGTTATAGCTCCTTAAAACCATGATAAAACTGAAAAATAAACCAAAATAAATGGAAAAGACAGAAAAAAGGAGTGAGGGAGGATGGACAAGAGGAAAGGAAAAATAACTTTTAGCTGTAGTAAAAAGGTAAAACGAAAACAAAATTTTCAATGATTAGAATAAAACACAGAAGAATATAATCTTGAATTGGGCTAAGGCTTCTTGAGCAACATTCAAACCCAAAAGGTATAATGAAAATATTTATATATTTTATTTGCCTCCTAAAACCTTTAAACATTAGTACAACAAATGGTACCAAGAAAAGTCAAGTGACAGAATGGGAAAAAATATTTGTAGCATATTGAAGAAAAGATTAATATGTACAAAAGTGCTCCTAAATATGCACAAGAAACAACCCAGTAGAACCAAATATAAATGGATAGAGAAATACAAATGTTTAATACTAGTCATACTAGTAATCAGCACAATGCAAATTAAAATGACATATTTTTTCCCCAAATGGCAAAAGTGTAAAAATTGATGATCACATAATGATCAGGCAAACAGGCATTTGCCTCAAAACCTCATGTTAAGGAGTATGAACTGGTCAAACCACCTTTTTCCAGATTTTCAAAACTGTAAATGCCTTTGACCTCATAAGTCCACTGCTAATAAGCTATACTAAGAAATATAAGCACACATATAGAGAAATATTTAACATGAACCTTCAGTGTAGCACCATGTAGAATAACAGAAACTGTAAACAGACCACCATCTACAAAATATTATGTAATTTTTAGAAACCAAGAGAAACAAGAAATAGAGGCACTAAAAAAAATCAGGATATGTTTCTTTGCATGCAAATATATACATGAAGACACAGGAGGACTAAGAGGACCACACTGTTTTCAGTTACAGCTGAAGAAGGGGCACTGGGACAGTGAAGATGAGGAGGTTTTCATGTCTTCATCTGATCTTTCTGTATCATTTGAATCTTTTATATGATTATTGAAGGCATAAAATTTAATCCCAGATACTTCTGTAGAAAGCTTTATTTACTTGGAATTTGGAATGAAAAATTTTTATGAACTACTACATTATACCTTGTTTCTAAAAAGTGCTTGAGCATACAGGTAAGAATATATTTCCACGGAGTGCTATGCATACCTTGCAACCTGCAAAGGCTGTTCACTCTGCAATGTTTGCTTATCTGCAGCCAAATCCCAGAGTGCTGGTGGGGCCAGGCCAGTATCAGATTCTTTGATACCTAAAGAAGGATAACAAGGTTCACTGAAATGTAATGCATCACCTGCAAGCAAGCTTCCTCAGCCTCAGCAGCACTGACATTTTGGACTGAATACTTAGCTGTGGGGGGTGTCCTGTGTGTTACTGCAAAAGTGGCAGCATCTCCAGCCTCTAGCCCCTGGATGCCACCAGCCCCACCTCCCCTTCAAGTCATGAAAATCAAGAGTATCTCCTGTCACTGCCAAATGTCCTGGGGGAAGGGGATGCTGGGGCAAAATCACCCCAGTTGAAAACCACTGCCCTAAAGTAGATACAAGCCAAAATCCAATGCCACATTTAATACTGTGAAACTTCACCACTCAAGTTTCCAGCTCATCAGAAGAAAAGTTTCCAACTACTGGGCAATAGCCCACTTACTTTAGCAATACCATGTGAGACCACATTTTTATTCACTAAGAAATTTTTACTTGTTTATTAGAGTTTACTGAACTTGTCTTTGACCAATAGAAACATTACTTGCTTAAAGGATGATGTTGTTGCTTAACTGCTTAAACATTATATTTGGTTGTAAAAGGTAGTGAAAGATTACTAAAAGAGATCCAATTTCTTAATAGATAGGAAGGATAATAATTTTCTTATCTGTCATTCATGAAGGAGTAACATCTGTATTTAAACTCCTTTGATATAACTAACACATTACATTTAAAGACAAGAGACAAGAATAAAGAAATACATGCCAGTAAGCTCATTGATCTTCTTGAGAAGTTGCTGAATGTCATCTTCAACCTGCTTTATCTGCCTAGAGTAAGTGCTCTGACCCTAAGAGATAAAGATGACTTTAATTAGAACATCAAGACATCAACAATTTATGAAACTGCAGACAGAAACTTTTAACAGTTACAATCTCAATAGCTATTATTGTCTCAACGTTTTTGAAGTGGAAGAAGAGAGAGTATATCATTTTCAGAAGTATTCCCAAACCAGTATTTTTGCCCAAAGAGACAACGCATTAATCTGCAAGATAACAAATGAAAATCATGCCTGAAATTAACTCCACTACAAGCCCATTTCTATGCATTAAAACTTTCCATTTCAGATCTAATTCAGTTACAAACATTTTAAATATAGTAAACATTTGTATAAATGATTTCAAATATCTTTCAGTATAGCATCACACTTAATTACAAACAGTTAAAAAATGTATGTGCTTTGACAAGCTAAATATTTACTCTCTGATTTAATCTCGAGAGAAACTGGTATGTAAATTTTTTCAGTGAGGGGCTCCTGGCTGGTTCAGTGGGTAGAGGGTGTGACCCTTGATCTGGGGGTCTTGAGTTCGAGCCCCACATTGGACACAGAGATTACTTAAAGACATAAATAAGAGTACTTAAAAAAAATTTTTTTTTTCAGTGAGGATTACTATAAACTGTCAGATATTCTCTTCTAATTATTTTGGGAGCATAATACCAACAACAGTTCTTATTTCAACATGAAACATATATACTTGATAGACGTTGAAAGGACTTACGTAAGTTTTCAGCAAGGCAATATCCCCCTCATCCAGAGCTAAAATAAGAGAGAGAATACATTAGATTCAAAAATAGGAAAGTAGAGCTAACAATTCTCTTCTGTTCAGTTTAAATTCATTAATTGAGAAAAAACTATGCAAAGTTGTAATGATATAAATACAACCAACAACTTGTTCCTGGACTCCAGGAACTATTATCTAATTGGGTGAAAGCAGAATTTTACAAAGTATATAACGCAGCTCCTAAAGAGTCCCAAGGGGATGTGACACAAAAAGAAGAGGAAGCCCAAAGAACAGAGTTTAAGAATCAAAACGACCTGGGTGCTAGCAAAGTCCCAGCAAAGTCATGTATTTGCCAAGTAATGTTGGAAAACCCACTTAATCTAAGCATCAGTTTTATCATCTGAGAAACAGAGATAACACTAATTTCACCCTCACAATGTTGCTATAAAGGTCAGATAAGATATGGGTGAAGAAGCACATAAAATTCTATACATGTTAATCATAACTAAATGCAAGGACTAAATCTATTAATACATTTACAGAATGATGACATTCCCAGAGAAATGCACAGATGAAATGTTAAATTTCTGTGACTAAGTTTTCCACCAGGTGCCTGAGTAGCTCTGAGATCCGCAGTATCCTAAAACACTTTCAAGGCAAACTGTAGAGTGTGGGATGAAAGTAGAGAGAGAAAATCTCTTTGGTGGGGGGAGATGGAAGAGAAAAAACAGTGCTAGGAGAGGTTGAAGTTCTTTAGGGAAGGAAGAGAGAAAAGAAAGTAAAAAACAAAACAGAACAAAAAACACTGCAAGAATGTTTTTAAAATAACCTGTCAGGAACAAAAGATGAAAAGAGGATAAATATGGAACTAAAAGGGGAAGAGATCCTGTGACAGTGGTGTGCATATCTCCTGCACTGTGAGTTTAAGTGGTAGAGTCTCTACAGAGAGTAATTTCGCATTATCAAAATTACAACTCCATTTCCAACATTTACCCTTCAGCTTGTGTTTGTGCCTATGGGAAAAATTCCACAAACGAGGTTATTCTAGAAAAGCCATCAGATTGAAAGAAATCTAAATTTGCAAAAATATGGATTAATTATATGTATTACTCACCCAAAAAAGTGGGATACTATGCAGATGCAGACAGGCAGACAGCACTGCCTCTTTATATATATATGATATGAACTTATCCCTAAGACACATTAAGATACAAACAAAGATGCACAGTGTGCTACATTTATAAAGAACAAACGCTTGTATATGCACAGAAAACGACTAGAAAGATAACGCAAAATGGCAACACTAGTTGCCTCGGTGGGTCACGCACCTTGGCTGGGGCCAAGGACCAGACACTTTTTCAATGTGTCTTCTTTTATGCCTTTAGTGTTTTCAACCATATGAATAAACTATGTAGTCAAAGGACTGTTTTTTAAAAAGAAAATTACGTCTCAGGATACTGGTTACACAGTGATGGCACCAAGCCATCCCACTTGAGGGGGAAAAGGGACAGAAAGAGGATCCAGGCGACCAAGCACCGCCAGGCGGGGAAACTTTTCAAGGCCTGCAAGGCCAAGCAGGGTGCCTAACTTCTTCAGGTCCTGAGAGCTGAAGATGAATAAAAATGTCGATCAGCGGGAGATGAACACAGAACTTGGACTAGCTTGAAGGACACAGAGGAGGCAGGCAGGGTAAGCCGGCTGCCGCCCCCGACTAAATAATCGGTGGCACAAAAGGGACACAGCGCCGAGTGGCAAGCGGGAATCCAGCCTCTCCTCCGGGGCCAAGCCTGGTCCTGCTCCGGCCCGGAGCTCCTGCCTGTGTCAACTGACCTCGGATGGGCTTGTCGTCCTTCTCATCCTCTTTGGTTTTCCGCTGATCAGCACCTAGGTAATCCGGCATTTTAGAAGCTCCAAAGGCCTCAGCTCCTTGGCGATTACACAGCACCTCTCTCGCTTCCGGTGGTGCCGTTCTTTCCTTTCCTCACCGGAAGTAAGTAGAGCTCTACGGACCCTTTAACTCAGAGCACGAGAACCGGAAGGGAGCCCCGCGGGACGCTCTCGCGTCCTGCTAGCGTCTAGGAAGGATTCGCGGTGGGAGGGGAACGCGGGTGGTCCCTGGCCCCTCACCATGGGGAGAGTCCCTGAGCGACAGATTTTTAAAACCAACCCTGGCTCAGTCGCAGAGTTTAAAATCCTGATTTAGTCCTTCATTTACTGTGCACTCTTGGGTAACTTCATTACTCCTTCTGCTTTAGTTTTTCCTTTGCATTGTGCAAGGCTTTAAATAACAGTGTTTTCAAAGTATCTGGCATATTAGATATGCATTAAGTAGTGGCTAGATCTACAAATACAGTGAAGGGAAATGGAAGTTGTTCGTTAATTTGGTGTTATCATGGGATGAGGAGATGATGAGTTTCAATTTTTGAGAATCTTGCCAAAGACGGGTGGTACCATCCTCAGTACAGGGAAGTCGGGGAAAAAAGCAGGTTTTGAAATAAATTAGTTTAGGAGATGAACAAATTGAGTAGTTAAGCTATAACTGTAGAATTTAGAAATGAAAAGTCTGACCCTTCTTTGCATTAGACTCCGTGCATAGTGAAGAGACAGCCTACTGGATGGGGAAAGTATTTGCATGTCATATATCTGATGAGGGATTAATATCCAGAGTATATGAAGAACTACCAATCAACAAGAAAACAGCCACATTTTTTTTATGTTTACTTATTTTTAAGAGAGACAGAGTGTGACCAGGCGAGGGGCACGGAAAGAGAGACAGGGAGACCAGAATCCGAAGCAGGCTCCAGGCTCTGAGCTGTTAGCACAGAGCCCAACGTGGCAGGAACTCACAAACCATGAGATCATAACCTGAACGGAAGTTGGACACTTAACCAACTGAGCCACCCAGGCACCCCAGAAAACAGCCCTATCTTAAAAATAGGCAATGGACTTGAGTAGAAATCTCTCCAAAGAAGATATACAAATGGCCAGCTAGCATATGAAAAAGATGCTCAATACCACTAGCCATTTTCATTTCAAAACGATGAAATACTGCCTTACGCCCATTTGCATGGCTTTTATCAAAAGGGGGGTAAGGAAAAAGAAAAAGTGTTGGTGAGAATGTGAAGAAAAAGGAAACCTTCTGCACTGTTGGTAGGAATATAAAATGGTGTGACCTCTATGGAAAATGGTATGGCTGTTCCTCAAAAAATTAAAAGTAGAATTACCATATGATCCAGCAAGTTCAGTTCTGGATATACTCAAAAGAACGGAAAGCCAGGTCTCAAAAAAATAATCTGTATCCCCGTGGTCACAGCAGCATTATTCACAAAAGCCGAAAGGTGGAAAGAACCCTGTTGGCAGGTGAATGGATAAGTAAAAGGTACCTACAATGGAGTATTATTCGGCCTTAAAAAGGAATGAAATTTTGACCCATATTAGAATTGTGAAGACACTATGCTAAGTAATTAGCCTGTCACCAAAAGGCAAATAGTGTATGATTCCAATTATACGAGAAACCTAGAGTAGTCAAATTCATAGAGACAGAATTAGAATGGTTGTTGCCAGAGACTGAGGTAGAAATGGGGTGTTGTTATTTAATGGGTATAGAGTTTCAGTTTTGCAAGATTAAAAGTTTTGAAAGTTGGTTGTACAAAAAAACGTATTTAACACTACTGAACTGTACACTAAAAAATGGTTAGTATGTGAATTTCATGTTAAGTGTCTTTTATCACAATTAAAAAAAAAACATGTGACCTTAGAGGTAATCATTGTAAGACTGAATGGGGTAGGTGTGGGGGGAAAAATGGATGGGGTAAGTGTGAAAAAAAATTAAGAAAGTGGAGTCAGGTTACTTTGAGCCTTAGAGCCCATTTTAACAGTGGTTACATTAATAAAGAAAGGGGTTGGGGAATCTGGGTGGCTCAGTTGGTGAAGCATCCGACCTGGGCTCAAGTCATGATCTCACAGTTCATGATCTCCAGCCCTATATCAGGTGGGCTCTCTGCTGTCAGGGCTCTAGCCCAGAGCCTGCTTTGGATGCTTTGCACCCTTCTATTTCTGCCCCTCCCCTGCTCTCTCTCTCTCTCTCTCTCTCTCTTTTTAAAGCAAGGGGTCAGGGATAGGTTTAGTAGGAGATGATTATCTTAGTTTTGAAATGCCAATTGTGAAGTGACAATTTTGTCATGGGGTAGATAACAGGACAATTCAATGTATTTAACAGTGAAAATGTAATTCATAGAGAATAATTCTCTAACTTCCGGTGCTCTTTCCCAAAGGGTAGCACATCAAGTCTTTCATTTTGTACAACCTATTCCAGATACTGGGGGCGAAGGGGCGGGGCCTAGTGTGGAGGGGTGTGTGTGTGAATCTTCATCTGCTGGTTTCCTTTTGTTAGTTGTTACTTTTGACCTTAGGAAGGAATCATAGTAAGAGTACAATGGATTTTATTATACATTAAACAATTAAGTTCCAGAGTTCTGTAATTGGTAATGTCTTAGGAAAATACAAAAAACCTTCATGCTTTTAGAGCAGGGTTAAAAGATTGCTGGCCTTCGAATAGAATATAACATTGAGGAGGTGTTCTTCACCAAATGTTATGAGGATTAAATAAGACAACTCAGGTAAATTACTGAGTAATATCGCAACAAACATAGGCTGCCATTATTATTTAGGTAAAGGCATATGTATTACAGGTATATGTACAAAATTCTCTATAGATGTATATAGACTACAATAATTGTTCTCAATACTAATTCATAGGTATCTTTTCATTTTTTATTTATATAAGTAGAGCTACTTGAAAAATAAGTGGTTAGTTTCGGGCAAGTAGTGATTGAAAAATAAAAAGAACATAGTAGGAGTTCCTTCAGAAAATTATGCTCCACGTATCGCACCTGGTGGAATAAAATAATCCTTTCCGCGGAGGAACTGAGGAGTCTAGGAACCTTTCTTTTGCGAGTCTTGGTCCCCAGCCGGATCCGCGTCAATAGAGTAACTAGGCTGCCGCACACGTTGGCGCGGTGTGTGGGGGTGGAATTGGCTTCTGCACCGCGAAAGATCCATCCCGGAAGTAGTTACTGGTCGTCTCCATGCGCCGGTTCCTGGGCGTCGTAGAGCCAAGGCGCGAGGCTCGGACCGAAAGGTAGAGGCGGAGGGGACGCTAAGCGCCCCCGGCCCGGGACGCGAACCACTGCGCCCGCGGGGCCGGCCCCGGCGCCATCATGCTGCTCCTGCCGAGCGCCGCGGACGGCCAGGGCACCGCCATCACCCACGCTCTAACCTCTGGTACGTGCCCACTCAACCCCCGCTCCGTCCCCTTTTAGCCGCCCCTGCCTCCGTCCTCCACTTGCGTGACCCCGCAATCTCTCTATTCTTGTCCCTGGTGACTGGCACCCGGACGCGTGAGCCGTGACGAGTGCCTTTTTCCTCCGGCCGAAAGAAATCCTTCCCCAGACTGAAAGAAGGGAGGGGGCGTCTTCTTTCTGCCCCTGCAGTTTCTTCCTCCTTTCACCGCTGCTGACTCATGGATCGGGCGGAGCGGTTCGGGGCCGAACCTCTAGTACCCTAAAAAGGTTCTTGTAAGCATCTCATTGCCGAGGGCAAGAGACTCTGGCTGCAGCGAGCTCCCACGTGCGTCGCGTCATACAAAGCCTTGCTGCTGGTGCTCCGTTAAAACACCTTTCTCCCTCTCTGTGTTAGCTCCTTCTTTGTTTTTTAAGTGTCAGAACTCAGACACTGCACCTCATACTCAAAACTTTAGTATGAAAAGACTTTTGCCGGTGATGCTGCTAAGATTTGTGTAGACAGACTTTTAAATTAAGAGTCATTAAGTGAGAGTTGACTGCCTCTGTAGTTTCTTAACTTTATAGCCCAGGACAGTCGTGGATATGGTAAACTTAGTTTCCAGTTTCAGCGGTCCACATTCATTACCATAGCCACTTATAAAGACAGTTGTTGGATTTTGATCCTATCTCATTGCACATGTTGCGTTCTGCTCGCAGAAGTTTCTGTGATCTTGAACTAAAAGGAAAGGCTTGAAAGGTGATGTTCTTAAAAGCCATACCCATATGACACAGCTAGTACTTCTTGAACATAGTGTTTGAATCCTCTCCCTGTATATGGTACAGGGAAATCTTAATTTCCCAAACCAACTAAAGCATGAAAAATGAGTTATTTTTAGAAAACTGTGGCCTTCAAGTACAAGGGGAGACTTAACATTTGAGTTACTTATTACTGGACAGGGCAAAGCCTTTTGCTTTCACATGGACTATGAAATTAAAGTGTTCAGGGGTTTATTTCCCTGACTCAGATTACCTTTTTTGAGTCGTTAATGTACAAATGTACAGTGATTTATCTCCGCTTTGCAGGAATGATGATAAAACCTTACTTTGATACAACAGGTCGTGGTGTTCAAAGTGGTTTCAGATGTGGTTTGTCATTCTGGCTGCCAGAGAACCATAGATGATAGATATTGTTTCCATTTTACAGTTGAAGACATCTCTGACTCACCTCACATAGTCACTAATTGTCAGATGTAGACTAAATCCAGAGCTTTCCATTTCAGATCCAGAGCATTTACCCTATAGCACAGCTGTGTTAATAAATCCTCTTTAGCTACCTGGAAAATTATCTTCCAGAACAAATCATTGCTAGTGAGCTCTTAAAATTTTTAAAAGCTATCTGAATTCAAGGTTTTCATTAAGATATTTTGAGTTGCTTTTAGAAAAATTTTTTTGATGAGGTTAGTTTTTTCAGACAGTTTATCATTTATTGTTTTATTACAGTCACTGGTCTAAAAGTAAAGCAGCTGGCAACAGTTCTCCCTGTTCCCCACCTTCCTCTAGATGGAAGGTGTTCCTCCCTGTTCCCCCACCAATACCTTTAGAAAAGCATTGACTTATTTATTGTTGACGTCGCTGAATGTTTTGTCAGGTAACTGGAAGAGGTGGATTGAATACTCTGTGAATACTAGGAAATGATTATTGCTAACCCTCCCGTTATAAAGGTTTGCAGGCACACCTTGTTTTATGGCATTTCACTTTATGGTGCTTCAGTGATACTGCATTTTTTACAAATTGAAGGTTTGTGACAACCCTGTGTCAAGCAAGTTCATCAGCACAATTTTCCCAGCAGTATTTGCTTACTTTATGTCTCTGTCACATGTTGGTAATACAGTATTTCAGACTTTTTCAATATTGTTTGTTATGGTGATCTGTGATCAGTGATTATGACTAGCTGGCAGCTTGGATGATGCTTACCATTTTTTAGCCATGAAGTATTTTTAAATGAAGGTATATCCATTATCTTTTAGACATAATTATTATTGCACTCAATAGACTACAGCATAGTGTAAACAGAACTTTTATATGCATTGGGAAACCAAAAAATATATTTGATTCACTTTTTTTGCAGTATTTTTGCTTTATTGTGGTGGTCTGGACCCAAATCTGCAATATCTCCCAAGTATCCCTGTACTGCAAGTATTTCCTTACTTGATGGTATTAAAATTACATTCTGATGCTATATCATTGCTTTGATCTTATTTATTGCCTTGAAATAGATATATTCCATGCAATACATTGAAGCCTCTCTTAACGCTTTCAATCACAGCCTCAACACTCTGTCAAGTTGAACCTGTGGGAAGATGGTTTGAAGCTTTTGTTAAGAGGAGAAACAGGAATGCTTCTGCCTCTTTTCAGGAACTGGAGGATAAGAAAGAGTTATCAGAGGAATCGGAAGATGAAGAATTGCAGTTAGAAGAGTTTCCCATGTTGAAAACACTTGATCCCAAAGACTGGAAGGTATTTAATATCTGAATCTTTTGTTCAGTCAGATGCTTTGTTAGGCATAGGCAGTTTTCCCACAAGTTTTCTATCAGTAAACCATGTTTTAAGATGCTTCAACAAGAGAACCATAATTGAGCACCTGTTTATTGTTAAGCTCTGAGTGAGATGGCCTTGGGATACTGTCTCTGGTGGAAAAATCGAGGAAGTTTTCGCAGAAAACATAATGTTTGGGCTGGCCTTCAAAGAACGAGTGGCAGTTTGTGAAGCAGAGAAGGGGGGAAAAGTGATCTGGGCAGAAGGAAAAGATCTGCAGAGACACACAGGAGTAAAGAAGTGTATCGCCACTTCAGGGATTAGTGAAGAATAGAGGAGGATGTTTGAAGGGTGGTGGTGAGAATTTAGGCCTGAAACAGAGTCTAGACCAGATTCTCTTGTGTCCCTTTTATGGTAAGGAAGGAACTCAGATTTTATTTTCAGGGCAGTAGGAAGTCATCAAAAGTTTCTGAGCTAATTTTAGCAAAGTAATTCTCCTGGCAGTATAGAAAATTACTTGAAAAGGGAGGGCAGGGCTGGAGGGGAAGTGAATAGTTTGCTGTTGTAGGGCAAGTGCAGTAATCCAAGCCTGCAGATGCATACTTGAGCTAAATTTGTGGCCAGGTTTTGAGGAAGAGGGAACATTGGCTTTTTTTGGAGGTAGACTTGGTAAAGCTTGGTGACCTTGGTTGTGCGGTACAAGAGAAGGAGATGTACTCAGAAGACCTCTGAGCTTTCCAGGTTGAATGACCTGCCAGTGTCTGATATCACTAACACTGGGATGTAGGGAAAAGGAGGTTTGTGGGGGAATGTGGTGTCACATGTTCAAGTTTGGCTATGTCAAAATTGAGGTTCTACTAACATACTGGTGAAGTCTTCTAGTAGATGGTTAGAAATTGGTCTGTGACTCTGAAAGGAGGATAGAGCCAAAAACATTTGCAAGTTGTTGGCAAGTCTTAGGTGGTAGTCGAAGCTGTGGGGAATTGAACGAATCGGCCAAAGAGAAGAATATAGACAAATAGGTATCATAAAGCTTAACTAAGGCACTCGTATAATATTTAAATATATATACTGTGGAATTAGAGTGCCAGAATTCAAATCTGGCTCTGCCCATTTAGTGCGGTGGGACCTTGGGAAAGTTACTTGACCAGTCTGTTTCCTACAGTGAGATTGCTAACACCTCAAAGGAGTTTAGTGAGGATTAACACAGTGATACATGTAAAACACTTAACCTAGTGCTTGACATAGGATAAATAATGAATAGTGGATAATGAATTCCTCTCTCCTAGCTTGTAGGATTAAATGAGATAAGGCATATGTGTAAAGCACTTAGAAAAGTAAGTGCTCAGAATGTTAGCTGATTCACATACTGTCATTATCGATTTAAAAAAAGGCGGGGGAGAGGGGAAGGGGGGTGATGGACCTGGAGGAGGGCACTTGTTGGGACGAGCACTGGGTGTTATATGGAAACCAACTTGACAATACACTATAAAAGAAAAAATTTTTTAAAAAGACTGAACGTTGAGGAGCATGAACATTTAAGGAGTGGGCAGAGGAGGAGAAGCAGCAAAGGATACTAAGAAGAGTGAAAGAAGTAGAAAGGAAACAAAGAAAAAGACATTTGTTAGTTCCACAAAGGTTTGCTAAATATCAGGCACTAGACTCTTCCAGAAAGTAAGAGAGGAGGAAGTTTCAAGAAGGAAAACACAGTCACCAGTGTCACGACTTCAGAGAGGTCATCACATAACATGAATAATGATAAAACCCACTGGGGGTGGCAAATGAAGCTTAGGAGACCGCATTGAAAGCCGTTCCAGTAAAAAGGTTGGGACAGCAAGCGATTACAGTTGGGTTGAGGGATTAGGAGGTGATTTGAAGTGGAGAGCACAGTGCAAAATACTCTTTTTCATAGCTGGAAAAGAGTTCTTCATAGTCGCAAAGAAAATGAGAGAAAATAATAACTTGAGGGAAAAGTAGGGTCAGGAGAAGATAGAATTGGGACCCACTGAGGTCTACAAGAGAAAAAAGGAAGAAAGGATGAAGAAAGTCTTTGGTATAGAAAAGAATAGATGGTATCACAACAGGTAGCAGGGTTCATGGCATTTGTTCAGTTGGTTACGTGTTTCAGCAAACAGGCTCAGGGATCTTGTATGTGTCAGACACTGTTCTGGGTGCTGAGGAGTCGGCTGAACAAGACAGTATCACTGCTTCCACATAGCTTAGGTTCCACTGAGGAGACAGACAGTAAGTAAACAATGAAAGATGTGGCCACCAAGTGCTGGGCAAAGAAGAACAGGATGGTGTGATAGAGTGTCCAGATGACTGCTTCAGATTGAGTAGGTGGGGAAGGCCTGTGCAGTTGACATTTAAGATAAAACCTGAATAACACTTAAAGATCAGGGAGAATGGCATTTCAGGCAGAGAGCTTGTGCGGGGGCAGAAAGAAGTTCGAAGTGTGCCAGGAACTGAAGAAGGCAAATGGATGGAACAGAGTGGATAAGGGGGTGGTAAGGAGGCAAGGAGCAAGAGTCTCTGGAAAGCCAGTGGAGGCTTTGAAGCAATGATAACGTTTAAGTACTTTAGAGGGAACAAGAAGGAGAAGAGATGGGCTGAGAAGGTTGTCTATTTTAAATAAGGTGATAACATTTAAGCTGAGGGTGAAGGATGAGAAGACGGCAGCCACAAGAAGAGGGGGGAATGTGCCAGGTGGGGAGGAGGAAGAGCTCGGTATCTGCAGGGAACTGCAGCACCAGTCTTGTATATGGAAGTGAGTGACCAAGGGAGAGAGAGACAGGCCAGGAATAGTGAGAGAGGGAGGTGCTCCGTGCATCTGGAGCTCCGAGGAGAGGTCTCTGCTCCAGTGAACTGGGGAGTAATAAGCGTACACAGGGTACTAACTATATTCTGGCCCTGGCCCTGAATCAGATCAATTCAAACTGAAGTATAGAGAGAGACAAAAGAAACCCCAGAGCTGAGCTTTGCGAGTCATAGAGAAGCCAGTAAAAGTGGCTGAAAAAAGTTACTGGAAGGTGGGAGGAAAACAGAGTGAATGCCCAGAAACATGAAAGGAAGATATTCAAGGAAGGAGTCAGCTGTGCTGCCACTGGGAGCTGAAGTTAAGTGAGGGCATATGAGTGGTCTTGGATTTGGTCCCTGGAAATTGATACCAAAGAGGGCAGCCTCATTGTGCCTGGGGTGGGAGTGAGTGGAGCAGAACCAAACTGGAGTGGTTCGAAAATGAATGCTGAAGGAGGTAAAACGTGTGGACACCTTTTTCAAGAAGTTTCATGTTGATGGGCAGCAGAGAAATGGAGAGAGTGGTAACCGGAAAGGGGATCATAGAAGTGTTGTTAAGGAAGAAAGCTATCAGCATCTTTTTATACGGATGAAGATAATCCACTTGAAGCTTGGGAGATAACTGAAAATGCTAGTATTTGAGGACACTGAGAGAAGACAGTGCTCAGAACCAAGAGGAGAGATGGAGTAGTTTGTCTTGGAGGGACAGGCTTTTTCTGTTGTGAATGGAGGGAAAGGGAAAAGAGGTAGGGTAATACAAAGATTGAATAGGATAATTTATATTTTTTAGTTAAGTGGGAGGCAGGGCTGTTGATAAGAGGGCGGAGAAGGACCTGTGAGGGTTGAAGAGAGACTAGAGAAATAGTAACCTTAGGGAGTGGAAAGGTAAACCAGCTGGAACAAAGTACGATTGCCAGGCATAATGAAGAAGCCCATCCGCATGAACTTTGTAGTCCTGAATTTGAAAGGAAACCAGTCAGCTCTATTTAGCTTTTTTCTCCCGTGTTTCATACCCTCAACTCCCTTTCCTCCTCAGTTTTCCAATACTAGAGTCACCCTTTGAGTTCTGGAGGGAGCCTTCACTCCAGTTGCTGCTTCAACTTGTCAATTCGAAGGATGTTAACAAAATCAAGTACTTCCTCTCCAGAGAAGCCTCATCCCTCAGTTTCTCAGAATTTCCATCCAGCCTACCTTCTTTGCTCTACATGGCTCCTGATCCTGTCCTTTCATCGCCCTGGCCCAACCCTTTGGGGCTGCCATAGTGCTTCCTTCAGTTCTGAAATCTCTTGATTTAAGGATGGCCATAGGATATTACTAGGTGTTAAGAGAAAAATAGGCTGAATGGTCAAGTAAGTTAAGAAAATGCTGGATTGTGCAGGTTTCTGTTTGCTTGTTTATTTAGTTGCAGCACTTCTCAGACTGTTTATTAGATTTACATCTATACAAATCCTCAAGAAGGCTGTATCACAGTCCACATTTCCCAGACTTACATACCACAGAATGCATTTTATATGGACCGTCTCATTGGAGTCCTATTATGGGATTCTCACTTGGGAAGCACTAAAATGGGTGCCAGCACAAGGTATATCAGCTCCATTTCACACTTGACTTCCTTTTGTGTCTTTATCAGAACCAAGATCATTATGCAGTACTTGGACTTGGCCATGTAAGATACAAAGCTACACAGAGACAGATCAAAGCAGCTCGTAAGTACCTAGTTCTTTTGAAATAATCCAATATCTGGTATAGGAAATGTTATCCCTTTGAAAAGATCTGCACGATCATATTCTATAACCATAAATTTCGATTCAACAGCATTTGTTATATGGTCATAACAATGAATAACGCACAGTCTCCTTTACCTTCAGAACCAGAAAAAAATCAATCTCATGCATGGACAGAGGGTGGGTGGGTGTGTTTGTGACCAAGATAAAGAACATTCTTCCAAAAGCAAGCTTTTAAAAATTAATATTTCATTTCCCTTCAGAAATATGGCCAGCTGTATTTAGTGGAAGCTGCCTTGTTACTTAGGTTTTTTGATGTTATTTTGTGGTCTTAGGTTACATTTTTATAGCTACCACCCTGTCTCTTCTGTCCAAAGTAGAATTATCTGATGTTTCACTGTTTTTTTTCATTGACAAGATTAAAAATTTCAGGGAATTGTTGGAGCCTAGTCTTCACATGCCTTATAAAACACCATCCCTTAGCGCCCTACCCGCCATTCGGTTCACCTGGTTAGTAAAGTTTGATGAAAGAGGTGACGGTTATTAGCTTTCTTGGTTTTAGGACAATGTTCTGCCCTCCACTCTAGAGAATGGATATTAAGGTCAGAGGAGGTGAGATTGTGGCCATATGGGAAAGGAGTTAGGGAGTCAAGGCCAGTCAAGAGGAGAAAGTATTATACTTGGAGGAAGGTGGCTGAATGAGACCCATCTCAATTTGAAAAATACTAGTTGAGACTAGGTATAGTCAATAAACTCAAAAATTTTCCCATTAAATGTTTTGGTTAGGAAAATCACGGGAAACATTTTTAACAAGGTGAAGGAATTTATGAGGTAATTTCAGATCTGTTACTCGGTTTCTTGAAGAGCTGGCATGGCTTTAGACTAAGTATATGTTAAAGCATATGAATAGTCATTGCAGTGTGCATAAATGCCAGGGAAGTTCATTTGCCATGGAAAAATATTTGCAAAGTCTTGCTGTATGAAAGAACAGCATACAAACACCAAATGAGTCTTGATACATATAAATGTGTGAAAGAATTAGAAGTGATTAATAGTTGATGTTGTAAGGTGAAGGAATTATTTTTTTCTGTGAAGATAAAAAATGTACAATAAACTGTGGGGCATGTGGGTGTCTCAGTTGGTTAAGCATCTGACTTTGGCTCAGGTCATGGTCTCATGGTTCCTGAGTCCGAGCCCCGTGTCGGGCTTTGTGCTGATGGCTTAGAGCCTGGAGCCTGCTTTGGATTCTGTGTTACCCTCTCTCTCTGCTCCTCCCCTGCTCACGCTCTGTCTCTCTTTAAAAAAAAAAAAAAAAAAAATTTTTTTTTTAATTTTTAAATATACAAGCAACTGTAAAGCATTCCTTTGTTAAGTCCATTCTTTTTATTGGCATAATAGAAATTAATTTTTGAATACTCTGTAGCCCAAAGTTTTGCAACCCCAGTGAACAGATTATAACGTTAAGTATAATTATAATTCACTCTCTGCCACTGTTGAATATTCTCAGTATTTATTCAAAAGGAAACTGTCGTTCTCTTACCTGTCATTATAAAATAGACAGTTGCTGCTTTATTGCTTTCTGAAATCTAGTCCAAAGGTAAAAATTCAGAGTTAGTGTTTACAACTCTGTAATGATTAGAACAGACAAACCTCCTAAAAATATAAGTTTTAATGTATTTGGGATCCTTCGAGTTCTTACATCCTATTACACACACATAAGAGTGTTCTTTTTGTTTAATGTATTTTGAATTGCTATACTGACAGTTAAGTCAGTTAAGGGTCAATAAAGTAAGTCTTTTTTTCCTTCTCCACATTATCTGAAAAGAATAAATCACTAGAAAAGTTGAAGGATGGGTAAGAGAAAGTATTTGAATACTAAAAGTGGTGTTTCAATTGCTTACATAATTTTGTTTTGAAGTAAAATTGCCATACCGGCAAATAATGCCTATAGGTTTGATATTCTTTGCATGGAAATAGTCTTTGGTGATTTGAATTTTCTAACTTTAATACTTCTGGTTCAAAATATTTCTGATATTTTAAACTGAAGCTGTTCCATATTATGCTTCTTAAAAATTAAAAATCCTATTTGGAGACATTTATAATAGTAGCAGTATGAGTGTATAATGAAAAACCTTTTTCAATATACCCTCAAAACATCCTAGAAACGGTCTTCTTCAGTGGGAGAAAGGGGGAGGTTCTTTGAAATTTCAGTAAACAACTGCTGCTCCCAAATTACGCTTGTTTCTATTTCAGACAGTGTTATTTGGCCTCTTTTATTTTTAATATTGAGTAATATCCTTTGCCCCTCCACAAGACACAGTATAGGACAATCTTGGGACTCCCTAATGTACGTGGATTAGGCAGAAAACTAGCACAGTGTTAAGAGGAGACTGTCCAACCAAAAATTGAGATATCACTTCTCTTAGACTTTATCATAAGATCCAAAAGAAAACAAGTATCTACTACATGTTGTCAGTAAGATATGAAGACACTGCTTTGGGGGGGCAGCATATAGGCACTGAAGAAAGAGACTAGGGGAAAATAAGCAGAATTGCCTGGAAAC
The DNA here is from genome assembly GCA_028646485.1 of Cryptoprocta ferox. Taxonomy (NCBI): domain Eukaryota; kingdom Metazoa; phylum Chordata; class Mammalia; order Carnivora; family Eupleridae; genus Cryptoprocta; species Cryptoprocta ferox. The sequence goes on along the minus strand of CM053559.1, from coordinate 37,335,226 downwards.
TGAAAATATGAGAGCAGAATTCAGAATTAGAAAGGCTGACATAAGATTTGAAAAACAGTAAAGCAGAGGAGAGGCTTGAGGAATGTTCCCAAGATTGAGAGGAGAAGAATAAAGAGATGCCAGATTTCTGAAGAAGTCAGAGTAAATGTAACAAACCATAATTGCAAATAAAGAAGGAAACTTACCCTTTTTTATAAAAAGATACATCTCGAGATTGAGAGTGTTTGCAGGCATGTGACTTAGGTTTCGCTGCTCAGCACATTTCCTTTGAAATTCATGGAAGGATGCATTAGGCTGTGCTGCACAGAATCCGTTTTGCCAGCAGGCATGGAAGAGAGCTACAAAGCTCGTGGCTTTCGCCCTACGCCCTGGCCATGGAAGTAGCCTGTGCTCAGTTTCTCTAGTGCCCCACAGTCGTGGATCATCACATCTCTGAACTGTCCATTATGATTCGATCATAGTTCTAACTACATAGCTTCCAAGCCCTAGGTCTGACTCAGATTCTGTGAGCTGCCTAATAACTTTTAATGAATTCCTTTTCTGCTTAAACTGGCTAGAAGACAAAAATAAAAATGTCTCTTTGGGAGTATTAGTGGAGAAACTGATAATATATATGACTATAAAAAAAAATCTTGGAGTTCAAAAAACAAAAATGTATTTGTCCGTTTTTGAAGCCCTGCTCTATATGTAGAAATCACTAAGTTTATTATGCCCAAAGAAAGATTTGTACAAAAGTGTTTATAGCATCCTTATTTACAATATCCAAAAACTGGAAGCCTGTTGAATGTTCACCAGCAGGATCATGGATAAGTAAACTGCTGTATATTCATACAGTAAATTAGTACTTAGTACTTAAAAAAAAAAGAACAGATTACTAAGACATACAAGAATGGTGATGAATCTCAAAACATTAGGTTGAGCAGAAGTCAGATACGAAGACCTACTCTATGATTCCACTTATGTCAAGTTCAAGAACATGCGAAAGTAGTCTTTGGTAAAGGAAATTAGGTAATAGGACATGGGAGTTGGCTGGAAATGGGTCAAGGGAGCTCTGGGTGACAGAAATGGTCTGTATTTTCTTTGGTGGTAGTTACAGGGGAGATACAATTGTCAAAATTCGTTGAACGGAATACTTAAAATCTGAGCATTTTGTTCTATGTAAATTTTATTTTAATTCCATAAAAGGTGATTTAACAAAACAAAAAATGTCAGTCACTTGGGAAATCAGATCTACTCTTTGGGGCCTAGAAAGATGTAAATTTAAGGGATTCTTTTTGTGAAAGTAAAATCATTGCCTATTAAAACTTAAGGGGTGGCAGTCAGCTGTACTATAAGTTCATTGCCTTAAGCTACTGTTACTTTTTTTAAAAAGAGGGAAAAATAAAATAGGCATTCAATTCAGATGTTTAAAAAATAGCACTAAGGAACATGGAGGAAAAAATGGATTTATTAGAAAAAAAAGATAGTAAAATACAGAAAGAAAACCATTACAGAAGATATTTTTAATTGAAGCCACTATTAAATGAAATAGATTAAAAATTTTTGATAAAATGAACTTTCTTGAACAGAGGAAGAAATTTTAAAAGTTATGAAAGAAATACCTCCTGGGCACCAGAGTGGCTCAGTTGGTTGAGCATCCAATTCTTGATTTCAGCTCAGGTAATGATTGCAAGGTCATGCAGGTAAGGATTGCGTTCGGCTCCGTGCTGACT